>CM077623.1:10459582-11659582 GCA_039566895.2 Turritopsis rubra | reverse complement strand
AAAACGTGCAAATAAGTCCACTTCAGCGGCAGATCTAGAGGGTATGTCGAAATTTGTGTGGGGGAGAATATTAGCTATTAAAGCGTAAAAGAAAAAACGTGCAAATAAGTCCACTTCAGCGGCAGATCTAGAGGGTATGTCGAAATTTGTGTGGGGGAGAATATTAGCTATTAAAGCGTAAAAGAAAAAACGTGCAAATAAGTCCATTGGTGATACAGACTGAAAACAGAAATGATGGTAGTTTCCATGGTAATTTTCGGCATACCCTCGATCCGCCGCTATACTTTGCCTCGTTTCTAATCGTTTCTTTCTTTTGCATGAAAATAACGATCATAAAATTTGATGGCCCCAAGGCTAACATTTTATCATGCAAGCGAACGTCGTTATTATACTGATTTAAAAGAAGGCAAAAAAAGTGGTGTGCAGATCGACAGTGACGTAATTACCGGAAGTTGTGTTCTGTTTTTTATTACAGTTGTTCTGTTTATTGTCGTAATCAAAATGGAAGTTTCGAAGATAAAGTTCGATTATGTACATACATAGATAAAGTAAGTTGATTGCTGGTAAGCTCTTCTTCCATAATAACCCGTTGTTTGTCAAACTCGACAGCAATTCTTCATTTTCATGTTGGTTTGTCGCAGTCTGACTCGATTGTCCATACGGACCTCGTTTCTGTGTTGAAAAGTAACGTAAATTATCCCTCTGCTATTTGCAATGGAGCAAAATGTATAACTGGATAATTACAAAGAGACGATGTCCAACTAATGAGAGTTGTAATGGGATGCTCTATTATCATGTAAAATGTCACGAAATGTTTGATCAATTTATACACCTTGTCCAAATTTCTGTTTAAACACCGTAATTAGTGTCATTCGTTTTTATGTAATTCATCTTTGTACCGATTTCTTTAATTTCATTAATTAGCAATAGTCTCAATTCCAATTCCCGGTAGAACATTTAAAACTAGATTTATGTTGACTCGGCCATCATACGGTGTTTAAAGAGAAATTCAGGAAAGGTATATTGGAAATTCGTGTATTATTGTTTACTTGGTCTTGTATCCCTAATTGCGCTCCTTCTGACGGTCCCTCTATCTTTTAGTTTTTACAATCGAATAACGAAAATGAGTCGATATTTCGGCTTTTGGTTTCACTAGGGACTCTGGTCAGTATTTTTGTTCTTATATATTCGCGCTTTTTTTATATCTACTCTTTTGATATTTTTACCTCGATAACGTCAGTTTTGTTGGAATATCTTAAGGTCCTGTTAGACGGCAAACTATTATATAAACTTTGCTCAAAACTTATATAAATTAAAAACGCCAAATTATATAAGTATCTGACTTGAATTTTACATAATGTTTCGTAAATCCAGTCCAGAAAAAATATAAATTAACAACATCAAGGCTTGTTGTATGTTAAAAATCTTTGTAAAGAAATCGAAATGAAAATGAACATATTTGAGTTTTGAATTAATTGTGTTGATTCTCGTCCTTGTTGAATTTTATTAGCTAACTGATAACGATGACCTGATTGCTTTTGCTCAGTCTCTTGATATAAATAATACGCTGAAACCACTGATGGAAAAGACCGACGCCGAAAAGGTAGGTGTGTTCCTCCTACAAGAAAAAATGGAGACTACTGCGCGATTTATTTTTATTTGTTTCTTATTCGCTTATATATTTAATTCTCAGGTGAAATTATGCGCCAAACGGCTGTTACAAATCCTTTCGTGACACTGGACGGAAGCACTGCTTGGCCTGAAGCACTGTTTGGACGGAAGCACTGCTTGTTGACATTTCGATCAATATTCTTTTTACTTGTTTTTATGAATGTCACGTCTTCTTTGTAGGTTTTTGTGATGTTACTGAATCACGAAATACATTATGTCCAATGTTCAAGTTGATGGGTAATATTTTTCCTTTCGTCATTTGACCGATCTAAACGATCTAAATTCGCTTGAACCCCGTTTGAGTGAAATGTATCGAGTTTCATAGTTTCTGGAAAGTGAAGGGGGGAAAATATACATATTTTCCATTACTTAATGTCATGGAAATTTTTGTGGATACTGCTAATGGAAAGCCATGAAATAACTCTGTTGGATAGAAATCACTGAAATCCAGAAGAAGCTTTTTTTAATAAATTGGGTCGTTACATCCATCGCCTCGTTTTCGCCCTGCACATTAACGATGCTTGGGTGGTTTACAAAGAGAAACGATACTTCAGCAGGGGGAAAATGTTTCACGTTGTTCTTTTATTACGCTTAAGTACGTTAGTAATTCTAAAGATTAGAAACGAGGCGATAGATGTTGTGACGTATTTATGAAAAGGTCTATTGGAAAAACTGACTGATTGAACTGTAAAGAACCCTGCACACACCGGTTGAGGCTCCTTTTGATGTGTATGACGGAGTGGTGTCTATTGATGAATCTGCAACAGCTACAGAGAACGTTGGCGTTACTTATGCAAAAAACCTTTCCAGCTGTCTTGCAATTGTGTAACTGTTTTTCTTATTTTCTTCTTAAAGACAATGTTTTGTTATAAATACCGCCGGAGGTACCACCTCATACTGACATCATCATTATCGATGCAGACCTTTCAGAGTTCTATGAAAAACATCATTAAAAGCAACAAATATAGTAGCTTGCATTTATGACCAACGATAATTCACGTGCTACTTTTATGAAGATCGAACAATACAACATTTCCTTTTCTTGTCTCTCGCCTGTTGTTTCATGCTCATGTGTTGAGGTCATCATGTCAGATTTTGCTATATTCATAACAACACATTGTCTTAAAGTACTTTTACTTATAATGTTTGTTATATAAGGCTCGGTATGTGGGCGTCCTTAAATGTCTGTGCTTTGATATAAAATTCACACAATTGCAAATAACAACGATGATATCGGAAACTGTGATTTACCATGGACTTTTATTATACGTCCATGGTCGTTGTCAACTTAATTATAATGCTGAGTATTTTGGCCGGACATGACCAATGGAGTCGATATATCCTATATTTGCATTGAATTGGAAGCATTGAAAGTTGATGAAGGACGAGAAAATCTCGAGAGGAAGTTTTTGATTTACATTTATTAAGCCTCAAATGGTTTTTGAATTTTTTTTAATTTCATTTATTTCAGCTAATTAATATTCACATATACAGTTGCCAATGGTGTCAGGGGGTAATGGGGGAATTTTTCCACGTTTTTCTGTCTTAGAATAGCGAATAAAAATCCCCCCTGGATATATCGAGATATTAATGATTTATAATGTTACTGTGAAACCATCGAATAAAGACATGGAAATGGATTTCTAACGAGCATCCCATGTTTCAGAACTGGAGTTGCTAAAAAATGTGAAAGGAGACGATGCATTCATGAAATATTCCTACTAGGTGCGTCAGAAAATATTGCGTTATACATATCGGTGAATAAAATGGTCTTTGATTGTCGACGTTATGTTACCCGACATTAACACCCGTCAGTTGACTGAAACTTTACGTCGTGTAAACATCAACCATGAATCAGATGACGACGACGAGTCACATTACAAAGGCCTTACTACCAGTTGGAATTTAAACAAAAAAGATGAAACGAATCCGACGGTGAAGCTATACTACAAGATATGCAAAACACACCAAGTTATGCCTGTAAAACAAATGGAGAAATGCTTAAGAACGCAGGACGATTGCTTGAATGTCAGCTACTTAGATTTGTCAACAAAAGATTTTCTCGTTGTTTTCAAAACGTTACTAAATACTCAGCAAGTGAGCAAGCTAAATCTTTGCAGCACAAATCTAACGAAAGAGGTTCTATCTTATCTTGAGTGGTTACTGGAGAGAAACGAAAGCATTGTATATGTGAGCCTATCACACAACAAACTCAATTCGTCGTGTCATGCAATCGTTGCAGCGATTGTTAGTCGTACGGACAACTTGGTTGAATTGAATGTCCGGGATACGAACTTACAAGACAACGATATAAAAATGTTTGAAATCGGAATGGTGAAAAATAAATCGATCCTGAGTTTAGATTTAAGCCACAACAAACTCGGTGATAGAAATGATAACGCTATCGCCAATATCGTTCTACAAAACGAATGTATCGAAAAACTTGACTTAAGTTGGAACAACATACGATGCTCTGTTGCATGCGATCTAGCTAGGGCTTTACAAACAAATTGTACTGTGCAGGTTTTAAATTTGTCGTTTAATGGTTTCGGTGATAATGGAGCAAAAGAACTTGGCTCGATGTTACAAAAAAACCAAACTTTAATCGTATTGAACATCAAAGACAATCGCATTACCAATGTCGGTGCTCGATATATCGGTGCAGGTTTAGCAGAGAACGAATCACTTCAAGTGTTAGATGTAAGTTCAAATTTGATCACGAATGGCATGAATGCGATCTTAGTCGGTGTCATACGGAATAACAGTCTGAGAGAACTTTACATGAACAACATATCCCCGGACGCGACTTGCTTAAAAGCCATTCGGTACATTCAACGACGAAATCCCGAGTTTATCATTAAACACGACAAGGTCTGTTCAGTTAGACAACACAAAATGTCTGACGAATACATTGTCAAGGAAGAGGTAGTTGACCGTATCAGAGATTACATATCCAGCGAACGTTTACGAATGGCCGACTTATTCCATATATGGGACAAGGATAGAAGTGGTCGGATTACGATCGATGAATTTGTTAGAGGATTAAATAATGCTAATATACCGGTTACGAGACACATGATAGAAAAGATTTTTAAGAAGTTAGATGAGGATGAAAGTGGATTTATTGAATATCGAGAGTTTGCAAGATTAGCACGTTTAATGTGACCCTTTGTGTGCAACGAAAAAAACAACCTTATTTGAACCGCCTAACGATCAACCTCATTCCCAGGGCTTCATCGAAAAGGCAAGAGAGGTTGTCTAACGACGGCTCGCGAAAAATTAGATTAATAAAATAAATGGTGCTAAACAGTTCTACACTCCTAGCATTATTCTGATGTATCCCTTTGTGAACGGGTTGTTAGAGGTCTATGTTTAAATACCGTATTACGACCGAGTCAGTAATAAGCCTAGCCTCGTTTTTGTATTTATTGTTTCATTGATCTTATGTCTCTATTAGTAAGTAGTTTCTGTTATTCCAACTCCCAGAAGAATACAGTTGGAATCAATTTTGATGTTGTACAGGACATGCTCATTTTAGGCCATAAAGATGATATTTAAATATTCACTACGCCACCGAAGGAAATTGCAAAATGTGAGAGTTTGAAGAATCTTTTTTGTTGTTGTTGTTGTTGTTGCCAAACTCGTTGTTGGTGGGTTGTTAGGCGCATAAAAGACGCAACAAAATATGGTTGGTTTTGCTGAAAATTTTGTCTTTTTTCAGAAAAACGTACCCCCAGTTACTACAAACGTCTAGATTTCGAGAAAAACACCGTTAAAGTTGACACGTCAAGACTAGCCACTCATGACGATTCGTCATCAGCGGCGAATCGGTTAATTTTTTGAAAGTAAAGATATATTGTTGTATCCAAAATTATTTGCAAATATCTTCACAGTTTGCGTTTCATTATCGTCGACATTCGATGTTTTGACGTTTCTTGTGTTGTTACGTCACAGGCATTATAAAAAATTTCAGAGCATCTATTGCAAAACTTTGAATTCAAAATACAGGCTGAATATTTTATGTAACTTTGAATGCTTTACTTTCTGTATGGTATTCATTGCTCTCCATCGTAAGTGTTCTTGTTGAGAACTTAGTTACATTCCTTCACACGGATAAACCCCTTTAAAGCGTTTTGCCTATTTCCTCTTTTCAAAACCCTTTATTTTCATAGCTTTACTTACATTTAATGTTGATAAATAAATAAATTCTTGAAGTGAACTCTTTTATGTAAACATAAAAAAAAAACGCATCGCTTTTGTCAATGTTTTTTTTTTCTGAGCCTCAAGATGGAGAGTTTTTAACACAGATAATGAAAACGTTTGAGCTTGGTTTTGTTAGTTCATTTTCTTCAGAAGTGGAAATCCGCTAGAATTTTTGGAAGTTCATTTTCTTTACGAAAAGAACAGGTGCGCAACTAATGACGCTTGTTATTGACCCAAATCAATCGTTCTATCGACGATAAGTGAGATTAATCGGGTTTAGACTTGTAGAAGAGTACCGATAAGCCCATGATGATGAGGATAGATAGGGCTTACAATGATGATAGACTCCATACGCCCATCGGAAGTGAATTTCGTAATATTTATGGAGATAGCGCGGAAAACCGCGATGTTATGAGAATCAGTATCGTAATTCGTAAGGAATCCATCAAGGAGATTCTGCTTTTTACACTGTGTCTTACCATTTGGTTATCCGTGCTTGTCAAGGGCTGTTCCCAAGCCATTTACCGAAGACGGAATGCGACCAAATGTTGTGAGATAATCTTCATGCTTATCACATTGGTATGGATGGTGTTATGTATGTTCCTACTGACTCAAACAGTAGTAAGATTTATCTTCTGGAAACACACTGCCGATGATATCATCCGCCTGTTTCCCTGGTATATAACTGCTATTGTCACGTGTTGCTGTATTGACCTAGCAGAGTCGATTGTGTTCGCTAAACTAGAGAAAAAGAGAAATACGATATTGGCTTTGCCGTATGAATTGCAACCGTTAGAGGAACTCCAAATGAAAAAGGAGAAAAACGCGATTTTATGCGAAGTGTAAATCATACTTTAATGTTCCATATTTTATTCGTGTTAAAAGGTACTTAGAATTATTTTCATGGTAAGCGTTGTTTTTGTTCTGCCTATCGCTTCTACTGATTGGCTGTTATATGATCACATGGGGATTCTTTCTCAGTAAATATATACGACATCAAATCTAGAAAAGAAGTACAATCATAGTTGCGGTTTATTCCAGGGACTATCCAGAACGCGCTCATTCAATACTACCCGCCATCATGGTTTTCAACCAAAATTTGTGAATGCGATAACGTGACGTGTTGGCGGAAAAATATTGCATAGTAAAGAATGTTCCAGAACATAACAATAGTGTTGTGCAATTTTTCCCTTTCAGAATTCTAGGGCCACCTCGCCCACCCAACCACTACTACAGTATAAACCCTAGTACAAGATATCCACGACGAGTCCCTCCACAATTACATCAAAACATTGTGCAAGAGAGTGTATAACCCCTCCCACATCCCTCGTACACTCATCTTCTCCCTGCCCCCTCCCACCAGAACAAAGGGGAAAGAACACAACATTTTGATATTGATAAATTTCATCTCTTCTTAAATAAGGTATATCTATCGAAAGTAATACTAGAGTTTTATGTATAAAAAAAATATTGGAATGTGTATATATATATATATAAAATGAAAGATTAATCCGTTTTTTGTTTTCTTTTTAATTGCAATATGTACCCAACAATAACAGTATATTCCATTAGAAATTGTCTAGAAATTGATTTTGATTTTGATTGATAAGTTCTTGACCTAGTGTGCGCAACCTCCAACCCAGGGTCTCTTGGTCCGCATATCGAAAAGGCAAAAGACCCTGGGTTCGAAGTTGCTAGTGTATGCATTAGATGATTCCAAGCAAGATGGTTACATAGCACTTGTAGAGAAGTAAACAAAGAAACTTAACTCAAAAGGTCATTTCTCAGATAAATACATATTGCTGTAGTCTATAGGTATAGACCGTCGTTAACTCGTTATGGTCCATACACTTTGGTCATTTTTTTCATAAGACCGTGCTAACAAAAGAGATTGGAAACCGTACAAACAACTCGGAACTACTACGAACGTTTACCCAGATGCAACAGGTAGTATGAAAAAGTTGACCAAAGTGTATAGATCATAGCGAGTGTTATTGGCAGTCTATATTTAAAGGCTAATATTGCTACATAGAATACTGTTAGAAATTTGAAGAAATATTAAAATGTCTTTTTAGTTTTTGAATAGCTCGAACGATAGCTTGTCTGTATACTTTGTTTAAGACCACATATAAGACAGGATTTATTGCACTGTTCAAGTAGTGTAAATCGACTGCTATCATTATTATTCTCATTTCCACGCGGACACCGACGGCATATAGGCTGATCAGTACCATGAACGGGCACCAGCAGAAAAAGAATGTGCCCATTATCAACGCCACTACTTTGGCTGCTCTCAGCTCTTTCTTAAATCGACGAATTCTCTGAAGATGTCTATTCTGCCCGCTATTGTTGTTGTTATTGTGATTACCATGGTGACTTTTATTATTTTTGGGGTGGAATCCTTTCTTGAATAAAACCGGCGAGTTTGATGGGCTCCATTTTGCGAATGTCGATAATGGCTTTGATAGCCTTTTGGCGCTCGGTAGTTCTGTATTGCGTACATTTTCGTGATGTTTTCGTGATGCTGCCGGGGATTGTTCACCATTACTGGATTTTAGCGGGCATGAGAGGGATCTTTTCCTCTGTTCCACCTGGCAGTAAATGTGCGTATTATCTCCGTCCGAATTTGAATGAATATTTTTAGTCTTTGTATCGTGTTCCGGCGAACTGGTTGTCCATTCCTCAGAGATTTCTTCCATTTCAGTAACCGGTATGCGCGTTGTGGTCCTGACACTTCCATTCGAATGTTGTCGAACAACTGTTTGTTTTGGTTTATCAATCAACGACTCGAAATTATTTGGTTCATTTTCATTAATGTCACTGGCGTCTGTTAAAACAATACTAGGCTGTTTCTTGTATGATTCACTCCTGTGACATAGCAGTTTGTAGGATCGGTGCGGAGTTTTGCGTTTGTTTCGTTTCTTCTCTACCAATTTGCGAGCTCTCTCCTCTCGTTTCGTTTCCGCATTGGTTGTTTCGTCCGACAGAACTAAAATACGATTCTGTGTGCATTGTCTCTTTCTCGCAAGAGGTGAAATCGACCACGACGCAACGCTATCAGAGTGGCGACCTCTACCACCGACAGAACTGTTCGAGTCCGACTCGCCGTCGTCAGTATTGAACGAGTAGTTGGCCTGGACACTAAATCGTTTCAATTCGTTGATTTGTTTCGTGTGTTTCTGTGCTTCAACATATATTTGGCTGTAGGAGAATATTTTGATCAACACCGGCACTAAGAAGGCAGCAAACACTATGAAGAACTGTTTGACAACATAGTACTTGTTGGTACCGTCTGCTGGACCAAATCTGTCAACCAGCATCACCACTAGACTATATGTTAGCACGAACACAAAGATGGAATAAACGCGCTTCAAAGTCATTATACGAAAATACTGTAAAGCGTATTTAATGCATATGTAGCGCTCTATGCTGATCATGGCCAGACTCATTATTGACCAAGTTCCACAAAATATGTCAAAGCCTTGATAGATTTTGCGTAGTTCTTGAGGGAACTTACGTTCCCAATTCAGTAACGTGTCTGTTATCCAACACGGCATCGAAAACGTCGCTACCATTAAATCTGAGATGCATAAACAAGCGATGAAGTAATATGTCGGTTTTTTTAAATCCGGTGTTACGAAAAACGCGTGTAAGGCGATCACGTTGCCAATTATGGTCACCATGGAAACCAGTGATAAGAAAACGGCATTGAAATATTGTTCTTCCACGGTTACCTGTAAACCGGACACAAGACTTGTATTGGTCATCGTTCAAAATCTTTTTTATTTATTTATTTACTGTTTCTAGAAATAGAACAGATGGAAATGTGATTTGTCGTTAATTCATGCGCAATATTCGAGTAGAACGAAGGAAAAAGGAAAAACTGGTGCCAAAGTGGATATCGACCAAGCAAGTAACAAGAAACTACAAAAACCCTTCAGTTTTATTTATTCATAATGTGACCTCGCTTTAATCATCACCACTCTCCTCCATATGTCTTGACCTCATAAAAAATCTTTATCTTTATATAATATAACATGCACGACTTTTTCTCTTCCTTTCCACGTACACTGCAACCGTTTAAACCTGATGAATATAATCCCGAGTCTCCGGAATTATACCGTAGAATAATGAATAGTCCAGATAATTTTTCCGATAATTTTTGTTCGTCATTTATTTATATATTTATTTTATTTTAATCTTTATTGCCCTCCTTTTAAACTGCATGGTTAGCTCTTATAAAAATTATCAGCACTTTAAAGGGAACCTTTGTAACATGTTAAGCGGGATTTACATTATACAATTTATTGAACCGAGTTTGATTTCTAAGGCAAATCGAATTTGTGAAAACAAAGAGAAATCGATCGAATTCTATGTTTACATTAATCAATTTGTACTTAAAAATAAAAAAAACCCAAGTTGATACTGAGTCTCTGCTAGTAAAAATTAAACACCTTTACGGTAAACTACAGTGTTTTCGAACACCTTTATATCTAGAACTTCTTCCTATCTCGAACAATTTTCTCGGTCCCTTGGACATTTCTATAGCCCTTAAGCTGTTCTCTATCTCGAACAAATTCTATGGTCCCTTAAGAGGTCGAGATTCCATTGTACAGAATAAACCAACATGAAGAAAAAACCCGAAAAAAAAACCGAATAACATCATGGCTTGTCACTATAACTATTTGATTTTTCATAGCCGATATTCGGAACACATTTTAATGACTTAAATCGAGTTTAACACGTGGTAATCCAAATAGCAAGATCGAGTTCATCCATCAATAAATGAAAATGTTTTTCGAGCAAACATATTTTGAATAAATATATTCTTTGATCTGTCAACATGTTAACGAGTTTAGCATCAGTTCAAATTCTCCCTTCTTAAACATTACTCTAGAAATCACATTATATAAAAAAGTCGTACTGAGACTTTCATAATCTGAAATGAAACATATAAAAACTACCTCACAATATTTTTTATGAAAAGATACTGAAAAAGCTGGTCGGAAACTTTATGCTCTATCAAAAATACATACAAAATATTTATGTTTTTCCAATACCGAGTTAGTAACTCGAAAATGAATTTATGTTTCTCCCACCTCGAGTTATCAACATGCTAAAAAAGCAATGGTGACGTCATAACTCGAAGTCGTGACGTCCTAACTGCCAACTCGAAATTTTTAACTCGAACTCATAACTCGAAGATTATTCGTCTCTTACAGAAGCATTTTATTTTTTAGTTTAGTGTGATACTGAATTTAAATGCAACCATTGAAAATTTCATTAGACATAGAGGTCGAAAAGTATTGTCAAAAGTCAAATGAAAAATATTTGAGAATGGCCTCACTTACTATAGGTTTTGTCTAACAAGATGCTATCATCAATAGTTTGCGGTCAAAACTTTGTAATATCTGTCTGTGTTTATGAGAATTAATGCCTCGTTCATTCAAATGAAAATAAGAGACATTTAACCAAAACTTTTTGAGATCGAATCTTCTTTATCGTAAACATTAGCTTCAAATGTACACTGAATAAAAAGAAACTGCCACTTTTCAATTTCCACAAATGAAAAAACGTATGGTATGCTTTTATCGCAATATTTTATACTTAAACAATAAATAAAAATAAATAAATAAAGCAAATAAAACTACTAACCACTAACCCCCTCTTGACTTCTTGACTTAATCCCCAAATAAGATCGAGTAATTCCAGCATAATGGGATTTAAGTTGACGGTTTGACCTATCGCTTTTCTTTGAACATAAAAGGCTACTTATTATTTAACCAAGTCATAATTGAATCCGAAAGCGTTGCAAAGTATTTTGATTCTCTTCAGTCCAGAGAATGGACGTGGGATACAATATTCTTTAGAGATGCAGCTATAATCCATCACAAAAAATTGACATCTTATTTTGAGACAAAAGCTAAAACCTCATGCCGAACCCCGCCGCGCAAAATATTCCGCCTATTGGAAAACTGGCTTAAATAATCTTCTGAAAAAAAATAATTAAAAACGCATGTGTTTTTTTTAAAGCGTTTCTATTGCGTGAAAAAACAAAGTCAATTATTCGAAAGAAATAAAAGTTACCGTCAACGCTTTAAAATGAATAAAAAATTCAACAACCATGTTGGCTCCATTTACTGAAATTGGAGGGGCAAAAAATCATTAAGTGAAATGTCAAGCCCATTCCATTTTTCTGGGTTCCGATAAGCCATAAAATAAAGATTAGCATTAACCGAATTTTTTAAATTTGTGATTTATCTGGCTTTTAGTTCTATTATATAATCGTCTTATGTTTTCCTTCAAAATCTCTAATATTTCATGGTAAAATAACTCGTGGTAAAACAATATGCAGTCGTTTTACATGTGTACAGTAATGTATCAATATTTAAAGAATGAATATGTCCTCTCTGATTTCAAATCAACATTTCAATGAAAGAGCATAAGGGAGAGGTTGAATGAAATGGGAAGTGGGTCGTAACAAAACATGAAAAAATAACTTCTTCATTACTCACCAAACTGTTTTGATTATTCTTCGTTCAGCCATTTATTCTCGCACCATTTTTTTTAAAGAATTTTCCAAACTATTCCTTTTTCAATCTTAAATTTCCACTCTCTTAAAAATGAACTACTAAAAGAGAAACTTGCAACAGAAAAAATAATGTATATATTTTTTTACAAAATTAAAAATCGTGTTTTTTAATTTTTGATGTTCAAACACAGTTCTTTAAAAATATGATTTTGAACAAAAAAGAAGGCACAGAGCTTTAAACCGAATCAACAATTAATCGACTACAAACGACTGTTTATTTTAGGACACTGTTTGCATTAAGTCGTCTTTTGTTGCATTTGTGTAGACGGAACATTGTCAAGAAAGGCAAACTTGTTGATACGATGAACAAATTGTAAAAAGATATAAATTGACAAACGAACAAAGGAAACTTACGATATCAACCAATCAAGATTCAGATACATAATTAAACAGCCAATCACATTAAAGAACCATAAAAAAGAACCAACCGGACTAAGAACGATATGAAGTAAACCAACTTCAATGTTTTTGTTTACATTAATTAGGGTCATATCAATCGGTCATTTTTAATTTTTTTCTCTCGTTTTTAGTCAGTGCTACAAGAATCAATGTTAAAAGAAACTCAAAGAAGTTCGTCAACATTTGTTAAAATGGCATTTCCTGTTTACTCAAAGTGGGACCTACGCGAAAATAAGATTATAGAAAATTTATCAAAAGATTAGTTCAAAATAGAAACAAGTTGAGAAAATAAATCAATGACTAGAGACACGTTTGAAATAAATTTGCCGTTCCCAAACATTCACTCACCACCTTAATATATACTACAACTACCACAATGCAATGCTATGAATAGTTTTAGGGTTGGTTTGACCACGTATTAAAAGTGAGAATGATAGTTTTTTTTAGTGAAAGTTTTATGACGTATCACAGAGATAACTGAATATAACGGGAACGGGCAATTGGAGAGAAGGCGTTTAAATATCTTTAGAAGAGAATGGCCCTGAAGACTCACATTTCCTATTCCTTAAATGACAGCTCTATTTCTTCTATGACAGTTTTCAGCCCTCGGAAAATAGTTCTCACAATTCTCGAGTCATAAATCGCTTTTCTGGTCCGCATATTTAACTAGATTTTGGTATTTGGCTAAGCGAGTCCAAATGAAACATGCAGCTCCTCGTACACAGCGTCCTCTCTCACAATACAAAAGTTCACTTGACATTTGAGAATTCTCTTCTTTTGATTGTAAAACAGGTTAACTGAGGGTGATTTATTTATGCAACATTTTGGCACGTACCTAGCACCACCCCCTGGTGGTCAGAGTGATGCCTATAGTTGCTGTTAATCTGTTTGCTTCACTTACAATAGATGTAAGTGGTCGTTACTCTGGTTTGTAAAATGTATTAACTCACGTCATTTCAATAACTGGAACTGTCATTTAAAGAAGAGGAAATGCGACCCTTTAGAGACATCAACCACCACCACGTTATAACGAGATTCGATATATCGGGGGTTCATAGCATCGAGAATTCAATGTACTTGAACACCTTTAACGGAGTTGATCGCAATACCAAACGGAAAGACAAAGTTATCATTAGAAAACAAACGAATAACAGAATTTAGCTTCCTCCTCACTCATAATTAATTTCACTTTTGACAGAAGGTGATCCTTTTAATGCTCAATCAAATAATCTTCTTAAAGAAACGAATGTTTTAAAATATATAAAAACTTTTTTATTAACTTATCTATAATTCAAGACTAGTGAGGTCAAAAATGTATTAGCATTAATATTCATGAGCTGACCTCGATTTCTTTTTGAATGCACACTTGCGAAGGAGGGTTTTCCATTAAGCAGTACCAATTGGTACCGGTACCAATCTCATATAAAGTTGGCCGCAAAATAGTAACACCAACAGGACTTGTTCAAAATGTTGTCAAAAATCTTTGGAATACCATTAAACAAACAAACAAACAAGCAAACAAACAAACAAACACATATACCTTAACTGACAATTTCTTCTCACCTTTAAATTTTGGTGCAAACCTTATAAATTTTGTCTGGGGGAGTGAGGTTAGAGTCAGGTTATGCCTCGTTCTTTTAAATATTTTTATAAGACTTTTCACCGTAAATTTATAATAGTGAGGTGAGACGTACTTAAAGGTAAACAAGCACTTCTGAAAGCTCGAAAAATGAAAATTTGCTCTTGGTCTCATATAAAGTATGCTCAAGATAAAAACGCATAAAAGCAATGGCGAGAGGTTTGTCGAAAATTGTGGAAAAGCATAACATATATTTTGGTTTCAGGATGTATAATAGGCAATGAACTTACTTTCTTTAAGGCTTCGAATAACTTACATTCTCTTCCATAAATTTCCATATACTTTTAGATCCACCACTGAAAAAAAGCATAAAACTAAATCATTATCAATGTAAAGAAGGTATTTCAGTAGGTGTATGGTGGTGCGCTGGTATTTGCCTTCCAGCTACTTCCACAAAGTAGCAACGAACGATTCGTGAATTTGGAATGAACGTTCGTTTTGATACCCAGAAGATGTTTAGTTTCCTAAATAACCCAAAAAGTGAACCGGGGTATTGTTAACTTTGTTTTGAAGTCGCCATAAAGGTAGGCCAGCACAACCTTCCTCCATGAAGACAGTTTAAAGACAAAATGTTTTTATCGTTAATATATCTTTTGATTCCACCACCCCGTTAGTGGACGAAAAAATTAACATCTTCAACAATCACTACAAAACGGCGAATAACAACAGACGCGTGAGAATCACTAATATTACATATATTTATTTATACCAGCGATTGAAAATAAACTTCTCCATTTATCTGTCATGCCTACTCTCGAATATCCAATGTTTATTTCGTTTCCTTCGAACCGGAATCCATTTCAGGTTTATTCCAGAAATAAAAACGTCATTTCTTTGTTATGGCTTTTTCATTTTGTTCTACCAAGCTACACCGCGATGATAAATGATTGATGTTTGACTTTCAGTTTTGAGTGAGTGAGTTTTTAAATTACTTTGTTTAACTAACCAGGGTGTTGTTCTTTATAAGAAGAAAAAATGTAATAATGTCATATTTATAACGTTTATGATTCCTTTAGATATTTGTTATTTCATATTATTTGTTTTTGCTGTACTAGGGAATATAAAAATTACATAAACAATATATACTCCTACCAAAACAGATTCTCGATATTTTAAGCATTCACATGACAAAAGACAAATCGCGGTGTTATAAATTCAGCAGTTCGGTAAGTAAACAAACGAATATAAATACACCAACATATGAATAAACAAGCAGAAAATGAAGTCCTTTGTTTACACCAAATACCAATATTTCTAGAAAGAAAGAAAATATTTGAAACAATCCACAATTTCAATCACGAACGAAATACGGTTTAGTTTTTACATTCCTTACGTCACAGTAAACTGTGGGAGAACACAGATAGTAGAAGGAAGAGCTACCGCAATGTGTCAAAAACAACCTCGATCTGTCTCTTTATTTATTTTTTGATTTACTTATTATTTTTTGCCCTCTTTAGTACTGATAGAACTGTTATCAATGAGGGTCCTGCGTAGGAGGTCCTAGAGCATTTAAAGCCCCCATTTGGGCTCCGGAGCCGCAAGTATGCTTCAACCGCTCCACTAGATAGCCGCCTTAGATATCAATCCTGCTCTCAAGCTGACTGCTAAGCTGAATGGATTGATATCTCGTTTTCTTTCCCTCTCCTGACAGTAAATTTTTTTTAACGTAAAAAATATATACACATACACACACGTACACGGTTGGACCGCCTCGGTAAACGTAAAAAAGTTTTACGTTCGTATCAAGTGCAAAATGTTTAAAGCATGTGTTTAATTGAATTGGAGAAGGATGAGGACAGACTTTGACAAAAAAAATATGATGGTACAGTGTTAGTTTGACATGAAAAAGACAGCAACACCAACCAATGATTTTTCTTTAAATTTCGATTGTCTTTTAAACTTTAACAGGTTTGACAATCTATTTCTTGGTTAAAAAAAACACGGAAAATTGGCGAGTATATACCGGACTTTAGATATACAGTAACCACCGCTTAACTCGAATATTGACATTCTGTCTTAATACTTCCTTATAAAAGTTATTTGCAATGACCATAACATTTGTTATATCTGTCATAACTGACAAGGCCTTTTCTCCAGCGATCATGGCACTTATTTTCGAGTTATCGAGCACTCCGGATTAGACTCGAACAACTCTTCCCTTTGAGGTTCGAGTTAAGCGCAGCGACTACTGTGAAACATTCGATTTAGTTTTAAACCAAAAGAAGAAGATACATTTTCAAATCGCAAACAATATTCGAATATTTGATAAAAATAATAGCAAGATACATAACTACCAACCTTCGTTGATGAGATGGATATTTTTTCGTTGATGAGATGGATATTTTTTCGTGTATATACAAATCACCTTTGAACTCCTCCTACCGTTGCCCCCGTTATTGATTATGAAACCAAGGGAACTAAACCGCTAATCATTTGTTTATATTAGCTAAGCCACGGGGGCAGTACCTTCTATTTTTGGTATTTAATAATAATGTCTTTTAATCAGTATTCAAAACTTTCATAATCGGGATGGATTTATCTTGATTCTCTCTTTCTATCTCTCTTTCTATTTCTTTCTAAGTTTGTTTTTTAACGTAAGAATTATATACACATACACACACGCACACGGTTGGATCGCCCCAGTAAACGTAAAAAAGTTCGGAAAAGTTCGGAATATAACTCTCTGTAATTCCACTTTCCCTAAATCGAACTCTCCCTTATTCGAACTAATTTCAAGGTCCGTTCACATATAATTTCTTTGTAAACGAACCTCCCTAATTCCAACCCTCTATAATTCCAACATTTTTGCCTCCACCTAACAAACAGACCTTTTGGTGCTTCAGAAGCCTGAAAAGAAATTAAAAGAAATTTGAAAATTGAAAAGAAATTTGAAAAGAATTTTAGCTAACAATGACGGCGTCGTCTCGGCCTCCTCCACCCAACCCTTGCACAAGAGAGATTTTTAACTTGTTTTTTATCTTTCAGAAAATTTGAAAATTGAAAATTGAAAAAAATTCTATTTCAGCAGGTGCGAACCAGCATGGGAGACTAACAATCTGCTGGAGCTTTAGCTCGTTGCAATGAAACTATTTGAAAATGTGTTTAACATTCAACATTTAATTATTAAACTTAATTATTTATGGTTTTACCCCTTCGTTGCCTTTTTTCAGTTTATCGTTTTATTGTTTTCGTCCTTTGGATAGTAAATAGACTGGTGGCCGACTGGTGGCCCTGTGGTAGAGTGCTGGTCTTCAGCGCGGGAATTCAGGGTTCAAATCCTGGTCGAGTCATGCCAGCGACTATAACAGTGTGAATCGATCCACTCAGCTTAGCACTTGAGAGCGAGATTGATATCTAAGGGGATTGCCTGGTTGAGCGGTTGAAGCATACTTGCGGCTTCCATAGCCCAAATGAGGATTTTAAATGCTCTGGAACCTCCTTCGCAGGACCCTCATTGATAACAGCTCTATCAGAACGGAAGAGGCAACCCTGGGTAAACATTAATAATAATAATAACAATAATAATAATAGGATTCATCATTTTTTAAAGGCGGATTTCCAGTAGACATATTTCAAAATATTTCACCTAAAGCGTAAACAAGCCTTTAATCACCATGCCTACAACTTAACCAATCTCTCTTTTTATATTTCCAACTAGATATCAATTATATTGGAAATATTTAGCGTATATTACTATATAATAAGAATTGAATTTATACTGGTGTTGGACTGAGGGGTCTTAGCCACTCCTAACTTGAACATGTACATCAAATACAGCCCAGCTCCCATTCCTCGTGCAGTGTGTCGTAGACCCTGGATAAATTCAAAAAACAAGAGAATAGGACAAATTTACCTTTTCAGCCATCTACATAAGAAGGATATCTTTGTATGTAGGAGTCGTACAGCTGTGTCTTTCTCATTCAATATCTTGTTGAAAATAAGAAAACTTCAGTTTTGAATTCGTCCTCTACACTGTACCATTTAACTGCGTGAGGCCTTTATTATATTACAGAAAAAACTGTTGAAATATTTATCAAACATATTAAAGCTTTTTTCTTTCTCTTTTAGCTTTTCTGGAACCTCTATCAAAGTATTTCTAATTCTTGAAATTAATACATGAAATGAAAAAATGGATAAAGAATATATAAACATTTAACAGTTTTCTATTTTACATATCTCCCTTCCTTAGTGTTGAAATTTATTATTATTAATTGCTTCAATACCAGCTTCATTGTTTTTGCTATCTATTTTCTCATCAATTTTTCACAAAATGTTTTTTTTCTCCAATTTCAAACAGGAAGCGTCTATTTCACATAAGTATATTTACGTAGTGAGAGAATCTGCCCTGAATTACTTTACTAGACAGGTGAACGGTGTTGTTACTGAAAACAATGAAATATAAAGTATTAATATTTTTTAACATGAAAATAATTTCGAAAAATACATTTCATTTCTTGCAAGCCTCGAAGATATTGAAATGTGAAACATGTTCGCTGGGCATTGTTGTTTTCGGTGAAGTTTTTGTGAAACAACTATGTTGGCCGCTTCTGAAAACGTATCAAACATTGTGTTTACAGGTGCCAAACTTCTGCAAGATCTCTTGACAATTCTGATTTGAAAACTAGTCGAGAAAAAGATGTTTGTGAAAGCTGCATAAGAAAAGTAGAATCTAAACGCTGTTGCACGGATCCCATATGTTAGTCCTGATATGTCAAAATTTAAAAATCCAAGTACAATTTCTAATCTCGCTGTTCTCATTTGAAGAATTGTCAATCTCTCTCAACGTGATTTCACGCGATAAATTAACACAACGTATATAATTCTCACAAACAGATCTACCACAACTGGCATTTTCCATCGTTTCTTTCATTAATACTTGTGACAATTTCTCAAAAAACAGAACCTTTTTTTGCAAGGCAATTAAAATATCACCTATGGCTATTTCCTAGTCTATTTCCTTTGATAACGTCCCATTATAACAAAAGCCTTTCGATATTACACGTTTTATAATAAGAAGAAAAAACACGAAAAAAATGTGGGAAAAAAGGATTAAATAAAAGCTCTAATTTTAAAAATCTTTTCTCTCTTCATTCTCGTTTTCACTAATGCAATTAGCAAACACATATCACAAGTCGGATTTTACATATTTCTGCTGTAGAAGAATGCAAATAGGATTACGTTAAAATAACAATATATCCCAAAGAAATTAGAAACCGTCTATTAAAATTCTCCCCCTTAAATATATATATATACACACACACCACAGACACACTCAAAAAGGTATATCATTAAAAAAATTTAACAACATATTTTTCTTTTGTAAATTACATTCTTTCTCATATTTCTTTTCCTTTTTCATTTCGATGTTGAGTTTTTATATATATTTGTGTGTGTTATATTTTGTTTGTTTTCATTTTCATTTTTTTTATTATTATTTTTCTTCTCTTTTTTTTCATTAGTTTCATTTTTATATTTTATGTCGTTTTTTTTATTCTTATCTTTTATTTATTTTTTTGTTTGTTTCTTTAACTTTGTTATAAATCAGAAGTTCCAAGTTTTGGAATTTTTGACGTGGTAATGCTAATTGCAAAAATAGGAGAAACTATAGAGAAATTAATATATTCACATAGGATACTGTTTATATACAGTAGCGGCTGCTTAACTCAAATCTTTAAGGGAATCAGAAAGTTGTTCGAGTTAACGAAAGTTCGTCTAATCTGGAGTGCTCGATAAATTGAAGATTAGGGATTTTTAGATGACAATTCTTGTTAACAGTAGACAAAATCGTTGAAAAAAAGGCCAACCTTGACGATCGAAAAAACTACTAGTAAAAGTTAATAATTATTGTAGAAATAAACTAAAAAATAAGTGAAATTAAATAACTTTGACTTACTCGTTCCAATAGCTGAAAATGTACGAAAGATGAAAGACTAAAGAAATTGAGACCGGCTTTAACATTTTATTCTTCAAAGTATGGGTCGTTCCAGCTTATCGTGAAGTAAAGAACGTTTACAAATTCAAAAGAAAATTATTTGTTTAAGCAACGATGATCTGGACCATTTCTTACATCACAGATGAAACTGTTTGCTTGCTTGTATATAACTATAATTCCCTTCTTTGGCAATATGTGCTGATTGAGTATGCCAGACATTCTCTTCCTGCCGTGATTAATGCCTACAAATCGGTTGGAGACCTCAATAAAATTAAAATTACCAGTCATATGTTTATGTACATGCATGAAGAATAATAAAATTTGTCAGCCGCGTTGACTGAGCGTGACAAACATTCTCGTGATCAATGCCTACAAATCGGTTGGCGACCTCAATGAGATCAAGATCAGCTGTACGTTTATGTACATGAAGAATCAAAAGATGAAAGAGCCCGGTTGCAGATAGGTTTCCAATCTTTTTGAGGCATAGGGAAATACGTGACCGTAGCAGAGTTGAGTTTAGAAAAGGTTTCTATCGGTTTGGCAGAACAAAGAAGAAATGACTTTCGGAAAAGAAATTTGTATTCAATGTTCCCTTTATTTCTTTTTCATCAATTTAAGCAAGAGCGCTTTGCTTACTCTCTGACCTTGCTTAAAACCCACATTCACCAACAAACATCTGACTGAAAGAATGAATTTTGAACGAGAATAAAGACATAGAGCACAGACGGGCATAAGGGCTGCAAGTGAGCTTATTGTAAACAAACTGCGATAATAAGGATAAGCTTCCTCTTAATATGCAAAAAAAACTTCTTCTTAGAACCTCACCATTGATTTGTTCTTAGTATAAATTTTAATGGAAATTAAAGCACTTTCAAAATTTGGTCCAAATTTTGCCCGAATCGCCCTTCTTTGGCCAAAATATGAAAAATGAGTCACAAATTTGAAACGATCATTATTGAATTGTTCTACAGGCAAATTTTCATGATAATGAAAGTACTTTCGAAATTTGGTACAAATTTTCTCTCCACTTACATGTCCGTCATTTTGCGGACAATTCAATAATCACGCTAGGTAAGAACACGATGAAAAAAAGAAAAAGAAGAAAAAAAACACGGACAGTTGTAAAATGTCTTTCATGTTTACAATCTTCGCAAAAGCCAAAATTATATCGTTTTCTCTTCTCCCAATTGGTATAATCACGGATCTTCAAATATAGGAGAGCGGGAGGAGAACTGCTTTACGAACTGCTTTATGGTTTTGTACCACACTGAGAGTAAATCGTTTGATTAGCCTTTACATTGATATAATGATTCCAATTGATGGCATGGCACAATGTATATTAAAAGAAACCAAAATCGAATTATTTTTTTTATGTTTGTCCAAACACCTCGATTATTCGAGTTACCGAAGAAATATTATTTTTAAAAATGTTCGAAATAACGAAATGTTCGAGTTATCCAGTATTCGAGTTAAGCGGCGGTTACTGTAATATGAAAACGAAACAGGCAATATCTTTAGTGACTCTACCTTCAGCTGCTAATGTAGTCTTTTTCTGATCAAATTAATAATATTATTTCAAATATTGAAAAACTTTGAAGAGGATGGATGTGTGTTCTTATTTTTGCTTGTACAGTGTTTTAAAGTCCTGTTAGACAGTAGAGTAAATTTTGTTTAGCTAAAAGATCTCTTTTGGAGCTAAGGCGATATTTGATGAAAGAGAGATAAAATGAACATTCAAACAACATACAAGCAACATGGTCTTGATATAAATTGTACCATACTTGAACATACAAAAACCGTTACCGTATTTTCTCTAATAAACGTTCTAAAATAAAGGTTCTTTTAAACCCCAACTCCAATATACGCCCAACCTAAAATCTAAAATGTTTCGTAAACGCCCAAGGCTTTTATGGAAAACATACGATAAGGCAAATTATTCGTATCATGGATATAAACGCCCCCAATTAAATAATCAAAAGAGTTTCACCAAAATAAAGTCCTTCGATATGAGGACAAATTAAACACTCAAATTGTTGAAGATGTTGGTACGCTTTGAACAGAGTTACTTTGCAACCAGGGTTTCTTGCCTTTTCGATATAAATATAAATAACTGGATTTTTTCGCCGCCATCCAGTATATCCAAAAAGCAAGAAGCCCTGGGGACGAGGTTGACCAACATTGCGGCAACATATTGATTCCGCCACCAGCATAATATGAGCAAGCAAAACAACCGAAACCAGTTCAGATTGATTTCGGACATTCTAATGTAGGTCCAAAATGTTGAAAGCAGTATCAAAATAGAAATGTTGGCGACCATCGCCAAATTGTGCATGTTCAAAAAATTAGGGCAACATGTTGCTGAAACCGTTCCAACATTTTGGCCAATAGAATGTTGGCGAGATGTTGTTTATATACACCTTTCCCGAATTTCTATTTAAACGCCGTGTTTTTGTCTAGTAAGTACATTCGGCCTCGTTTTAGATATCAAAATTGCCTCTAATCATTCTACTGGGAGTTTTAGTAATAGAGATAATTACTAAGTAATAAAGTTAAAACATTATTGAAACAATAAATTTCATAAAAACGAGGTTGGATGTACTAACTAGCTCAAAACATGGTGTTTAAACAGAAACTTGGGAAAGGTGTATTCTAACAGAAAAAACGGCACTTTCCTGTTAGTCCCTCGCCAATATTTTATACAAGACATGCCGTTCATTTTTATTCATTCCATCTTTTAATTATTTTTGGAATGAATAAGAAACAATGGCATATGTATGTCTATAAAATACTGGCGGGAAACTAACAGGAAAGTGCCGAAAAAAAATATACCTTAATATACAAAATGTCTTTCTTTTCTTCCTCGTTTTTTGTGGTTTTCACGCCATAACAGTTTTAAAAATAAAGCCTTGAGACCTTTAGAATTTTTTAATTAGCATCAATAAAGACAGTTAATGAAGCGAATGTCAGTACTTAATAGTCGATTTATCAAACCAATTAACGTATAACAGGACAAAGGTTTTACCGACTTTTAGCAAACAAAATATTTTGGTTCACTTGGAGCAATCAGTTGAAGTTGATGTGAGGTAAAAAAATATGGGTCGTGGCTCTATCGGTTGGTAGTGATGTCTTTGAACAACACCGTTTGTTTCTAATGGCAGTAATTAGTTTTACAACATATCCTTTCTTATCAGAATATCAAAATCGATGAAAACATGGATAACCCATCTTCAAATCATTTTGTTTATTAGCTCATTGTCCACTTGATAACCTTGGCGCTGTCAACTGCTTCTGTCGACCTTGATAAGCTTT
Organism: Turritopsis rubra; assembly: GCA_039566895.2. Classification (NCBI taxonomy): domain Eukaryota; kingdom Metazoa; phylum Cnidaria; class Hydrozoa; order Anthoathecata; family Oceaniidae; genus Turritopsis; species Turritopsis rubra. The sequence goes on along the minus strand of CM077623.1, from coordinate 11,635,837 downwards.
TTATGTTATGTCATCGTGTAAGTTAGAGCAATGCTGTACGTATCTCTGGTGGTCAGTCAACTTCCCAGTTGCAAGTCGGCGGGCGGGAAGAACCAACCAATATGGATGGAAACCCAAGGACTCAAAACTCCCCGTTACATACTTACTAACTCACTTTATATGTAAAGCTTAGTTTCCAGTTTTGTAAGCAGAGCTTCCTGGTATGTTATTAGAAGTCGCTCTGACGATCTCATACAGACTACGACAATTTCTACTTGAGTTGAGGTGATGTCTAATAATTACATGACCTTCTTACAACTTCTCGTGGAGACGAAAACTTTTCGAAAGACAAACGGTAATTTATCGCGACCAACGGCTGACACCAACGGCCAAAGCTAACCCTTAGAACCAATGACTAAAACCAACGAACGAGCGGCGAAAACCTGATGGCTATATTAATAACGTTCAAAACCACGACCAAAATTACAGACGGCTAAAACCCGGATATCAAAATCAAAAACTCAATTGAAAGAAAAAAGGGCAAAGGGGGACACAATAGAAACGTGTTATAAAATTTCGATTGGTTTAAAAACCCGCACTGCCCTACATGAGTGGAGTAGTAGGGAATTTGATCGAACCATATAGATCGTCAACAAGCAACAGGTAAGCAACATGAGACTGTAAAAGACAGCAACTTAAAGCAACTTTGAGCCTCAACTAAATGAAATTCGCGCGGTCTGAAACATCACCTTTCTAACAATAAAGGCTACCGGTTAACCAAGACATCCTAGTACATTCTTGATCCAGTAAACTCTTACTATAACAGTGATTTGCTGATCTGATTTCAGAAAAACGTACCCTTAAAAATCTAAAAAAGTAGGTAACGTTTTACGATATTTTAATGTTTAAGTTTGTTTATGTCTTTTTATTGCGTTTTATTCAATTTCCGACCGTGAAGCATCTGTCTATGTATGTCACAGTTTTTTTAATTTTTCGGAAAGTTCGGATTTTCGGATTGAAAACCAAAGTGGAAACTTGAAGACCCGAAATACTTAATTGAGTTGCATTTTATTTCAATAATTCGTTATCACCATCCATATAGTACAAAATAAGAAAAACAATCAACATGGCTCAAGACTTTTGATATGAAGGTCGTGTTTTAGGTTCTCATGACATAGAATTTAGGTCAGTATTTTAAAAGTCAACCAAATAAGTCTGCAATGTATATGAAACGTCTACACATGTGTAGTAAATAGAACACTTTTTACTCGTAAAATTATTCAGGGAGACAAATGACTTCTATGGAGGAAATTGTTCAAGCCGTAAGCCTTCTAGTTTTGTTTTGTTTTAGTTTTTCTGTTTGTTTGTTTGTTTGTTTGTTTGTTTGTTTGTTTGTTTGTTTGTTTGTTTGTTTGTTTGTTTGTTTGTTTGTTTGTAAAACAACATGCTTTTCCCATGTTTTTGGTTATTATGTCGTATGTCAGTTTGGATGATACGTAAAAATAGTCTCCAGTATATATGTAAGATCTTACCACATAAAATTTATAAAGCAATATAGGTGTATAAATTATAATTTGGGAGGGCTGTTTTTTTTTCACTAAAGTATTTGATAGTCATTATCTAAATAAAACATTCAGTCTACAAGTAATACCTCCAAAGTGCATCATTGTCTTCTTCCTCCGCAATCTTGTATTAACATCGTGAAGCATCATTTCAGTTTTCCCCTTAAAACTGAATGCATAACATTTCGATGTTATGTGACAAAGAGCTTAAATGAAATTTTGTCCAATGTGTACCAGATGCATCAAGGTTCATAATGCAGAATGCTACTAATTAGAAATATCTATCTATTCATTTATTCAAATATATATATATATATATATATATATATATATTTACTTTGTTTTTCCTTATTGGTTTTGATGGTCTTTATAAACAAAGCGCTCTTCTCGTGTAGATAAAAATATATACAGCTGTAAAGCTAAACAAACTTTTTCAAGAAGATTATTTCAGAAAAGAGATAATTGCTTACACTCGTTTTGACTTCAATTTCAAACAATGTTCGGTAATGTTTTGATGATGGCAAAAAACATTTTATTATTGCTATCTCTGTTCTTTTTCCATATAAGTTATCTAAATGCATCGTGTATCAATGTACTCAGTGGTTCGAAATGTGCACAGATACAAATGTCCGGTCAGGAATTGGCAAGGAAACTCAAGCAGGCTGACTATATTGTTCAAGATGTACTGTTTCGAGCTGTTAATGAGATCGAATCAATTTTGAAGCCCGCCATGAGTTTTTTGAAGCAGGAAGCCGTAAAGGTGAAAGTTCAAAATCCAGGAAAAAGTAAGGTTAAAACTGACCATTTTCATTTTCCTTTATCCTCCATGCTACTTTTACGTGATGTTATTTGAAATTTTAATGCAGAATGCATAAAATCCATCAGCTCCAAACTCAGGGGGTTGTGGAGCATCCAAAATTTGGTTTTTGTCTACCTGTGGTGGAGGGCAGTGGCGGATCTTTTAACTAAACTACGCCAAGCTCCCATCGTCGTCCATGGCGGAGAGGTAACAATAAGGACCATCAGAGAATATGTGTTAGAAAAAAACTCAACCAATAAGATTTCGTTAACTTGACTCACCTTTTATTGATGAAGTAGCCCTTTAATGCGATGTTGTTCATTTTCATTTGCGTCAATCCTGTCCTAAAACAGCAACAGTGTTTTTATTGTTACTTATAAGGCTAAAATGTTTGGTCCAGTGTAGATAGAATGCCAGCATTTGCGATGTCGTTGTAACCATGGACGTATAAGAAGAGAAGGACTTAAAACTAACTTCTAAAGCCTTTGAATTCTATTGTTAAAATCTTTTATGTCGGCCTTTGATATAAAGCGTGTCTCGCATTTCACTGGATTTTTGGTTTACATGGGCAGGTTTATACGAATGTATATGCTTCACACAATGTGAAAAACTGCAGGGAGAAGAATATCTTATCCCTCAAGTTTCAAAGCTGAGGCTGTAGGAGTTCCTAAGGAATCCGAGTTTTAAATGAACAGAATATCTTGAAAAACATTTCTGTTTGATTGTTAAAATCTCGAAGCCAATAGAAGCATGTAGTTTTAACTGTGGTTGAGGGAATTCTAAAACTGCCTTTGTAAAAATTTCAATAAACCGAGACTCGCTTTATTTGAATAGATCAATGAAAGTTGTCAGTCCTTCTCTTATTATACGTCCATGTTGTAACGTTCAAACGACAGCGTGTATCTGCTGGGTACGATATACAGCAGAATCCCGATAACTCGAACTATAAGTAACTCGAACTCTTTTAGCATTCCCATTGAAAAAGAATTCTCTTAGAAAAGCCTACTCGAACATTCGGTAGTTCTGACAAGTACTTCTTGTTCCCTTGGAGGTTCGAGTTTTCGGTGGTGACTGTATCAAGTCATGAGTGAGAAGTCAATATTGTACCTATATTCTCTTACTATTACTACTAACATTCTTTTTTACTACATCTTGTACCTATTTTCCCTGATAATCCTTAGTGTGGTTTATGTTAATTCTTATAAACTTAGAATCCGAATTTTATGATTTCAGCTCCAATGGAGACCGACAAGCTAAGAGTATTTGAACGTTCTTTCATAAATATTGCAATGACAGGCATACGCAAGGCGAATCAACAGTTATTGCAATTATTCAATAAGGTAGCATGTTCTATATTAAAAGACTCATTGGTGCCAAAAGATTTGTTTGCCACAAAGACCAGCACAAACGCAGGTTAGATTTTCTCATTTCCAGTTCTTGCATCATTATCTAGCATATTCTACTAATCATGTTTTCAAATTTACCAGAATTTTGACCAGCATGTGATATCTAAACCAAACATCATTAGCTACTTTTGGAAGTGGTTCTCCTGAAATTCTTTTAATTATTCCTTCTTTAGCAATTTTCTGCTCATAACCTTTTCTTTAATTTTTTTGTATTGCATAATTGAACTCCAGATAACACATATTGCAGGCGGGAGTATTGCCAGGTATTGAGTAGAAGCACGGAGGGTAAGTTGGACGAATATGCGACGACGGAGGCTAGATTTATAAGGGTACATGTTTGAAACATTAACATAAAAGTCAAGATTCGATTTTCACAATAAACGAGGTTTGGATCATGTCATGCCTCGTTCTTTCAAATAAAAAAGAGAGACTTTCGACCATGATCTCATCTAGACAGAGATCACAATAAAACGAAGACTAGCTAAGCATCTTCAATCTTTGATGACACTCTAGAACCTTTTTTCTCTCTTTTCCATTCAGGACATACTTCCCTTTTTTACACTAAAATTGAACACGAGATCCACATACTTCGTTTGGTCAACATTTTTGGAGTAATGTTTAAAGTAGTTAACTTCATCAGTAACATTATGCTTCAATTGAGGCAGGAAATCCTGGGAATATCAAATACAAATCCAAGACCAGAACTACCAAACAATTGTAAGATGTAAGCCTGCTCAATGTCCCAACACAATGTCAGAGCGTTCCTCCATTTACATGAATGTGTTGTCCATGCAGCCCGATATGCTAAAACAGAATCATAGTTCTGATCATTCTTTCAGCCTTATCTTATCATAGGTAATGGATATCTACAAAATGCAAACAGCTTGAATGGTGTGATCGAGAACTCAATTCCAGAACTGAAGGCCATATTAACATCAATCGACGCCAACTTAAAATCATCTGCGAAGACAGGATTCGGGTTATTTGCAGATAGTTTAAAGATCCTATTACACGGGAAAATCCCAATAGGTAAGTTTGTTTTTCTATAAAATATTCATTGATACTTATTGACTGTGTGAAAAGGGGGAACTGTCTGACTGATGGGTTAAGAGACAGATCAATAGAATCATTAAGGGCTAGTACACACCAAAGATGAAATTTTCTATTAATATTTCATCATTACCTGATAGCCCCTCTTTTAAAAGCCCACTTCTAATAAGCAACAACCCTCTAGCCACACACACACACACCACCCCCCCCCTCCACACACACACACACACACACCACCCCTAAAATTTGCCAAACTTGAGGTTACGTTGATAAAGGCTGGTTCTTCAACTGTTTCCGTTTGTAACACTTCTTTCAGATATTGATCAAACAAAAGGGAACTTGATGAATTTATTATCAAACTCAATGAGCGTAGTTGTTGATTCATTATTGGAGCATGGTGCAGTCATATTGACAGAAGGAGTCCAACAGCTGGAAGTAATTGACGGCATAGTTCAAAACTTAAAAACAGGTACGTTTACCTTCTTGCGTGGTTCATCATGGGTCATAAGACTTCATATAGGATTCAACGTAGATATGTCGAATGAGCGCACTATTGATCTGATCTTTTAGTTTAGAATTTTTGAGAGGTCTTATTTAATACCTTTAAATTAGGGGCCTAAATTTTTGCGACATGAAGTTTTGCAAAAATAACCCTCACTTCTCCCTAATCTCGTTCCCAGGGAAGTATACGAAAAGCAAGCCCTGGGAACGAGGTTACACTTCCCCAACATATCTTTGCAGTCTATCTTGCAGATATCAGGTCGATTGCGAAGAAAATAAATGTCGCAGAAAAAATTATTTCGCAAAAATTTAACGTATTGTCCAAACTTACAATTTATTGAAATTTCTTCTACTTTTTCAGATTCGAAGCTACTTTCACAAGCCCTGGAGCCTGCAAGAATGTTGATATCTGAAAGACTGGAACAGACTCAAATGAATGTTAACAGTGATGAAATAAAGAAGAAAATAGGACGTGTTGTTAAAATGATCAACTCAACCTTCCTTGATATTAAGAAAATGACCACCACGTGAACATTTTTGTAAACATGCTTTCAAATTCATTTATTTGATAAGTAAAAAATGAAAAGGATCAATTTTCGATTTTGGAGGAGGATAGAAACAAACTCGCCATTACAGTATTTTCTCAAATAGAAGAAGCAGCTATTCTTTTTCATTTCACGTGTAAACATTTGCGGCTCCTTATTCGAGGACGGGCGAGGGCGGCTCCTATTTAGTGTTTCTCACACAACAGTATGTTTTGAAGCAATTTCGAATGAACAAATCGAATTAGAACTTTGAAGTGTTCTCATACTTTGTGAAGGTGTGGCGTGACTTCTATGCAGCTTTTATTTGGGATGGCTTCTATTTAATAAGTAAGTAAGTAAGTAACCCGGAGTTTTGAGACCTTGGGCTTCCATCCATATTGGTTGGTTCTTCCCGCCCGCCAACTGGGAAGTTGACTTACCGCCAGCGATACGTATAGCATTGCTCTAACTTGCACGAAGGCCAGAGGGCAATCGGTCGTAGCTGCAAATTAGCTGATACGTTGCTTTTAGAACGCGTGAGAGTGAAGTATTGAGATACGACATGACTGAGACACAAACACAGGCCTCAGTGGTCGCACTGAAAGGTACTGTTCACTACACTATTGCTGCAGAAAATACTATTGCTGCCCAAACACTAAACCACGCATTTTTCAAAAACAAAAATATAACAACGGCATCCTTCTTCAAGAAAAGATATTTCTATACTTTCCTTTGTAAAAAAAGAAACAGAGGACAACCAAATATAAACTCATCTCTTTCCAAGAAGGCTCCTACATATATTTGTTCTTAACGTCCATGAAATCAGACAAAATCAAACAAAATTAAACAAAACTTAACAGATGGAACACGACGCTAGATTTTGTTTTTGTTGCTTCATACAGTTGAGGAACAAACGCTGCATACATTTCAATAAAGTGGGAAATCATTATGGGCGGTCGAAGAAAATCCAAACGACATACTTCGTCATAAAGTGAAGAAAAAGAACTCTCTAACGAAGGAAATAGAGATTTTGTTGAAATTACATTCTCTTGTTTACATTCACTGACCGAGCAAGACAAATTATCTATCATTGATGTGTTTTGATGATAAAGCTTTTCAATTATGTTTTCCAAAGCAACCACAGTTGCAACCACCTTTTTTAGGCATTCTTCTCAACTTTAAATTCTGTCCAGCGACAAGTTTGGTTAATTTTATAGGCATTTTATCACAGATGTGTTTTCTTGAAAAAACTTTTTAACGTAAATCATCAGGCCGGTTGTTTTTGTTTGCGACGTTTCGACAGTTACTACTGTCATCATCGGGCGTTTGTAAATGAATGATGTAAAGTTTATACATGTTTTCAGTAGGATCGAAATTAGGATCGAAATTATTTCGGACCTGGAAGGAAGCAATGTCAATATTTCGGACCTGGAAGGAAGCAATGTCAATAATTTATTTTGCGTAGAGCTGGAAACCATATCGCAGGAACATTATACGATGTACTATTAATACTGGAATTGTTTTTGACACTGTATATAGTCTCTTTGACTTTTCGAGCAGTCCATCCTTTTTCCTTGTCAAGGATCTTTCTATTCTCCCAATCAAACTTGTGGTCATTAGTCCAACAGTGGTCAGCAATTTCGTTTTTGGTTACATCGCCATTCCGTACGGCTCGCATATGTTCTTTGATGCGTTGCTCAAATGTTCTTTTTGTTTCTCCTATATAAACTGATTCACAATCACTACATGGAATTTGGTATATCACGTTATTTGTGTCGTTCATTGAGATCTTGTCTTTCGGATGAGATAATATGTTACGAAGAGTTTCCGTTGATCGAAATCGGCATTTGATGTTATGTGTACGGAATATTCTTTGTAAAGCATTACTGATACCAGATACATAAGGAATACTAATAGTGGTCACCGGTTCTTGTTCTGTTGATTCTTCGGTGTTTGAAGTTCGAGTATTGTTTATTCTATTTTCAACTCTTCTAACAATCGTCCTGTCATATCCATTTGCTTGGAGAACCGATTTGATATGTTTCATTTCTTCAACACGATCATCGTCATTACTAACAATATCTTTCGCCCGATTTATTAACGATGCAACAACACTTTCTTTGCAACTTTGTTGATGGTTTGAGTTACAGTTTAGATATTGGTCTGTATGTGTTGGTTTACGATATACGTTCACTGAAATGCTTCCGTTTTGATTTCTTTTTACAAGAGTATCCAAGAATGGGATGCAATTATTCGATTCCTGCTCGATTGTAAATTTTATTTTCGGGTGCAATCCATTTAGATGTTGATGAAAATTATTCAATGAATCTCGTGTCACTATAGCGTAAACATCGTCAACAAAACGTTTCCATACTTTTGGGGGTTTGTCAGCGGTTGTTGTGGCTGTGGACTCAAACGCTTGCATGAAGATTTCAGCAACTACAGAAGATGCCGGACCTCCCATTGCAACTCCATCTGTTTGAGTGTAATAAGTTTCATCGAATAGAAACCACGTTTTTGTTAATACAAGCGTTATCAATTCCAAAGATATTATCATCATATACACAAACTAACCGATGCAAGAATTCAAAAGAGTTTTCAGACTTTGTTAGAACAAAAACTGTCAATGTTGATGAAGAAATGGTATCATTCGATGTTACATCACTTTACACAAATGTACCGATAAATGACACGATCAATATAATTAGAGATTTAATCTCTAATGACTCAAACTTTTCATCCAAAACGAAAATTCCACCAACAGAATTTTTGGAATTGATAACGCTTGTATTAACAAAAACGTGGTTTCTATTCGATGAAACTTATTACACTCAAACAGATGGAGTTGCAATGGGAGGTCCGGCATCTTCTGTAGTTGCTGAAATCTTCATGCAAGCGTTTGAGTCCACAGCCACAACAACCGCTGACAAACCCCCAAAAGTATGGAAACGTTTTGTTGACGATGTTTACGCTATAGTGACACGAGATTCATTGAATAATTTTCATCAACATCTAAATGGATTGCACCCGAAAATAAAATTTACAATCGAGCAGGAATCGAATAATTGCATCCCATTCTTGGATACTCTTGTAAAAAGAAATCAAAACGGAAGCATTTCAGTGAACGTATATCGTAAACCAACACATACAGACCAATATCTAAACTGTAACTCAAACCATCAACAAAGTTGCAAAGAAAGTGTTGTTGCATCGTTAATAAATCGGGCGAAAGATATTGTTAGTAATGACGATGATCGTGTTGAAGAAATGAAACATATCAAATCGGTTCTCCAAGCAAATGGATATGACAGGACGATTGTTAGAAGAGTTGAAAATAGAATAAACAATACTCGAACTTCAAACACCGAAGAATCAACAGAACAAGAACCGGTGACCACTATTAGTATTCCTTATGTATCTGGTATCAGTAATGCTTTACAAAGAATATTCCGTACACATAACATCAAATGCCGATTTCGATCAACGGAAACTCTTCGTAACATATTATCTCATCCGAAAGACAAGATCTCAATGAACGACACAAATAACGTGATATACCAAATTCCATGTAGTGATTGTGAATCAGTTTATATAGGAGAAACAAAAAGAACATTTGAGCAACGCATCAAAGAACATATGCGAGCCGTACGGAATGGCGATGTAACCAAAAACGAAATTGCTGACCACTGTTGGACTAATGACCACAAGTTTGATTGGGAGAATAGAAAGATCCTTGACAAGGAAAAAGGATGGACTGCTCGAAAAGTCAAAGAGACTATATACAGTGTCAAAAACAATTCCAGTATTAATAGTACATCGTATAATGTTCCTGCGATATGGTTTCCAGCTCTACGCAAAACAAATTATTGACATTGCTTCCTTCCAGGTCCGAAATATTGACATTGCTTCCTTCCAGGTCCGAAATAATTTCGATCCTAATTTCGATCCTACTGAAAACATGTATAAACTTTACATCATTCATTTACAAACGCCCGATGATGACAGTAGTAACTGTCGAAACGTCGCAAACAAAAACAACCGGTCTATGACATGATAAACTCTAATTATATATTATGAATACTAGACTGACAAACAATATAAATATATTCAATAAATCATCAGGGTTTAAATCATCACCGAAGGGTTTCTTGCCTTTTTGATATACGGAAAAGCCAAGAGGGAGACACCACCCCCGTGTTCGAGGTTTGGGAAAAAGTTACATTAATGAAGGAAGCTGCGATATGAATCACGTGATTGTTGTGTTTGTTTACATTTTTATTTTCGCGAACAAAATGGATAACTACATGACAACTCCCGGCTGAAAAACCTTATTTCACTGGATCCGTTCGTACCGTTTTTGAGCTTCTTTCTCACGTGGAGTGGTGGAAAAACAAGTCACCGAGTATGAGTGAAAATTCTTTCACTGATTTCGATATTGATGACAGATTATTGAAAGCAATTGCAAAGCTTGGGTGGAACTCTCCTACCTTAGTTCAATCTAAAGCAATTCCACTTGCTGTTGAGGGTAAAGATGTTATCGTTCATGCAGAAACAGGATCAGGAAAGACAGGGACTTACCTTATACCTGTTATACAAAAGATTTTGAAACGAAAAAGAAATTCAACTGAAAAGGGGGAATTTGTCAGCGTTATTTTAGTTCCTTCAAGGGAACTTTGTAAACAGGCTTACAGAAATGCATTAGAATTGAGTGCATACTGCTCAAAAGATGTACAAGTTATTGATATTGGAAATCCGTCCGTTCAAAATGTTGCATCCCTTGTTTGTACGGCAGACATTCTTATTAGTACGCCTAGTAAAATCCTGGCCCATATCAACAATAAATCAATCGATTTGAAAGCCAGTCTAGAATATCTAGTTATTGATGAAGCTGATGTGATGTTTTCATACGGTTATGAACATGATTTGAATATACTTGTTAATAATCACCTTCCTAAGATTTTCCAAGCAGCATTGTTATCAGCAACAATCAGTAAGGATGTTGAAAACCTTAAAGGATTGGTCCTTCACAATCCAGTTGTTTTGAAATTGCAAGACGGGAAAACTACAGGTGAAAGTAGACTGCTACAGTATGTTGTGAAGTGTGAAGGAAGTGACAAATTTTTGTTGACTTACTCACTTTTTAAGCTGAATTTAATTCAAGGGAAGACATTGATATTTGTTAACTCTATCGATAAATGCTATCGTCTAAAATTGTTTTTTGAACAATTCTATATTCGCACATGTGTTCTCAATTCTGAACTTCCTCAAACATCCAGGCTTCACATTGTTGATGAATTTAATCGTGGTGTATATGATATTGTCATTGCTACAGATGAAGCAGTTACGGTTCCAACTGATACAAGTTTGAAAATCAATAGTAAGAAGAATAAAAAAAAAGGTAAAAATAAGAAGAATGATAACGAATATAGTGTTTCACGTGGAATTGACTTTCAAGATGTTGACAATGTCCTGAATTTTGATTTCCCCTTAACTGTTGAATCTTACACACACCGGGTTGGTAGAACTGCTCGTGGCTTTAATACTGGCACAGCTTTGTCATTTGTTGCCAGTAATGAAGAACAGAATTCTCAAGAAAAAGTAGAAAAACACTTATCAAAAGGATTAGCTCTGAGTACAAGCATTTTAAAACCATACAACTTCAAAATTGATGAGATAGAAGGATTGAGGTATAGGGTTACTGATGCATACAATACCATAACCAAGTTGAAAGTGAAAAATGCTCGCTTGAAGGAAATTAAGGGTGAAATATTCAATTCAGAAAAGCTGAAAACTTATTTTGAAGATAACCCAAAAGATATGAAAGTTTTACGGCATGATAAAGTATCAGCTCCAACAGAGCAGCAACCGCACATGAAGAATGTCCCAGAATACTTGGTACCTGAGTCATTAAAGCATGTTATGTTTAAGCCAAGAAGAAAAAGAAAAAAGACTGGCTACATTCCGGACAAAAGTAAACGAAAAAGAACTGAAGATCCACTGAAAACTTTTCAATATAAGAAGTAGACTTGATGGCATAACCACATAATTTGACAAAAGTTTCACACAAAGGTTATTGGAGATAAGCTTAAATGAAGAAATTTTATGTCTTCTCTGTCTTCATCTGACATTTTTTGAGAATTTTTCTGAACAAAAATTTATAATTTTTTAAAAAATTTCGGGTTTAATGCAACAACTTGTATGTTTATGTCAGATTAATTTCTTTTTCAACATGACAATGTTATATTCAATGCATTTTTATTACTTTCAACTCTTCAGATGTTTTGTTCCTTTCTACCGCCTGATATCATAAATGCATGACGTTTTACCCTTTTTTGTTCTGGGGGAAAATAATAGTAGAAAGTTATAAAGGGGTAGCTGTTTTGTATATCTGCACTGAGAAAATAATGCCCTCTGTCAATGCCCGTTTATTACCTGGTCAAAACACCTTATTAGGGTTTCAAAAATATTTTGATACAACATGTTTATACATAAATTTCATTTCAAATAGTGGAAACAAGGCATTAAGAATTCGACATTCGATACATTAGATTATCGAATTCTTCAAACCTTCGATTTATATTTATAGAAGATATTCAATCCTTTTGTAAAAGAAGATTATGAGGATTATTATGTTTTCTTAATTTGAAGTTTGAACATCACATTGCTTGAAAAGTTTTGTTATTGCCTTGTTTACATTAAACTACCCATCGATTATGCAAACTCCAGAGAGATGACATCAGACCTGATACAGGGGTCTAGAATTCAAGAAATACTTCGAGAGAAACGAAAGGAAAAGACTGTATGGCGAATGTGTGCTTGAAATCTTTCTCGTTGTTGAAATCCACGTTACTTTTTGTCTGAGAGGTTCCAGTTTATTCCACAGAGACAACGAACATGGTTTAATGGATATGGACAGTGTGTTTCACATTATAATTCTCGTGTATAATATATTTATATTTATAAGTTTTTGTTTACATTTGAAGCAACCATATTTTTTTTTTTAGCATATACATTTTTTTTTCTCAGTAAATTTACAAGGTTTTCTTCTCAATCATAATAATAGGTTTTTCAAGCGTGAGTAAGCATTTTTGGACTTCGAATTTGATGTCGGATGAATTCACGACTGCCACTCGGTTTGTCTATCCCGAACCTCTGATGTGCGTTATTAGAGAGCGAATTAATGAGAAGCTACCATATTGCATTTCCAGGAAAAACAAAACTACTGGCGAATAATGCCCGTCGTTTAGTTCGTTTAAGCCAATCAGAAAATGTTATTTTCCGTATTGTCCCCTATATAGACATCGCCCATGGCTAACATCATAGTACATCATAGAGACTTAACACTATGCTAACAACGATCTGTATTAATTGGTATTAATTGAGCCAATCAATTTCTCCCATTTTCCGTGATAACTCCTTTGGTAATACCCTAAACAAATTAGTGAAAAAATATTATCAGAAAGCCGAAGAAGTTGTTTCATATTGCAGACGTTATTGGGCAAAATTTGACCAATGAGATTTACACAAACCTATTTTATTTTTATTATAAATGTTGAATAAAGTACATCGTTTCGGTAGAGATGTTGTGGCTCAATGGTCTAGTGGTATGATTCTCGCTTTGGGTGCGAGAGGCCCCGGGTTCAAATCCCGGTTGAGCCCAGCTTTTTCCAAAATTTCAGCGTTATTCGCATAAAGAATTCTGGAGAAGTTTTATAATCTTTTCACTGATCATTGTCGTTTTTTTTATCCCCGATAAGGTGCCCGTTATTCCCCCGTTTTTAATACTGATAGACCAATTAGTTCTATGGATTAAAATTTGAAATCTTCCTATCACTCTATTTTCGGCTTTTGCTAACAAAACTTTTTTGTTTGGATATTAGAGGAAATACGGCGGTTGAGAAGAAAAATAGAGTTCATAATTCAAAAAGTAAATATTACCGAAAAGAATGTGCCTTTATACAGGGTGGGCCAATATGCGAGGTAATAGGGTTTAAAATGTTTGTTGGTTTTAATTAACTTAAGGTTAGAAACTTTGGAAGAATGTATTGTAAAATTCAGTAAAGATGATTGCTACCAGCAGAGATTATGGACGAGTTTCTTGTGACTACGACTTTTACATAAACACATGTATTTTCTTCAGATCGGGATAAAAGTCTCTTATATCGGGTGACCGGGATTGTACCGATAAAATCGGGACAGATGGAAGGCATAGAAATCCGACGAAAAGAAGAAGAACGAAATCTGAACACGAAAGCATCTGAAATAATATCTGAAATATTCATAAAAAAAAACAAAAAAAGGACTTCGAATGTCTGTACGGGTAAGCCCAGTACTCGAAATCATTATAAATTTCTTATAAGAACTATAACTACAGTATAAGTTAAGTTAAGTTAAGTTCACTTAACGGGGTTATACTGTAAATCCAAATAAATCTGATAAATCTTTACTATGAAGAAATATATACAAAGAATTGTAAAATAAGAATACGCCGGAGTTAATCTGAAACTGTCCTTGAAACTATTGACGTAGCAATCTATTCGCACAAAAATTTCAATGCTATGTCACATGTACATCATACACATCGATACGCGCGGTGTATGAATCTTTTATGAACCTACCGAACAAATGTTTTAACTTTCGCTTATTTCGCGCACTTGGCACACACAATAGAAATTGTACAGTGAATCTCTAGATATCATTGCGTAAACAGTTGTCCGCTTTATTGGGACTTTACCTATGAGAATTTGACTGTAAATCCATCCATCCGTACATGGAGTATGTGTCCGTTATACGGAGATGCCCGCTTTATAGAGATTCTAATCTATATATGGTTGCGTATGAATAGAAAGTCTGCTTCACATACAAAAAAAAGATGACGGTTCTAACGAAAACGAAAAATTAAATAAAAATTAAACAAAAATAAAACAGTTCCATATAAAAATGCGTATGCATAAGAAAATTTAGAATCCACCCTCAAGTGACCGAGTAAAATTTTCAAGGTAAAGGGAGTTCGAGATTGCGAGAGTTGACTGCAATTATAGATAGATAAAAAACCTTCCAATCAAACGTAATTCCCTCTGCTTCGATTTAACGATAATGTCCTTACTCTGTTATGGAGGTCGTCATTCTCACGGTTCGAATGCATCAACTCAAGTTGCAGTTTGTCGATAACCTTTAACAGACTATCGCGCTCCGCATGTAGCCCGTTCACTTTGGCATTAACAACTTTCAAATCCTCCAACAGACGACCGTTTTCGCCGATCAACGCATCAACCTGTTGATTGATCGTTTCGGCAATTAAGGTGCTATTCACACTTGCACTATGGACGCGACTACTGAAATCCACGACGTCTGATCCAATGTTGGACTGGCGAACTAGATCACTGCCACTCGCCACCTCATTTCTGCAAATCGTCACCACGCCGTCACAATCCCTTTTCACGAATAAATTGTCGATCAAAATTTTGGCTGGAGGGTATTTGATGGCAGATTTGTAACGACGCGGTTTGTCGTCATATAAGGAAATGTCCGAATCATTTATATTCACAATGAAAGGCATTGTGGGAAGAATGAATTCGTCTTCTGCAAATTCTGTCAGATTATCGACAGTTGACATTAGCAAAGCGGATGCCAACCCTTTAATGCGTATATCAGCGAAGCCAAGTTCCTCACCTCCTTTAGCAAAACGCTCAGCGGTGGGGCCTAGCATTAAGCGCATTTTGAATACACCATCCCCTGTAATAGTGTCCATATTGATTTGTTGTTTTTCTCGTTCTTTGTCCCTCACTACTGCGCCACGTGGATCTAGAATCTTTCCATATTTCATATTTCCACATTCGTTAACCATTAAAGTTTGAGCAGCTGCTTTTACAAGGCTATCTTTACCATCCGCTTGAATACCAACAGTTATACACTCGGATCTTATACGCAATACGGAGACTAGTTGATGTTCGGGAAGTGGTTTCAAGTTCATACGCATCAGTGGTTCGCCCGCTTGAACACCGATATCACAAACTTCTTTCAGCGTTTCATCGAAACAATCGTCCGGTAGATCCTGGCCGGAATACTGAACCAAGGAATCGACAAAACTGCGAGCAGTCTCATGAGATGTCAAACTACTGTCTTGCTGTAAACACTCGACTTCGCATTCCTTTTTAGACCTATTGGGCGAGCTTAAGCCGGAGTAACTTTTTTCAGGTGTGGAGGAGAGTGATACCGCTTTTCGTACAGGCAAGAATGTCATGTTTTCTAAAGTCAAAGTTTCTCTTTTCAGATGTTCGGTTTCATTCTCACGATCATAGTCCACTCGCTCTCGTAAACTCAGTTGTTGTATCGGCTCGATACCGAAACATGGTGGTAAGACAAGGTCTACAATAACATACGGGATAGAAATGTTTAAGAGCAAACTTTCTTGAGTTTTCTCTAACTGTCCGATGTTTTTCCATTGGCTAAGACTGGATTTTCGTTCGTTTCCACAAAGTTCATTATCTAATGCGACTTTCTCTGCAACCAATTGAAACACTTCGCCCATTCGTACTAAGTACAGCATCTGGAAGTGGTCTAGTTGAATTTGCACTGTCTTTGTAACATTGATCAACATTGCACGCGAGGGGACCTTATCACATTCCACGTTGTAGTCTATGATATCAGCTATAACAGGTTTATTTATTTCTCCGGGGTCTTCTTCGCTTATGGCGTCGTACGCAGGTGGCAAGGAAGGGACACTGTCACTTAAATCATTGGTGACAAGGTGGCTGTTATAAGGAGGCGGAGGTTCGATCTCTGTATAATCAACTCGTAAGCGAGTTGAAAATGCTATGTCACTTTCGGAATGACTTTGTCGTATTACCTCCCCTGAAAGGGCAAAGTTGGTTAGTTGAGTATTACCAAGAGACTGCGTTGGATGAGTAGAAATTCTTCGATTTGGCATTTGGGCTACACATGAATCACTAGCTGAATGTCGAGGGGAGAACTTGTTTTTCGCTGTTGCAGCTGTTGCGGTGACTAACTCTTCATCAACTTCAGCCCCAACTTCCACACTTGAGGAATCACTTTCTCGGCTAACGGAACGTTCAGTTGCGGGATAGTAAGGAACATCCTGACATATCCATAAACGTAAGGGGAAGGCATCTACAAAAATTACTGGCCTTTTAGATGCTTTCTCAATACCAGTAAATTCAATCCATAGCTGTTCACACCAAACACACCAAATGTCATGCGGTAAATTATTGCTTATTTTCAATCGGTCATACAACCCTGCATCCCTTCCAGTTAAGTTTTGAATTTGATGATAATTTATGCTAAAATCGTTCAACCACGCAGCATTTGAAAATGGGATGAAATCTTTATCCTGGTTCGGGTAACATGAACTGTCCGAATAATGCCGTGATCCTAAAAAGCTTTGCAGGTCGTTCAAAAGATCAGTCTGTGATACTTTACCACCAACACGGCAGTTCGAGACAACAACCTGAGAAATTTGCATTTGCATTCCAGTAGGCCGCTCATCATTGTGGGCCACACTCGTATCCGTTTTCAAGGGAATAATGACCTAAACACATGGAAACAGATAATCTTATAGAATTTTTGTTTAAAGATAATGAACTGTTATAAATAGAACTGAGGGTTGCAGTGTGCTGATGTCAGCAGTGGGAATCCCTCATTTGAACAATAAGAAATTGGATCGGAAGGAGCAGCTGACTTATATCAAAATGGCAAACAAACGAGGTAAACAAATGATTGGCTCTCTCGTGGAGATTCCCTCGTAGAAAACTGTTGACACACGTTTTCTCACGAACTTTATAACAGTTTATTAACGTATTAACGTATATATCATATTAACGACATGTCTTAATTATCAATAGGACTTAAAAACATAAATTTTCAAGTTTTCTGAAGACCGAAAAACTCTACGGTTTAACGATTTCTACCCAGTGTAGCATTTAGCAATTACGAAATTAGCATTTTTGTTACAGAATTATATGAGGAAAACGAAAATTTTGATTCACAAGCGCTACATGGAAGTGAAATAATTATTTGAGGAAATTTAAACTGTTCAGTGAATTAAATTATAAGCAATAACTATTTGAGGAAATTGCAGTATATTTTCCAATTCCAGGTTTATTTAAAGTTTCCTAAAAAATTTAATCAATTTTCACCCAATTAAATTACATTCAACTTGAATTACAAAATTTTGAATAATTATCTTTGACGTTCATTCAATGTACATTAGACACTAAGTTAGAATGAAAAATCTTAAATATACCACTTTTTCTTTAATTCCTTATTCAAAAAACAGCTTTTCACGTTAATTTCTACTGTTCACTTATAAGGGAACATTGTAAAACGATACATAAAAATGAATACATACCTTAGGCATCAGTGCTTCAACACGCACATTCACATGCTCAACAAAACCCGACTCACGAGACATAAACTCCTTCGTCCAATCCTAAAAGTTCATTACAACAGAAAAGAAAATAATAAAAAAAGTTGAAGAACTAATAATAACAGATTTCTCAATTTTGGAGAAGTCACTGAAGAATTATAAACAACATACTAAGCCAGTTATAACACTTTGTGCAAATCTGTTCAACCAAACACATGTCAAAGGATCGAATGTAAGCTGAATTGGATTCACTTGAACAAATACATTTGGAGCTGGAACTAAAACATGAAAACAAAATAATCTTTAACCTGTAAACATGCTTAGAATAATTCTTGTTAAAACATAGTTTAGAGTCATCTCTCTGCCTCCCACCCAGGTATTCTTTGGCTATAAGTCTGATGTTTTTACTGACCAATACATTATAGATTATAATAATCTTAATTCGAAATTGAAAACATTTTTTGTCCAAGAAAAATTCCTGCTGCCTTCAGCCTGATTTTCAGTGGCTTTCACTTGGATTGTAATATTTTGCACTTTTACACAATAAGCATGCACTAAACAAAGAACTAATATATGATTAAACAATACGGATAAATTATTAGGACCAACCAGCAAAATCCTCTGTATCTGTGTAGTAGAATGTCGTATGATCAATGTGCAAAGCTGACATATCAGCTGGTAAAAACAAAGCTTCTTTCTCGGATGCTAGAAAAGGTTTAGGTTCCAGTGAAGAAGCCGTTGTGACTTGGTTAACTTGAAAATTTTGACAATTCACAACAAAGAAGCTTTCATACATCACTGGCCGTGTGTTCCTGCCACTCTAAGCAAAAGGATAGAGTATTCATCTCATCTGAACACCTGATACATAAACACACAGCAATTAAATGATTAAGAAAATGTTTAGCCAATGTACAGTAGTAGAACATCAAAGGGATCTAATTTATAGAGTTTCAATTCATTTTATAGAAACCATAGGCAAGACTTTTCAAAATAGTTCAAATTAGGGAGACTTTGATTTGAACTGCAGAAGTTTGAACGTACAAACACTATGATGCATAAGTTGTACCTTATTCTTCCAAAATTTTCCTTCTGTTTCCTGAAAGTTATTCATGAGTTGAGTGGACCATTTCTTTCTTTGGTAAGAAACCTCGTCATCACCTTTTACAACTGTCCGTTTTTTACCAACAACATGATAGGGACAATGATCTAATGCAATATTTACTAATGAAATCTGCAAAGCTGCTCCTGATTCATCTAACCCTTTCTTTTTGCTGCTTTTAGTTTGGCTTGCCTGATTGGTGCAGTCTATTATGCTATCATCACATAAATGAAGATCGACTCCCTGTGTTCTCAAGTGTATGGACGTTTCCGCTAGATCATATGCTGCAAACAATTGGTTTTGACTAGTTAACTGCTGTCTTGGTGAACTAGTTGCATGGACGTTCTGTTTGTTAAGTACTGATGCTGTTTGATGTGAAATTGGTAAAAATTTACTTCTTAACTTTATTAAATAGTGAATGAAACTTGACAATTTCAGTATTTGAGAGCGTGTGAGGACCCAAAGTATGTCATCAAGTATTATTGCCAACTTAGATGCTATCATTTGACAATCGCTAATTCGTTTCTTTATTACTAAACGTACTGAACTATTATTGGTTATCAAACGTAGTGGTGCAGATGGAATGTCCTTGGACTATAAAAAAACATCAAACATTATAGTTCACAGATTTGGCAGCTACCAACTGATTATTAACGACATGACAAGAAGCTGATGTTCAGACAGGAGACTCGGACACTATAGATGTGCTGTTAGTTAATCATTCGTTCATCCCCAAGCAAGTAGGAAATATTATGGCGTTGCATGTGCTTTATTTTTATTATTTATTATTGAACAACTTCTCATTTTTAGTATAATTAGGGTAACATATTTCAGTTTAATCTTGCTTTAAACATGTTTGTCAAAAAAATAAAGTGTTGCTGTAATTAACCTTTAAACATCACTTTACAATCGTTGCTGTAATTAACAGGTAAAATCTAATAACTAACTTTTTTGTTTTGTTTTGGGAAAGTCTTAATAATAAACTTTCATTCGTTATATTAAACGCATGAAAGTTTATTATCAAGACTAATCATGACCATGCATGCGTTTGAGGATGAACAAACTATTAACTAACAGGGGCCTAAATAGGATTCAACTGTACAAGTGTTAAGTCATAAAAAAGACTTTCTGTAGGAAAAGGCAACATTATAACAATTTCTTTTCCACTTCAAAGTGAACAATCATGCATAACTAGATTTAAAAACTATTTTATTCAACAACCTCTGGTCTATAAGCAGCATCAACATCCACTCTCAAGGTATGCCATCGAATTTCCTTGAAATTCAGAACTTCACCAAGCATTTCATCTTTTATTCGAGTATGGCGTAGGTTATTAGTTTCTTTCCAGTCTGGAGTGGTACTTCGTATTGATATTCGAGATACATTAACGGACGCTTTGAAACCAAGCGAAGTGAATGAAACCAAAACGGTATTAATGGAGATAAGCATACCATCAACAACCTTTTCTGCAAAGCCATATTTGTTAGGTTTCCTAATAAGATAAACTTATATATAACTTATAACGAATAATTAAGAAAACAATGAATCCAAAACTTCTAAATTAAAATAATAATCCAGCCAGAAACTAACTTGGGGATTAGCAGTTATTTTTTTGTGTTGTCAATCAAAAAATGTTTGGTGAATCCAAGCTCTCGTTTTTCTACATATTTCAAAATAGTGAAAAAAACTGAGCTTTGTTGACTAGGCTAAACACAACTTAAAACCTAAAGAACTAAAGACAGAATAGTGTAAAATGAATGAAAACTTGTTAATAGTTTTGTTTTTATTTACAAAATTTTTGCTGTTAAAAAAACACTACATAATTTTGACATTCTCCATTCTCCATTAACATCACCTTTAGAACAACAATTGGAACGTTTGTTTCAACTATTTCGTAAACAAAAATGAGCACTTTTTACAAATATCAGTAAAAAAAAATTTAGGTTTTCTTTCATTTGAAATAACAATTAGAAGTGATTTAAACTAGAAATTGTGTTTTTTCTTAATGCTAGATGAGGGATTAAAGATTGGAACTCACATGTTTGTTTTGTTACCGAATGCCGGAATATTAGTGGCTTTCTTTCTAGCTATTTCTGAAGCCACAATCTTAACTTCAACACAATCCAAGTGCTAAAACAGAATACCATTACCATTATACTTTTATGGATAAGCATACTAAAATCATTTGATAACCTAAGATAGTTGTAAACCAAAATAACTGATTAAATTTACGAGTAAAAAAAGGAATAGATTACAAATGCACTTAAAGGAAGATTCTTTTAAGATCGTAGCAAAATTAAGCCAAGATAATTAAGGCTGATCGTAAAACATCAAAATATCATTTTCCAATAGTCATTTTTAACACACCTTGGCGTTTTCAAATTAAAATCGAAAATATTTACTTACCAGCTGTATTGGGTCAGACTTTAAGCTTGTCCAAGGAACCTATATTCAAGAAATTTTAAGTAGCAAAAGATTTTCCATTGTTAAAACGAACTCAGCAGCAAAAGCAGCTTTATAACATACCTTGGCAGATATCTTGTTGCAAGTCACTTTTGTCAGTTGCAACCATGGTGGGAATTCAAGGAGGTCAGATAACATCACCTCATTCAGCTCAAGATTTGTTAATTCGCACTCACCTTTGAAAAACTTCAAACTTAGCGAATTGGGATCGAGATTCTTTGCAAACCTAAAAATACATTACGACGTACATTTAGATGTGCATTTAGTGCATCTGACTATCCATCAACAAATTAATCGGATAATTCTCTCATTCCCTTCATTGTTCTCTATTGTTGTTAGGCCAGATTAAAGGTGATGTTAGGAGTTTCATATTATGACAGCAAAGGAGTATTTATTGTATTTCGTGATAAGGAATTGAAAAAATTGTATTAACTGAATATTTAAGAATGGGAACAAACTGTTTTGATTTAACTCTTAACACTTCATATAGAAGCCAAACGGGGGGGGAAAACTAGACTTTTTGATTGTTGAAAAGTATTAAAGTTCTCTCTGTGAAAACAAATTGTTTAATTTTTTTAGTTCACTCAAAACATCTGCTTTGAGAAACTGTAAGAGGTGAAATTGTATTATGTCCAAACTGCAGCCCTTTTAAATGTTTAAAAAAATCCCATTATTTTTATTAGTATTAGTAATAGCATAACCTTGAGGAGAATTTGGGATTTATAGTCCAAACGCAGTGTTGAGGGTGATTCGATAAACAGTCAAAATGAAATGAATACTACTTAAAATTTCATGAATATTGGTTCCTTGGACAATAAAAGTTGAGAGGGTTGATTACAACTAGGCAGGATGATTATGGATTAAACGACCCTGTGGTCACAGCAATTTTAAGCAGCTATGTAATCAAACATTTGATTACAGGGTGGCCAGCAAAATTTTGAAAACAAATTCCAGGACTTTCAAGGACTTTTCACCTGCTTTTTTCCAGGTAAAATTTCAGTTCTTTCAGGACAATTTGTTTCAAATAGAAAGAGAGAATTCAAAGCAAGGCACAAGTATGTATATAGGTAATTGAAATTATGGAAACACAATGTGTCCTGTGTAAAGAAAACAGTTTAAACAGTGATAAACATAAACTTATGTTTATAAAAGTATGCATACAATCAAGTGAATTGGTGACTTAATTAAAATATGCCAAAACTACCATCATGATATCCCACAGTAAGATCTACAGAAGATGTATGTTACTGTCTTTCAAATCAAAAAATATCTAAATGACAACAAAAGATTATGAACTTCATAGATAAACTTTTTAGGCTCTAATTTTGCAAACAGAAGAAACATTAAATATACCACATCAGGAAATAATGCTCTTTATTGAAATTCCCATACTACGAAAAGAGCAATAAAAACAACTATGCAATGGAAACCAGATAAAAAAAGGTGACGAAAATCGTTATAAAGACACAAACCAGGAAAACTCTTAACTATAACATTTTACTATTTTACTGTTTCTTCAAAACTCCATCTAAATCTGATAATTTTTGCAGCACTCATCAAGTTCTTTTTCCTTAATCTTAATTCCATGGCATAAAGTAATTAAATAATGCTTAATTCTTTAAACCTGTCTATAAATATAAACACCTAAAAATCTGTGTTTGCCCGATACGCACATAAAATCAAACATGTTAGATCCAATCTGTATATCATCTTGCTACAATTTTGACAAACCACTAACATAAAGTAGTAGGCTGGTTCATGGAAATGACATAAAACAAATCTAACATAAAAGGCCTAAGTATGCATTGTAATGAAATGAAAATAGTCAGCAAAGCTTATTCTGAATACTAAAAGCATTACATCAAGTGTACATAAATACATGTTTCAAAGCTTATTTTTTACAGGACTATCGCATCTTTTCCAGTTTTATGGAGAATGAGAAGAAGCTCCACTTAAAAGAAGTCAGTGTTTTGTTATTGAAACTGGAAAGAAAAAGTTTTTGAAAAGGTAATTCTTTTCATTTACTAAGTGTTTTGTTTTTATATTTTTATATTATTATATTACTTGGTGGTGCTTGGTATTACATGATTTATATATACAGACTTTTTAGTTTTAGCGGAATTTATAGATTTAACCAGTAGTCGGTCTAGTGACATGAAACCGTATTATTTCTTATGTTACCTTATGTTACCTAATCGTGGACTGTGTTCCCATTTCATTATTTCATCAGAAAGAACTTTGGCTTTAGTTTAATGACAATTTTCAGCATTCCAGAAATCCATCTGCCTGTAAGGGCATCTTGTTTTCATTCTTTCTGATGGTTGAACAAAAACTTACACATCAAGAGGTCCCCTTAATAATATCATATTGCTGTGTCATAGACAGTTTAACAATGAAACCTTAATTAAAACTTTTTCAGCTCACACCATGTTCAGTGATATAATAACATTATAATAACAAATATGGTTTTATATAAAAATACACTTCTATAAAAATATCTGTAACATCTTAGCAGAATGAGATATAAAATTTTGGGCGTTCAAACTTGATATTTTTGTTTACGATTAATTTTTCTGTGATTACAAATTTCCAAAATCTAAATCTTCAAAAAATTGGACCAATATGTTTTATGTCCTATTTTACAGGGAAATTTTGGATGAGATAATTCAGTATAATAAAGACCAATAAAGAAGTCATCCAATTTCATGTGCTAATCAAACTCAAGAAGTATTGGCAATAGACGAAAAAAAAGAAAAGATAGAAACTTTAAAAGGAATTCCAGTCTCAAACCCAGTCATTTTATTTAAATTCATTTAATTTTATAACAATTAGTGGGAATATTTCTGATCTTAGTCAATAATTAAAAGACTTCCTTTGGTGCCCTAAAATGTTTTGAAAACATACTCAATATTTTATAGTTTAGAGAACCTAGCCTTCTCTTTTAATTGAATGCTGCTGGGTTTTTTTTAAAAAATCCATCAGAATTTATAATTTAAAATCACATATCATCAACATGTTATTGTTACCCTTTCATTTTGAAATCCATTACATATTAAGAAGAGACAGTTTTGTAACAAATGTTGTTTATAGTTTTTAATAAAAAATAATTAGGATTGAAAAAAAAAAACGTATTTGGCACAAGATCCTTCCCTATACAAAAACCTCCTCAAAAATCATCTTCAGTGTCAAAAGTAGGGGTGTGTATGTGGTGGGGGTGGGGGTGGGGGTGGGGTATGTGGACTTTTTGGATGTGGATTTTTTAACTAGATCAAATATATGTGACAGTTTCAGGGAAAATCAGTACAAGCATTAATGTGCGATAAAAATGATAATGATAAAAAACAAAGATCTTATCACTAATTCGTTCGATAAAGCACTATAGCTCAATCTTTAGAGATAAAATTATCAATAGTCATCTTTTCTATAGCGATATTTGCGACAGTATTAGTGATAAAGTCAGTGATAAATTTAGCAATAACATTCAATTTAATTCTCATATATAATTAATCTAATTAATTAAAGATAATAATACAGTCATCAATAACACCAACAATTCATTATTTTTTCGATCAATTTCATTGTTATAGTTTTTCATTGTTTCTAGATTTGTTTCCTTATACAATAATTTATCATTAACTTCTAGTGCTATGGCTTAACGACATCATTAATAATTAGTGATAAAATTATCATTATATACTGTTGATACTTATTGATAATATTGATAATCACCATCATTACGGGTTGTACTGATTTTCCCTGAAACCTTCCATATATATCCCTTGGATTGAAAACTATAAAAATGAATCATCAAAAATTTTTCTTCAGTGTAGCTAGTTGTGCACATGACCGCCACCATCACTAAAACTTTAATTTTCACAAAAGAAAGCTAGATGAGAATGATTCAGAGGCTAGTCCTTTATGTAATCACCATGGCAAATTTCTTCGACTCTACAGGCAATGATGCAAAATTCTCAGAATTGATCTTAATAAATACCTAATTATTATTGGTGAACATCGTAGTCTTTTGAACATTCTCCTTTCACATAAAAATCGATGTTTTAAAAAAAATTCTTAGCAAAAACTCTTCCATATTTTCCATATTTTCCTCTTTGTCATTATGAGTTTTCAAGTGACATTCTTCATAAATATTCGTGTTCTTTACTTGATAATTACTGAATGTTTCAACATAGAATATTAATGGTCATTGTCTACCAATATGTGCACCCATCTTGGTTGTTAATTTAAATGCTCTTTAGGCGGAGGGAAGTTATGTTTTAGTTTGCCGTTGACTGACCGCTCCCGAAGGTGCCACTACGAATGGCGCCATAGTGAAAATCTTGAATTTCTTATCTCTCTAGATAATCGCAAACAGCCTTTCCAGCGATCATTTCATGAGTGATGTTTTAACAATCATATTACAGTAAGGACAAAATTTTATAAAACCGTGATGACTGAAAAAAACACAGTGTTTTTGTATATAGCTACATAGTTATTATCAAATGGTTAGAAGCGTAAGAATCCTCAACCTCTTGGTAGGTGATCAAACAGGCATCTAAAAATTGTCAACAGGGGTCCCGTAGTACTATGTAAATTGCTCGAACACATTGTACAGTGATTTTTGAGGTGAAATTGGTGATAATGTGCATGCTATGTCCTTTTTCCTTGAGAATGTCATCACGCTAAATCATTTAAAATATTTAATATAAGTTTACACAGTAACCGTATTTATATAAAACTATACAGTTTTTGAAAGCTAAGGAGAAGCAGAAACTCTCTCTATAATAGGTATTTTCTTAAATTTACAAACATAGAAGCATATTAATATTTTCAGGAAATTACAGGCATCCTCACTAAGGATTTAGCATTCACATAAAAGATAGCTTCCACAATCGACTGGAGTGGTAGCTAGCTACTACAGAGAAGAAACTTGATTTTTCACAAAGTTAGCAGATCTTACGCTATATTCTGTGTGCTATCTAATCGGGAGATTTTTAGTATAAGGTAGCTTCATCTATGCTCGACATGCTTCTATTCTCGACACACATTAATATTGAAGCGATTAATCAACGAAAAAAAGTGAAAAACATTTAAAAAGGAAGCTTACAGTAAGTACTTTTGACCCAATTGTTTTTAGAGTTTGTTTGCATCATTATTTAATAGTTATGAAAATGTTATGAGTAGTTTCAAGGATAATTAGCAGTAAAGAATATCATCTCTACTGTCATATCTACTGTGTTTCCTTTGGGACTATTACGGCACGTGGTTTTTATGGTATCTATTTTGTTATTCCACCGTGTTTTATCTCTATATTGTTTTGAAAATTGTTTTGTCGAGAAAATAATATATGGTTGAACACGGATGTATCCTCCCGTTCCTTTTCTCCTCCACTTATCTAATCTTCAAAGGAAAGAAATGTCTTTATATTTTTATTACTAATGTTGTTTTGATATTGTATTTCATATCTTACATCCTTTTGAACGTAACTTAGGTTCCTTTTTCATTTATTGGATTCTAAAGTTGTTTTGTCGAGCATAGATGAAGCTCCCTTTTATATAATAATATAGCTAAGCTAGCGCTAGCTATATGCTAGCGGGGGAGTGGTCTTATCTCACAATCAGATAAAGAGGGTTGGAATGTTTGATTATATATATAATGAAATATGTAAAAAAATAAAAAGAGTAAGTACCTGCTCCCCTTACCACTATTTGCCCTTACCGCTAACTGCAACTTTGATCGTTCCTTTCGTTCATTTAAAGATAGCAAATCAAACAAAAGTTAATGTTATCTGAAAGTATAGACATTCAGATATCATTATGGAAAGTTTCAGAGTGAATCAACAAATACTTACTGATTTTTAGCAAAAACTTTAACATCGGGTCGCGATCATCGTGAAAAAATAAATAAAAATGCCGACTCCGAAAAATAAATGTTTGAATGTACAGTGTCATAAATAACGGAACAAATAGATTCATAGATATTCATCTGCTGTTTTGAATACTTCCAACATATAAGATTTTATCCACACAAACAGTTTTCCTGCATTTATCGTGTATGCGAGTAAATCACCAAAAGTATACAGTAAGGTAATTCCGTAACCACGTGCCTTTCTCCGCTATAGCAACAAAAATTGTTCTTGTTAGCATTGATTTCAGCTTGATTTTTCATACAGTTAAATCTTTCTCACAGACGTTCAATTAGCGTCAAATCCCAAGGTGATAAGCACTCATAGGCTCGACATCCAAGAAAACATGAAATTAGGTTCATAAAATTAGTCCCCTGTGCATGCTCATAATTAGCGCTATTCCCATCACGTGTCTGTTTTTTTTCGATTAAAAGTTGACTTGTCGAGACTGCACTTTTATGCTGATAAAAATATGGCTGCCTTCGATTTGTAAACAATAAAGGCATGTATTTTTATAAGCTTGTGGTTGTCGTTTTTATCTGCAGAATCAAAGGGGAAAAGCAGTTACATTGAGAGAGAAAAGAGATTAAACTTTTTGTATGAACATCATATTCTATAAAATTTCGTTATTAACATCACTTTTGATGAACACAAAATTAGTTAGTGGAAAGAGGAACAAGTTAGCAGAATAAGGAACATCACCCCGATGATGTTTGCTGCCAACAATGTAGACTGAAAGGAAACGTAAAATTTCAGCAGATGTGTTCAAATATATTCGTGGAATTGACTCTACTCTACCGAAGTATGTGATGGTTTCACACAACATCAACACACGGGGAAACAATTCTCTGATTCGCTTACCAAAAATTCGATCTGAGGCTGGTAAAAAATCATCATTTTATCAGGGCGCTACTATATTCAACACCTTGCCAGCTGCAGCAAAATCTGAATTATACTTAGCTAATTTTAAACGATTTATTAGAACACACAATTTTTAGCTTCTTTTAACTTATTTTCATTACAGTAGTACAGTATTTATCCAACATTTCTTTCTTGTTATCTGCTTTCTTATCACTTGTTGTACTCTTTGGATACATACTGCACTTTAATGCTTCTCTACACCTTTCTTCGCATTTCTTAATCCTTGTCGGACTGGGGTTTATTTTTATTTTGAATTTATTTACCTTCTGCCTAGTTTTTCTT
Organism: Turritopsis rubra; assembly: GCA_039566895.2. Taxonomy (NCBI): domain Eukaryota; kingdom Metazoa; phylum Cnidaria; class Hydrozoa; order Anthoathecata; family Oceaniidae; genus Turritopsis; species Turritopsis rubra. Next base: position 11,606,964 of record CM077623.1, on the reverse strand, counting down.
TACTTAAAAGTTATTCAGTAGGTCCTGCATTTTTAAACCATCAATTTTCTATCTCTAGCATCTAATTAATCTATATTCTTGCACAGCATCGTACCGAGGTTCTTTCGTATCTTGATTCGTGGTTACTTTTTGCCTCTAGTTATATTTTTTATTTAGTTTATATTTTTCAGTAGGACCTGCATGATTTAGATCTTTTTCTATACGATAGCTATCTCCTACAAACTTCTGAGCATATCCAAGTTTTATCATAGTATTATCTTCTGGATGCACATTGTATGCTAACTCTTAAACGTTCTACTTTTTCACAATGCTAGTTTCTTGTTTTCATCCACATCAAATTGCTGTTTTTATCTAATTTTTAATTATCTTATCTAGTATTTTATTTTATTTTATAATTTTTGGCAGGTCCTACACTGATAACAGAAATTTGTATTTTCTGACGTAGTCAACCTCCTAAAATATGAAATAATAATAATAATAATAATAATTTTATTCTGTGTTTATTTATTCGTGTTGATTTGAAATCAAAAATTACCAATTGTCCTGCTAAATCCAATTAGTTGTGTTTTCTCGTTCACAACGAAGAATTTTCCAGCATTAAAATTAAAAGTTAGCAGTAAGGGGAGCAGGCACTATATATAATAAAAAAGAAGAAGGGCTCACTTAGCAAGTTGCTTCACTATTTGATTCTTGGCCCAATTTGCCATCGCACCGGAACAGAAAATGATCTGTAAGGCGAATACTAGATTGATATCATTCCAGAAAGATTAATCCCGAAAGATTAATCTTTTATAGTTCTTTTGGAAGTCATTTAAAAGAAAGTTGTGTTTTCTTCTCGAAAGTTAAAACAGACACCATGAATGATTGTCATTTGTAACTATGTGCAGGTTCCAAGTGGTCCATTAGGTTAGTGCTTGAACCATATTTTGGCGAGTTTACAGATTGCTGTTCATAACTACACAAAAGTAAATAGAATTGAAAGTTTAAAGTTCATTATAATTTTACAGACCTGCGAATATTTCATCACTACTATAGCCATTATCCCATTTTCAAGAGAAGAAATCTGGTCAGTGGTTTCCTTTTTTATGCATGCTTTTTAATCAAAATGGCTTCTCCGGCTAATGCGCATAAAGTTGGTGCTTTGGAAAGGCTAAAAGAAGAATATAAAGCATGGGAAAAGAGTCACCCAATAGTAGGTGTTTTTGTTACTTATGCTTGAGAAATTCCAATCATATGTTTATTATCATTTTTCACAGTATTAAATGACTTGCAAAACACAAAATGTTCACACCATCTCACACCATCTCATGTGTGTCTGTCTGTCTTCTTCTGCTGGTACACTTTATACTTTTTCTTTCTATTTCAAGACTCACATAATATATTATTATTGCTTATTTGCCTGCCCATGAGATAGTAACAAAGTAACAGAAATGTGGAGTAGCACATATACTTTTTAATATATTCAAAACATGTTGCAGTTAGTTGTGCTCCTCCAGCTTTTCGCCTCTGACAGTTTAGGAAAAATTGATTAAAAAGTTCCGTTTTTCTTCCCAAAAGTCCCAACGAAGTGCAGAAAGTTCTCCTAAAAAACAGTCCAGAATAAAAATAGATCCAAGAAGAAGAAGAATATCAACAATCAAGACATTTTCGCACGACAGGTCTTACTTCTATGCAAAAAACATAGCGAAAAAAGCTTGAAGTATGCCCTAGATAAATTTGATTGTGTATTGCCCGCTTAATTGGAGTAAAGCATGGTTTCCACTGTTGATTTTTTATTTTTGTAAGAGGAAACACTAATATCAACTGGGAGGGGAAGAAGATTAGGGAGTTTTGTGCTTTTTTGTGGTTTTGAAAGAAAACATTGATATTTTGAATACAAGAAGTGTATTAAAATTCGGTCTGATTGATAAATGGTTTGATAAAGAATACCATTTCTTTAAGTGTATAGATGCTGATCACGTATTGCAGGCGCCGATCACGTATTACAGTCTCTATAGCGGGCACCTGCTTTAATGAGATGTCCGCTATTAGCATGTCTGCTATAGAGAGGTTTGACTGTAAATTAGTTCCCCTCACTAAAAAATTGCATGTGTAATTATGGAGATTTTCACTAATATGGAAACAGCAGACAGCACTAACATGTCTGAAATTGACTGATGAGGAAGTTAAGAAACTTTTTGACTACTTTGGTTTCACAAGCCCTTTGAATTTACAACGAGTTATGTCGTGGAAGATAACTATCAGTTTTTCAGATATCAAAAACAGCAACTCACCTTTTTTTCTTGCCATGGTTCCTGAATAGCATTTAAAAAAATCAGCAACTTCACATTGGTACTTTAAATCTTCCAGTACAAGCCGATCCAAAGTTTTAAGTCACTCAGTCAGGAAAACTTCCATAACAAATCTGCTAAATAACAATATTAATCCACTCCATGTTTCACAACTCAGTGGCCACAAGAATGTTGAAAGTCTAAGTCGTACCACTGCTTCAATACCGCAACAAAAACAGATGTCAGATGTAATAAACAGTTCATCAGCTTCTCAATCTTCATCATACAAATGACATCAACCATGTCAATTATCTTGCAATTCTACTGAAAGATGCCAACATAAGTTATTGTGTTTTTAACGTAAACATCAATCAAAATTTTGCAGCTCCACCACCATCAAAAAGACAAAGAATAATTTATGATTTTTACGGAGAATAAACGTGTTACCCCTGTCTATCTTTAAAATTTCTCCATTGCAGTGGATTGCTAAAAATAATGATTCAAATTTTCTTTGTTTTGAAAAATGTTGTATTGTTGTATTGTTATATGATATTCAATGGTTATGTTTTAAGAAGAAGGCAACAAAAAATACTTTCTTTGACATTTTTTTTATCGCAAGTTTGACCTGTACTTTCGGACCTCAGGCTTTGTTTATCTCTGTACAGATGTGCAAACAGTCAGTATCTCGTTATGACAAGATAATTCGCTGGTGATTAGAGTCTTCGATGTTACAGCTTTGACATTCAATACCATCCCGGAAAGGACAACATCAATCCAGATTCATTTACTTGATTGTCATATGAAATATTTGTTATGTATTTTAAGTAGATAAAAACCTTATATTTCAAAAGGTACTTTTGATAAAACTTATTAAATCATTACAGCAAAGAGGCCAAGAGATAAAAGTATACACTCTTATAGAGGTGTGATAATAGTCATATATGTAAACCACATGTGCAAAGGCAACAGAACGGAGAAGCAATTGTGATATATGCCAATTAAAGTGTCCATAGGGGCAAATAAAATGAGGTAACTATGTATCACATTATTTTCAAGTTGCCTAATGAAATTTATTGAACATAATGTTTAAAGAAAGTGTTGTAGTTTGAGCATTTAAAAAAGACACTGACAAACTTAAAGGCAGATTTTCCCAATTCCCTTTTTAAATATGCAAATGGGTCATTGTTACCGCTATGTGCTGCTAAGCACTGCTAGCGGCAACTTTAATTGTTCCTTTGTTCATTTAAAGGGAACAAATCCAATTAAACTAATTCTCAACTAAGGAGGGTATCACAAATAGAGTCTTCTGACTGACCCATTTTCTGACACAATTTTTTTTTAATGGTTGTCGCAATACTTGTCATAAAAATATGTTCCAAACCGTAAAAAAAAACTTGTCATAAATTTGTTAGCTGACCCAAGACTCAATCTTGAAAAAGCAGAAGACTGGTGGCCTTGTGGTAGAGTGCTCACCTCCAGTGCGGGAGGTCAGGGTTCAAATCTTGGCCGAGGCATGCCAGCAACTATAACAGTGTGAATCGATCCACTCAGCTTAAGAGCGGGATATCTAAGGTGGTTGTCTGGTTTAAAGCATACTTGTGGCTTCCCTAGCCCAAATGGGGGCTTTAAATGCTCTAGGACCTCCTACGCAGGACCCTCATTGATAACAGATGTATCAGAACTGAAGAGGTTATCCTGGATAAACAAATAATAATAATAAGACAAATCTATACGAGCTATGTCACACAACCAATAGTTCACACCAAAGATGATGTCTTGGTAGGACATGTCCCGATAGAGGTGTCACAAATAATTTCATACTTTCTTCAAACTAATGAGACAAACACAGAGCAAGTTGAAGTGACCAGGAAAAGAAAGCCGAAATAGGCTGTTCCTGGAAAATATCATACAAGAACAAATGTCTCAGCAACTATCAAAGTTCTCCCTGCACTTGTCGGAAGCTTCATTGCCGCTCAGAGATTTGCTGAGCACCAAGAATTCCTCACTATGGAAACCGGTTCACCCTATCATAAACCCTCAGCAATACACAATATGCTTTTCATATGACTGTAGTTTCTCACAAACTGTATTTTATAAGAAAACTATTTATTAATTTGGGTGCCCAAAATAGATGTCCACAAAATCGGTTTACACACTGTATTAGTCCTGAACAGATTCAAAAGATATTTTGGAGATAATAAGAACTGTTTGTAATAAAGTCAAGATGAAAGGCCAGTCAATATATTAGTGGTATGTTAGTTGCTACAATATAAATAACATAAACATAGCTAATGCAGTCTCATATCAGTTTCTTCTAACTCCCATGCTGCATCGAGTGTGTTTATTGTACCATTGACAACATTACTATCAGGTTTGTGGAGGTTGTGATTGCAAACAGTTGCATTATTTATTGATTGTTCTCTTCAATTTTAACTCAATATTGTTGCCTCATCTCTATAACTATTTTGTACCTGACAAAGCACACTACTTAAGAACTGATAAAAAAGAAATCAAGGTAACATTGAATAAAAATTTCATTTCCCAAAAGCATTTATTTGTCTTTCAAAACTAAGAGAAAATTTTCCTAAACTTAACCGTGCTGCAGTCTCTATGTAAAACACAGCCTTGAAAAGATTGTGAACCTATCTACGATCAGCCATGAGTGATGACATGGCGACTGACAAATCTTATGATTCTTCATGCATGTACATAAACATATGACTGTTAATCTTGATCTTATTGAGATCTTCAATCAATTTGTAGGTATTAATCACGGCAGGAAGAGAATGTCTGGCATAATCAACAAAAATTGTCAAAGAAGAGAGTTATAGTGTCTACTAGCATGTAAACTGTTTCATCTGTGATGTAATAAATGGTCCAGATTGTCATTGCTTAAACAAATAATTTTCTTTTGCATTGGTAAACGTTTTTTACTTCACGTTAACCTGGAACGACCCATACTTTGAAGAATAAATTGTTAAAACCTGTCTCTTCAGTCCTTCATCTTAAGTGCATTTTAAGCTGTGGGAATGAGTAATTAAGCAGCCAAAGTTATTTTTGGTTTAAAGATATATCAAAATATTTACCATTAAGTAGCTTTAACTCGGAAATTCATTTTAAGGCCGTTTAAGTACGGTGGCACTGGAGTGACATGTTATGGATGATCGTTTAATATTATAAAAAATCGTTAACTCAACAATTATAACACACACCGCAACTTATAACTGTCACCTCCACTTAGCTCGACAGTTAAGTCTATATCTATTCTGTGGATGCATTTTTGCCTCTACTTTCCGCCTTTTGCCCTGACTATTTATTCTTTACATTTATTTTTTATATCGGTTGGTTCGTAGCCCAGTGTACAGTCAGTCGATGGCTCAAAATGGGCTGATACGCTGCTTTTAAAGTGCATCAGAGTGAAGTATCGAAATACGTGATTGAGACTAGGACACAGGCCATCGAACATTGCCTACCTACCCATGAGCCCGATCCAAAAGCCCGGCTAAAGAGAAAGTTGGAAAGAAGATTTTATTGTGCAAGATAAATGCAGTTTGAAGAAAAATGCTATTAACGGCAGAAATTTATTCTGACAGTCGCTTAGCTATAATGGTTTTCCCGGCTTCTATGAATTTGGATTTGATCTGAGTTAGTTTCAAAATTCAATCCAGAGAGCTGAAGCTCTCCGCTAGACTGTGTTTCTGAACCTCCTAGCCTAGTCGTCCACTTTGGGTCTGCGCATGTTATAACTGTCGTGTTAATAGTTTCTTATAAAATATAAAATATCATTCGTAACATGTCACTCCAGTGCCATGGTATTTAAGAGATCTTAGAATTTAAAATTTTCCAATTTTTCTTCGTCGCCCAACCATAGTGCAATGATTATTAATTTTTTTGTTTTTTGGTATTGTTGCTGTGCTGAAGTGTTTATTTTGCTGATGATAATTTCGTATATTTCTTGTTTAGCTAGGATAAAGCTTCACAGAAATTTAGAAAGGCATTTTGCGAGCCACTAATGCATACCCTTTCTTACTGTTGTATGCTTGTCCATTTTTTTCAAGTTTTTTTCTTTGAAGTTTATAATGGACCTAGATTTTTAGCACTTTTTGCATTAACTATGTACATTAACCACAAAATTTAACCACTGCAAAAAAGAATGAATAAAAATTGAACTAACGATTTTTCTATAAATATTCCACTAGGATGAAAGCTCATAAATTTTTACATAAATTGAACTTCTTGTTTCAAAAGTGGGATATTTTATATTGGAAGCATTTTATTTGACAGTATAAATATGTTTGCTGATCTTAAATGATGTAAACAATGAGAACATACGTTTTATCGAAGATTTTCATCTCTTTTTATAAAATTTGTAACCAACCAACAAAAACAAAAGAAGGCCCTAAACATCGAACCATAAATCTATGTTCAACTAAATCCGATTGCTTCCTAAGTAGCACTCTGTGTTGTAAAGGCAAAAAATATCAGTCCTACTCTAGTTAACTGGTTTTTAGAAGATAGTGATGCTCTGATCTTTAAAGATTTTCGGTAACTGAGGTTGAGGTGAGGTTTTTAGAGGTTTTTTAAAACTTTTTACATGATTCAGACAAAAATAACAAAAATCTTGTAGCAAAAAAATTGAGCGTGACAAAATTTGGTCAAAATTTGGATTTAGTCGAAACAACTTTGGGCATTGATTTTTTCCCAAATTTTGTCACACCCAAATTTTTCGTAGTTAATGTAGATGAAATTTACTTTGTCAAAAGCAGCCATTTTTTAATTGGTCAGTTGTAAATGTAGGTTTATGAATTTATTAGGACAAATCTTTTCCGATACGTATGTGTATGGAAGTTTAATCTAGTAAACCTTTCATTCTTTCCTTTCAAGGGCAGTTAATCTCATCGATGTATGCAGAACTTAGTTTACTCTGCTTGGTGACATATAAATGTTGTATGCACAGAAAGGTACACCCTGTCTGAGCTTGATCTGAAATTGTAAGGATTTTACTGGATGTGTGAAAGCTTGTTCGGTTGTATTATTCTAAAAGCCTTCAACATCAAATATAACTTCAACTTCTTAAAACAATTTTTACTGGGTCATGTAAAAGTTTGGTTTATTAAAGTACAGTAAGTTAGTTAGAAAGCGTTTTTTTCAGTAACGCAGAACACTTTCGAGAGTTTTGCCATGAATTAAGAGATTAAGGGTGTTTTTAAGAAGTGTGGTTTTTACAGATGCTCCATGTTGAATTTGATGGTTGAAAGGATTAGTTCAATGAGAAAAAATGCTTTGACTATGTACATAAAAGGCATTACACATTGTGATTTTTCATTTTTTAGGGATTCAAAGTAAAGCCACAAACGAAAGAAAACTATCTTATTTGGGAATGTGGTTAGTTTTTCTTTTTTAAATTTTATCTTTGTTTTAGTCTATCCATTTATGTTGATTAGGAAGAAAAAACATTTAAAAGGAAGGAAAACCATCTGACAAGATGTCTTACTAATATAAAATTCTATTTCTAGCTCTTTCATGATAAATTTTAATTTGAAACCTCCGGGAAACGCACTAAAGTCTGTCTCAAAAGTTTGTGCACTTAGCATCTTTTTTAAAATTTCTCAGCGCTGCCTTGATGAATTACAACAAAGTTACCAGAGTGAAATAATATTCTTTCGTAAATGTTAAAAAAAACGTTAAATAGAAGAAGCAAAAAATTAGCTTTTTTTTCTACGGAACCTGCGTAGCTCATTTTTGGTATGCTAAAACTTCCATCTTTCCTGATTACAAATCATATAAAAATATTTACAATTTTTTTGGGACTTTTGAAGTTTTTATAAGAGTTCAAAAAGACCTATGTAAAATCTACATGATTCGTGTCGTAGAATTTATAGATCTGTACCGTTTGTATTTTTATTTTCTGTCCATTATGAGCTCTTCTCTCTGCAAGATATTTCTTTCGAGCACCTCTTTTTCAAGTAAATACGGTTAGGCTGTCTTATGGAATTCAATAGTTATTTTTTTATTTGACCTGGTTTTTTTTTAGATATCCCTGGAAAAGCAAAGGTATGCACTTCCTTACATCGATCACTATCTCTAATGCTGTTTCTATTATTCTTAAAATTTATATTTTCATATAACAGCAACTGATACTGGTGTAGCGGTGTGTAGTGACTCCCCCATAATAGTTACTCCCGTGGTCATAATAAATCCCCCAAAATAGCCACTCCCATGGTCATAACAAATCCCCCAAAATCGCCACTCCCCCACTCTTAATTAAGTGGGATATAACAACTCCCCTATAAAGTATTGTAAAGTAATAGGGAGTCATGATCTACTAGCAAATATGACTCCCCTGAAAACATTTGAGTTTCTAATACGAATGTCTAATCTAATTTTCCTTGCCACATAAGAAGCAGTAACCTTTACCCCTTTTCCCCAATTGTAAAGAAGTTTGGTTAAAGAGAAGTTTACTACGTCATTTTGCCCCGAAAATGTTTTTGTTTTTGCTGAAGTCGATTGGAATGCAGAAATAAACTTCCAAACCATGTAGCTAACATACAGCTAATATTCAGACAAAACAAGAGCAGATGCTGAAATATATTCCAGCAATGGAAAGGAATCTTACCAATCAAACAACGTCTTACAAATGTTATACAATGTCAATTATAAGGCGAAAGAAAGTTCGAAACAAAGTCAAAACAATGATGCCTAAAGCAAAGAGACAGTATGAGAGAAATATTGGCTTCACTCCAAAAGTAATCCAAAATTATTTTGGTCACTACGTAGGAAACAAAAAACCAAATCAGGCGTGGCCCCTCCGCTACAAGGTAAATACGGTAAAACCTCAACGTAATTTGACGACAAAGAAAAGGCAGATATCCTTCAAAGACAATTTGTTAGCGTATTCACAAAAGAACCAAATGACTCAGGCAAGGTTTGCCAAAGTGTTTTTCGTGCACTCGTACGTACACAAACTTTTTGTGTACGTGTGATTGATTGACGCTCATCATTAAGATTCAATATTGTACTTCTTCCGCCTTTGGTACACCATATTTAATCGCATTAATTCCTGGTTGTCGAATTTGAATAAAAAAGTTTAATTTCGCAATGTGTAACCAGTGTCCTAAAATAAGATCTATGTTTGATGGGATTTTAATGCGAAAAACTGTCTTCTATAATTTACGTTCAGAATTTAAAAAGTAAAGAATGTATATCGTATTTGACATAATATACATCTTTGTTTGGTTGACATAATCTCTCCTCCCGTGAAATTTTATTTTTCTAAAATAAAAATGGTAGCGCAGTTGTTGAATTTCGAAGACAAGAGCCATCGTTGTACATTTCGTTTTTATCGAAAATGGAAGCTATGTTCTTTTCATTGGCAAGCCCTGGACAATGTTATAGAGATCGAGAAGCTGATAAAAAAATGTATGGGATCATATGTTTATGGAAATTACTGAGATATCGTTGATCAAAGATTTTACTGACGTTCAAAAGTCCCCAAAAATTTGTCACATGTCTCTTCGCCAATTTGGACCCCAAGAGACGTCAGTTCTTGGTAGTGTTATAGAAATATTTTTTTCGATAATTTTCTGTTGTATGTGTTTAATGAAACACATAGTAATCCAAGAGAAAAATTGTTAAGGTGGTGAATTCGCTGAATAAAATAAATGGCCACTGAATTGCGTTATGTAAATCAAAAAAAGGTTTGGACAATATAATAACTGTTACTGGGGATTGGTTGTAGCTATATAGGCCTAATTAAAGCTAGTAATGTTGCTGAGAAGAGCTTTCCGAATTATGTTTTCTTTTGGTTTATTATAATTTACCCAGGATGACCTAAGTTTTATCAAAGATAGGCCTAAAGCATTTAATGGCACTAATTGTGCTACGGAAGCCACAAGTACTCCCGCGGCATTCTATCAAATTCGATATTTCATGAACCGTTAATGGTAATAACTTCATATTTCATGACTTTTCTTCGAATTTAGTAGGGATTAGAATTTTTGGAATCCAGTCATTATATTTTAAACCAAGTGGACGATGGAAGCCTAAATAATTTTTCCATATGGTGGACACGCCTCGAAACACTTTAAAAACACTTCGTGTGAGTCCAGGATAATAAACGGCTTTTCAAAGGAAAGGAAACATTAATTTGGTAAATTGAGCATCAACTGTAAATAAATTTCACCACATGATCGCAATTGTTAAGCAGAGCACTGTCTTCCTTTTGTCCGAATGATCATTACTAAAATGGTCGATGCACCAAATTTGTCGAAATCAAATTCATTTGTTCATAACTCATTCTTTTCAAAAGGTTAACGTGAACATAACATTTTCAGTTTGTCGAAAGTAATGTCAACCAATCAGCTTTTAAATCCGAGTTTAACCAATCACGTGGTGTTCACGTTCTTGAATTAACAAATTTTACTTGACAAATTTGGTCATGTATCACCCGCTTAAAGTAAAAGGCTTTTTTTTTGTGTATACGAATTTATATTTTGTTATAAAGGAAATTGATACATATGTCTCAAATGCATATACTTGTGTACAAGAAAACAAGAAAAAATATCCATATTCTTGCTAAATTTAACTAAAATAGTTTTTCGCTGCGTTTTAAATCAGAATATTTATGGTGCTAATACCTAAACTAAGGGCTCCTTATTGAAGTAAAAAAATTGATCATCAATTTGAAAAATATTGACACAATCCCCTTCGTTAATATTCGACTCTTCTGCGCGTCTGAATAATTCTGTTAATAAATACTGTTTAATATTCATGAAAGGTATTGACTGATATTGCTCTTGAGATACAATTGTAATGACGAGTTATAATATTCATTTCTTTACGAATATCATCTAAGATAAATAGCTGGTAGTTAATCAACAACGCCCAATATTCGATTTGTTGCTAAATGACAAAAGTGAATGTAATACTTGAGCCATTGTCTTTTTGAGAAAATTATAGTTTTCATCGGAAAATTGTTGTTGACGATTGTTTATTACATAATAACACTTTCCTCCATTTTTTTTAAGCGATCATAATCATTATTTTTCCATTTAATACTTGCCATTACCATTTGGCTGATATCATTGGTATTACTCCTCATTATTTACGTAATTTGCTTGAATTGAAAATAATGTTGTACTTTAGCGTAGGCATTGAAATTTCGCCTATTAAAGCAAGTAATTTTCTCACTGGCAGTTACTTGAACGCTTATTCAGCACGTTTTTGCCCGTTACAATAACCTTTTGTTGGACTGTTTTGTGTAGCATGGGTGTCATGTGAAAGTGTGGGACGTAACAAATGAAAAGTAATGATTTCAATATGATTGTTGTATTAACGATACAATCTTCAAGACCTCGTGTCCTTTTCCAGCCACTTTTCCGGCCACAATTTTTGTTTAACATTATCCCTTTCACAACTAGTTGATCAAGGATAGATAGAAATACAACAGATAGATATAGATATAACACCGGTTGTAAATAATATACGGATAAACAAAAACATAATTAATAAACTATTCCTTTCCCTTTATTTAAGATGGAACAAACTTTAGAAAAGACAAGTAAGTAAGTAACGGGGAGTTTTGAGTCCTTGGACCATCCGTAGTGGTTGGTTCTTCTGCCTGCCGACTTGCAACTGGGAAGCTGACTTAATGCCAGAGATACGTATACCATTGCTCTTACTTGCACGAAGGACAGTGTGCAGTCAGCCAATGGCTCCAAATGGGCTGATACTCTGCTTTTAAAGCAAGTGAGGTCTCAGGAGACCACATGACTGAGACTCGAACATGGGCCTTTGTGGTCGTCCTCGATGGTACTATTCACTACACCGCCGCTGCACAAACATTTTCCGGTCGAGAACTAACAAAACTTTGTCGGACAAAAGTGTCAAAATTTTCTGTAGGTAATGTAATTAATTAATATTAAATTTATTAATAACGTTATGAATGAATTAATAAACTAAATTTATTTTGCCATCCAGCACACAATGTTTTTCCTGACTAAACGTGAGAAACTATGGAATTCTGGAGTTATTGATAAAAAAAATGTTTGAAATCAGGGAGGTTAAAATACGTAAAAATCTTTCGAAAATGGAGGGAAAATTCATTGAACAGAACGAGTTATAATTATACGTCCCTCATTCCTCATCGTTTCAAGGCGTATTGAATACTGAAACACACACTGAAACGTTTATGACACATATTCATCCGACGTTGAACTTGTATAAATTAATCCAAGAACAAATCACGCACACAAAATTTCAAATTATTTGATAAATTTACTTCATAAATTATTCAAATTTCATTTCATTTAATGCATAAACTCTAACTTTAGTAGACTCTATTATTGTGTTGTCTAATTGTTTAGACACCATGGGCGGATGGTATTTATCATTTGAGGTTAGATTTTACACCAGAATATCCATATCACCCTCCAACATGTAAGTATTTATTAGTTTCTGATCGCCCTGATGGAGTAGACAAATTAATTTGGAGAGTAGGCTTTGTGCTTACTTTTACTTTTCTTTCAGCAACATTGTTACGCACAACCTTTAACGCTTTAACCTTAAGTTCCATTGGCTCATTTTAACTTGAACTTCGATTGGCTCATTTTAACTTTGTCTTAACTTTACCTTGGAGAATAAAAGAAAGAAGGAAACTCTTCTACTCTCCTATGTAAAGCAGAACGGAAACATTTTGATTTTAACGTCAATTCTTCAAGTCTGCTTGTAGAACATTTAACCCTTTAACCCCCGAGGTCAGGACATGATTCCAAACAGTTTCCGCGCTGTAACGTCTTTCAAACAGCTGGGTAAATTGTTATATATCCGCTACTGGGTGCTCGAAAAAAACGCATGCGCCTGATCGAGCTGTGTGTTAAACATTTTGCGTGCGCAGCATTTCTTGTATTTTTCTTGTGCTGTCGATTGGTCAAAACAGAATTGGAAAAAAAATTGTAGAAATTCTCAACCCCACATACTCAGGTACGCACTAAAGTAGACAACACCAATCTGAAGGAAAAGACGCACTAAATTTGAAAAGCTACTGTTTATTTTTATGAATAGTTACGGTGTATTTTTGTATATATATAAGAGAAACTACTATTAAAAAAGCAGATAAAAAGTTACAATCCGTACATCGGATGCACCAGAAATGCAACGAGCCAATCAGTACTCCGATGCACCGGAAATGCAACGAGCCAGGTAAACGCAGGACAGCGTATGAAATGAAGATTAAGATCGTCCGTTTCTTCATTCATATTTTTTAAGCACAACAATATGTCACCCGCAAACCTATTTTAAATAACCTTCTAATTGGTGTTATTTCTCAGCTCGTGAACAATATCCTCGTTAAATTTATATTCGTTACAAACTCTCCGCACTTGTTATTTTTATCCGTCCGATGTAATTGTGTAATAATTCTAAAGATTGGTCTTATCAGACGATTGTTTAATATTGCCGTGGGTACTATCGATATTGATGTTTATTGAGGACCACCATACCTGGCTTCATCTAGCTCGTAGATTTTCGTTCGCAACAGGACTTTCGCCCCAATCTTTCGTAACGTGTAAGTGTTTTTGCCAGAATATAGGGAATATTCGGTAAAGCTCGTGTTTTAGGGATTTATTTGAGAATTGTTTCTTATATTCGAGAAAAATCGACATCTTTTCTCTTGTAAGACACGTATCTATGCGATGTTAGGAAACTCTATCTGGCAGGTTCCATCTTGTTTTGGATTTGAAAAGAATACTAACAAGAAAGAAAATGTGTTTTGTTTTGTGCTCAACACTAAAAAAAGACGCCGATTCTTGAAGTGCATATCAAGTTTTGGTCGACGAGACTTTATGCAAAAGGTATTTCATTCAATTTAATCCTACTCGACGTTATCACAGAGATTTCCTTTTTGTTTCAAAACTTCTATTGTATTTTTAATGTTCTTTTCTAAGCAAGAGCGCAGTGCAGGGCAAGAATGTAAGAGCCGCGCCCCTTGTGATACTACAGACAGGCTGTCCCTCTATGTAGTGGCTTAGACTTCAGTCATGTTTCCAGGTCATAAGGCTGTATGGAAGTATTGTGAAATAACACCAGTAAAATTGATTAGCCCATCTCACTGTAGTAACTTTGAATGATGCCTTTGAATGGTGATGGATCCGTTAAAAAATAAAACAAAGTATACCCATTCTAAGGATTTTAATTTTTGTATTCTTTTGTTGGCGATAATAACGAATTGAAAGAATTAATTTGTAGATATTGTTCAGACAGCTCGTATATTTGGTATACAATTTCCATTACGCATATCAATTCTTGCTTTTACTACGAGACAATATCACAATAATGATGCTTAATAGACCTTTTCATAAATTACGTCTCGTTTCTAATCTTTATAATTACTATGTACTTAAGCCAGACCTCCACTAGGCGGAAAACATTTTCCGCCTTGTGGAGATCCAGCTTTAAGCGTAATAAAAGAACAACGTGAAACATTTTCCCCTGATGCATCGTTTCTCTTTGTAAACCAACCAAGCGTGGTTAATGTTCAGGGCGAATACGAGGCGATGGATGTAACGACATAATTTATGAAAAGGTCTATCATTATGTTGACCTTGGATGAGATCTATAAACAAGTATCTATAAGCTTTTTTCTAATTTTTTTATAGGTCTTTCCCAAATTTCTGTTGAAACAAGTATGGCCTCGTTTTTAAATATTTTACTAGGGAATTGGAATAATAAGTGACTATTGCTTGGTAATAACGCTATGAAATGAGTAAATACATAAACTCACAACATTTATGACTGGAACCATCTAGAAAATAATCAATAACTGTAAAGCATACGAGCTTTGTTTTATTGTGAACCACAATCACCTTGAGGCTAACAAAACTAATAGTGTGCGAAAGGGGAATTCAGAAGTCATAGCAACAGGATATTTGGAACCATCATGACAGCTAAAGTAGCGAGATTTAATTATTTCAAAATAATTAGTGACGTAATTCGGAACACAGAATAGAGAGGAAGAGGGTGGTGGTGGGGTGGTGTTGTTTTGAGAGTATTGGGGAACTCGTTTTGGTTTCTTCGTCCTTTCTTTACAGATCACAGTCCGATACATCAGACATTTTGTACGTGTTTTATCTTTCTTCCCATTTCCCATCTTGACACTGTCCCATTTGTTATCAGATTGTGTGCATTCGTTGGCCGTCTTGCCACGTGACTAGTGCAAATGAATGAAAAGAATCAATGTATCCATTCATGTTGTTATCAGTTCGTCTATATAGACAATCTTCACCCCTTCTCGTAGACGATAAACTGTATGGCAACATTTTGAAAGGTCATATTAAATTGCACCACAATTAGCTGACCACTCATCAAATCAAATGTTATCATGTGACATGATTGTCCCTGTCGTCTCGCTTGTTTTTGTTTTGTTTTGTTTTGTTTAGAATCTGATCGATACATTATTTACTTCAATATCCCACAACTTCATTCACTACCAAACCACGAGGCGTAGTTAGAGCTCAGTCAAAATTTGTGGAGGAGAGCTTAGTCAGTTAAAATGGAATCGGAAAAGTAACTTTATTGACACTTAAGACTGAAAGGAAATATAACGTTGGACTCCTCCACTTTTTTTGACTGACCCTGAGTACTCTTACTGAGAGTATGTCTACTCTCTTCTGATACCTAAACCGATCCATGTTCCTTATTTTGTAGATGTTCAATTTCCACTCAGTAGATTTTAAACAAGCCTGCCTTTATGAATTGTTGGATCCAAGTCAGTAATCATCACGTGTTTTATTTATGTGCAGGTACCTTCGATCCACCTTTACTGCATCCTAATGTCTACCCATCTGGAAAAGTAGCTTTATCGTTGCTAGAAAAGGACTGGGTGCCACAAGTAACAGTAAAACAAGTATGTGATTGGATAAATTTCATGAAGTTGCTGTTGTACGTAATCTCCTAAAAATATCAATGACAAACTAGTAATTATGTGGCAACAGAGTTCGACCTTCACGCCGAACTGTCTGCATTTCTTTTTCCCCCCGGGAGAAAATATGCATCTGAAAGTCATGATTTGAAACCCTTGTGTTTTTGGGTTTTTTTCTTAGATACTATTAGGCATTCAGCTGCTGCTCGATGATCCAAACTTCAACAACCCTGCTCAAGTAGAAGCCTTCGTGATTCATAGGTAATGTTGTGCTATCGTTTGTCCTAAGCGGGATTCAAGCGTATTCAAAATTTCATCCCACATTGCAAAAATCTGTGTTGGAGGAAATGTTGGATACGTTTGTGCGAACTCGAAAACTGATGTTGGATGATGCTTGATGAAAGTTTATTTCGAAATAAACTTTTTATCCAATATCATCAAACATATTTTAGAGTGTTTGTGTGTTGGAAGCGTTGTGATGATTCATCCAACATTTCATCCAATATTACCAATTAATTCACATTTCGAACAAAGACAATTTCTTCAGAGAATTATACTAATGATATTTTCACGGACATTTTTTGTAAAGTAAACACGAAAATTTGGACCAGGTTTTAAAAATAGTAATTTGAAACTCGTAATTTGAAACTCGTTTATTGTTGGATGCAAGTTGGATGGTAGACCGTCCAACATTTCATCCAACACGTCCAACATGAGCCCCGACTAACATAACTGAAACTGGTTTATCATAACTTTTCAAATGTGGAAGACATTGCGGTGAATGACATTTGGCATCTCTAAAATCTACTAACTTCATCCTTTTCTTGTTGTTTTTAGCCAAGGTAATCACTTATACGAAGCCAAAATTCGTGAACAAGCCAAGCAAATGTCGGGGGTTAGTTGATGGTTCTGTCGTCGTGTGTGATATTCGATAAACACTGTTTATTACTTGTAACGCCCTGTTTACACTTTAGATGTAACATAAACATATTCACTTTTTCTTGTATATACACACTGGGAACATGATGCGAACGTTTTATTATTTTTTCTGGTGAAAAAATGGTTGCTAATCTCCTGTTTGTCTGTACACCTTATTACATAATCACGACTGCTGTAAACACTAGGTTTAAGAGATGTCTAATGATGACAGGTTTTCCTAATATGTCACAAATATCGTTTCCTATGAAGATGGAAAAGTTAAAAACGAAACACAAGAAATGGATGAACGTTATCGAGACCTGTTAATATCGTTGTTTATCTGTATTGATATACGTTTTATTTTCACAACTTACAAGAAACGCTATATATGCAACTGTATATATGCAACTGTAAGAAGACAAGACTTGAATATAAAGCCATCAAGGGAGCAGGATAAAATAGAAGCTGATTAAGGGAGGAGGATTTAATAGTCGCTCAATATTCTAGTGTCACTTCTTCAGACTCTTCTTTTTCTTCTTCTTCTTCTTATGCGGGTAAAGGGCCTGTTAGACGGTAAATTATTTGATAAATTATGGTAAAAGATGGTATTTTACCATTTTCCCGGTAATCTGGTGCATAAATCTGGTTGGCATTGAAATCTTGTTTGAGTGTGAAAAACACACATTGCTGTAAGGAACGTTTGAGCGCCTCTTTCTGTTTGTACAAATGTTTTAATTGGCGCGTAATCGATCCATCGAAAAAATAAACTACAGCGGTGTTTACATTATTCAATTTAAATGATAAGATTTTGATTTTTACGGCAAAGTCGATTAGTGTAAACAGGGAATTCGATCGATATTTCTTTGTTTACACTATTCGATTGTTGTTGAAATCAACAACAAAATCTGTTCAATTAAGACAACTGCGTAAACGTCGATTTGCGGAAGAATTTTTTTTCGGAATTTGCCTTTATGAGCAAAAATTTATTCCGCATAATTCAGCTCAATCTCTTGAATTGCATAAAGAAAAATCAATGAATTCTCTGTTTACACTATTATTCGATTCGTAAGAGTTTAGCAATTAGGTTAATCAATCGAATAATATTTAGCCAGCCAAATTCGCGCGAAAATTTAATCTAATAAATGAATGCAAAACCAAAATGAAATCTAAAATAGAATCCATGTGAAAAATTAAAATTTAGTTGTTTAGAAGAGGCAACAAGTGTAATGAATTAATAGTACAAGTAAAAAAAAACTATATATGGAAAAAACTTTTATTTTCTTTCCCTCTATCCAGTTGGTGAACATACCAAATTGAGATCATCACTAGTGTTTGTTATTTCTGTCCAGGCTAACGAGAACATTCCTAGCCTTGTAGCTGTGTGTAGCCTTGTAGTCTCCTTTCTATGTATACTGTCCCCCGGACAATTCACCCTAAAAATATTCAAAATAATTCCCAGTGTGTGAACTATGAATTTTTCTTTTCATTGTTTCCTAAGCGCCAATGAAACAGACAGATACACCGACAGTTTTTTGAATGAACTTTTCCTTGAATTTCGCTGCTTTGAACTTTTTAAAAGGTAAAAATGTAGCGCCCCCCCCCCCCCCCCCCCCCCCCTGGTATATTTCTCCGGGGGCAATTTTCCATGGGGAGGGAGATTGTCCTGACACCAAAAATAAATATGACGTCTGAAATATGAGATTAAAAAAACTTTATCTTTATGTATTTATTCTGAATGATGATAAAACTATAAGAACAGGTGTTTTTTATTTAAACCACTACAAATATTCCCATCGAATAGAAACGCAAATTTCTTTTTGGATGGGGTATCGAGCCGTTAATATTTATTGTTATCTATAACGTATTTAAAAGATATTGGTTTGTGCGAAGACAAGAGAAATCTAAGAATGTTGATGCCAGGTGTCACAACATATGTTGTTCACCTTTAAAGCTATTTATCTGACAGTTTGAAATATATTAAACACCAGATTTTATTTTTATCTTTCACCTCTTTTTTTTTTTAATGAAAAACAAAAACGGAACGCTATGATAACTGTTCGACATTTATTTTCATTATTTTTTATGATAAGGCTACAAAATGAAATGTTCTTTTATGTACTGTTGAAATGAAGAAACTTTAGGTGGTCGGTTTTTGAAAAAATAACGAATTTCTTTTTATGGACATCTCTTAATTCTCTCATCTTTTAATTTTTGTTTTGTTATTTCTTTTTTCTTTTCTCTTTTTTCTTTTCTCTTTTCTCTCTGACGTATTAAGAGAAAAGATTAAGAGGTTGAAAGACCAAGGGGTAACATAAAAGAAAAATTTTAAATGGCCTGGTTATTATCATCAATTTTTTTTTACAAAAAGGAAGAAAAAAAAGGAAGACAGAATATGAATCAAAAAATATTGTTTGTTTTTTTTTTTCTTTTTCTTCGTATTTCTTTAAGCAAAAATTGAACAGGCCCCTTGATGTGAACAACAATGATTGGTTAAACTCTCAAAGGAAAGGCTGTCTCCAAATGTGTTAGTAATGGTGTCATTTTACGAATGGTTTTGCGTGTTTTTTATATACATCTTTATTTTTTTATATACATCTTTATTTCTTCTTCTTCATCTTCTTTTTGTGAATTGTCTTATATTTTCTTCAACCGAAGATTTTTTTCTCAACAATTTTTATTACAAGAAGACGGCGTAAGCCCTGAGAAGCTTTTTGGGCCAAGCACCCAAAACGGGGTTCAGGTTTCTGGATTTTGGTTTTACTTTTTCCTGATCAAGCTCTTCCTGGAAATCGGTTAATGATTAAATAAGTCAACGCACACGCATTGAAAACTACTTTTTCAAAATCCTGTTTTAACGTATCCAAAATAATCGCTGAGATGACGTCATTAGCATATCAATTTTTTTAACAGATTTACGTTACTGTAAAAATGGGAGGCGGGACCTGATCTTAAATATCAAAACCTGAATACAATATTGCTTTACTGTACAGTGAAAACAGAACGATCAAAAGTGTGTTAAACACTTCACATTATCTGTCAGTGATTTGGCCGTCGCTTAACTGAACACAATGTAGTCTCCCATTTCTAATTAGCCTCGTTTACATGCAATGCATTGTTTTATTAATTTTAAGCCGTTATCATTCAACATATTTAAGTAAAATACCGTTGATCACATAATGGCAATATGTTCAATCGAAAACGAGGCTCAGCCTGCAAATATCCGCGTACAAACAAATAACAGGTATATAATATTAAATCAGACGAAATGCAGAATCTCTATTATTAGAGACTTTTTCGCGTGTTAATAGCAATCGACATTTTACACATAGTATCTTTTCGACTTCATTTACTAGTTACTGTCAAAATAAAAATCAATATCAAATGACATATTTAAATAGCAAAAGATCACAGGTGCATTTCCTATGATCGCTTGTCAGAAATGGATCGAACAAATATGAGATCAAAGAAAACTCTATATCTAAATTTGATTTGTTTTAACTTACTTTTCACCAAAACATTCTTCAAAAGCTAAATTTTAACATAACATTGTGCACATTCCCTCTACAAAAAAAGAGGTTATACAATTATACCGAAACATCATTCCAGCAAGTCAATCAGACATATTCCAGCAAGTCAATCAGACATTTTCCAAACTCGTTCCCAGGACTTTTTTCCTTTTTGAGACATTTTTTAATCTTTTCCTTCCCATTTGACTTGAAATGGAAATGGCGTAGCCACTAAGATTATTTTCATCATTATAATCTTTACTCATTCAAATAAATTTCTATAAAAACCGTTACCATAAAAAGAATCTCTAGAGTTACTTTTTGTCTCTTTCAGTTCTTCGCATGGGGTTTTGGGCCAGTATAGAATTGAAAACACAGTTAATAAACAGAGTTAATTCGTGACAATTATACCGAAACATCATTCTGGCAAATCAGTCAGGCATTTCCCAACCTTGTTCCCAGGACTTTTTGACTTTTTGATATACAGACGGCAAACAAAGAAGCCGCTGCACCTCACTCTGGTACCCCGTCCTCAAAATTAAATTAAATAAATAAAAATAATAATAATAAATAAATAAAAATTGAATCGACCATACAGTTGTAATAAGTCATGTGATCTTATAAGTTATTGCACACGCTCACACTCAATCAGGGGGTGAGATTTCGGCAGACGGGACGCGTTTCGCCCTTATATAATGTTATTGATGTCGGTGAACTTACGGCAAAATAATGACAAAGTTTAAAAACTACATGTTTTTTCTTCTAGTAAAAGTGTATCCATAAATTATGTCGCTTCTATACGATCACTAACAAATACTACCATTTTAAATCTTGTTTCCATTATTCTCATTCAACTTGTCTTTTAGTATATAATATATAAGATGCTTCTGCAAAAAGAAAGACATTACGGGAGAAAAAAATATATATAAAAAAACCCAAAAACTCTCCAGAAAATTTGAATACAAACAACAAAAATTAAACCGAAAAAATATAGACTATAAAATAAAAAGGCGTAGAAAAAATGTTTCCACGACTATAAAGACAGTCGTCATAGCAACAACAAAAATAACGAAAGAGAGGGAGGGGCGCTAATAGGAAATGCTGATTCACAATTTCATATTTTTGAAATGCAATATATCTATAAACACAGGATGTTATAGAGACAGATTTCTTTCCGTTTGTACGAATCTGAAGACTACTTAAAAAAGTCACAATTGTTTTTTAAGTACCACTATTCAAAAAAACTTGCGAATCCACAAACTGCTAAATTTATCTGGCCTAGTTAAAGACCATGAAACTCGATGGCTTTGTGGCAAGCTAAGTAGAATTTATTCAGCTTTCCACCAATGTTTGTTCGTTGAGAGTAATTAGGTATCATATATTATGTGTAAACAAAAATGGAACAACGCAAATCAGACGTAAGAAATTGGAGGTTTAAAAAAAGACGAAAAACCTTAAAAGACTTTGAAAACTCTACAAAAAACCGCAAAAATCGGAGAAAAAGTTTTTGATTTATTTTTTTTGCGAAAAAGCAAAAGTTTATTTCGGAAACAAAATCTACGAAACGATCAACTAAAAACTATACAATATAATGTCTTCTAAAAAACAGAAGTTTTTGCGTTAGAAATTGGCGATAAGCGTAGTAAGTATTAAAAATTCATTATACTTGCTCTAATAGAACTAAAAACCCATGAATTTATACAGTTACGAGAGATTCTCATTCGGGAAAAAAACATTTAGTCAACTAAAACTATATAAAATATTTTTAAAATAAATAAAAAATAAATATAAATAAAAAAAGAAGAATATAAACTAATATGACTCCTGTAATACTTTTAATCTGTTCAGTAAAATTATTTTCCGCTGCTTTTCGAGTTCGACGTCAACGAGAAGTTTTTGCTCTTGTGATTTCACTTCTGCCAGATATTCAAGCGCCTTTTTTAATATTTGTATTTTTGGCGCTTTATCGTTATTCGACAGTTCCGGAATGTTATCTCGAAGGATGTTGAAACGTAACTTCAAGTCGTTTCGTCGTTGCCTTTCCAAAACGTTATGGGTTGCACGGCTGAGTTCGTTATGACAGTCGTGTTCCTCCACGTCTTCAATTTTTTGCTGAGAGCGCATTTTCTCATACGCTAACTGTCTGTAGTAATTCTCCTCGCTCGTGCGCATCGTATTCAGAATCATATCATTGGTAAAATGCCTTGGTATGGGACTGATCACGTGATTAGGGGAACGGATTATAGTATTAAAATTGTTTATGTAAGATGTGTTGTTATTGTTCGTGTTGTTGTTGTTGTTGTTGTTGTTGTTATTGTTAAAGGGATATGTACGCTTCAAGTTGTGTCGTGGACTGACGGGTGATAAGATGCAATCGGGAATATTTGCAAGGTTAAGTTGGGTAGCTCCTGCATATTGACCTGCAAGCAAATAAACAAAACATGAAAACTTTTGATTGACACATCAGTTTTCCAAAACATAAAAAGCCTTCCACATCAACGCCATTGCAGCAAAGTGTGCAAAAGTGTTTTTAAACACGAACAAAGCTAAAAAAATTTCTCTCACAGATTATTGAATAAAAATCATGCTCAATGGAGACCTCTTTTGTTGGAATTTAAGTTTAGATTATACCTGTGTGGGAATTTGATTTAAATGAAATTTAGAATGTAAAGTGGGAACAAAATAAAACAATGATATTTTTGTAAGATGTGGCCAGCTGCCTGCGATTTAAAGTTAGTAAACTCTGCGTTTCAGAAAATAGAATTAAGCTGATTAGAAAACAAAAGGACCAAAGGATAAAATGAAAGCATGAAGTCCAAGGATAAGTTTAGATTTCATTTCTATTAGAATTTTTTCACTTTGTTGTTGTTGTGAGGTAAAAAAAAAAAGAATAAGAAAGAGAGATAGACACAAAAAATAAACATTGAAAAGAAAAAAAAAACTCATAAGTACTTGGGAACAGTAAATAAATAAATTAATAAATAAATAGACAAATAAATGATTATTTGATCACTTCTAATATTGTTTTCTCGCAAACATCTGCCACAGTTGGAGAAAGGCAGGCAGTTGGGGCCCAATCAATTTCTATTAAACAATCGATTGGCGCCAAAAGGAACACCATTTTCTCGTTCTTGTTTGTTTTAGAAATTTGGGCAACTTGTTTATTTTCTGATCACAATTAAAATTGGCTAAAGACACTTATTCATTGTAAAAACAACATAAAAATCATCAAATATTTCAAAGGGGGACTTTTTGTTCTGCATTCATTTTGTTTCGTCTAACGTTTCGACTTTTTCAAAACTTGCTTCTTTAAAAGTATTTATTTTGTTTTTGTTTGTCTCCTAAAAATCACGATCGGTTTTTAATTTCTTGTCTTTGTTGTTATTGTTTAAGTTGTGTGTCATGAGAATTCTATAATTTTACTAAAACACATGGCTGACGGCAAAATTACAATGCTCAGAAACCAAACGGTATTTTTTTTGTTGAAAACAAATATGGGAAAAAAGCAAGTGATTATTATACATAATGGCACGGAAATAAAAAATCACGATCGCCTTATTATTATTTGAAAAAAAAAGAAAGAAAAAAGATATATTTCAGTGAATCAGCTGATTGATATATAACTTCACTCCCAACGGTAATTTCATCATGTTCTTATGAAATTTATTGCACTTCCTTTGTGAAAATACATTTCTATGCATGACAGCTGGCTAGTTTGAAACAGTAAAAACTATTAAGTAAACATACAAAAAAAATTCTGATATTGTGGACAAAAAGTAAGATCGTTAAATATATTGGTTTTGACTTCAGGAATTAACAACTTACTGCTTCTATCCAGGGGAATCTGTGGCGATTGATTTCCTCTCTCGTCTACTGGTGTCAGCGCTCTGTTCAAATGATCTTGTTGCTCTGTGAAATACTTTCCAGAATCTTGAGACAGCCACGACATGTAGTCATTTTGTTGTTGTTGATCTTCGACCGAATTCGGAACAACTTGTAAACCTAAAAAAAAACAGGGATAAAATAAGTCGTAAACGGTATCTTCATAGAATTATTGGCTGCACCCAAAAAGAATCCGAGAGTTAATGTTTAGGGAAATAAATTGCGTTGTGTTTTTACTCGTACCTAGCGTTGGGCTATGCTGTTGTTGTTGTTGCGGATGTCGCTGGTGTCCGTTCTGTGGTTGATAACTAGCCACATGCTGTATTTCAAAATGGAACGTTTTATCAGGTGTCGCAGGAGGTGTTGGCAAACCTGGTAGGCGTTTGCCACCCTTCCAGTCATGTGATGTGGCCAAATTGAAGAAGTCATCATAAAATCTGGACTCGTTTGGATCAGGATGTTGACTGAGGTACGAATTGAACGTTTCTAAGTCCAAAGATTGTTCGTACATGCTCGTAGAATGTGTATCCAAAGGAACGTTTTTTCGTCGCAGCGGAATGCGAAATGAATCTGCTGTTGTTAATTGAAATTCTTGATTTTGCGAGCTAAAAAGTAAGAAGGGGTTAATATTAACAATACAAAATTAGACGTGGAGAAAAAAATAATAAATCTAGCAAATTTCACAAATTATTATATACTTTCAATAATTCTTGCATAAGTAAAAAACGAAATAGTCTCTCACTACTCAAACGTTTTCTACAAACTCGATACTGAAAATAAGTAAAAAAAATTACCGCTGAATTTCAAATAAATTTTCATGTGTTACTTTCGCACAGCGGTTTGTGCGAAATGACGTTTGCCTCTACACGAGGAGAAAAGTGAGCATGAAAGTATATCACGTGACGTTTTATTTACGCAATATGATTGGTTTATAACGCAATATTAACGCCTATTGGTTGACTTTGAACAATTAAAGAAGTGTAATCAAAGCCTTTTAGTTAATTATTGAACGTGAAAACAAGAGATTTTTTGTGTCGATTTTCTTTGTGTGATATAATATTGTGTCGGTTTCTTTCTTTTTTTTCGAAAAAAAGGTTCGTCTTTTTTAATACGACTCGATGACGGTTACGTAAATTTCAAGTGAAAACGACATTCAAATAATGAGTCGACAGTAAACTTTAAAAAAAAGTGAAGAAAAAACTGACTGCGCTTCACCTGTTCTGAACAATTTTAAGAGGAACATGAAACTATGGCGAACAAATACAACTTAAAAAACGGTCATAGAAAGTATAAAACCTGTAATCAAGGACTAAAATCTTATTTGTGATAAATAAAAACATTATAATCATAAATGTTTATTGACATAAGAAAGCATTTACGTTTTGCTTCATAGTTGCACCGCTTTCCTTTCTTTAAAGGAAAAACACTAGTGTGCCCAAGGCGTTATTGATCATAAAGTCCGAATCAAATTAGTTGAAATTAACAAGGATCAAAAAATAAACCAATGTCAGAGTGAAATCATTTCATAACAACCTCTTCCCCATGCCCATCTTTTTAACGGACTAACGTAATTGCACTTGTTAGAAGAGATTGGACTCTAATGTGTGGTACCATTAGCTGCCTGTTACAAGGAAACCAATTTGGTTTTTATTAAGCCTAATGTCGACAAAACGCAAATGGATTAATTTCCGTTTTTGCAGCCGACTGGACAAAACCTAATTTTTTAATTTTTTCGTATGATTCCAAATTATTTTCTTCCATTACTCGTTGATAAATTTTTCCTTTATTGTGTTATTTCCGCCCTTTATGGTTTTCAAAAAAAATCGACTTTTAATTTCCTCTATGGCAACGCCTATAAATAGAAAAACACCAATTTAGATGCATTTTATTTTCATTTTTTTTTTTTAAATAATACTAAAGACTTTTCGTTTTCGTTTTCTTGAAGCCAAAGAAAGTTAGTGCTTCATTGTAAACGGTTAATTTCAATTATATTCACACCCTGAGAACCAATTAGACTTTTAGCTGATTTTCTGTCTGTATAGTGTGATCTTTGACTATTGGTTAATTATAAGACTCGATTATTCAAACAATTTAGTATCTAATGACAGTTCAACAGACAATTTCTCCTCACCTAAGTTAATGGTGAAAACCTTATAAATTTTATCTGGGTAAGTGAGACTAGATTCTGGTTCTGCCTCGTTCTTTCAGACATTTTTTCTTCATAAATTTATAGTGAGGGGGAATTGATAGTATAAAATATACTCTTATACATATATATTTTAAAAGTAACAGTCGATGGCTAACAATTAACATGTAAAAACCTTTTTTCATCTATATACGTCATCACGTGTATATGCTTCTCGCCAAACTTGCTTCCTTATTTTGCTAAGTTAATGTCATAGAATGACTTGCTTACGCAAGAGAAACTTTTTTTTTTTTTTCTAATCTTTTCTATTATGTAGGAGTAGGGATTTACCCGAAAGACTTGTTTGCCGCTTTTCATTTCCGTTTTCGAATTATAATTTCACAAAATATTATCAAAAATTGTTTTCATAAACAAATGACTTTCTTATTACATAATCCCTTTCGTCTTGGTAAAATTAATTTCAAACATTACCATATACGAATTGATTGTTCGAAGCAGTTTATATTTAGATAGGTGTTCGTTTGCCAAAAGTCTACAAAATACCTATCTGACGCATTACAGGCAGCCAATTTGATTTTCATTATGTAATGGAGAAGGAAGAAAGTCTCATTTTAATGATAGCGCAACTCGTTATAGTAACAGGACCATTGCTGATACGCAGAGAATCGTAAGGATATGTCCATCAGTCACGCGATGTCGTTTAAACGTTATATGGACTTCTTCACAACGTTTGAAAGTTGTCCGAACGTTGAAACGACGTTGCGTGTCTGCTGGGCATTAAAACTCCAACTTTTGCATTAAACTGGTGAATAAAAAAGGGTTAATCGAAAATTCAAAGAAAAAATGAAAAAATGAAAAAATGCCGTTCTCAAACCTAAAGCTCATCAGAACAATACTTTAGGCCCGTACTGAAATCGAAATATAACAAAAAGACAGACTTACTGGTTATTTATTTGGTAAGCATTCATCTTATAAGCGACAGCAATGCAAAGCTTGAACTTCCTTTAATCTCTTCACACTCAGTATCACACCACCTCCTTTGTTAACCCGATAAGGAGTAAATGAACTGTCTTATTTACGATCTAATTTAAATGGATGATCCATTAAAGAGGTAATTAGTAATAACGAACGATGAATTAATTTACTAATTAAAGGTCAATCAATATGCATAACAATGACTTAAGTGCTGCCCACGCTGATTACCTTTTTGCAATTGTCAGGTCGTTTTAATGGCAATATATAGCTGTCTTCCTACTATGATACGCTGTTTGAGAAAAAAAAAATTATTACCATTTTCATTATGTAACAGTTAACCATAAAAAGAAACGCTGTGCCTTATATGGAAATGCCTGAGCCATCTTTGGTATGAGTTTAGGTGAATCAGTAGAATTCTAATTGAATTATTTCTTGAGAAATGTTTTAT
Source organism: Turritopsis rubra (assembly GCA_039566895.2). Taxonomy (NCBI): domain Eukaryota; kingdom Metazoa; phylum Cnidaria; class Hydrozoa; order Anthoathecata; family Oceaniidae; genus Turritopsis; species Turritopsis rubra. The sequence continues at coordinate 11,578,904 of CM077623.1, read as the reverse complement.
ATATAGTTGCTGGGCTAGCCATTTTCAAAAGTGATTACAAGGTCCTTGTTAATGAGTGATAGATTGTCTTTTCATCAACATTCAATAAACTGGGGGTCTTCATTGTAAAATCCCCTGTTAACAAAGCAGGGTCTGAATCTCGAAACAAAATATAGATCGCATTAAATATTTTTTCGAAGGAGTGAAAATACAATCGGCATTTCCGTCAGAAATTTTGAGGACAAAAATGTGGGAAATTCCAAAAGGTAGTTTTGCAATCAACAGCGATAAAGGTTTGAAATAACGTTTTGTCACATAACTACCAAGTTTTGTTTGCGACAGTCACTTCGCCCACATTAAAAAAAACAGCCCAAAAAAACGTTGAGTCATCAAGATGCAATCGGAAGTAGAAAAAAAAAAATACAAACAGAATTGGATTTCAATCCTCCCTGCCAAAAAAACATAAAAAAACACAAAAAAACACATTGTTTATCTGAAACATTGTAAACAAAATATCGTAAACAAGAATATTTATGACCACATGTTTACGTTGTTGTTTTCTTTATTATGGATAACCAAACTAATGAGCTCATATTATTATTTAGGATGAAGTCATTAATCTAAAATACCTCTAATAAATTAATATGCCTGCTATATTGGAGCGGATAGTAATGATAACAATGTCTGGTGATATTAGCTCAGATGTTTATCATTATCAAGTTATCATTCTATGTTCAAATCTCAAGTAAAGTGCAGTATTACCGAATAACCACCGAATAACCATCCCCAGCAGACACACGATCTCGTTTCAACGTTATATGGACGTCTTTACGACGTTCTACGTTGTTCGAACGTTGAAACGACGTCGCGTTGCATGCTGGGAGAACTAAAAAAATATCAAGCAGTTTCCGTTTCAGTTTCTTTCTCCATTAGTTATACGAATTTTTGTTGTTGTTTACATGATGGATGGATGGATTTATAGTCAAATGCAGACACCTTTTTTATGCACCAATGGTGTCCGCTTTATAGAGGTTACACTGTATTCGACATCAATCGTGTTCAACTAAAAAAATACAGATCTGCCTGAACAAAACAATTTGAAAACGGGACTAATATCATTAAATCTTAATCAAACAGGAGAAGAAAAAAAACTTAATATCTTAAATACTTATCTGTCCCCTGTATTTCGAAGTTTCGATAACAACAGTCTTATCATTCTCCTCCCAGTCAATAGAATGGAGTTGATTTGTGTCGGTTACAATAGATGTCCATTTAGTTACAACTATTTAGTATAATTATTAACTTATCAAAAGCCATTCTGCCCCTCCCTCTTTTGCAGGAGATACCATCACTGAAAATATTAGCACAAACAAAGAGACAGGAAGTAAATAATTTCCACCATTTGAATTGAAACAAGACTTTGTTGTTGTTTGTTTGTGTGGATACATTATATTGGAAAGAAGTCTTCCTCCCACCCCGTGAAACAGGGCACAATATAGCTGGGATTACGTGAAAGTATCAAAAGTCGTTCCATTATAATTGATTTACATCAGTCTAAAAGTGGTTGATGAAAACAAAGTTAATTACCAGGCTTCCTCTAATTTATGATGAGGTTTGGAAACGAAACAGTTTATGAATATGTATAAACCTCTAGCATAAAACGAAAAAGATCTGGAACTTGTAGAGATAGTTAATTTTCCCCTCCTAATGATGTTTTAACACCTAGCGATAGCCTTTTTTTGAAAACGATAAGTATTGCTTATAAACCACTAATGTTTAAAAATGAAATCGTTAGATGATGACCCAAGAAATGAAACAGTTGTTACCATATGGATAAAACGATTTGATGGGCAAAATGACAGAATATTCTTTCAAGTATATAGTAGTTACTACCGGTGAAACATGATATATGTGATGAATAAATATAAGCCTTTGTATTTTTTGTGGCTTGATCAGATATGTTTTGACATATCTAGATAAAAAAGCAAAAAAAGTACGAATTGAAAGTTGTAACTGTAAGAATTGATGGCAGACTTGATAAGGACTTTTGTAAATGTGTCTCAAATCTTCTAAGGGAATTGGCAGCGAGATATGAATGGGTGTCTGATGTACTATTATGGTGAATATTTGAACCCCCATTAGGGTCATGAAACCCTTTTTCTGTTGTGAAAATGTTTATAAATCCCAGTGCGAACTAACGGACCACAATTTGGTCTGACCAGCAGATATCATTTCTTTTTCTTCCGTTTTGGTTATTCCTTTCAATAAATGGTTTGCAGTCCCTTTAAATACCTTAATCTACTTTCACATTAGTCAATAGAAAAAAAAGAACTTCTTCAGTAAAAGGCCATTATTGTATCATTTTATCAGACCGGCTAATTTCGTCGGTGAAAACTCTTATAGTGTAACCAACCCAAACAAATTTTTTGCAAGGTTTACATCACGAACTTAAATGATCTGAAAATAAGACATTAGCCGTAAATATTATTATCAAAAAAATAGCGATGTCTGGATAAATTATCAGTTCAAAACATTTTTCGAAGGAAACCTGGCAGATAGGTGATAATTTGGAAAAAATATATACTAATCAACTAATCAATTGTTATCTGGTGGGAGAACAACACGACTGTTGTTTTTTCTTTCTTTCTGTTTTATCGTGAACATCTTATCAGATGCCAAGGGGGGCGGAAATGTAATAATATTGGGACTTGTGTTCGTGCTACACCCCTCCTAGATACCGTTATTTCTTTTTGTTTGGGATAGTATTTCGTGCACTGTTGACACGAAGTTCGTCAACGTATCAATTTGAAAAGAAAACCTATAGGTCAATGCAACAAAAAAGGAGCACCTACTCTAGATGTACTCCTCCAGCGATATTTTTAAATTTCATTCAAGTTATACAGTTGGAGAAGCCATCCGGGGAATAACCAACCAAATATGGAATAATGAAGTTAAGAATTCACCACCCCCGCCCCCCCCCAAAAAAAAATAAATAAATAAATAAATAAATAGATAAATAAATAAAATAAATGTTGATAACACTCGTTGCGGAGATAATGATGGATATATAATGGAGATTTTTTATTGGTTTTTCGAAATCGACCCACCGATTTGAAAAATATTTTGCGTGCAAGTGACGATTCACGAAGTTTCTTATCTTAAAACAGGAACAGGAAAACATAAATACAAAAGAAAAAGAATTTTTTACTGGGCGGCTCATGTTTTTTTAAATCTGTTGAGTTTGTTTTTTTACTTTTTTATGCTTTTTATGCTTTTTTTTTGATATGGTATCAAGGACTTCCCACCAAATTTAGAGTAATTCTAAATTCGTGTTAGTAGATGAAGTCTAAAGGTACGAAGCATTTTCGTTTGAACCTATGAAATATATTGATCCATCATCATTTCAGCGTTTATAATATTTATTACTAGTATTTTACGGAACTGCAATAATAGTTCAAAATAGATGTCTGTCATCTTTTTAATTAAGGAAATTTCACAGCTCGAAAACAATGTCATATGATGCAATGAAGCCTTCTTTCGCTTTCCGCGACAGATTTGGCATGAAATAAAGCATACATCCACTTTGCTTGAAATTAAGCAAAGTGGATGTATTATAATTTTTTAACAATCAGGTATTATTCGACTATTTATTATTCAATTAATTATCTGCAAACAATAAACAAAAAATTTATTTGAGTACTTAATAACTTCCTTATGCATACCCATGATTTTGGTCTAAGTACATATGTGTAGTGTCAAGCTCCAAGAGTTGATTTCAAAACTGTGGAGGAGAGTGGATGTTATAATAACATACCAGAAAATTTTGTGGAAGAGAGTAAGTGTAGGAACTCACAAAACTGAAGCAACGTCATTTTTTCGAGAGAGTCAGCATATTAAAAAAACAAGGCTATCAAAATGATCAGAAGCGGGATCAGAATCAGAAACAAAATTGTACAACACACACTCGCATACACGCACGCAAATTATTTTGATCAAGTATGGGAACAAAATTTGAAAATTTGCGTCTAGTCCGATAACTTTTAACGAGGTAATTGTATCAACACCCAAAATGACTGCTAATGAACTAAAAAACGTCTTAGTGGCATTTTAATAGTTTCTCATTTCGTCAACCATTAATTACATTTCAGCAGAAGTTATCCATAATGCTGCTATAAGTAAACAAGACAATTAAATAAAATGCAAAATAAATTTGTAGTCATTATTTGTTGTGCTCTTAGATTCTTTTCAATAGAAGAAAAATGTTGAAAATGACCATAAAATTTTATTGATAAAATTTTGACCATAAATTTAGTCAAAACACTAATTTAAGATTTGTTTGTCAAATGGACGCAATTAACATAACTACAGGAGCACAAGGGAAATGAAAAGCTGGATGGATTCGGGTTTCCAATTATTTTTTACTAATGATTAGTTTCCTAAAATTTAATCTTCAATATAACTATCATATTTCAAAGCACAAATTGTAGCATTGCGCGAAAGAAGAGATGAGAGAAGCATATAGTTAACTCAGAGAGAGGCCATCAAAGTAATCCTGATGCAGTTCTAGACATTTCCTGCACCTGGTCAACAAAGAACCAAAAAATATCATCTTCAGAAAGAAATATATAGTTGCTAACCTCTCAATTTTATCAAAACTAAAGCTAGCCTGGAGACGTTTCTGCTACATTCTTGTCATAGCGCTCAAAGTCGTTAAGGAAGCTCAGGCAAGACCAATGATATCCTGCCAGATAAGACCAATAATTTCCTGTCAGATAATGACACTCTTCATAAAGTTCAGTGTAGTAATACTGCTAAATGAAAGTTCTTGTTTCATACTGATGTTAGCGACTCTTTATCTTTTGCTTGGAGAATAATGTTTTCTGTTGCTAAGAATGTGATGGCATGATGCATGCTCACTCAACAGAAAATTTTGTCAACAATTTATCAACAATTTTTGTTGATTAGTCTGTGTCATTAGAGACTGATTGAAGAAAAAGGAACACATTATAAAAACTATATTTGAAACACACACACACACACACACACACCAAAAAAAAAAAGATGGAAGCTGTAACCAGATTCAACTCATGAACATAAAACTTAGTCCAATTCCCAAGCTGATCGGTTGCGCGAATATTCGAAAACAACTGTTATCAAACTGGTCAGGAATTTATTTTTAGCACATTACCACACATATGCTATGGTTACTTAAATGGTTTATCGTTTTATTAGACGCCAACGTTTTTCCGCTAAAACTTTAAACAGGACATATTATATGAAGAACTCTCCAGACGAAAAATCCAGAGCAACTGAAAACAGTAATTAAGACACGTGATATGGCATGAAAGAATGCGGTAGTAAGCTGGATAAAACCGCGACATGCGCAAATGCACTTACAAACTGTAAACAACTAAGCTTGTTTAAAATTTCGCCAAAAAAACTTTTGGACGTCATTCGCCTTCCATATGTCGTTCTGTTACATAATTAGATGTGCATATCACAACTTCCGCGCTGTCTTTTTCCTGTTTTCATTAACATAGATATTTTCGAGAAAATAATTACTTTCAATTCTTGCTTATTAAACGAATACATTATACAAAATAGGTTTTTCCTGCAGAATTTGCAAAAAGTTTTCCCTAATTATATGGCTTTTAGAATTGATTTCTTTGTTCCTCTAAAGTTATCAACACGGTTGCTTAAGAAACTAAATTGCGACCGTCACTATTTTGCAGTCAAAACTTATTAGTTCATGTTAGTTCTGTCTGGGTTAACAAGAACAGTGTAATAATGTATTGCCTCGTTCTTTCAAACGAAAATAAATTGCGACCGTCACTATTTTGCAGTCAAAACTTATTGGTTCATGTTAGTTCTGTCTGGGTTAACAAGAACAGTGTAATAATGTATTGCCTCGTTCTTTCAAACGAAAATAAAAGACTTTCAATTAAAAGGTTTTGTTTACAGCCTCCTGGTAATGCTTTGCTTAAATGCGACTGAACAAAGACTAATGAAAATTATATAAAGGAATATGAGAATTTATGTGATTTTAAAGAGAACCGAGCATTAATATTATTATTAATTATAAGGAATTTATGGTTCTAAAAGGCCAAGCAGAAGAGTGATCCAAAACTGAAAAATAATAAAACGGACTTGAGTGTATATTAAGTTCGTTACATTTATCATCAAGTTAATTTTCAAATTTCCGTTATTGCGAGATAAAGATTTGTAGATAAGGTTCAACACACAATGTCTTTTGTCCATTCGTGGACATCATTCTAATTTCTCCTACTTCAGATTCATTTCACTTTTTCGAGAATGTAAAATAATGTTCTAATAACCTTTTAAAAAAAAGAGAATTTCAATATTCTACAACTTTAGTAACAATTCCTTTTGCTTATTTCGTTCATAAAAAGGTAGTATGAACATTTGGAATGGTAGTAAAAACAGATTTGGAAACGTGTTGTTTACACTGCAATATTTTTTTTTCATGTCACGTACATATGGCACCAATGTTAAATGTTAAATGCCACCTACATTCTCATAAAAGTGAAATGGATCAGGGTTGTGATTATCTGTTGCTCTCATCTTTCTGGTCTACAGAATTTAGTTTAGTTTAGTTTATATCTAATATTTATACAGGATAAGCACTTTAATTATATATATATAATATCTGCTATCATTGTGTGTCCTGTTTATATCGGATCTTGCGTTCGGCAAAAAAGTGGAGGAGTACAGTGTCATGAAATTTCTTTCCAATCTTCAGTGTTAATAAGGCTACTTTTCATTTCTACTCCAAATAACTTGACTCTCCTCAATAAAGTTTGCCTAAGCTGTAGTTCCGACATGTCGTAACCGTTAGACCAGTTAACGTTTATTAAGTCAAGATTACAAACACGTGCGCATTGTCATTGCGGCCACCAAATCACGCAGCTTGTTAATGAAGTTGCTTCCTTTTCTGTACCAATATTGAAAATTTTCTACGACTTTGATGTAATATTGCGTTTTGTTTACTTCAGAGCCGACCTTAAGGTTTAAATGTCATCAAATATAATCCTGTTGGTTTAGAATGCAATCATTCGTAAAATATAGTAACCTATATAAACCTGTAAGATGTAAATGATCTGAGAAACATAGTATGCAGATACATTTTAATCTTTTAGAATTACCCGGATGTAAAATATGATGGGCGCACTTTGGCGTTCCAGAAGAATACTGCAAAAACAATTTCAGACCATATATGACAACTTCCAGGGCGTCTAACAAAGTTATACAGAAAACACTTTTAAAAATCATACTATGAGAATGATCACGGTAACCCCCACACTTTAAAACTATAAAGTAATTTTGATATTGATTTTATTTTTTCCCTATCATTTTCTCAACTGTTTTTGTAAGAGAAAATTGCCCAAAATTGCTGCAAATTAAATACTTCATATCTTAGATATTGCTCCTGTTAAAAAATAAAGCTGAAATTGTCCAAATTCTCTTAGTGGGATATTATTGCCATCTCATGCATAATGAGATGATTCTCATACAACAAACTTACTTTGGAAGGAAAAAGACTGGGTTTATCTAATGTTCTTTTTTATTGTACAATTCATTTTTATATCGAGTGGGAAATATTGTATAAGAGAGGCAAAATGTAGGATTATAGCATATATATATATATATATATATATATATGTATATTATTTTAAGTATTAATTTTGTTTTGTTTTTTCTAAATATAAGCCCTTTCTCGTTTGCGGTATTGCGCCATTAGCCTCAGTTAGTAGCGTTGATATTTGTATGAATATTGGATTAATTAGCCTAGGATTGCACTTAAATGTATATCGTATGATTAATGAAAAATCATGTCTGGAATGAAAAGCATGTCGGGAATGAGACTTTTAAGGAACATTGTTTTTTTCCTTATTGACTAATTGATTTTGTTGGTGGGAAAAATACAATGCTTAGCCTTCCTTGAAAAATACGTATTGTAGTTTCGTGAACAGTTTTAAATCTGATTAGGCCATGGTTATACTTGTGTTTAAATAGAAACCATGAAGATGTGGTATAACAACGCAGATAGAACTGGAATCGCGATAAAAGAAAAAATAAGGATCTCTGAAATTCAGGCTGTCCTCCTTCCAGTTAAAAAGTTTATAATATACATGTTTACATTTCTGGTCAATGAAAAAAGTAGATTTTTAACATGTGTAAGAAATTCTGAAGATGATATAATTTTGTAAAAAAATGCAAATAAATAATAATCCAATACTGATAATTATCAAATAATAAGAGGTTGCGATTAAAGGTTGATGTTAACAATTTTCCGATGCGTTCAAAATCTATATTCGATGTGGATATTTTAAAAACTGGATGCCAATCATATTCCCCATTTCCTGAGTCAATCCGCACATTTGTACAAATTTTGATGTGAATCAACATTAAAGAGAGAAAACATTGGTTTTGCAATATTTGACTTTCATACAAGAATATTGTAAACCCGACTGGTCCAGAATTATACCAACGACGAACGACCATTTTTTTAACTTCTTTATTTAATTAATGAATTTATTTTTAAACAATTTGAAAACAAGGCATGACTCGACTGTTACGCGTTAACCGACTTTGCATTATACTGCGGTTAAAATATTTACGGGTAGAAAATTATTTGAAAATCTACCCTGTCTATAAGCCAATCCTTTTTTAATATTCATAGCAACAGTAAACAACAACAACAACAAAGTTGACAAGTGTGTCTATTGATTTCGTTACTAGCACACTCCTTTTTTCTTTTGCGACAAGTTTACATAACTTTCTAAGTCAGCTTAAAAACAAAAGATAGGACAATTTACTGGTTATGTTAGAATACAAGGTTATCAAAGAGTGCCTCAAAATTCGGATTTTGAAAAGGGGAGATCGGGTTTATTTTCGGAATTATCAAGAAAACTTGAATTTTTTCGGGATTTGTCGTACAACTTATTTAATCATGTTGCCTCAGCATGTTTTTTTATTCCGTAATTAATGTCGACGACATGTACATACAAGATTCATAAATCAAGTAATGGTGAAATGTAAGTCCAATATTAAGCGGAAATTATAGTTAATGACAAAAGATTAAAGCTCGAAAAGTGTCGTTGGGGAATGTGCAATTACGAGGTTTTATCCTTAAAACACAAAAACTTAATTTTAAACTACAGTGGACTCTTTGTTCGGATTCCTGTCATCATGGGCGTTTGTTCGGATTCCTGTCATCCTGAGAAACTATTTGAAATTTATGTCTCTCTCTTTCTATCTTAAAGAAATTCCACTTTACCAAATTACTGTGTGATAAAAATGTTACACAGCCAAACTTGGATTTATTAACATGGCCGAGAAAGATGATTGAGCTTTTGACGAATTACAGTAGGCGTAAAATGAATCAATAAATTAACCAATGAAGTCCCAGAAAGGCGCTAAAAAGAGTGAAGCTTCATTTGGCGTCCACACATTTGTGCGTATTAATAATTTTTCAATTTCATTTCGGGCTTTTTAATATACCGAAAATATTTCCAAAAATATGATAGGTTCGTATTTGAGTAATAACCGTTATAAAGAACAATAAAATTAAAAGGATAGCATTAAAACACAGATAGTTTGAAATATACCTTGAAATGTCGCTGAAGCTTGGTTCGTGATACCACTCCAAAAGTTGCGTATATGAAAGAAACGACTCCATACTTTTTCAACTGCTGTTTTTGTCAAAAGGTGTCTGCAATAAAAATGGGTTAGACAAGTTTTGAAGTTACAAGGAAACATCTTAACTATTATATATAAAATCACGAACAGCGTTTAGAACAATGGATGACGTATTTATTGTTGGACGTGGGCATGACGGAGTGATACCAATACAGAATTTCGATATTTCCTTAGTTACCAGATGTATACACAAACTGTTCTTGCTTCTAGCTAACCCCAAACTAACAAGCATACTCAAAATCGATAAAAGTGAGTGAAGTGTTATTGAAAAGCGAAACGTCCGTTAACCGGACATACAATCAACAACGGTGATAGATTTTAAGATCCAACACTTCTCGGCGTTTCCATGGTTACATCTATACCCACTAACTGTGCATGAAAATATTAAAATGAAAATATTGCAACTCAAATCCTTCAATTGGCACAATTGGCACAATCGCCGCAAGTCTGAACCACAAAATTTGAAATAGTTAATTCACAACACGTACTAAAATGTGAAGAGGTCGACCCAGTCAACAGACATAACTACTCCTAAGAACTGTGAGTGCTGGAAACACTTTTCCGTACAAGTTATCTTTGAAAAAGTCCAAAAATTACACTCCATAGTATATCTCTCCATCTCTTTTAAACATTTGGAATTATAATAGCCTTTCTGTTTAAAATCAGATTGTGTGTGTATTTTGATTTGATTTGGTAACGCTCATGATGCAATAATGCCTATTTATTGGTTCGATGCAATAAACGTATCCATGAATTTTAGAAAAATTATTTTTAAAAACGGTCCCCCCTGCACGTAAGGGAACATGATAATAACCAATACCGTTTCTTATTCGAATATTTTATAGGTACAGACAGAAGAGTACAATACAAGTCACAATTCAGCGGACTAGCGCATTCAAACGGACAATTCGGATGTGTGCAGGTTAGAAAGTATTGTGCTTTATGCACAAACCTTAACAAAGTACACCATTCATTCTTCCTTCCTCTTTCTTTTTCCTTCATCAGTTTCTTATAAGAAGGGGATGTAAAAAAAAATCCCTTGAAGATCAAAATAGTTTCCCATTTCATCTTTAAAGCATCTAGTTATTATGGAAGAAATTGACCCCGCGATAGGACGTTTAAATGGATCTTGACACTGTTGACACTTCTTTTGTTTGAACAGATTTATGTCATAAATAATCATTCCGCTTAACCGACACTTCATTTGCATTGAACACAGAATGTTTTGTTCATACCATACAAGGATGAGACGAAAAATAACCATCCAATATCTTTCAACATAACATGTGGACAAAAAACACCCTGATATTTTCTTGAACGTGTTCAGGCCGGGAGAAATTCTTCCATATAACCAGTTAACCAGTTAACCGGTCCCTGACATCCAGAAAATAAATGGGGTTATTTTCATCATTAAGCGAGCACGTCAAACTAGAAAAACTTATGTAAGAAAACTATTTCGCGAAAGATGACTACAACACTACATAAAACGAAATTTACAGTTTTTTCCCGTTAGTTGTTGAAATGCGTTGTGAATTACGTAACAAGGCGTGGTTGACAGAAAGTGTGCAGATTTAGTATCAACAGAACTTCCTTGTATAAATACTGGGAACAGTAAAACATCCGATCTCGTATATCAAGTAAATTAAAAGCTGACAAAAGAAACTAAAGAGATCTTTTTTATGACTAATATATTTAATGATGTATTCTAGACATGCGCAAAACAATCAATAATCTGCGGTTGGCAAAGAGTAGGCGAGTTCGATTAATCATTGTTTGTACAAGGATTACGCATTAATTCAATTTTGGGCCTGATTTTCAAAAGCTACGCGTGTTAGTGTGAGAAGTAAAATTTTATGTATCTGTCTTCATCGAGAATTTTAATTTATTTGGGAAAGAAAATAAAATTATACAAAAACATGATGAAATGAGAAAACTTAGTACTCTCTTAAATTAGTCCCTTTTCCCTTGACCAACTTTTCGAATTTTAAAAACTATTCTATCAATTCATGTTTCGTGAGTTTTTCCCCTAAGAAAATATGCATGCATAACTTTTTAATAGCGTATTACAGTGTAATCTGTATAAAGAGGACAACATTGGTGAATAAAAAAGGTATCCGCTTTATAGAGATGTCCGCTTTGTAGAGATTTCACCTATGAGAACTTGAAATCCATCCATCCGTACATGGAGTATGTGTCCGTTATACGGAGATGTCCGCTTTATAGAGATTTCAGTGTATTAGAATATCTGCCTCTTCTTCATCGATAATTTAGTACCTAATGTATTTTTGAAATGATTCAAAAGATTTAACTGTTCTCTAGAAACCCTAGGCCTAGAACAATCAATTTCATATTTCACAAAAAGTCGGTCAAGCTTTTTAGCCGGGATAAAATAAAAACTTCGTCAGCAAGTCCTAGAATTGGTCACTTTTACCCGCTCTTTTTCTCCAAAAAAGTGTTACCTATGTTTACTGAAAAACAAAAAGAAGAAAGAAGGAGAGTGAAACACAGAATCGCAGGTCTAATTAGGAGGAGCTCTAGATGCTCTACTACGGCCTCCATAAAAGCCTTATCTATGAACTGCAATCAACTAAACAAAAACACATAGTCATGAAAACGAATTCAAAGTCGCCTGAATTTTAGTTTCGTTACTTAAAACCTTCAATGAATATTCTATTTGACGGTATTTTTAGCCGATTGTTTTAGCCAATAGAAATTTACAAACTTCTTTTCAAATACAACGTTTTGCATATTTCTCGACCAACATCGACTACCCAAGGAAACGCTCACCACAAGAGCACAACTGTCATAGATGGACAAATATGGTAACATAGAGCTGCGAAAAAAGCGCGAATTTTCCTGTTATAACACATCACCGTGCGTGTGTCCTTATTAACATCATAGCAACCATGAAACCAGAAAACACACAACCATAGCTTTGAAATCGACATGAGCTATGTATAGCCAGAGTTCAAATCACCTCCAATATAATTAACTGTCAAAATATTGGCCTTGTAGGCCATGTTTCCAAAGTGATCAGATGATTAATCAATATTATCTTTAAATTAATTGAAAAATATTTCACTTTCCAAACTGTTTTACTTTTATATGATACAATATGTTTGAAACCTTTTAATGTTCCTTATAACCAATGACTAATTCTTAACCATTTAACGAAAATAAAGTTAGTTACCTTTTCTTTTCCTGTTAATCTGCAGAGGTGCATACAGTTTAATCTCCAAATAATTGTCTCCGAAAAAGCGACAGCGAAAGAAATAATCCTTATATCTAATTACACGTGATTATACATGAATACACTTTTTAATTGCTCCACCAATCAGGGTTGAGAGGGCGGAAGTAAAAAATACAACTGCCACGACCTAGTCATAATGACGGTGATGGTTTTAGAGATCACGTTCAAAGAAGTGTTATATCATTCTGTAACATTTCCATCAACCAGGAATTTCGTGAAAGTATGCGCCTAGTTAGCAACAAAAACACGGACATTAATTAATAAACTGTTTACATAACAATTCTTTTTGCTTATTTCCAGTATTTTATTTATAGTTTCCTGGTCGAGTCAAAACATTACCTAGTTAGGTCCTGCTGGAGGCTAATATGTGATTTTGATTATTCAACACTGGCAAAGCTTTCAAAGTTATCTTCCTATGTTGTTTTCTTTGTAAATCGTCCCTTCGTGTCTGAAACAACCTATTTTGTATAGTACGTACGTGTTGTTTTCCACCAATTTGAAACACGTAAACGCCATAGGCCATTAGAAGATTACAGTCGAAACGTAAGAGGAGTCTGGGAAACTTATATCGATTTTACAAAGTCAAGACGAAAACACCTGTTTGTGTGAAGGATTTGTAAAGCTTTGAAAAGAATGAACGTAATTGGGGAATTTCAAATAACTCAGTTTACAGAAGAGTAGGCATTCAACAGAACTCTACGATCTATCATAATGAAGTTATTTTTTTTTTTTGGTCTGTAGTTGACTTTATATGACCTTAAAGGAGTACACCTGTTTGTCGATTCCTTAAAAAGTATAAAAAGAAGATTTAAGTTTACTTTTTTGGAAAGTTTTTTTTGGTAAAATTTTTTTGTCAGTCACCATGCGAATTATAATCTCAAAAACTTATCAAAATAGATTGCGTATGTTTGGTAACCATCTTCGTTATTAATCAGAAAATGCAACCTCGTCCCAGGTCTTCTCGTCTTTTTCGATATACGCGATCGCCGCCGTTCTGTATATCGAAATGCCGAGAAGTCGTGGGGACGAGATTTTAGAAATGTGCAACAGATAGTTAAGTACTTACAAATATCATGGAGATGTTTACAAATATCATGGAGATGTTTACAAATATCATGGAGATGTTTACAAATATCATGGAGATGTTTACAAATATCATGGAGATGTTTACAAATATCATGGAGATGTTTACTGTTTTCTGAAGGATTGTACGTTTAAAATAAGCTTCTCCTTGTTATGAATCAATGGTATTTGTAAGCATTCCTTTCTCTTTAGCAAAACCATCAAGCCATTAACGGAAATCACGGGGGATATCAAATAATTGAGGGGAGCTATTAGTTTATTACAGTACAGATAAAAGTTTTGAGGAATGAGTATATAGAAATGGTTATAATTGGTCTAAAGGAAATTGTTGATTATGTACTAAGTGGTTCTCATTTGTTTTTTTTAAGAATACATTGTTTTCATAAATGTTTAGTTAACCCAAAAAATGTATTTTGTCTACTATGCATGTCTGGGCAACGACCACTTGTATAGCTGGTTCAGAAAGAACGGCCCGAAAGAGAGCTTACCGTAACTCCTAACAACCTATAGCCTAAATCGACGACGAATATCAGTGAAGATTATATTCAACTGAAATATATTTTACGGAACTTTTTTCGTGCGTAACAGCAGAATCTCTATTAAGCGGACATCTCCGTATAACGGACACATACTCCATGTAAGGATGCATGGATTTACAGTCAAAGTCTCTAATAGTGGATGTCTCTATAAAGCGGGCAACTTTTTTCATCAGATTCCGCTGTATAAATAAAAAAAAATACATTATTTTATACCCATGATTTTTAAAAATATTGTGATTTTATACGGTTCAATTAACTTTTGTATCCATATGATTTTAATATTCCTTTTTGATGAAAATTTGTGTGGCGTCATCACCAGATTCCCACAAGTGTGGGAGTTCTTAACCTTCTAAACGAACAGAAATTACGATCCACTTCAAAAATAGATTCTAACTATATTAGGGGGTGGTTACGAATTCCTTCTACCCTAGTGAAAAATAATCGACCAATTAGCGTGCGGTCCATTGAACAAATTTGTTATTGTTCGAAATACCTGGTTAAGTAAGTGAAGTATATTTAGATCGTTCCCATGAAACAGTTAATTTTTATTATCAATTCGTTATACTAAATGACTTTCCATTGTCATGATATCAGACTCAGTTAAATAAAAAAAATCTTCTGCCTTTAAATAAGCGTTAGACTGCGTTTAAAGGCTCTGGTAAAATAAAATAAAAAAGCCAGATGTTTGTAAAGGCATTATTCAGCTTACTGAAAATAAAAATAAAAAATAATTAATTTTATAATTTCTTTGTTGGTTTCTGGGATTATTTGAAGGCGTAATTGGTCACAATTGGTGTTTATATTTTTTCGCTAAGGTAGCAGATATTGTAACTTCAAAACAATTCGTGAAGCATAATCACGATGATTAATTATTATTTGTCACCTTATTCATTTTAATATTTCGTTAATTATTCGTTAATTTTTGACAGCTTGTGGCAGAAAAAAATCTCACTCTGAGTTTGCATATTTGTTCTACGTACATAGTGGATCGGGTATGTGTGCGCACATAGTGGTGGACTATGCTATGCGTACGATTTATTGGCGGATATGTGAATCGTGTTCTTTCGCAGAATCAACTGGATAAAAAATCGGTAGATGAATTTTGTGAGGAAAGTGAAGACTTGGTAATGACACTCTCCTCTTTTGTGTTGTCTATCGGTCTTTTTCTCCAAGATTGAAGCAAAATTTTCTTATATTGGCATATAATAAACAGGGAGTGCGGATAAGTCATTTATCAAACGGATATTATATACATCATGCAAACGAGACATTTCGAAGGGAAAAAAAGAATTATTACATAACAACAAAAGAATGATTTGGCTACCTGCCATAAACAAATAAAACGGATTTGCATTGCGGTCTCGTTACAAATAACAACACTATGTGTTGGTCACTTAATCGTCATGGTAACATAGCAACATATTGAGGTGACCGTTACTTTTTTCACACAATTCAAAACTCTGCAAACCTACCCATTAAAACGAACAGCACATGCTATACACCTCACCTTTGTGTTTTAACGCCTCGAGGCTAATGTTAACGACATACTGGAGAGACGAGAATAGCATCTACTTAAAAGCATGCTACAAATCAGGACACACCAGTACTTAATTTAGGACCAGTTGTTGCCAAGAAACTCGACAAGGGCTAAATCTTATGCAACCGAACAAAAATATATAACTAAAATATATAACAAAACAAATAAGGTAAAACAAACAAACGGCTACCGGATAGCTCGTGTTTGAAGAGACTTCGTGTAAGCTTAACACATTAGTTTAGTACTCTCCGTCCAGGCGCTGAGAATTCTGCAATGCGGTCAGTATTCGCAGCAAATATTTTATGCTCCAGATAATATTGCGCCCGAAAATCCTTTCCGAAAATCCAAATCCAAATCGGATAAAAAGAAGAAAATTTTAAGCTGAGCAATTTAGTTTCTTTTCTTATCTAAAATGTTAGTAAAAAAGGGAGTGTTGGATTTGGCCAAAAAAGTTGGTGACGAATTTGAATTAGACTCTTTATTTTAAAGGACTTTTATTTTTTTGTTTCGTATTTTCTTTAACATTCATCATCAGAGGAAAAGGATTAACTCGCCCAAAAGTAATGTGTTTAACGTATTTTTTTCAATTTAAAGTTTAGATAGGTATAAATCACTTCA
Source organism: Turritopsis rubra (assembly GCA_039566895.2). Taxonomy (NCBI): domain Eukaryota; kingdom Metazoa; phylum Cnidaria; class Hydrozoa; order Anthoathecata; family Oceaniidae; genus Turritopsis; species Turritopsis rubra. The sequence goes on along the minus strand of CM077623.1, from coordinate 11,562,178 downwards.
AGTAAGAAAGGAAGCACTTTTCTAAAAAAACAAACAAACAGAAGAAAGTAATGAATTATTTGAGGTACTCCTGAATCATTCGGAACAGGGACAGGGAAAGCTCATAAATCAGTTCATAAACGAGGTGTTGTCATAAACGTGGTATATTTTACATCATATGGTCAATATAGTTATGTAGTGGTAATAAATTCCCTTTTTGACTTACAAAAAAAGCAATTAATTACTCAGTTTTGATAAAACGATATTGCGTACACTTAATTTGCGGCTTATTTGATGAAACGTTTTTGTTATGGACTAATTTTTGTGGTCTTTTGTTTTTAGGGATTAGGTACTGAATGAAGTAAACAAATTAGAATGATCACTTAGTTATAATTTAACCATATCCCTGCTCATCAAGACTTATATTATTAACACCAATTTCGATACCAGGGCTTCCTCTTCTTATGAAATACGTCGTCACGTCGTCATAGTTACAAATTTCCAAATTTATACGCATATTTTATATTATATTTTATACTGTCATTTTTCATCGTTTTTCGATTTATATTATTTTAACATATCGAATTTTTTTTTATCCAGGACAATGTTGTCGCCGATCGTAATGTTTCTGCGAGCATCTTGATCCCTGCAAGCAGAGGATGCTAGCATGTAGAAGTGAAAAACATAACTTTGTCCAGTTTGATGCTATCGATTTTTGTACCTTTCTTTTATCGGCTATCATGCCTGAAAGTCGGTTGTAAAACATCTCTTTGAGTGTTTTCTATAGGAAAAGCAAGTTATTGCCTGCTGTTTCAATAAAAAAACACTCCTCCACAGAGACTTTTTAAGGATTTTGCCCACTGGGTTTTAATTGGAGCATACAAAAGAAGAACAATTTATAAAAGATTAGACTTTTGGTAATAATTACATTATAGTTATAGGCCTAATAGGAATATACCTAATACTCCTTAATGTCTTGCATTCTCTGCTTATCCCACCATGTAACGAAAACACCAATGAAAACAACAATTGGTAGTACCCATTTACAAATCTGGTGATGCAAATAATGTAGAAAATTTTCGACCAATTTATGTTCTTCCGGTGCTTTCGAAACTGTTGGAAAAAGCTGTCCACTCACAATTCAGTGAATATCTGGAGCGAGAAAAACTTTTAAGTGACTGTCAATTTGGATATCGAAACACTCCTTGTAACTTCCTTGTTTGTAGATGATATAAGGGACGCACGTGATAAAGGAATGCTGACCGGGGCTTTGTTTCTTGATCTTAGCAAAGCATTCGATACCATTAACCATGAGGTGATTTTGAAGAAACTAGAATCGTATGGTGTTCGAAATGTTGAGTTAAGTTGGTTTACGGATTACTTGTTTTCCCGATCGCAAGTTGTTGTTGTTGGGGACGAGGAGTCCTCTCGATTTTACGTTTCATGTGGGGTGCTTCAAGGTTCCATCTTGGGACCTTTAATGTTCTTTTTTAAGGACGTTTCTGAACAACTCTCAAGGTCAAAGTGTGTTCAGTATGACGATGACACGACTATATGCAAATAAGAGTGAAAAAAGGATTGAACATGTTCTGAATGATGAACATGTAAATTTGAGAAATTACCTTTACGAAAACGAGCTAATTCTTATTTTTGAAAAAGTAAAGCTGGAAACCATGCTTTCGGAAACGGGAGTATCGAAAAAGAACTTCATTCAGTTCGAAATGGATGGCCAAAAAATAAATCACACTCAATCCTATTGTTACCTAGGAAATGAACTTGATTCACTTGAAATGATAACTTTGATAAAGCACACAAGAAAAGTTTGCACATTCTATCTAGTCGGTCTAACAGTTTTTTGCTTGATAAACAACAAAAATCTGCGCTCTTTATTAAATTATTTACAAAATATCGTTTAAAACACCTGTTTCATTAAAAGTTAAAGGGCTTTCATTTTTATTTTAAGTCTTTTACTGTTTTCAAGATCACCCAGATCTCGTTATAAAGTAAGATTTCCCCAGAGCATAACAAACTCCTTTTTATCAAAGTTGTCCGAAAGTTTATCGTCCGAATTTTCAAAAATCTGTCCGAATCTTTATTCTCCGAAACTTTTCGTTCTTAATGTATAACATGGAGCAACATGTGCCATAACACCTGATTTCCATGCAGTTATCAATAAGTCCGGACAGTATGGCTGACCAGATGGCAGTCCCAGTCTTAAATTAACAAAAGCCAACCAAAGTAAAATTTGATCTGCAGTCAAAGAAACACACAAAAATAATATTTTTGAATCCCTATTTCTCAGGCTTAGATGCTTAACTGAGAAGACAAAATCAGATTCGTCTCCTTAACTTCAGCAATACACAAAAATTCATTTTCCAAAACCCATTATGAAATGTAACAATTGTTAATTTTCTTGGAAGCAAGCGTAATCCATCCCTCAGTTAATCAGATTCAAAACATTGTAGCAACAAACTTTGCGTTAAACGTTAAAATAAAGTATGAAAAGGGAAGGAGAGTTGGCATACGGTTTAGTTTACTTCACAACCATGTACCTCATATGTAGCCAGAATCAAAAACTTGTACAGAAATTTCTGCCTGGGGAAAAATACAGAACGCTGAGCAGCTGTTTATATGTACATAAAATTGTCTGAGATTGATAGATTGCTTGAACTGTACTGTACTAACTTAAAAAGAATAAAAATTGCTAAACAGTTGCGCATCATTTCTCACGAAGTCCTTCCGCGTCAAATTAACAGCCTCTAAGTTGTTAATGTTTCCAACTGATACAACTGAATGCACAATATCAATTTTGGTGGGTTTGTTTCTCCTTTTTTCCCGCCGTTCTCAATTGTTTATCCACCAAACGAAAAGAAAAATAATTATCAGTTGATCCTTGGTCTGAATAACTGAGACACGAAAAGCAAAGTATAGCAACAGCAAAGAATTTTATTCACACTGCGCTGGATGATGAATAAACATGCAGTAGGTGGACTTGCACCTCCGTAGTTTGAACCGGCATGTGATTCGGGATGAATTAGATTCGACGGATGATTTGTATCCCCTTCTATTTAATTCTATTTAATCTCTTGAGAGAAAGGAGAGGAAAGCAATTAAGCATTATTAATTCCTCATGCAGTGATGGCAAAAACCAATTTCTTTTGGATGCCACAGAATTCGAGGGCTGAAGTTGGGAGAAACAAAGATACTGAGGCTTGTGGTTTTGACTGAAGATTTGAGATCATCTGAGATCATATCCAAGACCTTCCCGAATATGCGTTCTCATGTGTCGTAAAAATCCCAGCCATTCCGATGATTATTATTTGTACGTTCATATAAGAACTACATTCCTACAAAAACTGCTGAGACAAATCGAATTTCGAGTGCCCACCTTTTTCACTGTTGTGGCCATCTGTCCCTTGCAGTCTATCGGCGTTTTTTAACAAATCCGCCAATAGCGTCAGCGGAAAAGTAGGATCAAATATTCCTCAAACCAATCAAATGACTCAATTAGTCATTATGTGGAGAAAACAATAGCCACTCAGTGCTGAATATTCTGTCTAGTGAAAAACAGGCTTTTTAACACCTATCCGATACATAGCGTATCATCTAGAAAACCGTTTAAGTTGACGATATTATATATCTTTGAAACGGAAACTTCGTGAGGAACAGGGCTTTCCATAAAACATGCAGAATTTGAGTTATTTTCAAAAAAATATTGAGGGAAAAGGGTGGGTCCTGAGCAGCCTTTTAAACGCCTAGTCCTTTAAAATATTGAAGTATATATATAGTACTAAAAGTGAAAAATAGCGAATTGAAACACTTCTCAGGCAAATATGAAAAGTTGATTGTCAACTCGAAAGTGAACAAATGTTTTTCCTATCTCGAGTCAACAAAATGATGAAATGGCAATTGTGACGTCATAACTCGAAGTTGTGACGTCAAAACTGCTAACTCGAAGTTTGTAACTCAAAGATTATCAGATTATTTTTTTATTAAAAAACTAAAATTTAAAATCTTTCTAATTTTGTTGGACTAAACACTGATGCCTTATATGATGTACATACCTGGAAAACTTTATTTTTTCAAAAAAAAAACAAAAAAACAATTCAGTGAGGAATAAGTTAACATATATTATATATATATAAATACATACGTGCGTATAATACACAACCAACCTTTCTTGAAAAATCTGCCGGAGTTTCAATTTCGAGGCAGTAACTTCATCCATTCATTTCGATGAAGCGCCATATTAGCAATTAATACGTGCAATACTTACTCCGGATTATGCAATCGAATACGATAAGAGAGATCTTTATCCAAACAATCACCTACCGCAAAAATTATCCATCAATTTGCAAGTTAAATTAGATACCCCTTATTGGTCTATCCTCATCTTGCTTCATAATGATTGGCTATTCATATCAACTCCTTTAAGAAATGCTTGAAAATTTAACTGAAATTGTTAGCAATGTTTCGATGAAAGTTGAAACGAAAAGCAGTCAGGGCTGTTGTTGTTCAAATGATTCTTCATAATTGGAAAACAAGTGTAGTCAATGTTATATCCATTTCCCCAGGAATAAAGTTTTCTTGGAGATGAACGTGGTGATCTTTTAAGGTTCATCGATCATACTAAAGACTGAATGGAGATTCTGCATCTCGTTCCATTCAAACGATTGTCGGTCATACTTCATTGTGATACAATTTTGCTTCTTCAAACTGTTCTGCTGGGAATTGGATTAAAAACATTACTAAGTAATCAAGTTTAAAAATCAGTATAGTAATGTGCATTGCATATCAATATGTTGCCACATGCTTCGGACCCCAAATTACGTCAGTTATTGCCATTGGTTATCGAGATATTTGACCCTAAACGCCGCTTCCTTTGGGTACGCAATGCAATGTTTTCACTTTGTGGTGCCAACTCACGTCAGATTATCAACATGGTATTTGTATCCATAGCGGTTGCCCAAATGCCCCAACTAATTTGGATAGTCGAGTTAAAAGTTAAAAAAAATGTATGAAGGCGTTCCTAAGTTGGTAGACAAATCTTTTCGCCTGCGATATAGAGATTTTTCGCGTTACTGCCACATGGGCTCGCTCCTACCGAACTGCACAAAAATGAGTTTAAACGTACTGGCCACAATACGGTACGTTGGAAAATTCTCTGGTCTGGACACTTGTACTTTATTTTGCACTCACTCTGATCACACGACTTATTACAACCAATGCAAAGTAATTATTTACTGTCATGTGATCAAAGCGAGTGCATATTTAAACATAAATCTTGGGAAAGACTTAAATAAATCCATTCACATCGGTCGAGAGGGAGTTTGAGTGTAAAGGCGGGTTTACGCACGAATAAGTCGCACTGATATTTCGCTAATTTTGCTAAAATTTGCTTAATTCTGCAAGAATCGCCACATTCTGTTAGTCTGAAAACAAGAACTCGCTGCGACTGGGCGAAAACATGGAATTTTTTCCATTCCGATCTATTAGCGAGAACTGTAAACCAGCCTTTTGCCACAGCGAAATCTCATTTAGTACGAAACTTCAATTTGAACAACTAATTTGAATGATCTTCTATGTAAATAAACCTCCGTAATTCGAACGCTCTGTAAAGCGAATTAGTTTGTACGGTCCTCTGGGATGATGTTCGGAGTTACCGAGAAATTACCGAAAGTTTACTGTATCGTACATTCACGGAATGGTTAAGGCCGGCGCATAATGCATTGTAGAGTATTTGATTGGTTGATGGTAAAAAAAAATATTCTTCGAAGGGATGGTATATTATACTTCCATCTGAAAATTCAAGGGAATCGTCAGTAGGGAGTTGAAAACGTGCGCAGCTAGGAAAAAAATTGTAGCCAATTATACAGCAATTCAAAACTAATTCTTGACGCTAATTGTAGAAATTACAAATACCAAATTACGAAACAGAAAAAACTAGTTTCCGGCATTTTGCGAAAACAGCATAAATAAAATTTGAAACAGCATAAAGATGTTTTTGGTCTACTATACCTTGACAATACTATCGAATCCACTATAAGAAGATTCACTTTTTCAGTTCACTTTATTTCCTTAGGTAGACATATTTTTATCGAAATGCATCAATAAAATGTTTTCCTTACTTCTATAGATTCACATGATAGCTCGTTGTCGTCTCTATACGCCAAAAAACGTGGCACGTACAAAATATCTCCATTGATATAAGACTTTGCGATTTCTAATTTCTTTAAAGCGGACGTCTTTCTTCTTTTACTTTAAGCCTCGCAATTTCTTTAAACCTCACTAGAGTGAAAACACCGGCATACTACATCCAACCTGAGTCAGTCGTCATGATTTTCAATGTATATTTATTTGTCAACTTTTTGTTGGCAAAATTTCAAACAGACATCGACCATTTTTGGCATGTAACTCCATCAAATGCCATCATCTTGGCTTCACTCCTCGGTATTTATATTGTGTACTCATTTCAATTAGGTCTTTAAAATTCTCATTCACAGCGTTATGGTGAGATCCGTCCCAGTAGATTTTGCCACATCCTGAACACACATTGAAAGCTTTGACGTTTTGGAACAAACGTGACAGACCATCACTTTTTCTATTTTCAATCTGGATCGAGAAGAAAAAGTCGAGCTGGATCTCAGTTCCATTACTAAGCGAAAAGTTTGATAAATTAATAATTCCCGAAGATGTCGTTTGGGTTTCTGGCATTTCAGCGTCCCCTACGTCATATTTCAAATTGAACGTCAGTTCCATCTCGTCAGACGCGACGCCAGTGAATTCTTTCGAATTACAAACCTAGTGGTGACGGAAAAGGTTGTAAGATTGTCGCTATACAGAAAATATTTTTCTACAACGATAGAAAAGATAAAGGTTGCTAGGAGACATCAAAAACCTTGATAAGTTGGGATGAATCAGATTCGGTAGACCGACCGTCACATGACCGTCATAAAATAGGACCTTAAGCTTGGTTTCAAATAACTGAAATTTGTCTTCCGTCCTCATTGCCGTCGTATTTGCTTAAGGTCCCTAATGATGACGATTAAACGAAACAACAACAACAACAACAACAACGATTTAATGAGGAAATTTAAATGAATTAGGCATATTAATGTTTCATCAACAACGACACGCTTGTCTTAATATGAACAATATTAAACAATTTTATGACCAAAATTAATTATTTGTCCCCATTTCTTCACTGTCGCACGAATACACATACAAAAAAGCAAATGCGAAGGGGAAACCGGTAATTTTGGTAACTGATAAATTACCGCAAAATCCCATCAGAAATTAACGTAAATCGCAAATAAATTGTTCACAAAATAATAAGAAAAAAAGTGAAAGAAAGTGGTTAAATTGACCCCCGCAAAGAATTTCCTTTGGCGCCATCGATACCACAGCTACGATCAATTTCGTTGTTTCTCTGTTGCCGTTGTTGTTTTGAAGTTCTTATGACGTGAATTATTGTCAATTAAGAATGCAGGAATTGGAAATTGGAAGCTCTTAAGGCAAATTGCGGCTGAAAATGTGCGTTATATCTGTCCACTACCCTGTACTCATACTGAATACTTCTAATAGGACAATTTTAGGGGGAGATAGTTCCGAATAAACCGAACCTGGTAAATAAACTGAATCTGGTAAAATTCAGAAGCGTTCAGGGGTTTAAGTTCTCAGTTTCTACTCACCATGCATCGTGAAAGAAGATCGTCGCTTCTTAAGTAAATGTTATAACGGTTGAAAACCATCTTCACCTGGTCTTTAAGTTTAGCATCAGGAACCAACATACACATTCCTTCAGAAAGGTAACCACGTAACTGCGAGAAAGAAAAAAAAAATAAGTCATTTATCACAAGCAAATAATCGGTTTGGATCGTCAGACACAATCTGTTAAGTTTTGAATTATTTAACTTTCGCGTACAGCAACTTAAAATGAAATCAGCGTCGAAAACATAAATCTCTTCACATATTTTTTGTTTTTGTTTTTTCATATCCGTATATTTCTTTTATTTTAAAGAATTATCAGTGGTCGCACTAGTATAAAAACGCTTCACAGATATTGCGTTTGCGCAAAATGGTGGACGTAAGATGGTTAGGAATAGCTATGGGTACAACTTACAATTTGGAAGCACTCGTTCTTTTGGTAGGAAAGTCTCTTAATTTTGTTTGGTTAAAGAAGCCGAGATGTCCCCAGTTGTTGACCGTCCGTGTTGAGTGGTTTCAAATTATTTCAACGCATTCCTTGCACAGAAATACGCGTGGAGAGCGAGCAATTCCCCGTCAGTGAAATAACAAAGATTATCAATAATTCAAAACTCAAACATTTCGTTTCATCCTTTCTGCTCATGAATTATTAAAAAAATACAAAATTTTGAATCTTTAAAAATATGAATGAAAAGTAAAAAAACACACTTAGAAACGAAAAACAGAGAAAAAAAAAAACTAAATAAAAATTATTTTCTCAGAAAATCGTTTGTGTAAATTTACCAAAATGTAATGGAGATCTGTAGTCATGATTTGGAAATGAAATTTGGAATTATTAACACTTAAGAAGGTTGTAACATCATATCTTCGAGAATAATGAAGAAAGCCAGAGTGGCACCAATGCCAAAAAGGATATCAACACCACCAAATGAAACCAGGAAATCTGAGCGACACAACGACGTAAAACCGGAAAATATTCATTTCCATAAAACTGTTGATTTGCCGATCGAACGAAAGCGAAAACCATGGACACTTCTCAAAAACACTATCCGATTCAAAACGAAACTTCGTAAAGCGTATGAAGAGATAAATCTTCGGTTAATACAAGACCGCCTGAACAGTACGCCGCACGATGCCCATCACGCTATACAGTGTCTTCTGGAAACATGTAACGGTCTAGAGGGGCAGCCAGCCCAAGTCAAACGAAAGCATTTTCACAAATCCAGTATCCGAAACCAAGAAGCCAGTAAACCACTTATCGACTATTTCATAGGTCTCTCCACTACAAATGACACGAATAAGAAATTGGTAGATTTCGCCTTTCTGGAGGAATTGTTTACTAACGGTACAGATGTTAATGCCGTCGACAGGCACGGTCAAAGCGTTCTGCACGAAATTGCACGAATATGGCATGTGGACGTAGCTCAGTTTTTTCTGGATCACGGTAAATTTAAACATAGTTTAGACTACATTAAGCGTTATACAACTTTTTGTTCAAACTTTGGGTAGCAGTACTAACACACCTCATACCTCATACACCTTCACTGTTCCATTACCTCATACACCTTCACTGTTCCATTACCTCATACACCTTCACTGTTCCATTACCTCATACACCTTCACTGTTCCATTACTTCATACACCTTCACTGTTCCATTGTTTTTGTTAGTTGGTTATTTAGTCATACCTGTTTGTTAACAGTACAGGTTCGCCAGACAAATTGATAAAGCCATCAACGTTTAGTACGAGCCCAAATACGAAACATATATTGGGGGGAATGTGCACAAAAAACGCTGTATTAGAGAATTAACGACAACCGAGTGGGGCAAAATCTTAAAAAGTGTACGAGGAGGAGTGTATTCTATAGGAATGTCAAGCAATATCGCCTAGTGTTTCAATAAAAAGACACTTCTCCACAGAGACCTTTCAAAGAATTTGCACACTGGGAACGCGAGTGCTAACGCACAACATACTATTCATCAGTTGACAACCTAATGCTCTATTATAGGATCTGTAGTAAATCATCCAGACGACTACGGACGAACACCTTTACACGTGGCGTGTGCAGTCGATTACGCCGAAATGGTTGAATTCCTCATTCTGAGAGGAGCTGACTTGACAAGCAGCACGTATGGCGAGGACCAGAGTCCGATACATTACGCAGCTAAGAACGACGCATCAAATGCATTAGAAGTTTTACTGAAATACGGTGCTGATATTAACGACGTGGATTACAAAAAAAGAACCCCGTTGCAGGTAGTTTCATCGTTGTATGAAGCATGGCTTTTACTGATCGTCTTAACGTTAATGACAAGAGATTTTAAGTTTTAAGACAATCTTACGATTTAAAAAAATGTGTTTTCTATAGGATAGGCAAGCAATATTGCCTGCTGTGTCTATGAAAAAACACTCCTTAACAGAGACTTTTCGAAGATTTTGCTTACTGGGCTGACACCTGAAGGTGGTTTCATTAGAAAATTGTGTCTTAAAATGTGTCTTAAAGCTTAGTGAAAACCAGCTTAATACTTGCGTAATACTTGCTAATTTAATTGCCATATCTAATGTCATATCTTCGCGACATGTATACCGAAAATGAATCGTAGCGGAATCGTAATGCAAGGGCGTTAGCTGATTGCAAAGCTCTATAAGCAACTAGCCTCGGTGAAATTAATTATAAAAAAACCCAACAAACAAACAAACAAACAAAAACGTACGTTAACGACAATGAAAAAATTGTAATTTTTAGCTCGCAGCAGAACTTGACCGTTCGGAAACCGCTGAGATGTTGGTAGAAGCAGGCGCACCAACTGGTGTATATGACGAAAGCATGATGGCAACCATAGTATTGATGATTCAGAAAATGCCATGCGTTGTAAGTATGAAAAGTGTAATGCTATTTGTAAATGGTAGATAAAAAACATGTGCGTGTGGATTTTTGTATGTAAGATGGAGAAAAAAATCCCAAGGTTAAAAAACAGGGAAAAAACCCCGCATTGTGCTGGTTATCTTTGGTTCAAGCGAGGCTCTGTAAAATGAGGGAAATATGGACTAAACGCATTAAGCAGAAGTTTTTCCAGGACTTTTAAAGCCACATTCACATGTACGTAAACTTTAAGGGCTGACGGATTGATGGTGTTCATTCATTCTCTTACGTTACGTAAACATTTTACGTACATGTGAAATTTTTTGCGCGTAAGATACTGTTCGTGAAACCAAAAGAAGGAAAAATGAAGGCAAAATTCCAAAATATTTCGAAGGAGAAAATACTCGAAATGATTGGTTCTTTTGGGTTTGATAAAAATATCAAACATCAGAGTGGCGTTCAATGACGAAGAACTGTCCACGGTTGTTCAAAAGTATGGAGTTCTGGTGGTCGTAGTGTTTTGCAGAAACAAACGTTGAGATAAATGCACCTGTGTGAGGTCTATCAACGTTTGTAGGCCTAATCCAAGATCTTTTTTTGTGAACCATAATTCTTCTTTTGACGAAGTCGAGACCTTCTTAAAAATGATAACAATTAAAAGCTGCCATATTTGATAATAAATTAAAAACAAAATTGCCAGTCAAAAGCCATGAAAATTTAAAAGGGTTTTTCTTTTACATTTTCCTGGACATCTTTCTGAGGATTTACCTGGAGAAATTTTAATTTGTAATTTCAAAAAAAAAAATATGACTGTTTCAACGCAGACAAAATAGTACAAATCTTGCCTGATAAAAAGCTGGAATTCAATTGGTTACTAGCTGGGTAAACATAATTAGAACCAAAACTAAATTTCAAAAAAAATCCAGGACCGTTTTCTAATTTTTCAGCTTTCTCTTTTGAATCTCGTTTCACAATCACAGAATGAATGGGTGCGCTTCGACTACCTTCCAAACTTTCATTTGTGTTACTCGTATATGACGAGACATTAAGTACCCATAAACAAGATCTTATATTAAAATATGCACATATGACACTTTTATTTCGAAAATATACAAAAAAGCAGAAGCTTTTAGTAAAACAAAGTTTACATTCATTTACATTCATTTTTAAGCACTGAGAATGTAAACTTAGTTTTACGAAAAGCTTCTGCTTTTTTATATATTTTCGAAATAAAAGTGTCATAAATAAAGTGTCATATATATATAAAATTAAGAATGGTTTTGTATTCAAAGATCTTATATATTTAACTTAGCTGTCAGATTACCAAAACTAAGTAAAGAAATGTCATGATGTTCACTTTTTTAATAGTCACTTAAACTCTCAGAAGAGAAAACTTTATTAATTTATTTATTAATTACTGAACCAGTAAAATATCGTACAATATCAAAAATCTTGATTTCAAAATGTGCAGCATAATATGACAATATATTACAAATTGGTATTCTGATCTCAATAGCAGTTAATTCACTAAAAAAAATACAGTTATCTATAATAATTAGAACTTAATCACCTCACTTATTTGCAGACAATTATCGTTCATTAGACTATTTCCTAATTATATTGTTCTATAGGCAAACCAAGCCCTCAACCAATTTCACGCGACAAACAGGGGAAGCAGGCGTCAATTCTTCTATTTGAATTTCCTGAATCCTCCAACAGAAGCCAAAACGTGTTTCGCCAAATCTCCCTTGGAAGTTGTTGTCGAATACAAACAATTCCAGTTGATTTTACATCCAGCCTTCCTGAGATTGATAGAGGTCAAGTGGCAACGCCTGGGCAAGTGGGGTGTATATATATACGGTACTTCGAACTTGTTCCTCACACTGATCTGGACGATAAGACTGTGCACGATACCAACCAATGTCGAAGAGCATTACAAAGGAGATGGAGTGATCAGCATCGTTTTGGAAGCGTTAGCTGCAGGATCTCTCATGGTCGGTCTGGCGTCAGAAGTGAAGGAATTCCTTAAGTCGAAACGCAAAAACGACAACTACATCGAATGGCGGGAAAATCAACTGGAAAGAGATTTACAATACGCACATCCGCGATGGCCGGAAGAGAGATCGTATCTCGAGAGAGAATTGAAAATTGTGAACGAAGAGACATCTACGTACATTCGAGACTGGTGGAATTACATGGACTGGCTGACCTATTTCTGTATGTTCGCTACCATAGTAACGCACCTTTGTAACCACAAGATCAAAACAAAAACATCGGACGATTTAATGAGAGCCATTGGTTCGGCAACGCTTATCTTTCTGTGGATACGCATGTTAAAGTATGCACGCCCTTACAAAACATTAGGGCCGTTTGTAGCTATACTAAGTCACGTGACTTGGGACACTATAAAGGTAGTCCATCTTGCTCTGCACATCTTCATTCCGTATTCGGCCGCGTTTTGGCTGGTTTTCGGACAAAGCGGTGTGACGGGATACACACTGAAGAACGGGGAACTCTTCTATAACATCTTTCAGATGAGCGTAGTCGGCGACTATGGTTTCGAAGAACTGGAGAAACACAATCCAATAATGTCGAAGTTGCTTTGTTTCACTTATATTTTCTTAGGCAGTATCATCATTTTGAATTTGTTCATTGCTTTGCTGTCGGACACCTTCCAGCGAGTATACGACAACGCCAAAGCGAACGCAATCATGCAACGCGCTGCAACCATTGTCGATCTTGAAGCCGACATACCGGTATCAATATTGAAAAGACACAGACAGTGGATTGCCAATAACTGCGCACCGGAAAGTTTGTACTACGACGATGATATGACCGATGCGGACAGCAGCGAGTTGAAACGGATGACTCATCAAATAAAACAGAAACTGGATCACGTGAATGAATATTTATACGATCACTTCGGTCACCCGCACGGTACAACAGGTACGTCTGTTGGCGGCGGGAAAGTGATAGGCAAAGACTACCATCCACATAACAAACATTCACTGGGGATAAATCACGTAGCAGATGATGATAGAGAAGAGGTAAGAGAGTTGATGAAAGTGATGCAGAGCTGGCGGGCTGAATATCGACGATCTATGATCCAAACACGCGCGGAAATCGCAGGTTTAGGTCTGATGTTTAAAGACTTACTCGAACAGAACAACAACGAAAGAGATCGGAAAGAGGCCAGACGCAAGAAGAGGTGGCTAGCTGAATTGAACGAGTCTATTCAAACCAAACAAAATCAAAGTTTATTCTCGTTAAATGATGTTGACCCGAGGTTAGAATCTACTCCGATGCCACACGCAAGCAACAATACAGATAAAACCACGCCCAATAACAGCCTGGGAACAGCTGATGAAAACAAAATAAATCACATAGAGGATGCAGCAAAAAATATCGAGAGAGTTGAAACGTCGATTCCCAGCGATACTGTCGGACTTCCGAAAGAGAATCAGACGTCTACTGTTAACGACGGTTATTTTGAAGGATATACATTCAATAACGAACAGGATAACTCAAGCGATCGACTCATTAAGTCTACTTGGAATTCGATTTTTTCAAAAATATTGAAGGAGGACAAGGAAGAAGAACCGGAACAGAAGCAAGATAAAGAATTTGTCTATGTCGATCATTTCAATCTCTCTACGATCGAGTCATCAGGAGATGATGCAGAAGCTTGAATAAAATGAAGAATGATAATAAAAAGGAAGGTACCTGAAAATATGGCTTCCCTTGTGTTAGTATCACCCTGTTTTCACTGCGAGAAATCTAAAACAACGAAGAGGCTTAAAATCGACAGGTGAATACTTCAACACAATATAATAGAGCAAAAACAATCATTATCACCATGCAGTGCACGAGAAGGATTTTTTTCTAAAACGATTGAGTTTTCATGTCTCAATTTTTTTCTCTTGACACTTACTGCACAGATGGAAAGGAAAGCTCAAGTATGTAATGCCCTCTCAAGTGTACACTTCTTAACACTTGAGCGTACAGATACATTGCAAGAATTTTATTGACTTCTATTAAGAAAACCTGTCCACTGAATCAGACTAAAAGATTAAGATCGTGATGAAGAAATCTGTGACTATATAAGTTTGTCTTTTTGTTCGTCGTTCCCTACTTAGAGATTGTCCGTGTACAAAATGTTACAGCCCAGTGTGCAAAATCTTCAAAATATCTCTGTGGAGGAGTGTTTTTTTAATGAAACAGCAGGCAACAGTGCTTGCCATTCCTATAGAAAACACTCCTCCCCATAGACTTTTTGAAGATTTTTCCCACTGGGAACCCTACTCAAAAAAGAAACTGGTTTTCCTCACCTGAATTGTAGTAGAGTGATCCTGATGAGATTCCAACATGATCGTGTCGACACCACATGCGCGCAATTGCTTACCAAGACCTTGTAGCATAGTATCACAAATTACTTTCAGTGATGTAGAAGGCCGAGGTAGACCTTTGAATACAGGTTTATTATCGAATGGAATCTATAGAACAGAAATAGATATTGTAGTAAGCATACGAATACAGTATTATGTCCCATTTTATATGGAAAGACCAATTTAGGCAATCTAAAAAGTTTTCTGAATCACCGTAACGAGAGGGTCTAAAAAAATTCCAAACTTTCAACGATGCCTTCTCGATGGCAAACATAGATGGTATAAGACTACACCACATCATTAACCCTTCGTTAGTGTGGTGGCGTTTCTTACACCCGTCCTGTAAACATCATTAAGAAACAAATCATCGACGAAAGCACAATCTTGCTGTCTCATGTCAATGGTTCCGATTTTACTTAAAACTAAAGAGAAAGGAAAGTCGGAGAGAGAAATCATGCACAAACCTTTTCCTTGTGGTGTTTTCTTTCATATTTATCTTTTCGCTGACTAAAATGAATATCAGGTTGATAGTAAAAGATGAAAGGTCATGTTTGAAAGATCTAGTTCATTTTACAAAGGTGTTCGTTGCAATGACTTAATACAACCAATACAAAGTAATTATTGACTACCATGTGATCAAAGTTTGTCCAATAGCAAAACATGAATGTGATCATGTGATCAAAGTAATTATTGACTACCATGTGATCAAAGTGAGTGCAAAAAATTGTCCAGAGCAGGGAATTCTGTTATGACTATGGTTAACTATGAATGATAAGTGAATAACAAAACAAAACAAATCTGCATACTTGATATTCCTGTTTGGTTTGAGCCACTTCATCTGCACTTTTTCTTGGAGATTCACTTTTATTTTTGTTCTCCTTACCTCAGTTTGTAGAAACGCATAAACTTCAAGTAAACAATATGCATCTAACGCTGAAAGATGAAATTTGAGATAACATTAATGCACGTTACGCATGAAGGGTACCATCGTAGTGAGGTTATTGTTCAGTTTTGATTCTGAACTTTAAAACTATCGTAATTATCTGAAAGAGCGCCCAGGTTTTAATGATTGTCTCCCTCGATTGAGCGCCTCTTGTGAAGGGTCAAAATTTTAAAGAGCGCCTCCCTTGAATGAGCACCCTCTCAACACTGAAAAGAGGCGTTCATTTGAAAAATTAAAACCTATGGAGAGGCGCCCATTCAGCAAATGCGTAAGAATGAAAAAAACGATAGAAATTCTTCAGTTATTTTAGTTTCCTTTTTTATTTCATGCATCCAATAATGATACAATCAAAAATACTATGAGGAGTGTTTCCTATAAGAATGACAAGCACTATTGCCTGCTGTTTCAATAAAAAACACTATTAATTTACATTTTGAAATGAGCGCCCTTCGAATGAGTGCCCTCCAGAAGAGTCAAAAATTATTTCAGATAATTAGGGTAACCAGCCAGTTGTAAAGACGCTTGAATTTCTTCAAACTTAAAACAATATTTTTTTAGTCACCTGCGTAATATAACTGATGTTTATTTAATGGTCTCCGTTCCCAGTCAGAAACCTGATACGTTTTATCTAGTCTTTTACCAAGTGTCATACTGACCAGACCACTAAGTCCTTTCTCATGCGAACCGACACTGCCATGTAAGGAACCTTTCACGGATGGGTGACCAATTACCTAGAAAACAATTTTGAGAGAAAACCTTAAACGTTATAGTGCGATGAAACCGAGACCAGACTTTTCTAGGTCTTCCTACAATTCTTTACAAAAATTATGAGATAGTCTCCCCTCTCCCATAAAATCAATCTTGACGTGTTGAGACACCATCCACTTAAACAACTCCCATCATTGAATTCAAGGGTAATTGGGGTTTCATTACGAAGTTTTACCTGATTTCGCCTCAACTTAGGATGTCTCAATAATTTTTGTGACAGATTGTAGGCCTGGATGGGTCAAAAAAAATATTGTGAACCCTTGCTTTATACGGCAATCAATAACATGTACAGTCATGTACGAGTGTGGCGTGTGTGTCAAACTAACAATTGGAATACAGTTAATATTCAAGGTCCGAACAAGTTATCTCTTCAAACTTTAATTCTTTAACCAAACAAACAAACAAACAAACAAACAAACAAACAAACAAACAAACAAACAAACAAACAAACAAACAAACAAATAAACAAAATTCCTACTAAAAAACTATTGGAGTGCTTTCAGATTGTAATTAAATACCCTGTATCAAGAATTACTGATGGTAATGAAAATTACTGACCTTTCGACTGACCTCACATAAATCAACTAAATAGCGCGAGTCCAGTATGTAATCTTTCATATTTGAAAACATTCCGATTAGTATTTTTAGATCACCAGTAATCCCATAACCTGAAAAATTCCAAATTCTACGCTAACATTTCTCGGTAATTTTTAAGTTGGGGAAATACTGGTGAGGAAAAAAATAAATGGAAAATCAAATCATATATACCTATTTTTACATTATTTGAAGTGAAAAATTTAAAAAAGAACTCGTCTAATATACTATCCGCTCCATGTTGCACGTATACTTTGAATAAGTCTAAGATGAACACTTTGTCTTCGATAGCAATCTGGAGGATCGAAATCCTAGACACAAAAGATAATGCAATCGTTATAGAAATCAATCAATCAATCAATCAATCAATCAATCAATCAATCAATCAATCAATCAATCAATCAATCAATCAATAAAATTGAATA
The DNA here is from genome assembly GCA_039566895.2 of Turritopsis rubra. NCBI lineage: Eukaryota > Metazoa > Cnidaria > Hydrozoa > Anthoathecata > Oceaniidae > Turritopsis > Turritopsis rubra. The sequence goes on along the minus strand of CM077623.1, from coordinate 11,544,514 downwards.
ATTAGCCGGACAATAACGGGAAAATATTACAGAGGTTGTGACGTCATCAGAGCAACAGACTATATATACTGCAGGGACATAATAACCAAAACTAGTTATTTATTTGGAGGCTGTGAATGTATTACCTCCAGACACAGGGGTTGACAAATACTTTTCACCCTAGTACGTCAGCGTACTTTGAATTATTTTTAGCCGTACACAAGACGTACTCGAACTTCATAACCAGTGTACGTCTTAGCGACATTGTAAATAGCAGTTGATATTTTAGAAACCTTCATATAAAGTATAGCACCCTCAGGAACAAATCATTTCCTCTACCATGTTCCATAACGACGTCAAACTATGCAGCTTGCAGTAGGAATGAAGGCTGGGCCACTTTACATATAATAACAAAGATTTGATCTTTGAATTTATTAATTTCTTCAATAATTTTTATCAACAAGTGAGATGGAGAGCATTTATACCTTTAAATTTTTTGTTTATTCAAGAACGTTATCGTACAATTTAAATGAGACTTGACATACATAATTTGAGAAATGAACCATATGTTTAAATTCCAAACCGAAACCAGACCTACTTCGATCGACAACAACTACCGTACGTTGGCTTACAACATTAAATCGACAACAACTACCGTACGTTGGCTTACAACATTAAATCGACAACAACTACCGTACGTTGGCTTACAACATTAAATCGACAAGTGTACTTGAATAGTAAGCAACTGTTCCTCATGTACGTGATTTGTCAACCCCTGAGACGTACTAACCCTCACAGATCCAAGGGTTACATGTCGGAAACTGTGAGGGAGTACATGAACATAATTTTACATAAACTGCATAAGTTAGAAAAAAATAACAGTAAAATTGATTATAGAAATTAATAAAAGCTCAAAATGTTTAGTAGAATTTCAGATGAAAGCAAAAGATTCAAATTGGAAACTCACAACCTGAACAAAAAATGGCTATCAAATCACAAGAGAAATTACCATGTTCTTGAAACAAATTATAGCATTAGCTATAGAGAATAAGAAAATTTGTTCTTTGAATTTGTTCTGATTCTAATTCAGCGGTTAAAAAATCAGCAAGTACTTCGAGAAGATTCCATATTTCAATACATAACCTTATAATATTGTTGACTTTTTCATTTCTGGTAGAAACCTCAGCAGAAGGGGACCAGAATTCACCAAAAAGGACATTATAGAATGCACACTTAATTATCAATTCTCCATTAAATTGGAAACTGGCTTACCTGGTCTTTTCTCCAGCTTTGGAGAACATTGACTTCCATTCTGCATCAAAAGCAATCACAGTATGTGGATTCTTTAATAAAAAAATAAGATGCTAAATTATAGAAACATGTTATTTTGTTGTAATGCTGATCTGACTTGCTCATTAACCCTGTTCCTACCAAGCTTTTTTTTCCCTTTGTATGGATGGGGGGGGGGGGGGAGGGGGGGGGGTCAATTTGGCCCACGCCTAGATAAAGTCTTATATCTGCTAAACCATTGATGCCTATGATATTAAACTTATTACAGACTTTAAGTAACCTATTTGCTACAAGAATAATTGCAAATGATGTCATGATGACCTCATCACTTTTTGTTATGACATCATAAATTTGTCCACTTTGTGAATAATTTTAAAATTTAGGTAAGTTTTTGAAAAGCATAAATTATAGGTAAAATTAACTTTTTTTGCAAAGTTTTACATTATTCTGTATCTAAATACAACAATATGCCCAAATTTTGGTCATTGTAAGAATTGTTTTAATGTTAAGAGAATTTGGTGATTGATAAAAAATTTGAAAATTTGGAATCTTTTTTGAGAAATATAGGTTCGGACATCTGGCTACATGTTACTTCAACACAAAAATAAGTAGCAGAAAAACCTTAAAAAACAGCTCCTCAAAGTAGTTGAAATATCAGCTTTGTAAATAAAAAACCTAGTCTGTAAATTGTCAAATCTGGTCTGTAAATTGTCAAATCTGGTCTGTAAATTATTATAACTGGTCCGTAAATTACCCCAAAGTTCAACTGGTTATCAAAATTTTCAATTCATTACAAAATGAAGTTGATTGAGTACATTCCAATCAGGAAAACAAAAGGCTAATTTGAAAAAAACACCCATGGTTGACAAAATGCCCACCCCCCGGAAAAAAGGGCGTGGTCACCTTTTTTTTTTTTAATTTTCAGAAACCTTTATAAAAGTTAGGAAAAGTCACAAAATTTCAGCGAATTCGGTTAAAGTGTTAAAAAGTTATTTAGATTCAAAAATGCCGCAGGACAATTTGACCCCCCTCTCCATGCAGAATAGGGTTAAATCGGCCTACAGTTAAAAATTTAAGGAATCAGAAAGCTTAATGGTTAGGGATTTCCAGATTAAGAATATATAACAATATTTTAAATGTTTTTCTGAATGAATAAAATGTCGCCAACAAGTGCACATACTTTTGAGACAGATTTTGATTTTTTATTGAACATCTAATTTTTATCAATCTAATTTTTGTCAATCTCAGCTTATCAAGAGATTATACAAGCCAAAGAAGTAGTCGAGAATAGTAGAAACGTACAGCAAATAGAAATACTGTTAGGGTCTTCAATTGTCCTAGATCATCCACCAGATGAATATGTTCTTCAGAGATATGCAACGTGTAGAATTGCTCTTTAAGAACAGATTCATCTTCCACAAACCCATGTGCATATGAAAACACAGGGCGTGGTCCTTCTGATTCAATCTCAGATTCCCAGTCATCAGGATCTCCCATTGATTCGGCATTAGATTGTATAATTCCTTCCAAATCAACGTCATCATCTTCTTCTTCTTCAACTTCTACTTCCTCTTCCTCCTCCTCTTCTTCTTCTTCTTCTTCTTGAATTTGCACTTCTTCAGGTGGTGGAATTTCCATCTCATAGCCACTAAAAATGAAAAACAAAAGAAAAATGTTAAGATATTTCTAAGAGATTTTGGTGATCGTCATAGTCCAAGAAATGTTGAGAAAATTCCTAAGGCAACCAGTTTGTCATGTTTCAAAAACTTTGATCTCTCGTAATTTAAGATCAGCAAGAATAAAAATACATAATCACATTTCCTTAGTATAGAGGCGGATAGTCTTCGAGTTGGTAACTTGAAAGTGAAAATTTGTTTTTCCAATCTCGATTTACCAACTCGAAAACGAATTTATGTTTTTCCTACTTCCAGTTAGCAAAATGGAAAATGACAATTGTGACGTCATAACTCGAAGTCATAACTCAAAGTTTATCCACCTCCTTATTATAACCCCTGAAACTTTAATAAATCACAAAATCTCACACGGCATAATTTTGTAGCAGCTCAGCGACTGACGGTGGTAAATCTTCTGGATACACTCTCAATTTTATGGACCACGTAATGGCATCGTGAAGTTCTTGCATGTCACAGAATTTTTTAATCAAGTGTACTTGTAACCATTTCTTACCAGAAACTGCAGTCTAAATGAACAACAAAGCATATCTGTAAACCATAAGGGTATAAATAACAATCACGGATACTTAACATTTCTGAATTATCCTGCATGGTTTTAAGTTTTAAGGTTTTTTTAAGTTCATAAAAAAAATCAGATTTCAAACATTTACCTCAAGCAGGTTGTCCCATTTCTGATGATAACAACTGTTTGGATTATCCAAAGTTTTCTGGAATTGAACCACATAAAATATAAAATGCTTTAGCATTAGTATAGGCCTTATCTATCTTTTTTTAGTTCAACAGCATGCATACATCTGCAACATTTCTGCCCTAGGTAAACTACTATTATTCCTTTTTACCTCTTTTTGTCTCATTTTAAGTAGATACTGCAATGCACTTAAATTTTTTGCCTCAAATATTTGGTGATAATCATCTAGAATAGATAAGAACATAACTTTGTGTAAAAAGTAACAAGTTTTTCCTTCATGAAAGTAAGACGATGGAAGTAAAGAAACAACAAAAACAAAACAAAAACAAACAGATAGACAAACAAACAAACTCACTAGGATCTAGATTGTAGTTTTTTACAGCTTTTTCAGCAATTTTTCTTATGGTTTTATGTTGCAATTTTGAAATATCTTTTATCTGTAATTCTTTTTTACTGAAATGAAAATCAGTTGATTACGTCAAAGAAGTCCGTTGAACTAACCAGATGAAATCACACGAAGTTTGTTATCTTTTCCTTGCAAAAGTGAAAATGGCTCTGCTACATTCTGTGACATTAACAATGAATTATCTGAAACTATCAACACAACACCTAAAAACACTGTCGTGTGAAGAATCCCAGAACGATGCCATCAATTTAAAGGCGGCGGGTGGAAGAACCAACCCATATGGATGGAAGCCCAAGGACTCAAAACTCCGGGTTACTTATTTACTTAAAATCAATCAAAAAATAATATACAGTGACCTGTGAAGGGTTACATGAAGGATAAAAAAAGGCGAACAAAATCTGTGGTGCAGTGAAATTAAACCCAAATCACATGCTCAAACGTACTATGATAAAAGGGCTTAAAACAATATCAGTAAATTAAATTAGTTACCTGACCATATCCATAATTTCCTCTTCTTCCATGCAACACAGTTCATTCAAATAGCTAACATACTCGTGCTGCAATTTCCTATCATCACCAATGTACCCTTCCAGCACCTGCATCTGATCATTAACAATTAGTGGCAACAAAATGTCAGCAATAGAAAAACAATGCTGAAGTTTCATTGTGGAGATGATCACCACTGTCTCTTTCAACTTCTTGCTTTTCAAATTCTCTAGCTTGATATATTTAGCTATCATGGAATTGTCTCCCTCATCTAGCTTAAATAATTTGGTAACTTTGTCCAAGTAGTTGTAGCCACTGCGACAAACAAATTCACCGGCTTGGTATTTATGACTATTAAAAGGAAGTGGAACAGGCTCTCCATTCTGCCTCTAAAATTTATAACAGGTCCTTCATTAGTAACAGTATTTGACTTTTGGGAAAGAAGAGTTTTCATATTTTGCACGAGTTTACTAGAGAACAGTGGTAAAAGTTGAAAGAATAATTGAGATGCATGTATATGTAACCAACTTAAATGAATATTTTGGGTCTAACAAAAAGTCTGTACTTGCTGATTTTCAAGCAATTCTTAAAACTTCAAACAAATGAGGTACATTATATATATACACAAATAATCGTAGGAGAAACAATTGCGAGTTAGTGATATTATACATGTGACAATTTCAGGGAAAGTCAGCACATGTGGCAATCTTATTACAGTAATACACATTGTGTGCACCCTGGTCATAAATCATAAGTGATAAGTGATTTTCACTGGTCATAAGCGAAAAAATTAAAATATCTGTTAGGAAATAGTGAGATACATGTGAATACAACTATCCATGGGATGGACGGAGGAGTACAGGGTTAGAAGTTCGAAATCTGGTGGCAAAAAAGTTTCTTAATGAAAATTCTTGATAAAAATCGCCCAATATCTTTCACATTTCGAATGGATTTATACATCAAATTAGTTTTAGTTATCACTCCTGACAGTTTTGTTCATGTTTTTACTGTTTTGTTTCACTGTTTACGATGGTTTTGAAAAGGTTTGGTCTTTTACTTGTAGCATTCTCTCTCTGCTATGTTGAAACTGATGTTTTTGATGTGCCTAGCTATCTGCAATTTATATTATTATCCAAAATCTCTACATGGTTATTGACTACTTCTGCACATTTTTTTTTATTTTGAATATGAATCAATATTATCTTTTCTTTTTTGTGGTGTGGGTGACGGTGATGTATTTTTCAAAAATGACATTTGACATTTTCAAGTTTATTACTATTATGGAAACAGAAAACTAATTCCTTTACCTTTGTTTATTAACACTTATACTGATGCGAATATTGCTAAGAAGAGCTGATTATTGATACTTTATCCTTAACATTATCACTACAGATCACTGAGCGGTAATGATTAATCTAATGACTAATATATCCCAGTATAAGTGATAAAATTAGTGATAAATAAAATTTAGTGATAAATTTATTCTGTACGAGGTAACAGTTGAGCACGATCTTAAAAAACATCAACAAATTCGTCATTTTTGTTGATCATTGTTTTAGTTTAAGTGTTTAGATTTATATCCTCTTATACTGTTACTTTTCGACTTATGTGTTATAAATTATGCGTCATTATTCACTCCAAGTTTTTTAAAATTATCTATAACAACGATAATTCATCATTAACTTCTATGGCTATGAGTATATGGCTTAGCAATATTATTGATAAGTAGGAAGAAAAAACAGATCATTATTGTTGATATTTATTGTTGATAGTGATTTGTTACGCCAAAATACTGAAAAATGTATGAAAAACTATTTCATTGAAGTTTCTAACATTTGTATGCTGAAATGTTGTATTTACTGTTGTATTGACTGTTGACGGGGAAATAATTTCAAATTTAATAATCGTTATTATTATTATTACTACATTATATTATTATCGAAAATTCTGTGAGGACACACACACGAGCGTTTTCTTCCGAGTCTTCTTTTGACCTTGAGTAATATCTTGTTTGTGGAGATGAAGTGATATCAAAGAGATCTTTATCGGGATCAAAAACATAATATTATTCTTCCAAATATCATCTAGTTTGTTCTTGAAACTGTTTATTAAAAATTGGGCAATATGAATTCAATCATATTGTCCTTACCTTTTATCTTTAGATTGATTGAATAAAACTATTAATGTAGACGGGAAAAACCAGAAAAGATGAAGTTACTGTACAAAGCAAACACAAAACATACTTTGAGGTCTAGCCATATGGACAATTCATCCAATGCATAATACTGAATAGGCAACCTTTTGCTATATAAATCAAAAAAGCCGCAAAGAACAACATGCAGTATAAATGTATACGGTTCATCAACATTCATTAACGCCGTCTGTAAGCACTGTCGTACTAAATCATCTCGTTCGTCAAAATATTTGTCCTCAATCTTTTCAAGCCACTCCTGATGGGAAAATCTATGAAAAAGAAATGCACAAAGATAAGGAATTCTAAATAGAACCAATACAACCAATATTTCATGATCAACAATATTTACAATATATATAACGTTTATCAGATAATACAAAAGAGCTGGGAATTGTGAACCAAGTAAACAATGAACCAAAAGAACCTGTTAGATAGCCATGAACTTAGAGAAATCGAATGGAAGAAGAAAAAACACCACAAGACACAAACACTACAAGACACAAACTCCACAAGACACACTATGAGTAGTGTGTCTATCTAACAATTCCAGACCATCACACTTTTTGGAGAAAACTCTTCTAAAAGGTTTTGAAAAAACGAGGCAAATGTTGTTTATAAACACAATTAACCAAACAAATTCCACAAGGTTTACACCGTGAATTTTAGTTGGTTCGAAACTGTTAGATGAACTGTATGGTATACTCCCACAAGGGAATAATACTTACTCTTTTTCCTTTGCCCTATTTTTACAATTCAAAATTCAAAATCGAAAATCAAAAATTCCCCTAGATCAACCCCTCTGCAATAATGTTGACAACAAAGTCAATGCTCAGTCTAAATCACAAATTCATAAAAATCACCTTGGTTTCACTTCGTGGAAGGATTGATTAAACTTCCCACTTGTACCCTCATTTACATTTTTTACTTGTAAATCATCAACTGTTGATGAACACATCCAATCATCGGCATCATCACTTTCGTATTCATCACCATCATGAATATTGAGATTTTCCAATCGTACATTCTTATATGAATACTTGGTAGGGGGAGGAGGAACACCTTGATAAACAGAACAAAGAAACAGAACTTAGAAACACCCAATACTTTACATGTCCATGTAAGATAAGAAGTTTTCATGAAGGATCGTTGTGTTTAGAAGTTAACAGTTTTATAACATGCATTCTCATGTTCATTTCAATCACGTGTCTAAACAAACTGTGTAGAATATAAAAGAATTTAATAATGACTTGTAACATTTAACATAAAAACTGTACACAAAAAATCTTTTGTGTTTTCGTGTTAAAATTCATTCCTTTGGGAATGTGTAAAGTTTTTTCGGGCTGTACCGTATTGAAGCAATGAGTGTAAAGAACTATAAATATTATAGTTCAATGCTATCTTTAAATTTCCAAATGGGATATTTTTGAGACAAATGATCATAACCTTCAAATAGTAATGACTTTGGGCATGTAACGAGAGTTAATGCGGAGGGGAAAAAGTTTACAAAAGTTTATAAAAATAGATTAGCTGTTCAACACATAAAAATTCATCACTTTTGACTGAGCTGAAACATGAGTAATCTGGAAATAAACTGGATCTAATTTTTGGTAGAATGGTAGTACATATGAGACGCCATAAGGGACAAAACTCGGTGCTATTTTTTAATGTTGATTGTTGTTGTTTTTAACAATTACGCAACAAAAATATTTTTTTCTCAAAAAATGTTTATAAAATTTTATGTTTTTTTTTTCCAATTATTATTATAAATAAAATCACTTTTCCTTTTATCACACATATTTCTTTTATTTGATTTGATTTTCATTCTTTTCCTTCAATGTTTTTTTCCTGACATGTTAATATTTTTTATGCCAGTTTTTTTTTTTCAATGTCAAAGCTGGAGCAGCGAGTCAAATACTTATTTTTTTCATGTGTAATCTGAATAAGCAAGATCAGAACCACAACATGGCTGCAAACAACAACGTGTGCAGCTGAACCTTGAGGAACTGACTGTTCGGTTAGTTTCCAGTCGGGAATTTCAAAATACTATAAGAAGAGTTCTTACAAACTCTGGTTCAAATTCAAATGCAGCATCTCTATTACAGCAACAACAATGACGACCAACAGCACCACCCCGATCTAACAACACTACTGTCCAAGAGAAGAGAGCAATCTTCATTATTTAACAGCAGAATTTACAGTGTTATTTCATCAGCAACAACAAGAAGACCTGGTAACAAATACCCTAATGCAGGAGTTAGGTTTCCTGTGGGTAGAAACGCTTGAACAACATCAAGGACAAGGACAAGGACAAATAACCAGCAACAGCAGCAGCCATATCAAATCAGAGTTGATTATGTGTGATTTTACCACACAGAAAATTGTGATACGAGAGCCAAAGACAATAGAGCTTATTGAGAAAGGTTCGTTTTAGCTTTTAGTTTTTCTCATTTTTACCCCCTTGTAACGACTTCCCTCCCAACCACCCCTGCCCTTCTCTCTGCTGGCTGGGTCCCTTCCCACCTAATGATGGATTTGGCATGAAATATGTACACGAAATGTTGTAGAGTTTTTTTGTTCTAGGACATGTGTACAACAATGTGCAAGTTGATTGTAGCCTTACAGAGTCACAGTTACATGTCTTCTTTGAAGGGTTATATGAGACGGTTTTGAGTCAATTCACCTGGAATGATGATGATAATTCACGGAAGTATGTATATCTTCCTTCCTATGTATAACTTTCTTCAGAGAAAAAAAATGAATTTGAAAATCAAAATATACAGCAAAATATGATAATTGATGATAATCCAAAGAAATGTACCTAAATCAAATAAATACGACCCCAATCAGTTATCAGTATGGACACTTCTCATTGTCATAAAATCTTCCCAAAATGACCTGTTTAAATAGTTTTTAACTATGAAACTTTAATGCATGTATCTTCTCCACTGGAGGGAGGGTTGGGTTGAAAGGGATTGAAGGTTTTCTATGGTATTTTGCAGGCATGATTGAATTATAGAAGGTTGTCTGGAAATAAGGTGCTATAAGAAATATGTGCTTGTTTCGTTGGGTGCTAAACTTCATAAGCCAGTGGTCAAACTTTTTTGTGTTCCATATGCTGCAATATTTCAGTGTTAACACTAACATTTGAAAAAAACATTGTTTGGCCTATAATTCCTTTTATGTTTCCAAATGTTTTTCAAGTTAAAACTTTATTATATTTCATGCACTGTTGGACTTGTTTCCAAGGGATAGAATGAAAATACCCCAGCTTGAGAAATTGTCCCATACCTTACATTTGTACAGTCAAATTACACTTATTTTTCAGTGATAAGTGAAACTGTTGGTATTTTATTTCTCAAGACGTATCAATACTGCCTACTTCATTAGTAACAATGTTTATGTTGTTTTGGGGAAGATTTAATGAGAACAACCCACATACCGGTCCTCGCCTTAAAATCTGGGGTATTCATTCATGAAGAAGGTCCATAATTAGCTTAATGCTGAAATCTTAACAACCAGCCTCATTTTGATAAATAAAAAAATAGGTGCTTATTATTATTGTTGTTGTTATAATATATTGAAGTTTTTTAATTTTTTCATTCATTTAGGTTTGAAATAATGAATGCTGTTGGACAAGATTTGGTAAAACCAAGGTTGGCTCCAAACCAGCATCTTAATTCAGAAACTTTGCATAGAATTTTTGGAAGCAAAGTAGTATGGCTTGTTCCATTTAAAGATTTGTCAGAGAGTAATATTTTTTTTCATCTATTTTAACTAGAATTTGTGAGAAAAAGAAACACTTTCCTTTTTCCATGTTGGATGATTGGTTATAAATTATATGATTAGTTATACATATGTATTTTAGGACAACGTGGAGATGATTGAATGTGAAAATTGCAACAAGGAAATTCAGAGAGAAGAGCTTGCAAATCATGCCGTAGAATGTAATGGTGGAAGTTCTTGTGAATACAGACAACAGACAATACCAGAAATTTTTTCCAAAGGTCAGGAACTGTTTGAAAGGAATACCGAGACTAAAGACACATTGATTAACATGTTTCCCGATTCAGAACTTTCTAAAATTGAAGAGATAATGGAAAAAGCGAATAGTTGGGACTAAGTGGTCAATTTGTTAAGCATTCAAACAAAGCCTTCAAATGGATATGAAGTGATTCAGTTGTATATAAAAAAACCCTTCAAGAATCAAAGGATAAGAAAATGATGATCAACCGAGAAGATCTCTGGAGTGATGCATTAATATTTTATAATGGGCTTGTGTACATTGGCCTCCATCACTATGTAAAGCAATACCCAGATTTATATATAAAGATTTATATATAAGATCTGCAATATATTCTTGAATGTGACCATGACAGATTGATATCTCTGCTGGTCACAGCATCATCAGCACTCTTCTTACCCCAAAGATCAAATTGGATACTTTGGAAGATGCTAAAGTTTTGCTGAAAGCGCATGCATGCTTTTCAACTCTATGTTTACCGATAAAACACACCAATTACAGTGGCTTTAAAAAATTTGCCGATATTGCAATATGGCTGTGAGGGCTATGGAAACATGTAATTGGTATTATTACTCCTTACATATTCTTTTGTTTATTGAGTGTGCCTTCTTTTATTATTGTATTGTGAGTCTGCTTTTAAGGCTACTTTTAGAATAATTGGTCACATTTAACAATACTTTTTAATTTTTGTTCATTCTATATTACAGAGGAAATATCCGTAGTTTCCCCTTCCTCTTCAGTTTACATTAATATACTGATAGATTTTTGTTCTTTTTAAAAGAATTTGAATTCCATTGTAGTGATTTTGGAAACTTTTTAGATAACATGAATACTTCTTGCATGTATTTCGCTATTCAAATAGGTTTGTTGCATTCTTTCAAAGATCAAGGTAATATTTTCTTTTCTGAATTCTTCAGTAAAGGTTTTTCTGAAAACCATGTAAAATTTTAACCTACGTCATGATCGTAAAATTGTAGTTATTTTACAAGTCACGTTAAGAGTTTACTTCGGCTCTCATAAGATTGAGAATATGCAAATATGTGTTTATTTCATCTCCCTCTTGTCCCCTTGTGACTTCCATTTGAAAGAATTGATATTGGTCCTCGGTCATTGGTAATAAAGTTTCCGGTACAATAATTTCGTTTCCCTCTTCCTCGCCAATAGGTCCATCATAATCAATGCCATCATAGTGTTCGTAATCATAATGCATTAGTTGGTTATGAACAGAGGACCCAACTAACATGGTCCTTCTGTTCAAACCTCTGTTATGAAGCATGAATCTTGCTATGTCCATGTTTTCAACTCCCATATCGCATCGCACACATGAAGGTAAGCCATGTATACGAACAGCATCTTCAAACAACTTGCAAACTGTCGACACTTTATTGTTGTTGCGGTGCAGGTAAATTATCTTTCTGGTATAGCCATCAATTCCTCCATGGATACCTAATCTAATAAGTTTATGATGGCCATCAATGTGCCTGACGTAAATAATGTTGAAAGTAAATGAAATTGATGAAAACTTATTTATTGAACTAGAGAGAATAGGACTTACCAAAGTGAGTTTGGACTAGGTACATTATATGTTCGACGGATTATTGTTGAAATTCTACGTAAGATTCGCCCCTCTGGGTCAACAATCATTATTGCATCTCGCATATGTCTTCGTTGTACATGTATTGACCGTGCACGTAAAGCACCAATCACTAATGTTTCGCCTGCATCCGCCAAAGTGCTTAGCACTTTCTGCACCTCTTCGCATAATTGTTCCTGTGTAATTGTTGTGTAAGTGACTCTTGGGCCCTCTATTGGAGAAATGTCCATTCCGAGTTCCACACATCTCTTAAGCAGAGTTTTGGTAGAAATTCCCAATTGAAAGGCTACTAATTTCCAGGAACGAAATATCTCAAATTCACGCTCTATGTCTTCCTTTGTTATACGAAGTTTTGGTCGACCACGATCAGAGTACTCCATTGTACCACTACTTTGAAGATAGTCCAAACAAGCAAAATAAATGGCAAAAGTGTTTTCTATGAGTACCTCCAGAATCTCGTTGATAATGGAGTTTTGTAAGATATCGAATTGCTCCTTCAGAAATAGAATGAAATTACAGGTCACTTCAAGTTTCATATGACATTGTTCCACTAAGTTCGTACTACTTGATTGTAAACAATCTTAGCATATCTAATATCCATTGGAATAGCAAGCAAAAGCATGTTGACTACTTCAACAGAATCAGCCATAACTTCAAAAAGCGAAAAAAACAAAAAAAAAACAAAAAACAACACAAAAGCGTTCTCTGTCTTGAGCAGCTTACAACTGTTTTCTTCTAAAAAAGTAAACTCATGTGCGCATAAATTAACATAACAATGGTTTTTCTTATAATAGGTTCATCATGAGCATGTGCTTACTATATTTGCCTTTATTAGCCAAATTAGACAATAAATATAAAAAATGGAGAATAAGAAAAAAAAAGAGAAAAAATATCATAAGAAGAAGAAGAAAATTTAATTGCAATTACAAAAAATTGTGGAAGGAATCAGAAAAAAAATGGAGGAAAAAAATGATTTTGTGTAATTTTTTTCCCTTTTAATTTAAGTAAAATAGTGTTTACACTTAATAAAAATAGATCACACATCGTGTAATTTGCAGCAATGTTTATAACAAATTCGTAAACAGTTTTGTCGCTTATGACGTCTCATAAGTACACAGATAATATTTTATGTGTCAAATAAACTTTACAGTACAATCCGAAAGAAACTATATGTGTCCACATCATAGCATGAAAGTTTAACGATGAAACCTTGTATTTTGGTCTCATGTTTTTATTGAAATTCCTGAATTATTGTAAAACTCGCATATTCATCATTATTATTTTTACTTATCATATTTCAGTCGAACACGAAGTTATATTGGAAATAGCCAGTTTCAGTTTAAAAAAATTGATAAAAAAACTGCAAAATTGAATTGCTGCAAAAGAAATTTGCCTTAAAGTATGAATCATCAGTATGCTTGTTGATTGGGATGTGCTAAGAGAATTAACAAAAATCATAAAGCCATAAAGCTATGGCTTGAAGGCAGGAACAGTCTTTTTCAGGGGAGGTGTGCAATCACACATGTACATGCTGGCACAGGCCCAAACTTTTCTAGGTGTGAATGAATCACAGGCCTAAAACTTTATTATAGCCATCTTCTTTAAACCAACATATTCCAACATTTTCGCAAGTGGTTGTCCAAAAAGTTCTTCCATAATGACAAGGGTCTCAATATTGGTCTCAATAAAAAAATGTTTTACATGATTATTCAATTTGGGATTTCACATTTTATAAAGGTTTGTTCACACAGTAAAAGTTTTTTTTTCATACATGCAATGAGTAATCAATTTTGAGCACTAGTCTCCACTAAACGATTTTGTAGATGCGCTTTGGATATCAAAACAAAACCAATCAAAAGTTAAAAATTTGTACAATCCTATTGGTTTAAAGTCGGATCTCCACTAGACGATTTTTACAATGGTCGTTATAAATTTGTGATAAATGATCATCACGGCGAAAATATTTGCTTGCCAAAAAGTAGAAATGATTTCGAAGTACAATCGTCAAATTTTAACCCCATTGTCTCTTGCTAGATATTAGATACCCTGGTTAACTCAAAAGCAAAATCGGAAATTCAGTGACTCAGCAAATCATGCCCGACCATGTCGGTCTCGTCTATCTTATTTCCAGGTGACATTCCTCATATTTTTTTTAACTTTTTTTTTTGTCATTGTTTTTCACTCAGTATAGGAAGCTTCCTGTGTAAACGAAATAGCCTACTTGGAAGCACTATGTACTTGTATTGCTCACATCACACGTGTAACTTGATTTACATTAGTGATTTAAATTTAATTAACAACGTAACTTGAAACACACCAGGCATTATAAATTGAATTTCATTGCGAAGGTCCAGCTGAAGTCAAGTAGTTTCTTCAATTGGATTCAGCAATATCCCATTAACCATAATCTCCAGGGATTAAAGTTAATAGTTGTAACTAGTTTTGGGTAGGCCTTCTTGGGTTTCAATGGCCGTATCCCTTTGTGATATATTTTTCAGTTTCATACTTTATTTTTTGAGATTTTTTGATTCTTCTATATAAAAGAGATCATTTTTCTGTTCATCATCTACTGTTTTTTCTCAACACTTCCACAACTAGATGGAAAATTTTAATGATTTCAGATTTCCGATTGGAAAAAATAGATTGATTGGATTAAAAATTTAAGCGTGTGTGTGTGTGTATGTGCATTGCATTGATGTATAGCTACACGCTTTTTATAAAAGCAACCTTTTTTATTGAGGCTGTATACGTACAGTTGTTTTCCCCTCTAATAACATGTTTTCATGAAATTACACCTGATGCCTGCTGATGTCACCATAATTCAAGGTTGTTCTTTTGAAATCAACTGGAGCTTGAAGTCAACTGAACTTGAAATCAACCGGAACAAAAAATAAAAACATTTGGAAAGGAAATGCATTACATGGAATGAATGACTTGATAATGATGATTGATAAACAATATTTGCAAAAATAAAAAAGTAATAATATGTATAAATCTTAAAAATTACTACTGCCTGCTGCCAATAATTTCATTTTTCTCTAACCCTATAATAAGGTATAGTTACATATCCCACAACAAATTTTTTTAAAAAGTCAAGAGTTTTGAATTAGGTGAAAAAGACACCGTTACCTGTATCAAATGGCATAGTAGCTCTTTCGGTTTCTTCTGGGGGAATCGGAACTAACTTTCGCTTTTTACAAGACCAAGAAAATGTATACACAATCACTAGTCTGCAGCTAGCCTATTTTTGTGGGCAAGTTTTGGTATGTTAAAAAACTAAACTGTTCACTGTTTAAACTATAAAAAGCAAATCAAAATGGTCACTGAAAATAATAGATGTGTTTCTAAAAGTTGTAGTTCTTCAATTTACGAATATAACTCTTTTCTCAGTCGTCGAAATTAACTGATTCTAAGGAGGAGTTAAGATAGGCTAACTTTAATGACGTCATTGTTATTAAAATGTTCGTAAATTTCAGAGAAGAAACATTTTGGATAATAAGCGAGTCTAACGTGCTGAGAAGAAATTATGATTGTGAAAAAATGATGAAATTATTTTGTGTTTTTGGAATAGTTTTTTAATATCAAAAGACAAAGAATAAAAGAATTGATTTTTAAATGTTCAGTATGGCAGGAAATAGTAACGAAATTTTACATTTATCAGTGAATTACGATCGAAGTGCGTTTGCATGTGGTTTTGAAAATGGATTTCGTGTATTCAATATAGAACCGTTGTCACAGTTACTGGCCCAGGATATACTTGAATGTGGTGGAATAAATAAAGTACAGCTTCTCAATAAAACTAATTTGATTGCTTTAACTGGCAATGGAAGACATATGAAGTATCCAAAGAATCGTGTTTTTATCTGGGATGCCACTCAGCAAAAAGCGGTTCTTGAATTTACATTCAGTTCACCTGTTTTGAATATTCAACTTCGTAAAGATATGATTTTGGTTGTATTACAAAACAAACTATATGCCTATTCTTTTCCAAATGACCCAGAGTTACTGTTCAGTTATAAAACTGAAAATGCGAAAGGAATTTGTGAAATTTCCTCGGCTCTGGATAATCAATGGTGTGTCATTCCAGGATCAAAAGCAGGTAGTATACAACTCATTGACTTAGACATTAAACAAATTGGTGTGTCATCAAAACCTTGTATCATTAATGCCCATCAGCATGAAATTGCTTGTGTTGCTTTAAATCATCATGGCACTTTAGTTGCTACTGCTTCTAAGAAAGGCACATTAATTCGAGTTTTTGAAATTAAAACTAAACGCCAGACAATAGAGCTACGTAGAGGAACTGATCCTGCTTCTTTGTATTGCATTAATTTTAGTATGGACTCTGCATATCTGTGTGCATCAAGTGACAAAGGAACAGTCCATATTTTTGCTGTAAAAGACCCTTCGAAAAACAAGCGATCAACACTTTCAAAAGTTGGCTTGTTTGGTAACTATGCGGAATCCCAATGGGGCCTGGCTAATTTTTCACTTCAGAGAGAGTGTCCCTGTATTTGTATTTTTGGTTCGGGGACAAGTGTCATTGCCATTTGTTATGATGGTTCATTCCATAAGTATGTTTTCACAAAAGATGGTAGCTGTAATCGTGAATCTTTTGATATGTTTCTTGAACTAGGGGAAGACAATGATATATAAACCATATATAATGAGTGTGTTTGGGTGTTCTCTATAAAGTATTGTGTATATATTATATATATATATATATATATAAATTGTTATTGAAACAATAATACATTTTTTGTTTACACATTTTGATTGACAGATTTAAAAAATTGAGAGGGATAAAATTAATTCACACTTTTAAAATCAGTATAATAAAGTTTAGCAGTTAATAAAATTTGTACAAGAAATTTGATTACCAAAAGTATCACTTCTTCCTCCAAAATTATGAATGAACGAAAAAGCTTTATGACTTGAATTTTTTCCTGGTAAGCCAACTTAACATTATAGAATCTATTTGACAAATAAAAAAAAAAGAGCGGGTCAGCCCTTTTAATGAATTTTAAATCATATGTATACTTATAGAGTGTTTATAACAGTTGAGTCCTGTTAAAGGGACCCCAATGCACTGAAACTTTTGTTCAGTGGGATTATGATTTCCCATTTCCCTTACAAAAAAAACTTGGCTGTAATGCCAAATAAGTGCGACCAAATTTAAGAAATGGATTCTAATGCTTTTGTTTTATCTTCTTTCATTTGTTTAAATGAAAAGAGTGTTTTGTGAGAAAGTTGTGTTGCATTGTCCATTCTATTTAGTGCATGCTAAATTATCATGTAGAATATTAAAAATTATTTCATGACGAAACAGAAATACTGTGAGGTTTTCATGAAAGTCCTACTTATCAGGAGATTTCCTTTAAACATTTGTAAGTGAAACCGTTTTGTTATTTTCTTTGTAATTCTAATATTATGCGATTCCAATGTACTTGTATAATAAAACCAGAGTTTCAGAAGTTTTGTAATTTATTTTAAAAAAAAACATTCATGAATCCCGAGGATCCTAAAAATTTTCAACTAATGTGTCAGTGGATTTGAAATTGTTGTGTTTTCACACAAACATAGTTTCGTATTTTTAGAGAAACATTAAAAATTTCTACAGTAATTAATTCAGTCAAGACAATTGCATTATATCTTTCAAACATGGTAACCAATAGCAGCACAAAGTCATCCCTTAAAAAGATTCACAGGTACATAAAGGATGAGAGAATAAGCAAGTTAAAACGGTTGTACTACAAATTTGAGAAAAATGGGAAGTCGCATTTATTCAAGGAAGAATTGAATAAACCATTTGGAACACATGGTCAAACATACCTATTAAAGTTTTGTTGCAAAGGAGATGTGTGTATGGTTAATGTATTATTAAAGGTTGGAGCTGACATCAATTCTTGCGATAAAAATGATAACAATGTATTGCATTGCTGTTTGAACTACGTACTCCAAGCCTGCGATCGTGATTATTTTGGAAATATAGTTCTAGATTTTTTAACTCTTGTTAATCCAGAACTGCTCAAAATGAAGAATAGATATGGTGAAACAGCAGAAGAGCTGCTCGCTGAAGTAATGGAAACTTTTCAAGACAAACAAAATACATTTTTATTGGAAGAAAATGAAAGTGAAACGGACGATACAAGCGAGTTTTGGAACGAGAAAATCTTCTTTGAAATGAGACAGGAAGATAAATATGACGAGACGACGTATGCAGAGGATGAACATGTGGACACATTTCATAAGAATAAAGCGGAATCCTTCTCTGAATGGGGTGATCGAATTAGGACCGAATATTGTAAGAAAAAATTTCCAAAGAAGGAGAAAGCATCAGTTCCACAAGATCATTGTAAGTCAAAGAGACTAAAAACAGAAGAGTATGTCAGTAATAATTCTTCTAATCTTAACAATAAAGTGGAAGAGTTGAGGAAGAAACTATTGGTTTTGCAACTAAGAGAAAAATATGAAAGTAGTTGTAATGAAGTTTTTTCAAAATCAAATGATGCTAGATTGTGTTTTGGTGATGTACCATGGCCCGTGACCATAACCAATCAAATTGATGGAAGATCTTTTGATAACGGATTAGACGAGATGGTTGAAGTTATGATTTTTGGTTTTGAGACAGACCAAAAACTGAAATATTTAAAAAAACAACAAGTTCGATGGCATCCAGACAAATTTTTGCAAAAGTGTGGGAGTAGGCTCCATGATGATGAGCGTGATATGATCTTAGATTGTGTGAAAAGTTTATCACAAAAAATAAACGTTACTATCGATTCTTTGAGTTAAATTTCTTTTGTTTTTTTATATTGTTATATCCAAGTTACTTTTTTCTGATTGTCTTTGTTTTTTAGTTGGGGTGAGCCAACGTGCAACCAGAGTGTGGGGAGGCGGGGAGGTTATCCCTGTCCTGAGTTTTCACCCACAGATTTGCCCTTAACCCAAAGCTTAAACACCAGCAAGTGTTATTGGAGTTTACTGTAGCTCTAACATGATATAATATACAGTTTTACAAAAATCAACCAACGTTTATGGGTTTTCAAGTCTCCTCAAAATCCTAAAACAATCCTGATATATTCTACATTTTTCCTATAGCCTCATTCCTAGAAGTTCCTTAACTTGGAACCAGTGGTCTTTTGAAGTTTCACTTTGTCAACCAACCCTTCAGTAGTGAAATCTCCCACACACCTTATCTCTATTTGATGGATTATTTGGGAGTGCAGTTGTTGCTTGTTGCATTCCATTAACATACTTTTAAGTGGCAACGACGAAATAATTCATTAATGGTAGACGACATTTAGGGGTTTCTCAACTGCCCAGCAAGGCGTTTTGGACTTTCAACAGTTCTGAAAGTTTTTAAGACGGGAAAGACAAAATGGAAGAACAAAAATATTGTTACTCTCCAAGATTTGCGTTTCCTGCCAAATAAATGAAAGAAAAAAAACGGCAATCAAGA
The DNA here is from genome assembly GCA_039566895.2 of Turritopsis rubra. Lineage (NCBI taxonomy): Eukaryota > Metazoa > Cnidaria > Hydrozoa > Anthoathecata > Oceaniidae > Turritopsis > Turritopsis rubra. The sequence continues at coordinate 11,524,700 of CM077623.1, read as the reverse complement.
AAGTGAATTCTCGCGAGAAAATTCAAAAAGGATCATTCGCGAAATTAATTGGCTCAATTTCGCGATTTTTTCGACTCGCGAATGTTTCTTCCTTTAAAATAAGAGACAGGTAAGTGGTTCATAAGGATGTTACCTTCCCAAGAAAAGATGTTTTGAGTTTTATATTATAGCAGTAATCTTGATTCACGCTCAAATCGCTAACCTCACCATTTAAAACCACAAGAGCAACTAAAATCAATTTCTGTGTTATTTCCCGAAAGTTTAAAAGGTCACCCTTTAATCTTGCCAAGTTTCAGCTATTAAGAATGGGTTTTCTTAAACCTTTATTGCAGCCAACCAGTTCCGGTGAAAAATCTGTTATTTCTGTCTGGGTTAAACGAGGAAATGTCATGCCTCGTTTTTTCCGCGTATTTATTCTTCTCGCATCAATCAAATTGTTTTTGTTGTTTTTTGCGTTTATTTGTCTTAAATTATATTTTCTTTTGTTCATAACAGATGTTTCGGTCAAACCCTATCCTACTTTTATAAACATGAGAGTGGTTGGATAGTGAATTTTTGGATCTGTAAAATAGTTGGTCTATCTGCTTCAATACCTAACTATTTCAATACTTAATACCTTATCGGCCCCTTTTACGCCGGCCCTAATTCCGCCGGTCTCAAAATTTGGTCTAACACCATTTAGGGCCGTGTTTTACGCCACTCTCAAAGAGATAAAAAAAAATTGACAATGAATATTTTTACACAAAATATACAAACCATTACAACAACTGTCTCGTTGCTTTTTACATTTTGTTCTTCATCTGACTGTACTTCTAATGTCATCTTCGTTCCCTTCTTCCCTAGCTTCCTCTCCGTCATTTTTTTAAATTTGATTATTGACGAAAGTTTCCATTTTTTCTGATAATAGTTCTATTTCCAAATTTTTGGCTCTTTTTACGCCGGCCCTTATAACGCCGCGTAGCGAAAATTAACGCCATTTAGGCGTAAAAGGGACTGATAAGGTATTGGAATGAGAAAAACACAACCATTGGGTCGTTATAACGTCTTAAGGCTCGTTTCCATCATCATCTTCCATTTGCCGCTACAGCGAAAAAAGGTTAAGAGCACTGTAATGACGCATGCGTACCTTGTTAAAAATACTGCTGACTGGGAGAATTTATGCTCTCCAAGATTGCTCTTGATATGTAGAAGAAAGTTCTCTTGAGCTTATTGCCTACAGCGGAAAACGTCTATCTAACGTTGTAAAGACGTCCATATATCGTTGTTAAGACGTCTATCTAACGTTGTAAAGACGTCTATATAGTTATAAATAAAAATTCGCAAACAATTTTAGTATTCAACTGATTACCTGTTGCTGACGCATCTGAAACTCTCTTACGTAATACATCTCAATTCCGTATAAGGTGCATTAGATAACAGTACTATTTTGTAATTGGTTAAGTTATCCTGTGTAAAAATATTAACGAATAAATAAATAAATACCATATCGGCCCTTTTTACACCGGCCCAATGGCGTTAATTTTCATGCGTTAAAAGGGCCAGCGTTAGATGTTTGTCTGTGAGAGTTTGGCCATGGACTTTTCAAAAATAACGCCAATAAAGACCGGCGTTAAATGCCGTCGTTAAATTTGGGCGGGCGTAAAAAGGGCCAATAAGGTAAATCTACGTTTGGATTTGCGTTTGGGTATGATTTGTTTCGAATCAAAGTAAACAAGAGGTTTAACTGAGCGATGTGAAGGTGCGGTGGGCTATAGTTTTCATTCATGTCGCGTGTGTGAATGGTCATTTGCTACCTCAAAGTGAACTACCTGACACTTTTGTTAATGCGTTTGTTGGAAAGGAAACAAATAATTTTGTTCACAATGTTGTCTTATTTTAAAAGACATTCTGAAATTCAAGACAAGAAGAATCCAAATCAAGAGTTAATTACAACGTCCGTATATCGAAAAGGCAAGAGACCCTGGGTTCGAGGTTGGAGTTGATATAGATGCAGCTTTCACATACATATTATAAAGTAACCAAATCAAGTGCCTCCTCTCAGTTTGCGGGGCTACTTTCCCATGTGTGTGTGTTGTGTGTGACCGCCGCTGTTCCAATCTGTGTTCTAGAGGTTGCACATTGAAATTTTTGGGTGAAAAATGAAATGGTGTTGGTTGAATGCTGAAATTTTTGCTACAAATAAACAAAGATATTATTTGTCCAAGATTATAGTTTTCAAAAGTTTTCACTAAAGCTTCTTCGTCCAATAATTTTTTATGAATTCCATCATAGTTAAAAGAAAAATATGCTATCCAATGCAATTTCAAATGTGGACAACGTTAAAAAGGAAGTGAATGGCAAGGAAATCTTAACAATCAAAAATAAAAGAAGAAATTCCAAAAGGTTTTTCATCCCAGTGTGCAAAATCTTCAAAAGTCTATGAGGAAGAGTGTTTTCTATAGCAATATCGCCTGCTGTTTCAATAAAAAAAAACAGCAGGCGATTTGCACACATCAACATCGATCTGGATAAAGTAATCGACATGATTACTTGTAATACACGTTTTTTATATAAGCAACCAAGGTCAGAGGTTAGTAGTAATGTTGCTAAATTTGTTGCTAAGCATTAATCGAAAATACATAAATGTCCCGTCTTGAAAACCTTTGTTCACATTTTAGTTGTTTAATTAAAGTACCTGAGCATTAAGTCTAGGACATTCAGAGATAGGAAATGCAGCGTTTCAGCGCAGTCGCAATGTCTCGCTATACGACTAGCTCCGCAGATAGTTAAAATAGTGTGAAATCACCGCTAAAATAAGTACTTGCGCAGATAGTTAAAATATCGATGAAATATAGGGTATAATGGATATGTTAATTTTTGATGATGTCATTAAAAATAAAATCCGATTTAAAAAAAATCCGATTTTTTAAAAAGTCCGATTTTTAAAAGATTGAAATAACTTTTGTTACTATGGAAACCATTCTAGAATTTCCCTTTTTGAAAAATCGAAATAATTTTTGTTACTATGGAAATCATTCGGGAATTTCCCATTTAAGTTCTGTCCGTGTTGTGAGGTAGGTTGAATGTCCCAAAAGTATAATAAAGATGAACAATCCTATGATGAATCAAACTTATAAGGATTTGGTGATGATTGCTAGGGCGGAGAATATTCCATATAGCAGGGCTAATAAAGCTACCTTAGTTGATCGTATACAACACTATCGAGAAACGGTAGGTACATTGTATAGGGAGAACAAGACTTCTTTGAAGAGAATGGCAAAGTCTGAGGGAATCAGAGGTAACCATTACCTCGTTTAAACCAGACAGAAATAACAAGGTTTTCACCGCAAACTAGTGATGAGGTCCAGGGTCCACTTTTTGTAAAGTTACCTGAAATGGCACTGGTGTATGTTAAAATAGATGTTATGTTAGATTTTTTGTTGAATTTTCTAAGGCGTTAATTTCCTATAATAGCTAAGGTATGCTGTTATACCTAATCGTACATAAACAATATATCTTGTTCACAACATGCCCGATTACTAGAGAACTTCTAAAATGACTCGTAGTCACTCGTACCTGCTCGTAGTCTGGCTCGTCTGTCTTTTTAGATATTATATTCCTTGTCAAAAACAATGCATGTAATAAAAATTTTGTTAAACACTTAAAATTTAACAAAGAACAAGGGTTAACCACATCCTGTGGTTAAACAATTTCACAGCTAAATACGACGATTGCCAATCAAAATAAGGTCTGGCTTTTGCATCTGTCATCATAATCAAAATCATAAAAACATTAATAGGTCACACTTTCAGGGTCCTTGTTCCCCCAGGTTCCACTTACAACATTTAGGGTCCCGGATCCCATCTAAGGGACCTACCTAAGGCTCCTACTTAAGGGTCCCGGGTCCCGGTTTTCCGTTATACCTGCTGTGTATGTTTACTCAGTCTTTAGCTGAGAGAGATTTTCTAACAACAAAAATTACATTGGGATTTATATATGTTTTCTTTTTTATTACTATTATTTAAATAAATTCAGATTACTTTTATAATCCTTTAAAATCACCAAAGGTTGGTTTTGTCATTAGTCAATATGGATTAGTCAAAAGCGTCTCGGAGTGTTGGCTAACTACGGTGAAAAGTCTTATAAAAGCGTTTGAAAAAATGAGGCATATACGTTAATCCTCGTTGACTCAAACAAATTTTACATCAACTTTTGTTGGCCTGAAACACAGCAAGACATCGCCTTGCTTAAACATCGCTTTGTTCTTGCTCTACATTGGCGGAGTAAAAGGAGCTGGGTTAACTGAATAATACCATTATAAACTTTATAAAAACCATCGCAAAAAAAGCCAATGTTACATTCCTATACACGCTTAAAGCAACATAAATCTTAAATTTGCCAAAACACGTAGCAGACTGCTAAGGCTCTAACGTGGATTTGGCCAACAAAAAGAAAAATCGAAAAACTATAATAAAAAGAGCAAACATAATTTTTTTTGCTTGTTGATGAAACGTGTTGTGAAAACTGGATTGGTTTAAACGAACCCGCACTGGCCTACCTGAGTAGACGAACACGCGTCTTCCCACGTAGATAGTCATCAAACAAAAAAGTAAGCATGCGAGTCTGTAAACGAAAGCAACCTCGGAAGAGAGCATAGTCTTTCTTGTGATTACGAAGAGGAAGAGCTTTGAGCCTTTGTGTTGGTTATAAAAAATTGTACCTTCACTCTCTTGATAAAAGTTTTGACAAAAAAGCAATTCGTTCATCCGTTTTTTCTTCATGATTATAATCTTCAGTTTATGATAAAAAAAAAACAACACAAGTAAGAATTACTTCATGAACATATAACAATGTTGATACGACACGAATAATGGTAAAAAAATGGTAAAAAAGTGGTAATGGAAAATGGTAAAAAATGGTCATTATTTCGAGATATGGATTAACACACCCTCACTTTCCCTAAAGAAAAAAAAAACTGTCAAAAGCTCGACTGAAAAGTATTAAGAGATTTAACTGAAAGGGGTAATCTTTTTCAAAATATTTGCATTTTGAATTAAGTATTATTGACAGATGCTATCAAGTTGAGGAATGATGTATATTTTTTTCGAGCAACTGCTAACTTTATAATTGATAATTCTGTTTGGGTAGAATTGATATCAGAAACTTCTCTCCTCTGTATGTGTATCATACTGCTAACACAACACCTGCATTTGTAACAGTCAAATCAACTGGAATGTTTTTTTGTTTAAATTTGACGAACCTTTTCACCTGTGTCTGAAGGTTTGTTTGCAATAATTTCAGCTTGAACGCCCCTATCATAGCATTTCTATTGAAGCACGTTTTGGCGAAGCTATGATAAATGAAGTAACTGCTGTTAGGTTGAAAGGTTCTTAAATAAATTTGGCTGACGGAAAGGGTATCAGTATCAGCCGTGTTTTATGTGACTTCTTTTTTTTTAAATATATATATATATATACGTGAATGGTAAATCTCACGCGCACCCACAAGCTGCTGTCACTAAATTCTTAAATTCTTTTTTGAAGATCATGCCGTTTTGCCTAAGCGTCAGACGAACGGACTTTTTTTCTGTCGCTACGCAACACGATTCAATCGGGGAGAATGTTTTTTCTCTTTTGCACTTTCCACCACAATAATTGGCCATAAATCCACGAGGTGCCACCACCCAATCACCCCACTGGATTTCCGTAAAATTCACATACAGACTGCGTAAACAACACGAGGGCTTGTTAAAGCACAACGAACGCGGATGTCTTTTCTGTACTTTCTCTCTTAAGCGTAACATCAAATAGGGAACATGAACGCTACTTGTCCTGAAGTAGTCAGTACTGAAACAATTATTACAGGTTAATTGGATTGACACAATGCCTGACTGACAGCGGTTCACCATACCCACTAAACCAAACTTGATCCAACCGACCAACGTATGCGGAATGACCTTAGGTTTGGTCAACGCATTATTTATACTCAATGTCCACAAAACTAGGTGTTGTTTTTTGGTTATGTGCTTGCCTTTATCTTTATAGATCCCAAACACAGCGTCAGCTACTTCCTTTCCATCACACACATTTCCCCTCACTTCGAACTGAAAGGTAAGCCTGTTTTTGTTGGAATCTACAAAATAAGAACATAAACCAAATCAGTTTCATCCAACGTCGAACACAGGGTCTCTTGCCTTTTCGATATACGGAAAGCGGCGAAGCGATTATCCGATTATCAAAAAGCGGAAAGAAACCCTAGTAACGAGGTTGAGTTTCACATCTACTTAAACTTAAACTGCCAATGTAAACCAATTTTAATAACTATACACTCTTATGATGAAGAAAGTAGTCGAAAACCTATAGATTGACAGACCATCGAGAGTATACATTGAGAGTAAGAAGTTACACAGAATGCGCAAATGTCAGTTGAAAGAAATCTTTCACTATTATAATTATGATCCCTCAGGAAATCAAATAAAACGTAAAAAGTGCATGGTCATGGTTATGCCTTGTTCTTTCAACAAACATAAAAAAAGAACTTCAACCGTAAAGTTTTAAGACACCAATCCGTTAACCCAGTAAAGTTTTAAGACACCAATCCGTTAACCCAGCAGCGGATCTAGGGTCAAAAATTGAGCACATTAACATAAAATCTGTTTTCATTCCGTATCACCACTTACTTGCACGTTTTTCTTTTATGGTTTAATAGCTCAGATTCTCCTCCACAGATTTCGACATACCCTCTAGATCTGCCTCCGTTACCCAATCCGTTAAAGCTAAACATTGCTGCTGAGAAAAAGTACAATATGATGAACGTTTCATTCGTCAGCCACGTTTTTCTACTCTTGTCCAGTGGCGTGCCTTAAGGTATGTCGAAATTTGTGGAGGAAGAATGTTAGTTATGAAATCATAATAGAAAAACGTCACTACTTGTCGCTTTCAATATCTTTTGTTAAATTTGAAATAATTTCGATTCACTCCAGATATCTCCTGTCCATGTCTTTATCATTTTTACAACAACCAGCCTCGATCCCAGTTTTTATTTTACACAAAATGGACTGCGTACAACAACATTTATAAGCTAAAAAAGCATGCGTGTCAGGTTTTGTTGTGGGTGGAAAGCATTACAAAAACGCACTTAAGGTCAGTTCCTACCAGACGTTTATTGGCGTAAATCTTTCAATGTAAAGTAACAAATGTCGCTCAGGAATAGTTTGTTAACATAAAAACGTAAACCTCAATGAAGAATCGGAGGAATTAAAACGTTAAACGGTAGCAATGTTTAATAAAGGTCAATAATTGTTTTCTCATTAATGTTATCCGGTCCAGCAGTCCTACTAATGTATTTGTAACACTTCCAGAGTTTATAGAGCGAAATACAACAAATATAATAGAGGAGGAGTGCAAGTAGGCCAAAACGATGGAGTGCAGTGTTGATCGTACGTTTTATTTTCATCGTAGTCTAGTCAGTTTCACCCCTCCTATTTTACTGCACTTCTTTTCATTTCAAGTTGATGATGGCGAAACTGCAATTGATGTAAAGTATTCACACACAAAGAATAACAAAAAATCGGAGAGAAGACTGTAGTATGTGTACATGAAAAATTAATTACAAAAGTCAGTTTTTATTTTTTTCATAAGAGAAACAAAATTCTCAAGTAGTCTCTAAAAATACGTGTTTTTATTCATAATTTTGAGTTTAGAACTTTGTTGGTGGGTCCTCAGATATGTTGTAATGGACAGAAACAATGAAGAAATGTTAACTGGCAAATTGTATACGTGTGTAAAGGCAAAGCTTTATATGTACAATCTATTTTATATATAAAAAATCGGTTTATAGGAAACTGGGTTAGTCAAAAACCTAAGAAACTCAAGGGCTTGGAAATAGTCGACAAAGAAACTTCCCTATTTTGATCGTCTCTTCAGGCCCCAAATATGAATGATTATAATGAATTTAGTACTGTTTTCAACGGTAATTAAGCAACTTTAAGAAACTTTTCAGGTAGTTCCTTATATAAAAAAAGAGTGTAGAACAATTAAACATTTAGGCCTTGTGTTAACATTTTGATTCGAAAATGCACGAAAAAGGGCCAAAACTGGGTAGAAAATTTGTCTTCTTTTTACCCAGCACTATCCTGTGTGTGTCCCTCTCTCCTAGAATTTGTACACGAAGCTGATTAGCAAACAAAAATACATTTAAGAGTTTGTTCATCTGATAATTTCTCCTCACTATGAATTTACGGTGAAGAGTCTTCTAAAAATGTTTGAAAGCACGAGACTTTAGTCATAATTAGACTCTAGTCTCACTTTCCCAGATAACAGTTAGGTGAGGAGAAATTTTCAGATGAGCTATATGTATTACGCGTGAGTGAAAATCGATGATGAATGATGATATTATATATTTTATTACACTTGGAGGGTGTTACAAAAGGAGTTATTACCAGGAATTTGATTGGCTCAGATAAACGGTTTAAACTCCAAAATGAATGATTTACTGAACAAACATAAAAGTATGAATTGAAAGCTGCTTTCTAATATGTCGATAACCAAAAACAATTTCTTTATACTAGCTTTTTCAAGGAATTTTCTCCAAATTAAAATATATTTGGTATAGAGAAATCAAGAAAAAAAGTTTAACTTACTTGGTTTTGCAAATAGAACAATTTGTAAGTCATCTTCGTCCTTTTCTTCATCTGGTTCGAGCAAATTCGTTAGTAAAGGCTCTGGAAGGACAATATTATTGTCTAAACTGGTGGGCGGTCTTTCCGAAATTTTAAGTTGCTGGAGTATTCGGCTTTTCAGCAGTTCAACCTGTAATGATTCCACCGCGTTGGTGTCATCTAGGTTTTCTTTCAAAGAAAGATTTACTGAAATGCTTGTAACAGTTATCAAGATCAGAAGATTTCCTGCCAACTTTTGCCTCGCCATGTTTTTACTTTTCTTCTCTTTCCAGGCAGAAGACGTCTCTCGCAAGCTTAATATATGTTCGTGGTCGATCAAAAGAAAGCTACTTGGAATGTGTGTTTTGCATGCTTCTCTTAAATAAACTTATATCGAATTAACAGTCGATTACGTCATATTGAACCAAATACACCGAAGCAATGTTTTGAATGAAAGCTTAAGAGAAATCGAGTAATTTGAGCAATGCTATTTCCAACTTCTAAAAAGTTAATACTTGAAATTCGATGACAATTCTACTGACTTGCAACAGCGTTTCAAAACATCGTATTGTTTAGCTTGCAAGCGGTGTATTCTTCTTGACGTCTGAAAGACTCTTGTTAACACAAAGCTTTGCGATAACACAAAGAGATAGCTCACAGATAAAACAAAATCAATATTATGTTTTAGAGATTACAAATTGAGAATTCTATCCAAATACTCTGGTTTTAGTTTCTAAACTATTTACTTTTGAATTTTTGTAGGGGGAGCATTGAGAGAAGAGCTTTTTAGATAACACTCTAAATTTTTGCTGACGATAGCATAATGTGGAGGAACACTTTGAAAAGACCGAATTTGATGGGGTTTTTTTTGGTGTAACGATCGAGAAAGGAAGGAAAAACATAAAAGGAATACACTATTTTCCACTTTCATGTAACAAAATTGCACGAAAACTTCGACCAAAATTCCTCAACTCTCAAGAGATAAGACACAAATTTACAGAACATTGGTAGAAACAAAGACGATTTCTTTAGAGAATTACACTGATGATATGATCATAAACACGAAAAGTTCCAAAAATAGTAATTGGAAACTCGTGTATTAAAAAGTTATACTCAGAATGAAAGTGAAAGGATCTATCCACCCATTTCACCTCACCAAGTGCAAACATTATAAATTTTGTCTGGATTATTGAGGGTTCGTCTGGGTTAGTGTCTTTTGCAAATGAGATCGTTTTCCATTCTCCTTTGAGCTATCTTGTCAAGATAGTAGAATGCAAATGACGAGGGGAAAGATAATAAAATCTTCAAAAATTAAAGGCATACCGAACTACCCAGGGTCTATTTTAATTTCGTAGGTTCCACGAAATTAAATTTAAGCGAGAAAATATAAACAGAAAGTGCTAAGCTGTTTTCACCAAAAATTTAGTATTTAAGTGTAAATTCTCTTCTAAAACAGCACAATAACGCTTATATTATACAATAATGGCTGTTATGGCTTACCATTTAACCGAAAAATATGATTTTTAAGAAAAAAGTTTAGACTTGCCCCGAGTGTTCGAACTCAAAATGTGCGGGTAGTTCGGTATGCCTTTAATATCGGAGACACCAAAAGTTTCCCTTATATACGGAAAATCAAAATAACACAAGAGGAATGCATCTGTTTAGCTAAACTAGAAGCCCCTAGGCTTTCACAATTTCCGCAAACTACTTTAGGATCAGAAATGGGGATATAAATTTCGTGAAAAAGAGTTATGTTGCCATACAGTTAAATAAAGAAAAATCGGAAGGGGAGACTTATCACGTGGTGTTTGGTCATACTTTACTGACTTTGTTTAAAAGAATTCAAAAGGAAACGCTTAATTTACAAAATACAAAAGTACGAAATAAAGCGCAAAATATTTTAATTTTTTGATTAAATATACTCTAAGAACTGGTCTTCGTAAATACTTATACTATCAATGCATTATAAAAAACGTTCCGAAATCCGAAATTTTGCATGAGATACAGCACGAAAACAGCAAATTGTTACATAGATAGATAAATAGACTTCTCACCGCAAACTGACGATGATCACATTTCGTTTGTTAGCTTTACTTAATTAACGAGTTAAAAGGTTAATCTTTCTGCTGAGATTAATAATCGCCAACTAAATTGAGATGGGGTCAGAGGCGTATTCCTTATACTTTAGAAAGTTTCGCGTTTTTCGCGGATTTTGGGCGAATTCGTGAAATTTTATACCAGCCATAATATCTTTAAAAATACGATTCACGAATATTAGTACCCGAAAAAATATTTTGGATAGTCAACAATCTGCGAAGTTTTACCCAAAGAAAGAGAACAATGACATGTTCACCAGAAGTAGAACATTTTTCATCAAGTTTGGTCAATTACAATAGTATCTTTGGGGTGTTTCTTTTTCTTATTGGGATTTATAAACCTTATAAACCCAAAATTCACCAAAATATTTGAAAATCCCAAAAATTCATACCCGCGAAATTTTCTAAATATGACCATTGGCAAAAGTAAATACCCGCGAAATGTGATTTTTTTCGACCCGCGAAATAAAATCCGCGCGCAAAATTTCTACCCTTAAGGTTATGAAGGTATAAACGATCTTTTTTAGAAGCACTAGTAAAAATCGACCATGCTCATTTTTTGCTTATTTTTATGGCGTTTTGAGCCTACCTGATATATCAAGAAAACAGAGTATATATATCCTAAAAATTTCCAAAATCACCTACTACCTATACCTTAACTTAAGAGAGAAGAACTACCTGTCCCTTTGAGGTAGAGAAAGTGTATATATATATATATATATATTATATTGAGCCTAGGGTGATGCTTAAGCGGTGTTTATCTATTTAGTGAATTTGAGACTGGGGCGTTTATAAGAGTGGCGCTATAAGAGTGGCGCTTATCAGGTGGCGATAAAGAAAAAGCGTGTAGCCACGATTTTGCACTTCTTCACTTGCTTGTGGTGAAAAGCTGCGTATTTCAGAGAATCTGTCTCGAACACACGCTATCTCAAAGATCTGTTATATCTCGCTTAACAATCTTGGTCCCATGAATCTTTCGTTGCCTCACAATATAGCTCTCACTATTACTCAGTTACTCAGTTACTCGGTGTACTGTTCAATTTCTCCTTACCTAAATGTATGGCGCAAACCTTTAGCCTTATCATTTTTTGGTAAGTTAGGGAAACCAGGGCTAAACTTGTCTCGATTTTTCAAAATGCTTTTTAGGTTTTCCTGACTTTCCCGAACTTGTCAGCTGAATATGCTCTTTAGAAAATTTTTCCGCGCCAGCGCAAGGAAACTGTTTGGTTTGGACGGCTGTATTTATTCGTAAACCCAGGGTAAAGTTACAAAATCAAGACGATAGAGGCTGTGAAGCCTATCAACACAACAGTTAGAAAGAACCTTTACTACACAGGACTTCATAGGAATATATCTTAGATTCTTATTACCTTCTTCGTTAACTTGTTTTTTGAGGATTTCGTTCAGAAAGCAGTTATTTCAAGTGGATCTTTAATGCTTGCCCATTGAGTTTTTAATCATTTCGCTGATAGGCAGTAATTTTTATGACATATACGTTTTCAATAAGGAATTTGAATTCCATTTGATTCTTTATTTTTTTCGATTTTCTAACTAAAGACAACAATCAATATGAAAGAATCATTTTAAGAATTTTTTTAGAAAAAGACACGATTTTTTCTTCTGACTAGTTTTTTCGACAGGCCTGGTTAGGCAGGCTGACCCGCTTCATATAAACGTGAGATGAAATTCACATGAATTTCTGGTGTTTCTGAGTTAAGCCTGATTCACACTGATAATGTAAGTCGCAAGACATCTTTTTAATAATAAATGTACTCGCTGACTTCGTATTAACCAGATGGCTGTCAAGAAAGTTTTCAAGATGTCTATGTTGTGGATCAAACGTTTTGCCGGTGAAATTGGAATATGTGGCCTAGAAACGGGAACTGTTAAAGCCCATGAGCTTCTTGTTTGCATTTAAAACACAAATATTTGAGATGGATTTGTTTAACGGACACATTTACTTACTTTGACATACGAAGAAAATTTCGAACTTAAAAGATGCCCTAAAGAATAGGAATAAATAAATAAATAAATTAAATGAATAAATCCATGAAAAATTGCAGAGTAAGGGGAAAAATCAAAAAGAAGATTGACAGCTGGCTAAAGTTGGCGAGTATATAAACAGTGGAAACATGGTTAATTCAAAATAAATGATCGCTCCTGAGATATGCCGATTTCACGAATTTGGGCCTATTAATTTGTGCAAGCACCACATTTCTCTATGCGCACCACATTTAAACTAAACTAAACATTCAAAGTATTGCTGAATAAAAGAATGCGGAATTATTGTTGATGTGAAATTCCTCTAATTGTTCACATTTCTGAGCGATGACCTTCATCCGCAATATTTAATTTCACATTTTGTCACAGTTCTAAAAGTCCTGGTTTGTTTATTTTGTTTATCTAGGTTGTTTTATCTACTGTCACGTTTATTTATTTATTTATTCTGCGCTGATTTAAAATGTTTATCAATGAGGGAGACTTGAAGAAAAAAAGTCGTAAAACTTTACCTTGAATAACTTTAATATAAACCCAGATAAAAATTAAGGGACGGTTTGATTTAAAACTATGTTTTTCCATTTATTTACTCTTCTTAAATGATGCCTGTACTTTTAAAATCATCAATTTTAAGATAATCCTCTGACTTGTCTGGGAATAATACTCTGTACTCGTCAAGCTTTTTATTGTACCAAGTGATGATCCAACTATGTCATTCCTCGTACAACACAGTGACCTTTCGATTCGCCATAACATGATGTAACACTCTGTCTTTCACGCTACTGACAAATAAGTTCCTTAATCAAAACAATACTTTTTTTTCTAGTTCTAAAAGTTTCTTAATTTTCAAGGTACCTACTAGTAGGTTTCTTATAAAAAAACGTCTATACACTGATCTATAAAAATAACGTTGGATCGAGAAACCATTGCTTCGGAATTCGAATTTTGAAGCTTAATCGCCTCCATTATCGTAGGACCCACTATCCGTGAACCGAAAATTGCAAAAACAAAGTGCTCGTAGAAGAAGATTCAGATTCCAGATAGTGAAATTATCTTTCTATAAACTACTATGAAATTAAATGCATAAGTAAATGCAAATGTGTTTATGAAACCTTGAAAATGACACAATATTTTTTGGGCGTGCTGATTGATGAACGGTGTTATCAATCACCTGAGGTAGGCAAACATGAGTATTTTGTTTTCCACGTAGATAGTCAGCAAGCACCAAGTAGTCAAGTAGTCTATAAAAGTGAGCAACATAAGCAACATTGAGCCTCAGTCAAAATTTTGTGTTGCTTCTAAAAAAGAACGTGTATATTCTGCAAATATGATGTAAAAACCTCAACTAACCGTGTATTTTATTTCGGCGAAGTTTTTCCAAACACCATTGACGATAACAAAGAAAGCGAAATTATTTATCTGTTTCATCAAAGAGCTGTTTTTCTCCTTTGAACTAAGGCACGTTATTGGACGAACACAATAAAAATCCAATGCTTGGCTATTGTTCCGGCCCTTTCACTTCTTATTAATAGACATTTCGTTAATTCTAGCTTCCCATTCACCAGAAGAATCCATTTTGTGAAAACCTTGATGAAGATCCTTGACTTGAAACTGTCGACGAAATCATGAAATAAAACAACGTCTTGCGTGTCAAATGATAGTTTTGAGACAAGCGTTCGTATTTGTTCAATTTTTTGACAAGGAAGTACGATTCACGGTACGGGAGTTGTTATTCGTCGTATTGACGCCAAATTACGCAATGTCGTATAGAATTACTGAATTGAAAAGGAAATTTCACGGTGCATTTTTAGACCCACGTTCTATTTAATAAACCATTTATGTTTTTTCTGTGAAGTAAAAAAAATATAATTAATGAGAACGGTGAGTGGGCGTGTTTCTTTTGGCGGGAAATTTAAGGAGTTGTAAGTGCTTCGTCAATAATGAAAGTAGTCTACTGTTACCTGATCGCGAAAGAAGAATTTACTAAAGTTCATAGAAACTGATTAAAGCAAAAGTATCTATTGACCATTGACTATTGATATTTTTTTATTTACATTACGGAGCACACTCAGATAACAGTTCATCATCTACCCAGTGGGCAAAATCTTCAAAAAGTCTCTGTGGAGGAGAGTTTTCTATAGGAATGGCAAGCAACATCGCCTGCTGTTTCAATAAAAAAACACTCCTCCACACAGACTTTTTGAAGATTTTGCCCACTGGGTAAACGCTTCTCTTCTGTTGTTGTTTTTTGATCATACAAATTTTCATAAAACTTCGAAATTAGCGCTCTTCATTTTTGAAAAGAAGCATGACATGTAATAAATGATAAATCCCACATGTTGGACAATAAGTTCGAGGTTAAGCTTATAATTACACTCTGACGTTATAAAGGCTTTCTCAAGATTTAATTAAAGCTAAGGGTAAACAGGCGGAATAATCAACCAATCCGAAAGCCTCATTTCTGCCCCCGTTCGTCGTTTTTAATTACCTTTTCTGCATCTGCCAAAGTTTGACGAAAATGAAATCATAGCCGGCTCAGTTTTCGTAGAATGGAAATTGGCCTTAAAACCAAAACAGAAAGACATCATTTCCATCGTCAAAGGTTTCTGTTTCGCATAGATTTCTGTTTCACCTGATTTTCGCTTTGTAATTCCATATTTGTTCATGTATAGCTCATGGAATTCATTTCGATCTTTTTCAAAACAAACTGATGTTTATTTTTGCGAGGGTTAATCTCGATGGCCCGGTCAGTCCATTTTTTTAGGCGTCTGATTACACGCTGACGACACGTCCAGAAATCATGGTGAAGGTTACAAACATATCGAAAGCTTATGATTGAAGCTAGTAGCGTAAAGACACGTTAGGAAAATATGAACCTGGTAGGAAGCTTCTCAACTCCTCGTTTTCCGCAAGTGTTAGCTGATTAACTCAAAGAAACTCAAGTTATTCCAATTTTTAAAAAAGGCTCCCTTCTCAAAGTTGAAAACTATCGACCAATTTCGCTTCTCTCAAACAAAAATTTACCAAAACCTAATGCATAGTTAGGTTGCATAATTTTCTTGATTAGAATAAAATCCACCATTCTTTTCAATTTGATTTCCGCAAAACTCATTCTACCACCAATGCCAATGCCTTAATATTACCCCCGGCGTTTGTAAGGTTTACACAGAATGGCTCGTTCCTTTTTTACGGATCCGAAAAATGTTCATAAGGATAGGAAAGATGTGGAAACTTTAAAGTTTAGCACGTAGGAGCGTGTTTTCGATTGTTTGCCAGTCTTCTTCCAGAAAACACGCTCAAAGTGTTTGTGAAGTAGAAGGCAACAACGCGCAAGCAGCACTACAAGAAAAGGAAAACACAACGGTGAGCTTTTAGCAACAATACACCTTTCCCGAATTTCTGTTTAAACACCGTGTTTTGACCTTGTCAGTACATCCAATCTCGTTTTCATGAAATTTATTGTTTCAATGTTTCAACTTTATTACTTAATTATAGACTTTTGCATAAATTACGTCACAACATCCATCGCCCGTACTGATAAACAACGGAACCACCTGAGACGATCTGATACGTCTTAAAACGACTGAAAACTGAAACGGCATGGCTAGGTCAAAGTTGACTTGTGTTAAGTAGTTGGATTCTGAGTTTATAAAAACACAATTCAATCAACAGATTACGTGACAAAAAGATCCTTAAAATGTTTTTTTTTATATTCGGTATTAACATCTCGAATAACATAGTTTTTTTAAAATTATTTTTTAAATAAATATCTTCTTTGCTAGGACGATTCCCACCGACACTCGAAACATCCGGCAGCAGAAAGGACGGGGTTGATTTTTTTTCTCCGTGGCGGATTCAACTCGTCTCAGCTCATCTCTTGGTGGTTTCAGTTCGTCTCAGATGGTTCCGTTGTTTAGTCGGTACGTCCATCGCTTCGTTTCTAATCTTTATAATATGAGCGGGGTCGCTACTATCCGGACGGCGTCCTTATCCGGACACTACAATGGCATCCTAAGGAAATAGCGCCATGAAAACTTAGAAAAACTACGTACTTAAAGCGTAATAAAAGAAAAACGTGAAAAATGTTTCCCCGAGGTATCGTTTCTCTTTGTAAACCACCCAAGCGCCGTTAATGTTCTGGGCGAAAACGAGGCGATGGATGTAACGATAAGATTTATGAAAAAGTCAATTCATGTACCGTTCTCATTTTTATTTGTTGAATTTGCATCGGACATAACAAAAGGACATTTTAAAGGAATAGAGAACTCCTGTTCGGAATATTACTAATTTTTTTCGGATATTTATGCTACCTCAAACCTGAACAACATCACCTTCCAAAAAAATCTTCGAAAATTACCAATAAACTTAACAGAAAAGGATTACCTGTCCAGGGACAGTGAAAAATTTCTTTTGAAAAATTTCTTTTGAGCCTAGGGTGGTGATTAGGTGGTGTTTTTTTAGTGAATTTGAGCCTCTTCCCAGTGGGCAAAATCTTCAAACGTTTCTGCGGAGGAGTGTTTTATTATTGAATCAGCAGGCGAAATAGCTTGCCATTCCTATAAAAAACACTCCTCCTCCTCAGACTTTTTGAAGATTTTGCCCACTGGGTTGGTGCTTATTAAAAAAGCGTGTAACTGCAAGCAATAGGAAGTGGAGCTGAAATGAATCCTCGGGAAATTTCCAAAAGAAAAAAAGAATATACTTAAGTGACACATTATTATTAGCTGACCAAATTATCCCATCGGTGTCCGGCATATTAGAGGTTTGACCATAGTAATAATATAGGACAATGGAGACGCAAATACGACGAGGATGGCGATGTGAGTGAAACCTTGTGGATGTCGTATAAAAAGAAAATCTATTTCTTACTAGATCATTGAGAAACATTTTCCAGTTACATCATAAGCACATAGCAAATCTTCAAACCTTCATTGCTTTGTGATTTAATTTTTCAAATATTCATGGATGACTCCCACGTCTCCCTCCTCATTGCCGTCGCAGTTACGTAAAGGTCCCTAGTAACAACACAGACGAATCGGACACGAAGATGAATAAGTACTGATTAAGGGTAACTAAGTTTCAATCACACACACAACCAACAAATAACAAGTTTAAAAATTGGAAATCTACAACAATAGAATATAATATCACTTCACATTTTCAGACTTCATAAAAGATTCCACAGAAGTCTTTTATTATATAATGCGTTGTGAATTTATTGCTCACTCACACACACACTCATTGCACAGCATCTGTACAACCAACAGTGGACTCATTAAGGAAATGCGAAATTCATTATAGAAGAAAGGCGTAAGGTTTGTGGCGGTGGAACAGATATTTCACAATACTAAAATGGCATCTAAACATTTCAACGTACAGGGCGATAAAGTAGAATTTGAGTGTTAAACGTGAACATAAAGCCATTACAGAACGGGGGCGATAATCAAGGCGGAATCGAACGTGAAAGTTGAGTTTTAAATATTATATTACATTTGAACTTTCACCGCCCCTTTCTAACGCCCTCAATGGATCATAAAATAAGGATTTTTCTTAGGTATTAATCTAATTTATTTTTTTTGTGGGGAAATATAAACATCTTTCATGTTATACTTCTTCACTTTCATTTTTCTGGTCGATGTTTCTTCTGGATTTATTTCCGACCAGCTTTTATTAAGTCTAGCCGCCGTTTAATATCGTCCAAATCAAAACTTTTCTTTTCTTTGTTTTCAGTCGCGACTTCAGGCTAAAACAGAAAATGAAAACACTTGTAAAAAGGACCCCCAAATATATACGTATAAATTCAGCTACGTCGTAAATGTGGTCGCTGTTTCAATAAAAAAACACTCCTCCGCAGAGACTTTACGAAGATTTTGCCCACTGGGAAGCGATAATTTTTCAATTTTTCAACTAGAAAGATAAAAGTTCAAAACAAGAAGCTGTGTTTTCTTCCTGAATGAAAAAATTAAGGCTAACGTTTCACATTGAGTAATTTTACAAGAACAAAAAACACCTTTATCATTAAGATACGTTTCATGGATATCTCCTTCCCAGTGGGCAAATTCTTCAAAAGTCCTGTGTGGGTCCAGATTTTGTCCACTGGGTTATGAATTAACTGTCCAATCCAGAAGAGAAACGTAATGGAAACAGTAGCAGAGAAAGTTGGAGTGACGTACCATTGGTTCTTCTTTAGACTCTTCCACAGGTTTTTCAGGTTGTTCCGCTTTAACATCAGGCTGAGAAACAGCCTTGGTATTGTTGGACTATAATAAAAAGCGGATAAAAAACTTTCTGATTTCTGAAGTTCGAGGAAGCAACACGCTTCAAGTTGACCGTCAAGCACTAATATGAACACAACCGGGAAAGACAACATGTAAGGCAACTATGATGACAGGTAACCTGGCTCGCTGATCGTTGATATTTCTCTTTGAGGTGTTTTAGTCGGTCCAAATACATAGCTGAGTCTAAACAGAACATAGTCCGAATGAATGAATTTAGAATGAACGAATGAGAAATTGACTAATGGATACGTGTCCATTAAATACAACATTAATATATCAACAACATTAAAGGGGCTAGACATGAATCACGTGATTGTTGTGTTTGTTTACTTGTTTTTACCGTCAGCCATAATATTATCGCATCTCTTACCTCAAATTGATTTTTAGTGCTGCACCATAAATCTTAAGATCACGTAATTCGTGTCGTAGCCCCTTTAATATAATAAGCCACTGCCAAAATCACACAAATATATTCTCTGTATTGTTTTCTAAACATTATCAGACTACATTATCGTCTATATTTATTCCAATTTTAAACTTCCATTACCAAGAGGACAGTATGTGCAAAAGTTCGTGATGCACTATTTGTTATGATTTTAAAACAATGTTTTCCTGAACTTGGCTTCGTTAAGTAGACAAATGTTTCACCTGAGGTAATGTTGGAGTCTAGTGAACTAGATGTCAGAGGTCTCGACGTTGTATTAGCTAAAAAATAACAACAACAGAACCTTTACTTCTTGTTTATTTTCTTTGAGGATAATTGAAGTCCAATCGACACGAAGTTAACCAATATAACAAGGCTATCATACAATTTATCTGCCAATTCGAGATCATCAAAACTTCATGGTAAAAACCTTGTTAAAGGTTTGGGTCATCGAGCATCAGTGTCACGTGATGCTTTTATAAGACTTTTTACTAAACATTTTGATAGTTTCTAAGTGACAGATAAACACACGGTTTATCCTGGAAGACTTCATTTTACGAAGATGGTTCACACAAAGAAATAAAATGAGATCTTTACAATTGTGTATTAAATCTTTTTCTTTCTCCTCCACAGCGATGGCCTTGAGCGATCGATCTATGAAGCTTTGGAAGAACGGCGATGTGTTCTTTATGAACGGATCGACATCGTAATCAGGGTATTTCTTCTTGAAGTAGTATAACTCGATGATACCCTGAAAAAATAAAGACCAAGATGCTAAATGGTTTATTACAATAAGTGGAATGCAAGATCGTCTGCAAGGAGCTGTGAAGGCGTATTTAACGATTGTACGACTTGAAGGAATTAATTATAAGTCAGATTAACATTCTCAGTCCACGGGTGATCAGCAGAAGACCAGAGAACAAGAGTAAACAAAAGTGAAAGTGAAATCACTCCAATGGTGAAAATAAATTTCATATTTTTCCATTTGAACAAAAAATGAGAGTCATTAAAACTATCTACTTACCGACCTTGAATTTTCTTTTGAACCTATCTTTTTGAAGATTTCTACCAACACCTCGTTCGTGGGAGCTCCTATTTTCACTGGTGGTGAATTGGATTTCTGCAAACCCTGTGAACAGTAAAAACAAGAAAAGTATGAAACTGAGGTCACTCATTTTAATAACTGCCACAGTTACTACCACTGTGTATTTACTGGTTACTAAGTTCGTAGTGAAAAACCTAGTAAAAAGTCAGTGTTATGCAGTGTCCTTCCCAGTGGGTAAAATCTTCAAAAAGTCTCTGTGGAAGAGTGTTTTTCTAATTGAAACATCAGGCGATATTGCTTGCCATTCCTATAGAAAACACTCTTCCTCATAGACTTTTGAAGATTTTGCCCACTGGGTTATGTCAACCACTACACTTTCACCACACTCAAATGAGACCTCCAAAAAATTGAATGAAACGTATGGATTATGAATTTTGATTGGCTGACAAGACCGAAATAACAATCAAACAAACCGTGGGTCTACTATTTTCTTTACTCTTGTTGCAGTGTTTCGTAACGAACATCGGTACTTCACTAGCGTCGCGATCTTCTATGGAGTTCAAGCTATCCATCAACTAGTAAGAAAAGAAATAGAAGCTCACTGGTAATTTTTTACTATACTAACAATTAGAAAGCAGTCGTTCTTTGGATGAAAAGCCTCTTTATTTATATTCTGTTTATTTTGCTTGACAAGTTTAGGAGCAATGTGTTGTTATAAAGAGATTTCAAATTGTTATTTTGACAAGCTCTTGACATTCACGATTTACCAAAACAGTTTTTTTTAACAGAGCAGGATAAGGAAAATAGCCCTTCTCTCCATAACTTTCTAAAGGTCTGCCTGTCTGTCACGTAGCCTGAATTCATGAAGACGTGTTCCACCATTCAAGAAGCAGTACTCTGCAAAATGGGTTGACAATGTATACTAAACATGATTTGAAACAGGAAGAGTGATCTTAACATGTGAGAAACACATCAACTGAAATATCCTCTTATAAACAAATCAACTGAAACATCTTCTTACGAATACATCTACTGAAACAACCTCTTATAAACACATCAACTGAAAAATCCTCTTATAAACACATCTACTGAAACAACCTCTTATAAACACATCAACTGAAAAATCCTCTTATAAACACATCTACTAAAACAACCTTTTATAAACACATCTACTGAAACATCCTCCTACGAAAAGATCTACTGAATCAACCTCTTCTTTAAACAAAAACCTTTTGTCTGAGAACAACTTCTCATCATTTGACAAAATTCGAAATAATATGTAATAGGGAAAAGTGTTTAGTTTTTACCTCGCTTCCACGTAGTTTGCATAAAGTTTGTAAGACTGCTTTCACCGTCTGTTGTGGTACTCGATCAGTGCGTGTCCTCCAGAATGAAGCTGGTAACACCTTATAGAAATTATGAATGTCCAACAAAACACTATCTAATTTCACCTCATTAATGAAGTCCGGTAACAGATGGGTGAGCTTCCAAATGCATTTCATTACCAGCTTCACAAGGGCAGGTGACGTATTACTATTTTCACAGACCTCCTGTAATAACTTGATGCACGCGCCTAAACAGCTGGTTTTGTCGGAATTCGTAATTACGCGTAACAAAAGTCTGTTAACGATTTGTATGGACAGCTCAGAATCGCGAAACTTCTCTAAGACTTTATCGTTTAGTACAGTGATAAAGTGATATATAACATCTTTGAGGACGATTCTTGAAACAACATGCGCGTAGCACTGACCATCGAATAAGGTAAGCATTCCGCTTAGTAACAACTTGAGAATGCGCTCCATATCTTCAGTACAGCCTTGTGCGTTCTCCACGTGGCGTGAAAACAGCATTTTTAGTTGCACCAGAGAAGTCACCAGATACTAAAAGAGAAAATACAATTTCTCACTGAAACGCTAATACATTGACGACGACGCAATTTGTCAGTCATAAACTTGTCGTCGTGACGTGGATTGGAAATAAATTATGGACATTAAGCAAATCGATTAGGAAAGAGGGCGTTTATTCGAATTGGGAATACATCTCAAGCACGCACACGATCGATGTCGCTAAAACGTTATATGGATGTTGTTCCGACGTTAAAACAAAGTCATGCACATGCTGGGATCTGTAATTTTTCTGATTAAAACAGTAAACGTTTTTGAAATTTTCTGCAAGAACTGCAATTTCGTATGAATTCTTCCTTTAAATTATTCAAAAGATCCAATTACAGGAATATACTCAAACACCCGTGATGGCGCAAAATGACGCAAAATGACCGAATTTTTACGCCACGACATTAACCAACGACTACGATACTCAACTTACCTGATCTATGCGTTTCAAAATCTCTTCGTCTGTTTTTTTCTTCTTGAACACATCTTCTAGTTGAACCAACGATTCCATTGCCACATGTATATCAGCGCTTGATATTTTGGCTATAGTTAAGTCCAATAGTGCAGCAACATCCTTCATGGAAGACGAATGCATGTTCTGTGTTGAAGATGTTTTGGTTCCTGTGTATGCTTGACGTAGATCTTGAGGTATACTGGCTGCTTGAAGAACAACATTCAGGTCGACTGTTTTCAGTTTCGGCATTGAACCGACTAACACGGTCTCGTCACCTTCGATCGCCCTGAAGTCAAGTTCAAACTCGCGCTTGATATCAGGTGCCGTGCTGTAACAGAAAAATGTTAATTCAGAGTGTTGAAAAAGATGCTTCGTATATAATGAACGTCTAAATTCAACTACAGGAGTTCACTTAAAAAGGATTCCTTACGCAGGTCTTGCTACCAAAGCTCTCAACGTGACTAGTTCTTCTTTTAGCTTCTCTGCCACTGGATTATCTTGGAAATCTTTAACAGGTTTGGCACGTTCGCCCGCATGTTGTCTTGCTTTAGGCATTACCTTTTTTTCAGGAGGGGGAGCTTCGACCTTACCAGTTCTTTTGATGCGCTCTTCCAAGTAACTCATATCTTTGTCAGACAGCTTAAATATATATATAAAAAAATATTAAACACTAACTACCTTCAATTCCTTCGAAATAAAACAACTTTCATATAAACTGCTATACTAACAATTTGAAAGTATGCTGGATAGGAATAACAAAAGGAGCTTTTCGTAATACCTTCAATACTTTTGAATTAAATCTTATAAAACCTTTGTTGAAAATCGATACAGAATTTCAATCGGTCTTTCAATTTCAATTACAAAATATGTTACTGAGGATAGAAGATGTTGGTTTTTACTAGCATTCCATTACAGTGTACCAACAATAAAAAATGAAAATAAATATAAATCAAAAAAGCAAATTCACCGTACCCTTCCTACAAGCTTGTATACACTTTCGCCAACAATGTTATAAGCAGCCACAATACAATTCAAGGCAGCTGAACGCACGCCATTATCACGATCTGAGATCTGGGAAGCAATCTCCTTGAGAACCTTGGGACCAGGTTGGCAAACTTCCATGCCAAATTTACTGATGAGATGGCCTAATTCCTCACAACATTCTAAAAGGATAAAAGTTTGTTAACACATGTTTGGCTCCTCCAAAGGGAAAACCACGAGACCAGCCACCCAGTGGGTAAAATCTTCAAAAAGTTTCTGTGGAGGAGTGTTTTCTATAAAAATTTCAAGCAATATCGCCTGGTGTTTCCATAAAAAACACTCCTCCACATAGACTTTTTGAAGATTTTGCCCACCAGCTATAGTGTACAGTAGAATCCCGGTTACTACTACCCTCGATAACTCGAACTTTCAATAACTTGCTCGAACTTCTTTAATTATCTCCTCGACGTAATACTCGCTCATAAAAGATTCTTGATAACTTGAACATTCGGTATCTCGAACAGTGTTCATTGGTCCCATGGAGGTTTGAGTTATCGAGAGTTTACTACTGTATGTTCAAAGCTTAGTCTGTCGAATTTCCCAATCTTATATTCGAAATTTCCAACGAGATCATGAAAAATATATTAAATAATAGCGACGACATATAAATCTACCATAGACATAAGCGAACCTTACCCATTCTTGATTTCGAATTTTTGGATTGGAGACCTTCCATTAGATAAGAAAACATTTTGCTAGCAGGGTGTATTGCAGTGATGAGTTTAATTATGTCCCGTACGGATTTACGCACATTGTCTTTTGGGTCTCCTATCTACAGAAAAGAAGGGTGCATACATTGGGTAACATGGTAGAGAAACGTGAATACATTGGGTAAGTTTCCATTTTGTTTATGGTTAGTCTTCATTGCTTTGAGAAAAAAAATCATTTCAGAAAAGGGATGTTTTTATGAAGAGTTTAATGATACCAGGTTATTTCAGACTCTGTTGGTTTTTTTAATACATGCATAAAGCATCATAGCATAATAGTATACTTATCATCATATCTACTTCGGTAAACCAGATAATTTCTCCTAACAGTATAGACCTTTAGCCTTTCTCAGAGAGAAGTTATAGATGCATATGATATGATAAAGATATGTTTTTCTCAGAACCTTAGTCTTTCTCAGAGAGAAGTTATAATAGTCATTTATTGGAAATATTATATCTCATGTAAGATTTTACCTTTAAAATAAGATATGGCAAGAAAACCGACGCTTCATACACAGATAACTGCTTCTCGTTGTTTTCCAGCATATTGAAAAGCGTTGTAAGGAATTCCAATGATTTCAGCAAGACAGACGTATTTGTATCGAAAAATCGCAAGGAAATCCACTTCAGAATAAGATCAAGTGATTCCACAACAGCTTCGTTGTATTCTGTGCAAGCCTAAAAGATATAGAGAAAAGAGGATTGGAACAGGAATCAATTTATCAACAGGATATTGAGTGGTTAATTTTGATGGCTGATGGTTACTTTACATTTCCTGAGAGCAGATATATTTTACTAAAAAAAATGCGCTCGCACTTTGGATTCTTGATTCTTAGCATATTGTAACATCATTTGCACAGCCAGCAAAATTGACATCATTGGGCATTAGTGACCAGGTAAAGGGTTAATTTACAACTAACTGTTCCACTGGAATAATTATTAACTAGTTGGGTGCGGGGAGCAAACAAAATGGCTATGGTGATCCTATAATATTGTACGATACTCCATGCAAAATATAAAGCAGTGCGATACATGATCAAATCTATTGAATTCAACAAAGCGGATTTTCAATTGAAATTATTGAATTTGACATATCGAATTCAACATTTTAAAAGTCATACATGTTCGACTTTTTTAATTTGTCAAAAGTCGTGGCAACTACTATGAGTTAAACCAATCACGTTATGTTACGTTGATGTTTTGAAAAAAATTGAGCAAGTTATGAATAATTTGATTTTTACAAATTGGATAAATGTGTCACAAAACTTTCAAATCCGACAAAATATTTATTTGCTTCAGAGGATGGTAGTTCTGACTAACTTTGGAAGCCTTACAGGGGATACAGATTAAAAAAAATAATGTAAAAGCAGAGCTCACATTAGTTAGTATTCCAATGGCTTCCAAATGGCATTTAAAATCCTTGTGAAAAAATTTTGCATGCATAGAAGGACTAAAACATGGTTGCATCTGTTCTTTTAACTGGTCCACAATTTCGTCACGTGGCACAGTGAAATTCCATTTCAGTACCTAAAAACGATATTTTGTTGAATATCAACAACAACAAAAAAAACCTTCCTAAATAAAAATACACAAACTTATCACAAACAAGTGAAAACAATCCAGCACCTTTAATTTCTTTTCGTCTTTTATCCTGTCTGCTTTTCCAATTTTATGGATGATAGCTGGACCGTCATCTTCAACAACATCTTTTTTAGACGATCGACTTTTTGCAGGAGCAGTACTCTTAATGTTAAATTACTTAGCAATTTAGATAAAGTAACATACCAGTTTGTTTGGTCCACAAAGTTTAAAGAGTAATTGTTGCAATACAAATGAAACATTGCTGCAACACACAAAAAAGAAAAAGGCTGCTTCCCGAATTACACGCAAATTACACGCAAATGTATTTAAACAGAAACCACATTCAAGGAAGTTTGTTGTTTATATAGTTTGTAATGACTTCAAATGCTTCCATATTGATATACAGATATGATATCATTATTTATACAACTTACCTTGCGAGTTTCAGTTTTAGCAGGCTTCTCCTTTGATGCACCCTTCTTAACTGGTGCTTCTTTAGACATCTCTGCAGCTGACTGTGCAGCTGACTGAGCAGCCGCTGCAGCCGCTGCTGCCGATTTTGCCGCTTGAGCTGCACCTGCGTTAGATTTAGATGACGCTTTAGTGCCGCCTTTCTTTCCTGGTGCACTTATTGGAACACATACTTCTTTAGCTTTCTCCAAAATTCCTTGAACTGTTGTTTTCGAAGAAGGCTATAAGTAAACATATGTTAATAAACATGAGCTACTCATAGCAACACCTGGAATATATTGTTACACACTAACATCAAGTTTCCCTGTAGCTTTATTCATTGACTCAAAGCCCACATGAGCCATAATCAGAGGAACAACAGCGTTTGCCGCCTTCCGAACATCAGGATTTCGATCTTCTAAACAATAAAACAATGGCCCAATGCACTCTTTCAATTCTGCAGGTAATTTCTTTTCATTCGGTAACTTCTTCTCAAGCCAACAAAGCAACTAAATACAAAATCAATCAATCGTCGTAAAAGTAGAAACATTCAAAAGATTGTAGACTGTGAATTGTATGTAAATTGTAAGACACAACACTTACTGTTGCCTTCAGATTAGGATTGGGTTCTCTTAAAGCAGTTGACAAAATTTCATTATCTAAGAATGGCAAGAAACCAATTTTTGCATGCCAAGCGTCCAATGCTTCTTCACCAGCTTTTCTAAGATGCGGCTGCAATTCAATACACAAGCAGTATAATAGAACAACTGTTTTGAGAAACTCATTTGGGTAAGCATTGTTTGATTATTTTGACCTTAGTAATGCTTTAACAGGTTACAACGAAAATACCTTAGCATCAGAGAAAGTTCCAATAATTGCTGGTAACATGATACTTTTATGACGAGCCATTCCTTTGCCACCAGATTCGGCAAGTTGTTTAGATATATTGATGGCCATTGTGACTAGAACTTTGTTATTATCACTCAACCTAGCTTTCAATGAAGTTGAAAGCTCGTTAATATCAGGGGTAATGAATTTTGCAGCAGTAATGAAGCCTTGAATCTAAATGGATAAACAACATTACCTTATAGCCAATTATTTTTCTTTCATGAAGCTCACTCTTTCCTCATAAAGAAATCAATGAGAATAAAAATTCAAAACATTTTACTTCTTCTAAACCTTCTTTACGTATTTTCCAGTTTTTATCCATTGTCTTTGCTAAAACAGCTTCAGTCAATTTATCACTAAAATCAAACAACAGGACGCGTTGAGAGATTAAATCTGTCCCAAAAACTTCATCTCATCTTTGCAAAATAACAAATAGAAGAAAATTAAACTAAAATTGAAAACATCTCACCTTATATTTTGCCTATCAAACATGTCTTCCAAATCAACACCTCCACCTTCTGCACCACCACCGTCATCCTCATCACCACCACCAGCACCACCACCACCATCGTCATCATTGGCTTCTTCTTCTTCTTCATCATCTGGGGTTTAATAAAAAGTTAATGATTATACAAAAAATGATGAACACTATAGAGATTCCTAATTTTTTCGTAAATCTCATCTTCCCAAATTCTTCAATCTAATGGCGCACTGGCAATTGAAACAAAAACAACAAAATATTCTATAAGATGGTGTATTGCAGGCACAAGCACTTGACATGACCTCAAAACTACTAATTTTTTTGTTGCAAATCCACTACGTTACACCTTATATAAGTCATAAAACTGTAGACTTGATATTAGGAAACATCCCTGTGCAAAAACAGTAAAAGCCAAATTGTGACTTAGTTTTCTCTCTTCTTACTGGCCTGACGTACCTTTATATTTTCGTGTTGGTGCTGGCGGTTTCTCATCTTTTACTTTTTCAAACTCAGCATCAATTTGTTGCAACAAGGCTGGCTTCTCTCCTTCAAAGAACATACGAAGATTTGAACCTACATACATGTATAATGTTGCAAGGAATTCGATAGCTGCTTTACGAACACCCTAGATAACAATAATAAAGATTAAGTAATTCATACAAATTCTTCATTATTTAAAACTTTGTTGTTAAAAACTCTATTAAAAAAACTAACCGGATTCGTGTTTCCCAAAGTTGTTTTAATAAAAGCGATATGAGGCTTCAGATCAATTCTATGGATAAAAAGTGAACACGTGAAAAGTGAACAACCTATTTAAAGTCTTATGGTGTCCCTCAATGTATGTATGTATACATTTTTGAAATAGATAGAAAAACAACCTGAAGCCAAACTCTTTCACAGAATCACTCATCCAACCCACAGCTTCAATCTGCATCTTTGGGTTTTTGGCTTCCTCAGCTGATTTGGCAACCTTAAAGGAAGGGTACATAGATAAATGATGATGATGATGAACATCCAAGACTAAGTTATTCCTCAAATGACCATTAAGTGATATCTAATGATAAAGTGATAATCATAACCATTTTATAAAAAACTTACTTTTAAACTAACATAATTAAGCGATATGTTTTCTGCAAATATCTTCAAGGTTTCTTTGACTTGAGCTTTTAACTGGAAAAATAGAAACAAACTAATTTGTAGAAACCAACAACAAAGACCACAAAATTTCAAAAGAACCAATAGGAATAGATGTACTTTTACCTTTATATCACCAATCTTTGAAACAAGTCCGGTGATGGCATACCATGCACTCCGTCGTGAAAAATCAGATTTCGATGCGATGATACCCAACAACTTGAATTTGCTGTTTAATACCTTAATAAATGAAGCGTTTACTACAAAATATAGGAAGTTACAATTCCACATTATCAACATCAATTATTTTCTTTAACACATCTAGCTGTGATAACAACTGCTCCCTATCGGTTTGACAAGGTTCATCTTCCTTGAATCAGTGAATCAAACCATCCATTAGTAGCATTTATGAATTAATTTGAGAAAAAAAAGTGGGCGTTTAGTCCAGAGAGGCGTTTTCTCAAGATAGGACATTTATTTGAAGAAAATTGATAATGGCATAAATTTATGGGTTTAATAATAATCATTTTTTTTAATTAATAATAACAAAAGTAATCAATTTTTTACATCACAACTATCACATGAAAATTATTTGTGAGGTGAAAATACTGAAGTGAAAAGACTGAAAAGACTGAAGATTTAAATTACCTGAAAGTTACTATCTTTCCACCCTGGTTTCCTGGCTAACGTTCGCACCAAGATCTGTGATGGCAAGTCGCTAGTCATACCTTCAATTGTCTATATGAAATTTAAATGAAAATTGTGAACCATGATCACCAAACTAGCGAAATCTATTCAAATTTTACAGCTCTCAAAACTTCTATAACAGACCTTTGTCATTTCTTCCACAGCTTCTAATCTCTCTTTCCAATTCGAACTTCCCATTTGAGTTAACCTTGCTTCTCCAAAAATTTCGTCAGCTTTCGCTTCTACTGTGCCTTCCTAGAAAATTAGGAAAATTGTGTAAATAATGGACAAACATGCAATGTGGACAACAAACATTATAAATTGATGTCTTGAGTTACAAAAAACTTACCGGAATCTCATTGTCAGCAAAATCTTGAAGATCAGCTTCAAAATTATCTCCTTTTTTCTTTTTTTTCTTTGCAGCTGGTTTCTTACCACCTCCAACACTCTGACAAACGTAAAAAAGTGAATGGAAACAGAAAACATGATTGGTCAAAGCAAAAGTACAAGAAAATATAATTTTAGGAACTAGCTGCAAAGTACTCATCTAAAAGGCACTGCCTGGATGGCAGAAACATGTACTCATGCTTGAGTATTAACTTGTTTCAAATAACTTCCAGATCTAAAAAGTCTGTTTGAAATTTGATATTGGAAGAGTCTGTTTTTGTAGTTTGAGAAGACATGAAATGGCTTTGTTATTAACAATTTTCTCCAATTAATTTACTTAATATCATAATATATCTGTGGTCAAACCATTGTTCACAGTTGTTATGTACGGTTGTTATGTACGTAAAGATTACTTTTTTACCTTAGACTTAGCAGCAGACTTGGGCTTTGGTGGTTGACTTTCCTAAGATCAGACACAATCAGAATTTGACACATTGACATTACATTTCAAGAATTACCAATCAATCAACATGTCTGAAAAGTCACCAAAATAAAAACCAGAAAGACAAGTGGAATCATGTACTTGATAACACTATAATGACTGTTACCTTTTTGGTTTCCTTCTTAGCAGGTGCAGCAGATTTGGGTGGGGCTTTAGCTGGTGGCACTGACTTAGCAGCAACTGGGGCAGGAGCACTTCCCCCACTACCAGCTCCAGTAGACGCAGTCAACTCAGCTTTCTCAAAACACTCCTTGACCTAGAAAACAATAAGATACAAAGTTATTTTAAACTGCAACAGAGCTAGAAAACACTTTTGCTGATTGAAACGATGAGTTTGCCTTGTCCTGTTTCAACTTGTCAATGGTTTCAATGAAAGGTGCCATTCCTCGTTCACCAACTACTTTCATAGCTGTGCCTAATGCTTCGGCTGCAGCATCACGGACTGGACCAACTGTATCATCAAGTTTCTATAATCCGAAATCAAAGAATTAGAAAAACAAAGTAGGTCCATTTATCTACTCTAACATACAAAAAGATACATTGTTGAGATTTGCTTTTAAATACCGTATTACACAAAATTTGAACGGTGTACTAATTAACCCAAATTGGAAAATTTTGTGTTAATTAATTCCACGTTAACTTGTGTTCCATCATCGTTTTCGCTTCCCACCTCATTTTTCCTATTGGAGTTTATTGAATTTACAATTAACGTTTGAACATAACCTTTCTTTTTTTATTCGTTTATTAATTTAATCCTACTGTAGTCTTTGAGGTTCTTCATTCGCGTTAAATTTCCCCCGTGTTAAAATACTACTGCTACTTCTTCAATATGGGGATGTAAAATTGGAACTGTCTATTTGTATCAAAACCCAACATGCACAATTTAAATCCGATTAGTAATATGAAGGAGTGATCATCAGTTTGACACAGCAAAACACAGGATACAAGGTGGAAAGTACATCAAAAGTGTCCATCGAGAAGAAAAGTCAGTTTTCACTTGAGTTTCACACTACTTGACATTTGAATAATTCAGACCTTTACTAATGCAGGGGCGATCTGTTTCAAAATTCCTTTCGGGAGAGACGCAGGAGTACATTCAGAAAAGACTCTCGTTAAAAATTTGCAGGTCTCTTCTTTGATAGATGGATTTTTGTTATCAAGTGCTGCAAGAAGGTCCTCCATGATGTTGGTAAAGTTGGTCTAAATAAAGAAACAAACGGATTGTGATTGAACAGTTAAGTATCAGGGTTTGGGACATGATCCATGTGATCATTCCACAATTGGAAAGTGTTTCTATCGTTTTCAAACAATCATATTGACAGCCATATCTCGCAAGGTATATCATTTTTGATAAATTGAATGAATGGCATACAAGTAAATCAATCATAGGGCTTATACATGAAAATTGATTCTGTAAAATATTTACAGTGCTAAAAACAGCATCTATAGCATCTCTCAGTGCTATCACAACACTTAATTTCTTTTCTTTGAACTTCCCAAGGATGGCTGGAACCAGCAGACCAGAGTAAGTTTGAAACTTCTTGCGTAATCCCTTTGATAGTCCTGTAACACACTTTCCAGCCAGTGCAACAACGTTTATATTACTGTCTTTTGTAATGACCTGAAAATAAATGGTAATAAATGAAATAAATGGTACAGATATAAGAATATATAAGAATATATAAGAATATATAAGAATATATAAGAATATGTAAGAATATGTAAAATATGTAAGAATAGATCGTAAGAATAGATCGTCAGATTGGAGCTGATTTAACCTTACCTTCTTCAGTACAGCACAAATTTCTCCGTATTGACCAGGTTCTAGTTTAGGATTTGATGTCAACTTATCCAATGCTTCTAATGCTTCCTTTCTTTCCTGCCATTTTTTACTTTCCTAATAAAATAAAATTCGAACGGGCAGCAGGTTCAAAATAATTTGTAAAGGAGATATAAAGTCCAAGTATACAAGTTCCGCAAAACTTGATTGTTTATGATTTATTACGGAGTGAATTTTAATAAACACATTTTGACGTTCAGTTTAAATAACAGCACATTTTACTTCACACATCCCTTCATTATGTCTACAGCTAAACATAAACAGTCTATTTTCAATACCGTATTTTCCGAGATATAACCCACACACCCCAGCCTTTTGAGCAGTCAACAAAGCTGAGTTTATCAGATAACACGCATCCTTCACAGGGCTGCCACAAAAATTTCAAAACAGATTTTCCTGACTTTTTCCTGACCATTTCTGAAACTAAGCGATTTTTCCCTGACCATTACAACAGAATGAAATTGTGTAAAAGCTATAAGTTTTAAAAGTATACGTAAAAATGGACTTCTATTTTTTTTGCGTTACCAGAGCACATACATCTAAAATAAGCACAGTATTACTCAACATACAACCCAAGGGTTATATCCCGGAAATTACGGTAAGCCAATTGAATCAGATCATCAGACTACATACAATCAGATAACAATATTTTTGTCATCATGATCATCATCCAGTTTGAAAAGAATCATCGAAATAAATAACATTTGAAATCAAAACTCACCATTTGGTCATAAAAATCTTTGGGCAACATTGATAAAATATCAACAGGGTCGAAAAGATCCCAGGTGTCCACAACAACAGCAGGACCTTTGGTATATCAAAATGTTTTGCTTAGAAACACGAGTGTACATATCGTTAATTTTAATAATTCAGAGATTAATCCAAGCACCTTTCCTAAAGTCTATTTTTTGCTGAAAGGTTCAGTTTTAGAGGGTACATAACTTTGATAGTGAAGTGATCATCAAATCATTTGGGGGTCTGGGGGACACTGCCACACCAAAGCAGGGCCAGGGAGAGACCTGTTGGGAATTCTAGACACAAAGGTCAAACAAGTTTGGCTTTTCAACATCTAGAAGGCAATGAAACAGCTTAAAATACTTTTATAGCCCAGAAAAATATGCAACTTCAGAGCAAACCTCTACTTTTCCTGGATAACATATAGACTCCTGGTCAAGTACAATACCATGTAGAGTAGAATTTCACTCCAAGCTTTACTTAAATGAAGGGGTAGGTTAAAAGGAGTCCTTAATCCCAGATGTTTCAGTTCAACCTTCTTCTATGAACCCTGAGTGTAATGAAAGTGGCAAGAGGCAATGTAGTATTGTTCCATTTTCAGGGAGAAAACATGTTCATTTGAGTTACACAACATGCTATCTCATTAAACAAAGCACCAAACTTAAAAGTGTTTTGACAATTGAATTAATACGACAAAACTAATTCACAAGATTTTACTTACCTCCACTACTTGTGGGTGCATCGCCACCACCACCACTGTCACTATCAGCCCCTGCAACTGGCGGTGGTGCAGCTGCCCTCTTTGCTTGTTCTGATCTGGTGAAACGTGTAGGTTGAGGTGGCGCTGGATCCAAATTGGCCCAGTCATCTTCTAATTCTTTTAACTGAATAAATGTAGAACATGCATAAGAGAATCAACATTAAAAAAACCCAAAAAGCTCATTCGCATTCATAATTAAACTATTTTCATTCAGTTTTTACAATACTTTTTCCAAGTCTGTTGCTTGATACTGGAGAACAGTCAATGCGAAACCAGTTGAAAATAGTATTCTGAGACTTTCCTTATAAAATGTTTAATGTCACTGTGATGATAAAGAGTTCAAGTATTTCACAAACAACAATAACAACAACAACAACAACAACAACAACAACAACAACAACAACAACAACAACAACAACAACAACAACAACAACAACAACACACCTGGACTGGTTTGATATTCTGCAGTTGTGGCTTTATGGCATCTCGAATCCATTTATAAATTTCTATGGCTAACTGTTTGGTCTATAACAGATAACGTTATGTTAAAAATGTTATCCTAGAAAATATTATAACAACTGAGAACTGGATAAAAACTTTTTCTATTCATTTCAAAGATTTATAAGTCCAGAAGTTTCTGGGATCAAATTTCAGTTCTAATGATGATCAACATTATATGAAAATAATCATCACTTGTGAATAGTTCACAATTATAATTTTACATGACACAATTCATTTCGCTTTAAGTTAATTAGCCACCATCTCTAGCACATAGAGATGCCTATCTTATAGCCAATCAAATTCTGGACACCCATAGGAAAAGTTTTTTGAAAAAATATCCTTACTATTCCCAGCACTCTTAAAAAGATCATGGGTATATTAAAAAATTCTTCTTTTTTTTTGTTGGAAAAAATACAAATACAAATAAAAAGGACCGATAACAAACAGATAAAACAGATAAAAACAAACCTCTTCTCGAACTGTTTTGTCGTTATGGCTTAGTAAGTTTGGAATATTTTTCACTAAATTTTTCATCATAATGACTTTGCCACCGAATTCTCTAAAAAACATAGGAAAGCCACCATATTAGTACCAATAAAGTTAGAAAGTAGATGTAAATTGCGGATTTGCATGTAGCAGTCAATGTTTTCACAAGAGTAGTAAATTTGAATTATTATGTCGAAACTAAAGTGATGTGCAAAATTTACAGAAATTCAATTTTGAGCTGCCTAAAACCATTATACATACCTCAATAGTCAATGATAAAAGTTTTAGAAATACCGAAAATTTTGTGTTTTCAATAAAGAATGAGATGATGAGAGTAGCCTACCTTAGAGCAGTGCATACAATAGAAACACAACCAGCAACAACTTTTGGCTGCTTATTTGAAAAGCCAGCCATTAATTCTTCCTATAAGCAAGCAAATAGTATCATGTAACAACGTTGAAATTCAAGGTTTTAAAAATGCAAAAAAACTTGTTGAAAGTATTGCAGCTCTGCGGAATGATGTGAGGCCAAACATGTATGCCAGGAAAATGATTAAGCAGATTAAGAATTGATAACAAAAGCAGAATCACAGTGTTATGGTAATCTGCATAATTTGTTCAGATGTTCCTGTTTTGTTCACTCTAGTCACAAAAATCTGATGTTTTAAAACAATATTAATTGTTTGGCATATAATGTAATCAAATAGAAGTTTGTTGCTAAGGCTTTTTAGCCAATCGGATTTTGAAAATTTCCTTAAGGACCACTTTCATGTAACAGCCTAAGTGTTCAAATTAAAAAATTGACTTTGACAAGAATAATATCAAATCAAAAAAAAAAAAGAGGAGTGAATGAATTTAGAATACTTCTCTCTCTTTGAACCATTAAAGAAAAAAAAAGGTCTTACTATAACAACATCTTGCTTCTCTAGTTCAATATACATTAAACAAATATCAATTCCAAGCTGCTTTGTTTTAGGACGTGCATTTATGACTTTGGCAACAATACCAGATACAACTTCACTGCAACACCTAATTAGAAATATAAATTCTCAACAAGTGTTTGATAAACATTTATTCATAGCAGGAGCTATAATACTAAAGTGGTCAAAAAAAGTATAAGACAGCAAAACCTCAACTCGTAAGCTTGTCAAACATCGTTAGATTTTTGCTTTCCATCAAATCCTTTTTACATAATTAACAACAGACATACGTCTTGTCTATTAACGTAAATTAATTTAGTTATGAGCACATACTTTGTTGCACAAGCAGCATTTTCAACAAAGGATAAAACTGCTGCAAGTCCTTTCTCTTGTGCCACCGCATTTGAATCAATTACAAACTTTTTAATGATACCAAGGAAATTATTGTACTCAGGACTCTTCTCATCAATTAAGCGAAACCTCTTAGCAGCTTCTTCATAGCCGGAAACTCTTGCTTTCCACACCTAAAAGAAATTAACTGCATTAGCCGTTTTTCACTAAGGCGAATAAAGTGAGACAAGTGGATAAAAAAAATACACTTTTATCCACCTTCGTTTTATTTAGCAAATTGGTGGATATAAAGACTTTTATGCATGTGTTTGAGAACTGTTTCTCCTCTATATAACTACTGTCTAGACTGTCTGGTTTTTATTTCGAAAAAATATATAATAAAAACAACAAAAACATGTACTCTGCTTTTACTCAGCCAATCATGCGAGTTAATGTTTGAAAAATAAAATAATAGGCATAATGCTTTTACATTTGAATTCGGTCAGTGTAAATTGCAGGCAGATAAAAAAGTTCTGAAAGTGATTTATTCAGCTTATTTATTCGGTTCGTGTAAAAAGGACTATTATGTTACCACAATTCCAGATTTTCAAATCACAAAACAATGCAAAACAATAATTTAACAGGGCAGCAAATAAGCACCAGTGTGTTACCAACAAAATTTTTAACAAAATTAACAAAATTTTTTGTGTTCACAGTTAGTGCTACCCAGCAGTGGCTTCCCTGTAAGAGAGAAGACCAGCTATTCAAGGAACTTCATTCGTCTTCATTTTTATCTTTCTTTTGGATTGATTATTAAAAAAATATTGAACAGACGATGTTTGTGAAAGAAAAATATTTTAAAAAAAAGCGTTTTCAATTAGGTCGTCCAGCTGAAAATTAGGTCAGCATCAGCCCCTTTTAAACTATGATGAAAGTAGATAAATACATAGGCAAGAGTGTGAGCACTGTAAAAATGGTAAAAAGTGACTCTTGATTAATTCATTCAACAGATCTGATTTCTGGCAAGGAAGCAAAGAAAAAAGTAACAAGTCCATATGAATAGGAAAAAATAAAGAGAAAAAAGAAGAGCAGGTATAAGAAATGGATAAAAATATAACTTTGTTAGTATTTTCTAGATGGAAGATCCTGTTTATGTTTGGAAATGCTGAATTGCACAAGGAAAAACGAACAGGAATTAAGTGTATTTTCTAATCATAGCATTGTTACACAAGTATCTCACACTTTTGTTTGTAAAAATTACATGTTGGCAAAAACTTATTTTTAGGAAAGTATAACATTCTTATATTGAAATCATGAATATTTGCATGTACAAGCAATGAAAAGTCACTATGTTCAAAAAAGTCATGATACTCAAATCTTGTTTTCTGTGCTGCCATTTATTACTTTTTGATATCAACCCCTGTAGTCTCCAAGTACTAAAAATATAATTTTCTCAAAATAAGTTGCACATGATAAAATAGTAACACAGTCGCAAATATTAGAATTTCAGTTCAGAAACTTGAGGGAAAACTTTTTAACTATAGCTAGCAACGATCGAAATAAGGCTTCGCAGTTCCCAAATTTCAAACCGTTAAATTAACCTTATTTTGATCAAATGTGAAGCGAAGACAATGTTTTTCCCAAATACAAAACACTTAATGTTCTTGTCTGCTCCTTTCGTTATCTTCACGAAGCCATTACCGTTATATACCTATGGTATATTTTTCTACATTATTAACTTTATACAGGGTTCTTCACATTCTTCTCTACAATGCACATCATCTTTTGTGACAAAAGTATTCCTCAAGGTATATGGAGAGAAGAAAAAATCCAAAATCAGATGAAGGAAAAAATTTAATCTCGTGCAAAATTGAGTCATTAATTTCATTAATACAGAACGCAGTGTGCAAAATCTTCAAAAAGTCTCTGTGGAGAAGTGTTTTTATTGAAACAGCAGGCGATATTGCTTGCCATTCATATAGAACACACTCCTCCTCATAAACTTATGAAGATTTTTCCCACTGGGAATATTTCCTGTCCCAACGTCAAAAACAGGTGGCCTACTTTAAAATAAAATTAAAAAAAACAACAAGTGTAAGAATTTTTATTCATAAGGAAAAGTGTTCTTTTGGTCGATATTTTATGAAGGGTTATCTTAATAAAATTAAAAACTTTATAACTATAATTAATAACACGTTATTTTAGGGGTGTGATCACCACTCCCCTTTGTTAAATTATATCATTTTAGGTGTGCGAAACAACGCACGTGTGAAAGTAATTTCGGTGTGGTTGGGCCTGCATGTGTGATCACACGCCATTCCTAGTAGGACTGCATCATAATAGCAACATGACTTAATTATTCATTACAAGATCAAAGCTATGTTCGATGGGCTTTGTCTGTACTCCTCAAATCTATACCAAAGGTCAAGGCTTAAAATGAAAGGTAGTACTATCGTACAACAAATTTGTGAAGTCCTGTAAAATAACATAATCTTTACACATCATGTGTTTTATGAGGATGCATATCGTCTGAAAGCTGTGTTTTTATGCAGGGTCCCTAATCTCTCCCACGTCCTTGCTGAAAAACTTGCTTGAAAATACTTTTCACAGTATTCAATGTTGACGATGGACAGTAAACTTCTGCTGGTATGCTTAGGTGGTGTCAAACTTGTGGCATAGTACCAAATGGTTGACCACTCTGTCAGTTCGAGTCTCATTGTTATACAAACAAACATAAGAGTGTAAGCATAAAGTGTGGATCCAATGTAAAATTTCCTCCATTGTTCAATAACTTTGTTTAAGACAATGCAATCATCAAAGTTTGCGGTCCCTTTGGGAAAATGTTTCAGTGAACCATTTTCAAACAGTTAATTTGAACCCTGGTTAGATAGAAACTTGCCAAAAACACTGTAGGGGCCTCCTTCCTGTTTGTTATCTATCAGTTTTTGTTACCATAAATAAGCATAATTTCTTTACTGATGTTATATTCTATTTTGCAGAAACACTCTGTAAGAGTCATCAAATAAACAATTTGTCATGAAATTGCACTGCTGTATGTAACAAAATGATCAAATGAATGGGCCAGCCAGAAATATTGTATTGTAGTTCATTATAGTCAATCAGAGAATTATCAAAGAAAGGATGTACATATAGAGAGATCTATGGGCTCTTGTCAAAACTTTGGCCCACTTCAGGGGTGACACGCTTACCACTTTGTCTAAAATTAGCATCAAATTAATGGTACCCACTCACTTATACCTAAATAAGGTCATCGTATATTGTTACCAAATTCAACACCAATACAATGCTGGGCATTCAGACACTTGTAAATTAGGAGTTAACTCGTCACAGTACAGCCTGAAAGAAACTTTACATGTCCATGAATCGTTTCACTAATCATTTTGAAAATTTTAATGTAAATCCTATAATTAATACCCTCTTTTTTAGAGCCTCCCTAAAATCTCGGAAAGTTGCCACGCACGTTTATTAGAGGATTTATGGTAAGACATCTGAGGTTTCAATAACCTTAGTAAACCAACATGTTTTCAAACTATAAACATCTCTTGAAAAAGCAAATTTTCATGTATTATTCAGATAGTGTGCACACTTGTCAATATAATCTTACACTTGTTAATATCATTTCACACTTGTTAATTCTTTTCACGTGGCGTTTGTCATTATATTTTAACTTCATCACAAGAATGTAGGAATGTAATCATTTTTTTGAAGAAACCGTACAGAATATAATTAAACTTTTTACAGATGCAATCCTCATTCAGTACAGCATGGAAAAAAATTTATGTGTCTGCATAAGATAATAAGCTTTCACGAAGGATCGTCGTTATTTTTATGTCCAGTCCTATCGTATGTCTAAAACAAACTGTGTAGAATACAAAATTCTTTTTGTAATTTAATAACGACTTCATATTTCCATGTAAAAAATCATTTCTTCACAGACGCGTAAAGTTTCTGTCTGGCTGTACTTTACCCAGGCATATTATAAAAAGAACTTGGGAATTAAAAATTCTCCTCTACATGCCACTACTTCTGGAATAAATTTATCCAACGGAAATGTAAACCTTTGACGCAATCCAATGGTTTCCCCTTATACTAATAAGCATACGGATACGGAAACCTTTGTCTATTAAACAAACTGATGTTTTTTCCTTCGTTTTTTTGCTTAGGACTCATGACCAGGGCTTAAAAGTCTTATAGTATTAATATATATAGATTATAATGATTATAATGATTTTCTAAACAATTTGATGCATCCTTTATATAGACGATTTCATCAAAACTTTAAAACGATTTCATCAAACCTTTTTGGATTATAATAAACCAAGAAAGACATTACAACCATCCAGTGATGTAAATAAAGGTCAATCACCAGACATGTCCAATCGTTTTTACACATTGGTTTGACAAAAAAGTCAATATTAAAGAAACAATTAAACTGACCAGTCAAATATAATTATAATCTTCGTTTACTAGATCAGTGTATTTCATAATAAGTATGTGATGAATGGCTCGCGAGATCTCCACATGTGATCATTTCTGTGATATAAAGTCTTCAAGCTCAAATCTTTGAGGACAGGATTGCAACTTTGTCAGTGTTCTAGCTAGGATTTCAAGGACGCATAGTGGCCAAGTTCACATCAAAGAGGTGAATGTCGGCACTGCACTTTCAGGCACAGGCATTAGGACCAATACGATCGATAATGAAGAAAACCTTACAATCTTGGAAGTTCAACTATGTTTCCCCTTTTCTGAATCTTCTGAATTT
The DNA here is from genome assembly GCA_039566895.2 of Turritopsis rubra. Classification (NCBI taxonomy): domain Eukaryota; kingdom Metazoa; phylum Cnidaria; class Hydrozoa; order Anthoathecata; family Oceaniidae; genus Turritopsis; species Turritopsis rubra. The sequence goes on along the minus strand of CM077623.1, from coordinate 11,483,663 downwards.
TCTTTGAATCTTTATAACCACAAATGACCAACTTGGTAAAAACCCATAATTCTGCTAGCTTCGATAAAATACTGGAACTAAGGAGATTTAGTTAATTTAAACTAGATAATTGAGAACAAACAAAATAAAGAAAGAAGAATCACTGCTTGTTGTGAATAGTGTTGTGATCTTAATCATCTTCTTATACTAATACGCAATCTTGCTTTTTTCTTACCTAACTTTGGAAGAAAGAACTTTCGGAAAATTTTCTCGGGAAGTTCGTCAATGGATATTTGTTTATGTTTTTTACGTATTAGTATAAGGCACTCCGGTTTAGTGCTTATAATTATTTTATGATACGAAATACGTTAGGGAAGACATGATATAGGATCTCAGGCGGAGACTTCGAATTACAATCGAACATAGCAGCTATTGACAACGAATGATAAATAGTCGTTTGAAGAAAAAAGAAGCGTTTGTTTACATTTTTTAAGACAAAGTAATAATAAGAAACATGCATAAAAAAAACAAGTTTTTATTACGAAGAATAGTTTTTACACATTTACGACTTATGTTGTGTAATGTTGAAGGTTGAAGACGTATCAAACGGCATTTTATCCTATCTCGGTTTGTTTTTTTAGATTTCCAAAGAAAAAAAAGAAAATTTAGTAAAAACTGTGTTGAGCATGGTATTTTTTAGTATGTTAGAAAGAAGAAAGTCAAGAAGGAATAAAAGATTAGAGATTTAATTAATCTGTTGGTTTCGACCGTGAGTAAAATTAGTTAATACCGATGGCGTTTTTCTAATTGGAGATCTCTCTGTTCCTGGAATTTATAAAGAAAGACTTTTGAAGAAACTTCAGCTTTGAAGAAAGAAACATTATTTGGAGGTATGATTCTTTTTAGGATTTAGTTAATACCTTATATCGTATATATGTAAATCTGTATACACTCACTGTATACACATACAAGTTAATTTTGCGTGGGTAGTTTAGTGTGTGAGTGAGATATTTCACAGTTTGTGAATAATTTTTCTGAGATTTAGCATTGATAATTATGAATATGTTTACCACAAAGACTGAAAGAATTTTTGGTTGACAATAAAGTTAGAAAGTGGAAAGAATTAAGAATTGGTTAGGATTCAGAAGTCGAAAAAATACAGCCTTTTATTTAAATTTTCTTATTTTCTTAATTTTTTTTTGTAGCAAGTTGTTTGAGGGACTTGGAACTATGACGTCATTATCATGACGTTATAATATATTGCCGACAACATGTCGGTCACAATTGAATTTGTGTGCAATTTTTCGCTGGGCTTAATATATATGACATTAAACGCATAATTATTGCGTTAACTGTTGCCGTTTTGGGCCCATATTGGCTTTGAGTTATGGCTCAAATTGATTTCTTCAGTAAAACTTTACATTAAATATGATTCGACGTAAACATGTAATAACATCTTTAACAAACAAACTTCTTCCGTGTTCTGTGAATTCTATTTTTGGCGACAAATAAAGGAGAAATCAATAGTTTTACCTCAATACACCGCGTTATCAATGCTTAGTATGGCGGGTAAAAAATTCATGAATCGATGAAAGATTTTAGGGCGGCGTTTTGGACTGCGTTTTTGTATTTCATAGAGTTATTATCAATGGTTAGTATAGCGTGTAAAAACATCTTATTGGGAAAGATGTAAAAAAATTTTACACGGTATACTAGTACTAATAAATACATATATCTTGGAAACTGTTTTCTTGCATGTGTGAATGATACAAATATGAAAATCAGCTTTGGGTGAGTGTTGGTGTGCGCGAGTGCGAACGGGCACCTCTTATTGAAAGGCCTGTGAAGAGTCACCATCTTAAGGGATCGTCTACAAATATCTTATAATATTTCATCCTATCAATATGTTTTATTACACAATTTGGTACAATCAAGATACAATTGTGAAACGATTCAAATTGTTTAGTTAAAAAACGCTTTCGTATAATATTCGTTTCAAATTGTTTATAAATCATTGCTGTTGAACTTGCTGTATGCCCAACAAAGAAAAAAAGGTAAAAATTAAGTTTGCTCCGTTTTGGCACCAACCTTTAAACTACCATTATCTTCTTAGTATAGGTAATTGTTAAGACTTCATATCCAACCCTGTTTGACCCGTCCGTCGTGGAGCAGACTATTTTACAAACCATACATTCATTCCAATTTGACTTCGCGATTTTGCATACAAGTTGTTTCAGGCCATGATAATAAATAATAATTTTTCGTGCAGTGAAAGCACGGGGAACAAGTTTAATTTGATGCCGATAAAGTCGGAGAATGATATTGATTATGTTATTAGGGTCAGATATGGCGCTTTGTGGACTAAGGTAGTTTCATCTATGCTCGACAAATCAACTTTAGAATCCAATAAATGAAAAAGGAAACCTAATTTACGTTCAAAAGGATGTAAGATATGAAATACAATATCAAAACAACATTAGTAATAAAAATATAAAGACATTTCTTTCCTTTGAAGATTAGATAAATGGAGGAGAAAAGGAACGGGAGGATACGCCCGTGTTCAACCATATATTCTTTTCTTGACAAAACAATTTTCAAAACAATTTAGAGATAAAACATGGAACAGTGGAATAACAAAGTAGATACTGTAAAAACCATGTGCCGTAATAGTCCCAAAGAAAACACTAGAGATGATATTTCTTTTCTCTACCTGATCATTAGCCTTGAAGCTACTCGTAACATTTTCATAACTATAACACACAATGCAAAAAAACTCTGATAATCAGCTGGTTATTAAGCATGTCAAGAACATAACAATCGCACCGAGGAAGAGAAAACTCCCTTACATGAAAATCTGCTTTCAAAACCGGATTTAAAAGTCATGATTTGAAGTCCCATGGCCAATCTTTCAGTTCCGGTAGTAAACAAGATGTGGCGATAACAGCACGCGTGAATATCAACAACTTCATTTCGGTCGTGTTTTTTGTGTTTGGATTTGTTTAGGTTTCAGACTCATCTTGAATTTACCCCCAATTATTAAGTGATATTTCAAATTTAAACTATTGCGTCAAAAGTACCTAGCTTCTTTTTAAAGTACCTTTTTAAATGTTTTTTCATTTTTTTATTGATTAATCGTTTCAATATTAACGTGGGTCGAGAATAGAAGCATGTCGACACGAGCATAGATGAAACTACCTTATGTTACTTTTAGAAACTCACAAAACCAGGTAAAATACATAATCTCACGGTTTTCTCTCATTTCGCACTGTATTTTTAGGTTTAAAATCAACTCACTATTTTGATAGCTCCAAAGTTCAGATTGTTGTAGGGCAACATAATAAATAATGAAAAATGAAAATTTTCCACATATCAGTTTTGGTAAAGCCCTTAAATCATGACAGAATCATAACTGGAGAAGCAATCAACCAAATTGACAGGTTTGAGGTCAGAAGAAGTTTCTCTTTTAATAAAGCATGACAAAGTTTAGGACGACACAACCCCTAAAAATATGTCATTTGGAATTTTTGCCCTCTCATACGTACCAAGAACCATTCTCACAACCTACGTTAAATGAGAACTGTTGCGTAGACTTGTTTTACATAATTTGTATTTCAAAGGGGGAGGAAAATACAAAACAATACACACAAACAGACCCACACGGTGTGAGAAATCCATTTTGACAAAAATCAACATCAGTTTTTCACATACCTTATGTACCACTTTGTCTTCTATAGGCAACTTTTGCCAATCATCCTCATCGCCCATGCCTTGTGACTACAAATGTCAGTTAAAAATGGGTTAAATTGAATACAGGGTAGCATGTATTTTCTTGAACTTTTCGCATTTCGCTTCGCTTTGGTAATACATTCCGCGAAAAAAAACTTTAAATTTTCAGCCAATCATATGATAAGATATGATGTTCTAACCAATAAGAAGATCCAAGCTGGTACACAAAAAGTCAGCTAGCAAAATGGTAGGCTTATCAGTAGACAACATCGAATGACATCATTTATTGTTTGCATTACAATTAACACTAGACATACGGAACTGTGTTATTACGCATCTAACTGTTCTTTCATTAACAGGTGGGGCACTCATGACCGTGTAATTTATTCATTGTTAGAGAGTGTAATGAATGTTGACATGTCCCATTCCGCTTACAATTTTGTGCTGCAAAATCCCTGCCCCACAGAACTTGATTTAAAAGGATTAAGTGCTGAGGAAAAGGCAAGTATATTAGAAGTTGTACAAAGAAGTCGAGAAACTATACAAGGCATGGAAGGACAGTTAAGCAAGTTCACTAACCTTATGAAAGGTTGGCAATATCGTTGGTTCGTACTTAACCCAGATACTGGCGATTTAATTTATTATTTGGACAAAGACAAAACTAGATGTCGAGGCAATCTTCCACTAGCGGCGGCTGTTGTTTCTCCCAGTGAAGAAGACTCAGTTTCCTTTATGATCAGTGCATGTAACAGTGATATATATAAGCTGAGAGCCCACGATGCAAAGGAAAGACAACATTGGATCAATTTAATTAGAGCTGTTGCAGAGTACCATGGGAAAAACCAGACTAAACCAATTCTGCCACCACCACCCCCCTCTTTGAAGTCATCCAATCTTGAGAGATCAGCTTCTATGTCACCAAATTCCACAGGAATTAAAGAGACTTCCCTTCACAGGACTAAAACGATAGGCTACAAGAGTGAAAATTACCAAAGAACTAAACCATCAATTCCTACAAATCCTATACATGAAGAGCTGAAAAATATCAAAGATGCCTTGAATAGTGTGATGGAATATAACTCGAGTGCTATTGAAGCATTAGAATGTCGATCTGAAACTGCTGAAGTTCCATCTGCTCTTGACGAACACACCCTTGTGCTCAAAGCTACCTCTCAAGCAACAGTTAATATTTTGCAACAGTGTTTCAGTATTCTGCAACAACAATCTTTTGAGCTTCAAGGTTCAGCAAATTCAGCCAGGCTTCCTGTCGGAGCAACTATAGAGTGGTTTGAACCTCTAAGTCAACGTAGGATTGAAAGAAGTATATCAACGGAGAGTGATGAAAGCATAGAAATGGTAAACGATAATATGGTAAATGTTATGAAGATAAAAGAATATGCTGTGGATGAAATTGAAGACCAAAAATTAGACACCGATGAACAACTTGAGGATATGGAATCCCATAAAAGTGTGATACTTCATCTTCTATCACAACTCAAGTTAGGTATGGATCTGACAAGAGTTGTTTTACCAACTTTCGTGTTAGAAAAAAGGTCTCTCTTGGAAATGTATGCAGATTTTATGACACATGGAGATCTATTTTTGAAAATACCACATGAAAAGACTCCAGAAGATCGTATGATTGCTGTGCTGGAATTCTACCTAACGTCGTTTCATGTGGGAAGGAAGAGTGGTGTTGCTAAAAAGCCATATAACCCTATTCTAGGTGAGCATTTTCACTGTTCCTTTGATGCTGAATTGAGTGAATCTGGCAATGACTTGATACATTTTTTAGCAGAGCAAGTTTCTCATCATCCTCCAATATCAGCTTTTTATGCGGAATCTCCAGCTCATGGTATTTCCATGAACACTCATATATGGACAAAATCAAAATTTTATGGTATGAGTATTGGTGTTATTAATGTTGGTGAGTGCGTATTGACCCTACATGACCATAATGAAGAATACATCATCACCTTTCCAAACGCTTACTGTCGTTCTATTTTGACAGTTCCTTGGGTGGAGTTAGGAGGACGCACATTCATACGATGTGCAAAAACCGGGTATAATGCAGTTATCACGTTTCACACCAAACCATTCTATGGTGGGAAAGCAAATCGTGTCACGTGCGAAGTTAAGCACTCATCAACTGAAGATGGAAAGCTTGTTTGTCGGGGTGAAGGATATTGGGATGGGATTATGGAATTAGATTTGGTAAACAGTGAACAGAAAAAAATAATTGATGTCACTAAGTTAATGATATGCAAAAAAAGAGTCCGTCCTTTAAGTATGCAGTCTGAGTATGAATCAAGAAAGTTGTGGTTTAACGTTACTGATTCCTTGCAAAATGATAATCTAGAGCAAGCAACAGAAGAGAAGCATACCTTAGAAGAAAGACAACGCAATGAGGCCAAACATCGAGCCGCAAGTGGACTTGAATGGAAAACAAACTTTTTTTACAAACACACAGACGAATGGTTGATCTATCCTCAAATACCGCAGTTAAATACAAGAAAAAAATCGAAATCACTTCTCAATTAATCATTTATCATGCGACAAGGAATGATAACTTTGAAATTGTTAATTTTGGCATTTACATAAAATATTATTTTCCATAACTAAAAATACTTATATTTTTTAAAAACTGCTTTTCTTTTGTGTTATTCCTGTGAAATTGAAAATCTCTGTGTTAGGAATGATATTCATACAGTTAAAACATAGAACATACAGTTAAGTACTCCTGTTAAGTTCGGACGATAGTTCTATTTAGGGCTCACAAAGGAACGTAAATCAGGTATGGAAAGTGTTCCAAAACAATCTAATGAGAGGCATGGATCAAGTCTTCTTTTCTAAAATGACATTTTTTTTTTTTTTAAACACAATGCTGGAGCTAATTGTATGGACTGAATTGCAAATCCGTTCAATTGGTCTGATAAAAGCAGTTTCTTGATTGATATGTAATATTTAGACATAAAATGGACCAAAAAAATATGTTAGCATTTTTTTAGGCTGCTGCATGTATATTTTACAGACCAGATAAATTTGAGCAATTGTTCCACTAAAATGTGCGTATTTAGTAAGAGTAACTGCCTTGATTCAAACTTTTTATTCACCGGAATGTATCTTTGATGAAGTCAGTATGTTTCTACTGTACTTTAAAATTATAAAATCTGGTCTGTAAAATACACAGTTCTGATTTTTGATATTTTTGGACAAAAACTTGCAGATCTTATGGTGTGTTGTAAGAGGTAATTTGTTTAATTCAAATCCTAGTAAAACTCGCCACTGAGATATAATACTTTAATCGGAGAAACTTTCGCGAGAGAAACTTTCGCGAGCTGAAAAATTCGCGAAATTTTTTGGATAAACTTTCGCGAATCGAAGAACACGGCAAATTTCGCGAGATAAACTTTCGCGAACGAAGAAATTGTTTAATTTTCGCGAGATAAACTTTCGCGAATGAAGAAATTTTTTGAAATAATTTTAGAAAACCAAGGATTTATTGTTGCAGAAAATAGACGAATATTAGTTTCAAACATATCTGAATTTGCATTTTCTTAACAATTCTAATGTAATAATAAATAGTTACAAAGACTGTTCATCATCAAAATCGTTAAAAACATCATCGAATACGTTTTTAAAGCCTTCTGGCTCCCACTCCTCTTCGTCGTCGGAATCAACTGCACCAATTGGATGACAAAGCCCATCGATCTCTTCCTGTTCCAGCTGGCAGACTGCGCCTACATTTGTGATGACACTACTTTCAATGACCAAAGGGTCGATATCATGGAATGGATCTATACTCGGCAATTTCTTGCTACCAAGCTTCAGGGCATCGAATATGCCAGCGGCTTTCCATCCATTTACCACTATCTCCTTTCCTTCAGCCGACGTAATGAAATTATAGTAATCAACAACCCAGCCAGCATGTAAAGGTTTCAGCGTTGAGAGGCGTAGCTTAATATCTATGTCTTCCAGTGATTTCCCAGAATTCAACTGCTCAGAAATCTGTTGTGAGTACCAACCATGAAACTTTTTTGCAAGAAAGCCCTTTGCACTTCCGTTAACGGTAAGATCCAATGGCTGATAAAAACGAGTCATATTGGCAGGTACATTAGTAACCAATATGTTATTTTCCTCTAAAACATCTTTGACATCGGACGTCATCTGTCCCGTGAAAACATCCATTATCACGAGAGCTTTTTGATCTTCTCTGAGACCTTTCACTTCACGCTCCTTTTTGACATACGGTACAATGATTTCCTTCAGCAGCTTTATAGATTCGTTTGTGTTAGAAAAGTGCTTTTCATTCACACTTAATGAAAATCTAGAGGGGAATTGATAACGTGGCAGACTTTGCTGAGTTTTACCTCCGTAAATGAGCTGCATTGGAAGGAATTTTCCGGAAAGAGTGATGGAAAAGGTTCCTGTGATAGAGCGCTTATCTGAGGAGCCAACAATAGCAACATGTTTGCTATTTTTCTTTGCCAGAGTACTGTTGGAGCATTGAACAATCTTCAGCGGTGTTTGGTCTAAATTGATCACCAATGAGTCGGGAATTTCATACTTCTCCACCTTAGTAACGATTTCATACAAAAAGAGGTATTCAATCTCTTTTCTGGCAGCTTCTGGAATGTCAACCTTTGAAGTAGTCTTACGACGACGCGTGAAGCCCATCCTATGGAAAAGGCTTTGTGCCCAAGAAGAAGATTCCAAATCGATATCACCGATTACACCAGGATACTTCTTGATCAATGCAGCTGCTGCCGAGTTCGCAACAGCCCAAGTTACAACGGCACCACGATTGCTCATTGCCTCAATATAATTTTGGACCATAGTATCAAATTTCCCCAGAAGCAACGGCTTGCCAGTTTTTGTTTGATATTTGGAAATTTCCTTGGATGATGGGAGATTCTTTTTCTTTTCTTCTTTGATTTTTTGTTCGTACCTTTTTTTAAATTCCCTTACAGTGCTTTCTTTTATGTTCGGAAATTGCATGAATGGATACCGAGTAGCATATTCTTATTAGCCTGTGCTCTTTATAAAACATGTGTACTTGTGTCGAATGTCCGATTAGGATGAGACATTAATTTTACCGAATCTATGGTGAAATCGGAAATCGATTTCATCATCTCAAAGTACACTCCATTGCAGAGATATTAGTTTTAATTTTGAAAGAGCACGATTAAATACTTAGGAAAAACGATGGAGAGTTAATTGTTTTTTTTTTCGAATGGAGGTTACTTCGAAAGACAAAATTTCAACAAAGTTGACAAGTTGTTCCGACAACAATAAAACATTGTAATAATAATGTTAACAAAAACATTGAACGCAGCGATTCGGGGATACCATTATTATAGAAAGTATTGGCATCCCATCAAAGAAGAGCATCTCGTCTGTTCTCATGAAGAGAATAATGCATTCGATACATTTGCTATAAAAGTATGCAAGACGAACGGGTTGATTGTTGGACATTTCCCAAGAGAACTTTCACGAACTGTCAAGTTTTTGCTGGTTAGAGATGCGAGAATTTTTGCCGATTTAACATCTACAAATTACCGCAGATCACCTCTTGTTCAAGGAGGTTTGGAAATCCCGTGCAATGTAACAGTACAAATGTCTCCAACCCCAAAAAATGCCCAGCTTCTCGACCGACTGATGGAACTTGTTGAAGCAGTTTATGCTGAGCCAATGCCACCAGAAATCCTGGGATCGTTCCTAGCAGACGAGATAGAAGTTGACTTTCAGCCAGCAGAGCAGCCTCACAAAATAAAAGGAAAATTGGATAAAAGAGCTACAAAAGAGACAAAGTCGTATGATATACGCGACATGTTCAGGGGAAAAATACCACCAAAGAAGCCGAGACTTGCAGACAAACAGCCGGGAAAAGAATCAGATATTGTTATTATCGATTAGATGATTTTGGCGGAATTTTGGACGTTTTCTTAAGCTTGGTTCCCACTGCGGCGATGATCGCTATCGCCCACACTTCATCGTCGACGATGAGTTTGGTGGGAATGCTGAAGTTCGTCGCCCAACTCAAAAAGTTGGGTGACGAACGCAAAAATGATGGGCGATGAATATCAAAAAGTTGATATTCATCGCCTTGGTTCGTCGTCCAACTCGTTGATCTTTTCATTATGTCGGAAAAGATAAAAGACTTAAAGGACACACATGATGGATTAAAAATTTAAAGAGATTTGTTTTTGTTTTACCGAACCACGTGGAGTGCAAAATCTTTTTTCTTCAAAAATAAGCTAGTGATCTACTTGATATAAAATGTAATGATAAATGTACCTGTAAACTCTTTGAGAAGAGGAAAGGAATACTTGTGATGCAGCAAGTAATTACACGATGTTTCGAAATAGATACCGTATTTCCTCTAATAAACGCCGCGTTTATTACAAATTGCAGAGTTTGGATGCGGCGTTTGATAGAGAGCGGCGTTTATCAGAGGGCGGCGTTTATTACAAAATGAAAAATCAAATAAAAACAGACTTTAAACAACAATGTTTTCTCTTCCTAAAAAACTGTCTAAGCTAATAGCATTTTACATTGAAATTGACGGTAATCACGTGCACGCAATCGTAAATGGTAAAAAAGAAGTACGAGAAAAACAATATTCGTTTTTATCTTTAGTTGTGGAAGAATTTGTTGATAGAAAACAAGTCCAACTCGTGTAAACTATTTTTTGTTGCTTGTTTAGTCTGTTTTCTAATAAACGCCGCTTTTCAAGATGCGGCGTTTATTAGAAGGCGGCGTTTATTAGAGGGCGGCGTTTATTACAAATGCTTGGCTATAAGTGCGGCGTTTAATAGAGGGAGGCGTTTATCAGAGGGCGGCGTTTATTAGAGGAAATACGGTAATAGGAAACCATGATAGCACTCTCACGAGAAAGCACAGAAAGTGATGTTATTATCGTTAATTTTTTTTTTTTTTGATAAATTGAATCTCTCTCTATACAGTATAACCCCGTTAAGTCGGACTCTCAGGGAACCGAAATAATCGGTCTGACTTATCGGGAGTCCGACCTATCCGAACTTCGTCTTAAGTCAGACTCTACTTATTTAGTCCAAGGGGGACAAGGTTTTAGTCCGACTTAAAGAAAAGTCTGACTTAAACTGTGTCCGACTTAACGGGGTTATACTGTATATAAATAATGTTAATTGCTGTGTTGTTGTCGTAATCCACCAAGATGCCGAAAGCAACGTTTGATTTACAAGACGACGAACATCTTTCCATCGAAGTCCATAAATACAAATGTTTGTACGATAAAACGTCAAAAAGTTACAAGGAGAAGGATCGTGTTATCAACGCATGGAATACAGTAGAAGCAGCTCTTGAATTAGCTGAAGGTAGTTATAAACTAATTGATAAAAACATAATATGTAATATCTGTGTCGGAATTCTCTCCTGAGGCGTCACAATATTTCAAACTGATGAGTTTTCTTTTAACTTTAGGTGTGGTAAAAAGAGGTTCGAAAACCTAAAGAAAAGGTATAGCAAGAAGAAGAACGCATACAAATATGCTACCAAATCAGGATCTGGTTCACAAGAAGCAGAAGTCGCAGAAAAGGAGCTTAAACGCTACGATTTTCTTAGCTGGTTAACACCTTTTTTAAGGCTGAAACAAACTATATCAAACGTGAATCCCAGTATCGGTGCAGTAAATGACAATCCAGATGTTTCTAATGATGAACAATATGATACTGAGTCAACATTCAATGACCTGGATTCCCCCGAACCCTTAAAGTCACCGAGCATTTGTGCCGTAAAACCGTCCAAGAAAAGTAAACTTAAAAGCGAAGAAAATGATAACGAAATTGAAATGCTTAAAACTATTCACCAGAAGTAAATTGAGGATGAGAAAAGCTCTGATGATGACGATGGAGATGCTACTTTTGGCAAAATGGCAACCAAGGAATTGAAAGTTTTGCCACATCACTTGAAGTTTAGATTTAAGCATGATGTAAATAATTTAATTTTTAAATATCAATTACAGTTGTTCGCACAATCCCGGAATCCTGATGTTCAAAAAAAAATTCAAGCTTCTGCTTCTGCATCGCACACAGGTCAGGCTGGCTGGTATGATAATTTGTCAATGTATATGAATAATAGTGAATAAAGTATACTTTTAATATATGATATATACAGATGTTGTAAAAACATGCTTCAGTCAAATGAAGTACTTGTATCTCGTTGAATCACATCTATACATCATGTCCGCCTAACATGATCCAACTGCCATTCTAAAGCCCCAACCCCATTTACGTATTCTGAAATAGCATTACGCATTTCTACTGCATCTTCTCTTGGGCGACATCCACGCAAATTCCTCACTTCTACAATCCCTCCACTTCCTTCTGCGACAATTTTCCTCCATTCACCTAACCTAATTTCTCCGCTGTAATTATCAACAAAACCCGATGGACAATATGATGGATTATCAGTAAGCTTCAAATAATTGTGCAATCCAATACAAGCCAATGTGTACCTTTCCGCATTCTCCACCGAGGCCTTGATAGGCTTTGAGAAAATCCTCCAACGAGCCACCAGTATTCCAAAAGCATTTTCGATCACTCGACGCGCGCGAGATAATCTGTAGTTGAAGACTCGTTGTTGTTCCTCCAACTTCCTGGAAAAGGTCTAATTAACCATGTCTTCAATGGGAATATTTCGTCTCCAACTAAGTAATATGGTAATGGGTCAAAGTCGCAACCTTCGCATGTTTCCGCTTCAGGAATTTGTATCGAGTTGGTTTCAAATCGCTCGTAAATTTTGCTTTTTAACAGAACTCCACTGTCGTTATTACTGTCATACTGACCAACATCTATCAACGTCAAACAATAGCGGGCATCACATATTGCTAAAAGTACCAAGCTAAAAAACCCTTTGTAATTGTGGTATAGCGTGCCTGTGTTTTTAGGGCATTCAATTCGAATGTGTTTTGCATTGATAGCTCCAATCGCATGGTTTAAGTTCCAAAGTTCTTCAAATTCTTCAGCGAGCATTTTCCATTCTTGACTTGACGATGGATGACCCACGTATGTAGGAAACAAAATTTGTCTTAATGCGTCACAAGTTTCAGAAATTATCTTCGATACTGTAGCTTTACCCATTCGGAAAAGAAAGGTTAACGGAATTTGAGATTCACCGGTAGCCAGAAAACGTAAGGTCAAAGCTAGTCGTTCAGCAGGAGATATAGCTTCTCTGAAGTTGGTGTTCTTCTTTGTGATGAGTGGGGAAACAAGCCCAAGCAAATGATCAAATCGTTCGGGAGACATTCTCAAAAATCTTAAAGTTTGTACTTCTTTTCATAATGTTTACATACGTTATAGTAAAACACTTACCTGAAATGATTCTCTCTGTCAACCAAACGTAACTCCACCAAAATTTGTTTGTAAGCACCTTTGTTTTCCCTATGCTTGAAAATTTCCCGTACCCAAAATCGTCGTCTTTTTTGTTTTTGTTTTCTTTTAATTCTTTTTCTTAAAACCATAAAAAATAATGCTCGAAGCAATTTTCTTCTTGTCTTGCTAGCAGCCATGTTTGCTTTACTTTAAGAACAATTTTCTCATTCTGTCAAAAAGTTTAAAAGCGATGAAAAAATAAACCACCAGTGGGAAAACATCGGCGATAAGTGTTAGGCGATGAGCTTTTGGCGACGAATCATATGAGCGACGAGCGATGAGACTCATCGCCGCAGTGGGAACCAAGCTTTATTGGACAGCACCAAATACCATGTGATGTAAGGTTATTTACATCGGAAACATCGAAAATGAATAAGCTCCGCATCTAAAAATGGAGTTCCGAAATAAGCGTGGGGCCATCCCATCACTTCGCCCAGAATTCGAGCAATACAATAAGAAGCAGTAAGAGCATCAATCATTGCATTTGTTGCTGCAGCAGTGGAGCGTCTGACAACAGGTCTCAAAATTCTACTTCTCCAAGCAAGTGGACCGACTTTTCCTTTATCATCTGAAAGAAAGAACACATATCCACCTAGTTTTGACCAGAAGGCAGGATACCCATAGAAGCGTCACTGTAACAAAGGTGGTTTGAACAGCTCTCTAATATGGTTGAATGCATGGAGTTATTAATGGGTTGGCACTTAATTCTCCGAAGTACTTTATTTTTGTTTTCAGTATGTCCTCTATATTTGGAGTTTTCATAGCAGAACTCATCAGAGAGACTTCAAACGAAATATCTGGACGGATTTGCGTCGGTACCCAGTTTAACTCTCCAACTAATTTCCGATGCCTCCATGGTCACCGAGAACCGCCAATAGGAACTTTCACTTTTACTTATTAAATTTAAAAACGAAGGGAAATTATAAGTGTTTAAGTCAATTGAATTATCAATTTCTAATGTTAAAGACAATGTGTTTGCTATAAATACCGCCGCAGGTACCACCTGATGCTGACATCATCAGTACACCGATACAGACCTTTCAGTTACTTCTATGAAAGTCATCATTAAAAGCAACAAAAAATAGTAGCTTATATTTAATACCAACGATAATTCACGTGCTACTTTTATGAAAATCAAACAATACAACAAAGTGTGTAGGTTCTAAATAGAGGAAATGCTGCAATCGCTGGGCACAATTTACAATCATTTTCAACACAAAACGAGGCCTGCTAGGACATCCAGACATAAAATACGACAGGTAAACAGAAAATTCAGGAAAGGTGAATGGACAACGTGGCAGTTGTATTTTCTTTGGATCTTAAGTGGAGCAAGCAGCAAGCAGTAAAAGACAACAGAAAACAATCACAAAGAGGCAACTAAACATCATAAATAAAAGTAAAAATTTACAATTACAAGAGACTATATTAAGGATTTTTTTTTTCAACGTCCATGCCTTAGCTTCTCATATCTGCACAGATTAATTGCTTCCTCCATGATTTCCAACGTCAAAGCCGCGTGACTTTCGTTAAATATCAACGACGGGCGAAATCGTATACTACGTTTCCCATTCCCACCATTCTGTAAACCTACAAAAATACAGAAATACAATTTTAAACATGAATAGACTTTTTTATTAGAACAAACTATATAGAGAACATAGGGCCTAAAGAAAGGGTATAAAGAACACAAGGCCTATCTTCTAAAAGTTAAGAACGTACTAAGAACATCAAGATATAAGAAAAATTGTTCATAAAAAAATTCCTCCGATGAAAAAACCTTATGGGTTTACTTATCTATCAAAGCATTGCTATCTGCACCAAAGCCACCCCTGTTGACATGGACAGATGACTTAGGTACAAATCAGTATTTATATTCAGAATTATGGATATTTAGTAAGGGTGTGTTAAGAAAGTATTCACAAAGATGAAAAGTTATAAACGTTAGAAGATTTATAAAAACGTCTTCTGCAGGGCATTTATTTTCAAATACTCTTTTGTCTCAGTGTCAGATTAACATTTTCCGTTTGTGGTGAATGAATCACGTGATTAACATTTTCCGTTTGTGGTGAATGAATCACGTGAGGAAAACTTACTAAAAATAGATTAGTTTACGGAATGGTTTATTGTGTATCTTCTCTAAATTATTCAAAAAATTAATCTATTGTGGTCAATGAACAAAAGAATTTAATTTCTATTAGCCATTCATTATTAATTACGATAAAGGATTAATTAACGAATGACGTTTTACCAAGGTTTCTCATCACGAAAGATAATTTGTCTCTCAGCTCAGGAGTTGAACATGACACTGCACAGAAGGTTCCAACACCACGTCCATCTTCAATACTGTCAGGATACCGAATCTACAAGAGGAAACAAAAGAACAGAAGCTGTATTTTTTGTTTTTCGTGGGGACAGAAAATGCACCAATAAATACGTAAAAGTGAAAGTGAAAGTACCTGCAATTCATGCAGACCTTTTCTGAGTGCTTCGCCAGCAACTCTCGTCCTTTCTAGCAGTTCATCGTTTTCTATCGTATCAACGACTGCTTTTAAAAGAGTGACACGCGCTGGGTCACCCATCCAAGTATTAAAAATACGAAATGCCTAAAAAGGATAGTTAAGGGAAACATCAAGAAAGGGTTATTCAAGAAATCCCAATGTATATGATTAGTATGCCCATCTCTAAAACGCATCGTCATTGTAATTCTTGTTAGATTACAAACAGAACCTGTTTCGGTAAGAATTCTTCTTTGAAATAAAATCCACCAACTAACATCTTTTTCGCGAATGTAACAAAGTCTGGTGATTTTGGAAGATCCCAATGTTCGTGAGCCCTATACATCAAAACAACTCAATTGATATTGAACATTACGGCTGTTAATATTATTACATAACGATGCACGATTAAGAAAACGTACCAAAATTTACCAGTAGGTCCTCCACCCGTCTGAACTTCATCGCATACAAATGCTCCATTTACCTTTAAAAAAGCTTATGTGTATAAGTCAAAAGCTTTACCTTCCGGTTCAACTCAAAAAATCACAAACGATAAGATAGGTCTGTAAAATACAGCATTGCTATCTTTGAAACCTACTTCGTGTATTATTTCTTGCAATGCTCTGTAAAATGATGGCGAGGCGTTGTTGTCGCCTGCAAGAATAAACAACAGCAATACATCAATGTGGAGCAAACAAAAAATTAAATAAATAAAAAAGTCAACAAACGAAAATGTGAGTTGCCATTCTCAACAAATATGACATACCTCCTTCTGCTTGTATAGGTTCAACAATTAATCCAGCAACGTGAACCCCTTTTGCATTGGACTCTAAAATCTTTCTTCTGACCTAAAGTTTTGAAGAACCATGAATCTGTAATATACTAACTGCAGTAAATTGATTACAGCAACAATAAGAAAAATATACAGAGAACAAATGCGAATCAATTAAGGACGAACGAATAAAACACCAACCATATCGAGGCAACGAGCTTCTTCTTCTTTATTATATTGAACATTGTCTTCTAATGGATAGAGTAGTATAGGGAAATCGGCTACAGGCCACTTGAAGCCAGGTATATCCACTTTATACATGCCCTTCGACCGGGTAAGTGATAAAGCACCTATTGTAAATTGCAGACGTGTTAGAAAATAGATAGCAAAGGAAGTTAAGTCGTTGAAGACGTAAGGAAAAGAAAAAAGATTTTTAAAATGCGTTTTTTATTTTAATATTAGTTCTGAAGAAAAAAAAGGAAACAAAAGTTTATACCCATGGTTCTTCCATGAAAACTTTGACTAAACGACAAAAAGCACAAATCGGGAGTGCCAGGAAGCTATTTAAAAAAAGATCTCAGGTTATTTGAAGAAAACCATTTCTATTACAAGTTTCATCTCACGAAGTTATAGATTATTTTCCTTTTCTGATTCTGACCATCCCTACAGTGCTGCTCATCCAGAAACCTGCCACAATAATAAAGTACATTTTTGCTCTCTCAATAATTTCTTAACAAAGTCAACAACAGAAACGGAACCATGTACTCATATATATGACAGGGATGGAACGAAACAAATATGGATCTTACGAACATAAGATTCTAACCTCTTGATTCATGCAAGTTTCAAGTTCTATATCTGTAGGGAGAAAAGATCCACGCTGGTCAGCCTAAAATTTCCAAAAACTACATATATGATTATTTCATAACTTGCTTTTGATCTTATCGTATTTTTGTGACCTGAACGAATGCACCACAGCCCTCAATTTTATGGCTAGATATTTTTGGTCTGACCAATTAATGATGTCTATTTATTTATTTATTTATTTATTTATTTATTTATTTATTTATTTATTCATTTTATAATCTTTATACAGGAATCATCGATTCAGTTTTAAATACATGTATACATAATAAAAACTTGTTAAGTTGCGCTTTCTCGCCACTTTAGTATATTGCTGAAACTCGAAATCTTGAAATTATTTGGAATTATCGAAGTTTCAAGGATAACGTTTATGAGGTGACCAATCAGGGATGCCAGCTCATATGCACAATCTTTGATTAAACGAGATTATATCTGATCTGGTCCAGCAGACTTTTTGCTATCAACCTCCTTGAGAAGACGTTTGAACGGAGACATAACGCAATTTAAATCGATGTACAGTATTTATCAGCAGAACTTTTGGGTTTGACCATACAAAGTTTTCAATCTTAATGCATTTGCTTTAGGGTTATTCACAGCAGAATGGAAAA
The DNA here is from genome assembly GCA_039566895.2 of Turritopsis rubra. Lineage (NCBI taxonomy): Eukaryota > Metazoa > Cnidaria > Hydrozoa > Anthoathecata > Oceaniidae > Turritopsis > Turritopsis rubra. The sequence continues at coordinate 11,465,809 of CM077623.1, read as the reverse complement.
ATGAGCAGAAGCCATTTGCAATCTCACTTTTATTCGTGGTAATCTGATTGTTGATAATGAAACTTCTACTCGAGCTTTGACTATTGGCTTTAGTTGGAAATAGTGATTTTATATGCTTACAGAACTTTTCGGGTTTTGAAATATTCTCATTTAGCCATTCTTTATGAAACTTTGCTTTTGCTCTATTTATGCTGTTGTTCGTTTGGTTTTGTTCAAAGTTTTGTAATCGCGCCAGTATTTGCATTAGCGTCTGCATGTACATTGCTTTGAAACTACATTTTATTTAATAATAAGCTTTGTATCAAGTGCAACCCTTCTAGCAATCTAATGTCATTCTTCACAGGATCAGAAAATTTAAATTAGAAACGAATTATATAAGTTAGAAGCAATTCAAAGAATTCTGAGAGTAAAGCTGTATGGAACGTATTCTTTAAGCATCATCCGTTAAAAAACACGTCTAAAACACCCAAAACGACATAAATTTACGTTCTTAAGTATTGTTTCAGTAGCTGAAACCAAATTTTTGATTAACGATTTGAATTCACTTGAAATGTCATCATAGGTGTTCTGGCTTTGTCAACAACTTTGAGTGAGCCAATTCATTCTGTTTACATTTGAACTGTCAATATCGCCCACAAAAATCGAAAAAAATCATCAAAAACATAGATGCAGTCAAATCTCTGTAGTTCGAACCTCCATAATTCGAACTCTCTCCAATTCGAACTAATTTCAAGGTCCCTTCACCTATGATTTCTTTGTAAATGAACCTCTCCATAAATCGGCCCCTTGGATGTTCGAATTACAGAGAGTATACTGTAGTTGAAAAGTGGAAAAGTGTGGGTATGGGGAAATTAATGCCACTTGCCCTGTATTTAATCATTGCAGCTTTCATGGCATTTTCTACAGAACATGAACCACACATCATTGTTTGCACATTATTCAATCCTTTTGGAGCTACCTGTGAAAAAAGCAACAACAAAAATACATAAATGCAAACAGTTAGTATGAAATAAATGTATGATAACATAACTGCTTTACCTTCAACAGTGTGTCCTGTAACAATTTATATGTATTTCCAGGTGGGTTAACTCCCATAGCCGGTCTATTTACCATCAAACTCTATAAAGATATATGGAGTAAAATTATAGAATGTGTAAAAAGATAAACCCTGTCACGCAGAGACAGAGGGAGCTGGCACGTATAACCATTGTGAAGGGAACCTGCACAAACACCAGTAAACGAACACCGCTGGCGGTAAGTAACTCATGTGACGATCTTCTAGACCGATATTGGTGTTAGGGAAGGGAACAATGGCTGTCTTAATTGCCCAACATAGCATGTATATTACAAGTAAGGATGAAGCCTGGTTGTGATGACAACAGATAAAATGATAAAAGAAACTTACTTTCACGATTGAAGAAGAGGCAGCTTCTTCCAAAACTGGATGATTGTATCCTAAGGAAAAAATGCTTGACAGGATACAGATACAATAGCAAAGAAACATTCCCGCATTCTGTGATGGCAATTTGCTGCATTGTAACGTAGTCATGTCGAATCATAATAAGTTAAATTCCATTAATTACATTTCCCTAATACTCAACTACTTTGTGAACATAACACACAAAATAACAGCTTATTAAACTTATGTAATGACCCAGTGAACAATTTTCTTAAGCTGCAGTTTTGGTCAACCCTCACTTTCATTAGCAGATCAGAGATATTGATGTGCATATTATTGACATGAATTGAGAAGTTAAGGAAACCCCTTTTTATGGTTGCGCCATTAAGATGCGAAATGAACAAAATAAAAAAAAAAATTAAGCATCAATTTTATGCTAAATTTGGTCAAACACTTTGCAACACCACTAAAAGCATTAAGAAATGTTTTGTTTATAGTTAGTGCACAAGTCATATCATACCATACCTAACGGTAACGAAGAAATTTGATTGAGTATGTCAAGATAAACATTTCCATCCACATCAACAATGTAATTTCCCTTGGATTTTTCAAAATCAGCAAAAAAGTGAACTGAACCCATTTTCTAAAAGAGTTTAGTAAGTCTAAGTTTGCATAAAGGAGCTTAGGGAGGGGTTTGAAGGAGGCTTTCAGGGTGGTAAAAACAACAACTTTTGTTTCTATGATGACACAGAACTCAGAAATCAGTTCTGAATGTCTATTAGAACACTATAGCAGAATTGTATATCAGAGAGTAGAATTTGCTCGGAACTGACACACAATTTTACTTTCAAATAAAATAATAGGATTAGTGATCAGGTCCATCATAAAAATAGACAGGAACTCAGAAATAATCCTTCTTATATAAATAGCTGCAATAACAATAGAAGATTAAGCTATGCAACACGTACATTCATATTTTCAAGTTCATTCATCTTTTCCTGAAAGATGAAGAAAAACATTATGTAAAAACAATATTTTCTAAGGGTAAAGATCACCAAATCTTGAATGCTGAAATGCTAACCCACCAATGTGATAGGTCCTGGCACCTTTGTTTTCATCTCTGGATGTGAGTAGGGGCCATCTTCAATACCAGATGACACTAATGAACGAAATCCAGCTAAAAGGAATTAATTCATTGACTTTTGGAAAAACAAGGACTTCCAAAATCGTTTAAGATGCTTGTATTATCATGCTTGTAATGAAGATGATGCTTTTAAAAGATGATTTAGGACTGCAGCTGTGAGGTGTGGGATTATACAGCAAAGAAGATTTGAGAAACATTGCCAACACTTTGGACCATCTTTTGATTGTTCACAGGAGTTTTACACAAAATGATTGTGTATCCACTTTTTAAAATGTTGGTTTCGGGTTTTAACAAATAGAAAGTAAAAAACTGATGCAGGTGTACTGCATAAAGGCTATAATACTAACTTGTTTTATAAATACTTCGCCTTTGACTGATGTTAATACATTGTTTCAGATAACATGTGGAATTGGAAACCACTTTTGCCATACCAAACAGAACAGCAACCCTAATTGACTAACCAGTTGCAAGCAAATCTTCAATCAAATCTCCAATTTTTTTTTAAATATATATTATATTGAATTCTTCAAAAGAAAGTAAGATAAATTTAGTGTGAAGCCACAGCACGACTATTCCTTTCACAAATACTGTCAACAGTTGTCAGAAAATGACATACAAACAAGCAAGATATTATTCCCATTAATTATCAGTTCATAACAGTTACACATAGATACATAGACAATTAGTTTGCTTGATGTTGAGAAACATTATTTTTAAATCATCACATAAATGCAATGTTAATAAGTTAGACATGACAGCTGAAAGTATTTCAACAATGATACTCTTGAGTGGCTTAATATATGAGCACATTGAAACGCCAGAGAACCTGATATTTTAATATTTTAATTCTTATCATACGAGATTAAAAGCAATTTGAAGAATTTGAGGTATTAAACTTTAAGACACAATATTATAGCAGTAATTTAAGAACTTGCAATATTAAATATGCAATATTAAAAAAAACAAAAAAACTTTACATTTAATAAAATATGGTTACAAAAAGAGTAACACAGGCATGTAAATTATCTCATTCAAAACAGTTAATAATGAAAGATTTAATGTTTGAATAAATTCATTCATAAAATTGTAAACTTATTAAAACATTTCTGTCAGTTATAAAAGATGATCCGGTTGATAGTTCATTAAAGAATGTGTCTTAAAACAAAAAGGAAGAGTCTATACAATGTTCTTCTACTTCAATGGAAACCTTGGAAATCTAAAACATATTACAAACCTGTACCAGAGGATCAATATGGAAAAATATCTTATGGACACAATGCCCCCATCCTTCAAGTTAAAAATAACGCATTAATAGTAACCTTTATTTTATTACAAAGAAAGAAATCAGCTATCTCTTGATAAGAAACAAGTTGTATCAAAAGCTTTAAGAAAACCACTCAATACTTTTCTATGATAAGATAAACACAGTATAGGAACTCACATATGTATAATAGAGCTATGAAGGTTAGATTTTAAGCCAAAATAAGGTGTATATTCACATTAAAAATCTGAGCTTGTATACTCTTCCATTGCTTTTACTGTATCTTTCCCAATTTTTATAAACAAACACTTTAATTCAGTTTTAGTTAACATCCTGTAATGGTGTGGTTACAAATTGGAAATAAATCAAAGGCAATTTTTTACAGAGACCACAAACATTTTAAGTGAGATTACATTAAAATAAATTGAAGATTTAATTTGCATTTTGAGGACACTTTGACACACCCCTATAAAAAAGAAATTAGTGAAAGCAAATGATGCACCATACACGAATAAAGCATTAAGGAATGTAATAATGAGAAGATCTGAGTAGGAAAATAAATTATAGAAAAAACAGAAAAAATAGAATTTGTTATTTTACAAAAAAAAACAGTGTAACTTTCTGCAGTAGATTATAATATAACAAGGACAGAGACAAAAATTCTTTTCAAATTTACAAATAACAGAAAGTTTTGAAAAACTATTATACAAAACCTTTTCTTTTGACAAATTACCAAAATATTTTTTATATCTGATGATGATGACATTCTATCTGATGAGTATCTGAAGCTTTTAACAATAAATTTAAAAATGCGGTCAAAACATTAGATGTAAATCAAAACAGATGTTTCGAAATTCCAGACATCCAACATACGATGTCTGGGGTGGAGTGGTTTTCAAAATTTGATATAAAGAGATAGTTGATAAATTCTTGTTTCCTTCAAATCTGACAAATGTAACATCAATTCATAAAAAAGAAGATGCTACACTACAGAACAGTTTAGTGTATTGCTCTCGAACATTCTTGGGCAAACAACTAATCTTGTACATTACCACCATCGAATGAACAAGTAGAATCTAATGCGTCAAGTCTCTTTAGAAATGGAATCACATTAGATAATAATATGTATTATCATATTCAATGTTTTTATTCTAACTATTGGCAACCATTATTCGATTGACCAGACAGGATGACTCACTACTTATATATTAACTTTTTTACAATAACACAATTTTTGTGTTAATACATAGTGAAATATTTCATTGATGTGATAGAAATACATTATCTCAAAAATAATCTTCACAAGCATAGGCACATTTATATAATTTCAATGTTTGGTGTGGAAACCTTTATCTTTTATCACCACTTCAATATGATTCAGCATGAAAATACATAATTCTTTGCAGTATTCTGGCGTAATTTATTTAACCCAGACTTCTTTGATAGTGTCTTGCATCTGAGTAACTGAATTCGGGTTGCACACAGCCACTTTCTGCTTTAAAAGTCCAACAGTTCTCAATAGGGTTAATGTCTGGTGAATTTCCTGGCCAAGGCCCCAGGATTTGAAACCCTGTTATGGCCATAACTTTTTGATTTTTCAAAATTATTTATTGATCTGGGAACTGTTGATTGTTTTATTCATAATCTTGCGAGTGCTGTTTCCTCCTTCCCTGAAAATTTTAATCTGCACATGATGAAATTCTTTTGCCAGGTATAGTCACTTTCACCACACTTCTTGCAACTATAATTCACAGCTGTATCACACTTTTAATTATCCCTAAATCCCACCTGAACGAGAATGTTCAATAATGAATACTCTTTGTTCGGAAAAAGAATGCGTGATCTTGTGCGAAATGAATTAATACTGCATGATGGAAAAATACAGGAAAAAACCGGATGAGTCATCCATTCTGGCCAATACTGTACATGGTTTTAATGTTTTTATATATTTTATGCACTGATGATAGAATGTACATGGCGATTACATGGCGAATTTATTACAACAAAAAACTTGGCCAATTCACAAGATGATTACAAAACCCTCTACAGCTTGGACATTGTTGGATTGGAGGACACAAACGGTGATCAAACATGATTTCCTCCTGCAACCCCTTCTACAAGATGTTCTTGTTACTACCCGATATGGTGAAATAGGTCTGATGTAGTTCAACTTGGATGATAACCTGTAAATGAGAAAATCTGGTTATCGCTTCTGTAACTTGTACACGACAATGATGTTCTCCTGTATGAACCTGCAGTGAAAACTTCCGTGACTTCTCCATGACAGTTATGCAATAATTTGGAATTTCCATTACTTATTCCATGACCTTAAAAAATTCCATGACTTTTCCATGATTTCCATGGTTTCTATGATTAGTGACCATCCTGTGGAGATGCCAAATATATTCCATTAATAATAAGTTATAATATGTGCTATTTGTAACTTGTACTTTTTATTTCGTATATGGAGTCTTTTATGTGTGTTGATAGTCAGTGTTGATATTTTACTATGTTAGATAATTTGTCAGACAGTGTTTGTAAAGGACTTTAGAAAGGTTGGTTGGTATAACCTGTCGATAGTGTTGTATATACTTTATTATAGAATAGATACATAGATATATATTAGAGTAAAAAAGATATAGCGTCCTTGATCAATGGTAGCAGAGCCATGGCAATGAAGATCAAGACACCAGAGTTTATCGGATAGAATTGGAAGCATGGAGGGAGATCACTGATTTAGATGTGAAGAAACAGAGAATAGCCGTTGCCCTAACTCTTCCAGAAGGTGTTAAAAGTGGAATTTGAGAGAAGGTGTGTGATGAACTTTCGACTAACGATTTAAAGGGAGAGCATGGCCTTGATACTCTATTATACTTGATGGATAAAAAGCTCAAGAAGAACCAGAGGAAAATTCAATGACTATGAAGAATACCAGCAATCTGACCAGTTGATAAAGTGAATACATTTCAAAATTCGACATTATAGATTGTTAAAAAAGACAGAGAGATTGTTAAAAAAGGTATGACATTACCTCTGAGATTTTGACTTTCAAACTGCTTAATAGAGCCCATCTTGGTAATGAAAAAAGACTTCTTGTGTTGACTTGTATGGATTACAAGAAGAAAAATGACTTTTATAAACAAGCTAAATTGTCCTTGAAAAAAGAGGACCAAATTTCTGAAATTGTTAATACTGCAAAGACATTGATGTTGACCTGTAATGGTATCCTGGATCTCTGCAACTTGCGAACTGCCTCACGAAAAAAGGGGCACAATCCAGTGACATTCTTCATGCTATTCAGTCTGGATACTTATGTTTGAAGTAACAAGTGGTCTGATACGATTTGGTCAAATACAATACGATTTGTTCATAAACCATTTGGTAGAAAACTTTTATACCTAAATGTAGTATTGTATAAATCATTGTATAGTTTGTGAGAGTAACCTCTGGTGGATGATTGAGCTAGTTCAGTCTTTAAGTCGACGCCGTAATGGTGTAATGACTCTTAAGTACCTTGAACATTTCTACCACATCACATCGTTCATGTCCACTAACAGCTAGATCGATGATCCTTCCAAATGACTGAGCTTTACTTTTAACATATGAATAGAATGCTTTAGGGTTTTGTTTTGTCTCTTTTGATATGGATTGTTCGAAATCTCTAACAGCACTGAAACAAGCTGCCTGGTTTTGCCTGGTTCCTGTATTTGATGTATTCTAAAGATTGTTGAAACGATTGCTTCTTCTTCTTGACTTTACTCAATGATTTTGCATACATCCACAGGGGTTTCTTTCCTTTATTTCCAAGCTTGATTGATGGTGCGAAAGTTTTTACCGTTGACATTAATTGGTTGTGAAGGTAGTTCCACTATTCATCTAAACTCATGTTATTCAGAATGGACCAGGTATGATTACGGAATTCGTTTTTCATCACTTCATAGTTCCCTTTAGAATATAAGAAGCTGTTCACAGATCGGGGTAATGGGTCAGCTGGACACAGTCTGGTATTTATGTTGAAGTTAATGACATGGTGATCACTTTTTCCAATTGGAGACGTATGTGTTAAGTTGTCGACTACATTATCATTTTTAGAAAAAATGAGATCTAAAATGTTTTTTGTCTGGTTTAACCACGTTCTTGTAGGATGGGTTATGAATTGGGACAAGCATGAAGCTCTTATTTCAGCTATGAAATTCTCAGTTTGCTGTTAGTATGGTGACTCACTGGACCATTTTCCCAGGAAATACCAGGGTAGTTAAAATCACCCATAAGGATAGAAAATTTCGTCAGTAAGCTATTGACGAACATGCTGTTAGCATCATCACTTTTGGGTGAACGATAGATACCGCATATTTTAATAGAACCATGTTTGGTAAAAATCTCACATCCAACTGCTTATTTAACATTGGAAACCAGGAATTGCACAGCATTTAATGATGCCTTGACATAGAGGGACACACCCCTGATATTACTTTGATATGTTAAATTTGTGCAGCACTGGTAACCAGGGATGACAAGCTCTTGCACTTCCTCTACATAATGTCAGAAATTTTTTGGGATGGAGTGCTTCAAGGTTTTTGTTTGGAAAAAAGTCAACATTAGAATACATGCATAATGTTGGGGTGCCTTTTGACGACGTTTTATTTGTTTGGCTGAATGTTTGTTAGTTATTTAAAGTGGAATAAGTTTTTTTTATGAAATTTTGTAAATAAACCTTATTAGATATGCATATAAGGAATAGTTTAATTCAAATTTGTATTTTTTTGATGTTAATTCTCCTGTAAAAGGTAAAATAGCGCACCTGGAAAAATTAAACAGGTGTGACACCTCCCAGAAAGTTAATTATTGTCCTTATTATTATTGCAGAGCTGAGTTCAAGAGGAGATAAGAAGGATTAAAAGATTAAACGAGGACGTAAAAATTTTGAAGCGTCTATGCAGCACTATTTTAATAAATATTTGCAATTTCTTACCCACCTCCCTCTTTTCTCCCTTGTGGAGAACCTTAACTTTTATTTATTTGGTTTCTGTTTACATAGTGTGCCTGATCCAAATGTAACCCCTTTGCCTTTGGATCAGGTACTCTATTGTTTATTTTTGCTTTCATGCCTGTGACCCACAGGGGTACCACACTGCACATCATATGCATTAACTGGAGAACTGGTTTTTCTTTGAGTATATAAGCAGAGAAATTTGATATTTTGGGACAGTTGTAAAAATTCATTTTGAAGTGAAACATATCAAATAATTGGCTTTCTTGTATGGATTTATACTTTTCCACACCCTTCCTATCGTACACGTCCACTTACCTTGAATTCCTCTCTTAACAAAAAAGAAAAGAGAGAATAACTTCTTTATAAATACATCCTTTCCAATTGCATCGACTTTTCAACTGGTAATTCATATTTCCTAAATGGAAAATAAAAATAAAACGTGGAAACGTTTCATGTTGAAACAAAAAACACTAAAACTGAATTCCCGGTCATTTCTCATTGTCCTTTGTTGTTGGTTGTAAAGTTTACCGTTTGTTTTGATATTTCTCAGTATAGCCTTTACTTCGCGTTTATTTGCTAATTGATATTTTTCTTATAAAGTCAACTTTGCTAAAACGTGCTGTATGCGGCGCAAAATGCGAAGTTATAAAATTCTGCATAGGCAGTACAGTGCAGTGCATAGTCTTTATTATTATGAAAAAACTACTGAATTGAAATAATATATAAGAGCTAGCTAAAAGGAATGGAGTTGGGACTAGGAAAGATTATATTCTTTTGCTACCCACCCCACCCCTATCTATCCCCCTGTATTGAAAAGGGGAATATAATATGCTCGCATTCAGGGGATACTGTCCTTTTGATCGGCCCGGGGGTATCACCCCCGAATCGGAAGACATTTGTCGAAGGAATGCATTTCCTTTTAAGAGGTGTCCCCAATTAAGCAGCTTTTATCTCCTGATCATGTTCATGATAACAAAAGTCATCAATTATAGCTCCTCTGTGAGAAAACATGAACCGGTCTGTAAAAATTTTTAAACTGATCGGTGAGGAAGTGCAAAATCCTGTAGAATTTGCCCTGAAAACATTGAAACATCTTGCGTGTACGGGCAACAAGTTCCTTTCAGATCAAAAGCAAAACATGTCCTTGAATCCAGATCGATTTTAAAATCTACTAAAAACTGTTTTGATGAATTTACTTTTTTTGGGTGTTACATCACTCCAAATTAGATGATGTTGGAAAAGGTCTGCCTTGTAAATTCTGCCCTGATCCTTCTACTGTAGCTAATGCATTCAATATTTACTTCTCTATTGCTGATACTATAAGGACTTCTATACCCTATACCTCAAAAAACATTTTTCTCAATACTTAAAACACCCTAACCATTCCATGCAATCATTTGTTATATCCCCAGTAACCCCTGCAGAGGTTGCAAAACTTATTTCTTCATTATCTGGTTATAAAGCAAGCGGTCCTTATAGTATCGAAAACAACATTCTTAAACTTCTTAAATTTGAAATTTATTATCCTCTGCATAAAATCTTTAATCTTTCCTTCACTACTGGTACTTTTCCTACCCTTTTAAAATCCTCTGCTATTACTCCTGTTTTCAAAAAGGATCTCCCCTTGAATTCTCCAACTACCAACCAATATCTCTTCTATCTAACATTGACAAAATTCTTGAAAAATTAATGTACTCCCGTCTCTTAACTTTTCTTGAAAAACACAACACCTTGTATGAGAGACAATTTGGTTTCCGTAAAGGCTATTCTACTTCTCATGATTAATTAGCATCACTGAACGTATCCGTTCAGCTCTAGATCAGGGTCAGTTTGCTGTTGGGGTATTTGTTGATCTTCAAAAGGCATTCGACACTGTCGACCACAAAATTTTATGTCAAAAATTATCATATTATGGTGTTAGAGGAACTGCCAATAGATGGTTCAGATCCTACCTCTCCCATAGAACACAGGTGGTGTTGAATTAAAGTTTGTTAAAATCTCAAACTCTAATTCTAAGCTAATTAGAGATGGGGTTCCACAAGGTTCTGTTTTGGGACCGCTTTTGTTTCTTCTCTACATCAATGATCTCCATCAAGCCCTTGCATTTTCAGAGGTGTACCATTTTGCTGACGATAATAACATTCTTCATATTAGTCGTTCACTCAAATCCATCAACAAGCAGTCAACATAGACCTAAAATTACTCCTTCATTGGCTCAATGCCAATAAAATCTCTTTAAACACCAGCAAAACTGAGTTTGTTCTTTTCAAATCCAAATCTAAATCATCTAATTTCAACTTAAGACTTAAGATTAATGGGAGGAAACTTCAGCCCAGCGACCATATCAAATACCTTGGAGTATATTAAGATTAAAACTTAAACTGGAAAAAGCATACCGAAGCTCTTTCCATGAAACTTCGTCGTGCTAATGGTTCCCTCTGTAAAATCCGCCACTTTGCTCCACAGTCAATTCTTCTTTCTATTTATCATGCTATCTTCTCATCTCACTTACGCTATGGTTTGGGCCCAACAAGAATCCTCTATCACTAAACGTATCCTTCTACTTCAAAAATCTGCTGCTCGTATTATTACATTCTCTCCTCTTCTAACCCCGTCTAAACCTCTCTTTGCTAAACTTGGTCTTCTTTCTATCTTTGATTTTGTTAAAACCCTCAATATTTTATTCATACACTTATCCCTCAATCATCAGTTGCCTAGTTACATTCAGAGACATGGTGCCAAACTGCAAGTTTGGCTCATGTTAATTGAGGTGACCATTTATAATATCTTCTACCATTTTTATTTATTGTCCATTATGGTTACTGATTTATTGATGTCTACTTTGTTCCAGGTTGGTTGCCTCATTTGTTCAGTTCCTCCTTTTGTATCTAATACTTTGAACCATTACTTATTTGGCCTTGATTATCTTTCTATTTAAAAAACCTTGCAAGGACACAGGCTTCCTCATTCTGACTTTACACTGTTTGGACAATAATTATAGCTCCAGCAGTCAATACTTGTTGATTCCATTGTACCTGTGGAAGAATATGGCTAAAGTTTCCAAGAAGAGTTCAGGTAAAAAATCTTTATCAGTCATTTCTGTTGCTACTGAATCCACTCCTCCTCTGGTTAATGAGCTGCATCAGAATAAAACGTTAAATTCCGTTAACATGAATGTAAAAGGATTATCCACACACGAACTGGCACATGCTCTTTTTCTGAGGCATAGTCTTCCTAATGAACTTGATGCTAATAATGATGATTCTGTATGTTAGTTCAATTGATATTATTAATCATACGTTGCTCCCACTTCCTGCTGTTGTGGATTCTAATGAAGCTACTTTTCATGATAACATTTCTGATAATTTTATTGTTAATTTGGATGATGATCCTCAAGGTGACATTGATAATTCAGCTGACAATGGTTCTTACCAACCATCATCGTTTACAACTACAATCAATCGTATTAATACCTCCTCTACAAGGAAAAGATCTAAAAAAAAAAATGAACTTAAATAGTTCAAAAAAGAACTTCTTAAAAGAACTTCATATAGGTATGAGAAAAGAACTTAATAAAAAAAATATATATATACTAATGTTAGTAAAGATCTTACCAATTCAAATAATATTATCACTTCAGCTTTGCCTCGTCATGCTGCCAGTGTTCCTGTGACATCACCTGCTTCTGTTTCTTCGGCTGCCGCCACTGTTCTGTGACTCTGTCTCCCACTCCCCATACAATGTTGCTGTTCCGACTGATGTGGCTCCTCACCAGATATAAAGGGTGGGTTTCATGATTCCCTTCCTCCTGTACCTAAACATGTGTTAGCCAAAGTTAAGGCCTCTGAATTTTTTGGATTTGTTTTTACCACCTCTGTATAAACATTCCTTTGTCTCTTCCTCTACAGTAACTGCTTCCTTCACTGATGATGTTGATGGTAATTATGATATAAATATTAATAATCAGGATGGTACTCCTACTCTTTTGGTGTCTTGCAGTGCTTTTAATAGGGCTAAGGTATCGGATCTGCCAACTTGGTGTCTTGCTTGGAGTAACTATTTGAGATGTTTAGTTTTTGTTTTGTTTTTTTCCTCATTTAGTTGAACAGTTGGTCACTTACCCCTGCGAGGGGTGCCACTGTTGACTGTTAAGAAACCTTTGTCTTATAATCATGGTTTTCTTTTTTTCTTTTTCCTGATGTTTTACTTGTGGTGAGGTAGGGCATTGGTTCCCTCAATGTCTCAAGTCTGATTCGTTTCGGAATGCCTCCCCACGTCGACCATTTTATAACGAATCACGTGATCAAAGGTCATTTTCTAGATCTTTCCAAAACTGTTGGCGATATAACAAAGGCATCCCATGTGCTTCCAAGTGCGCATTCTCCCACAGGTGCTTCATGTGTGGTAAGGAGCACCCCACGTTTAAGTGTTCATTCAGGTCCTCTGGCTTCCGTACCTAATAATTATTTTCAGGTTCAGTCCAGAGTTAATACTCTTGTTAATGTGAAGTTATTGTCTTCCTATCTTTCTAATCATCCAAATGATGTTTTTTGCAATTTTTTAATTTCTGGGTTTATGTTTGGGTTTCGGTTGGGCTTTTCAGATAGCCCCTTAGTTTCTGCTGTCGGTAATAATAAGTCTTCATATGAACATCGGCCTAAGGTGGCTGCAGCGATTTTGAAGGAACTGAATAGAGGTCACACAGTTGGTCCGTTTCCTGTCATGCCTTTGCCTCATTTCCATTGCTCTCCTTTGGGAGCAGTTCCTAAAAAAGATGGCTCTGTTCGAGTTGTTTTAGATCTTTCCTCACCGAAAGGTTCCTCTGTTCATGATGGTATCAGTCGCGATAGTTATTCTGTTTCATATTCGTCATTTGATGACGCTGTTTCTCTAATTAGGGAGTATCCTAATTGTGGTCCACCTTAAAGATTGGTACTTATTAGGTTACCAATGGGACAATAGGTAATATTTGGATGTTGTTTTGTCTTTTGGGGGTCACTCATCCCCTCCTTTATTTTTAATAATTTTGCTGATGCTTTGCATTGGATTCTTGTGGTTGTATATCTTATTAAGTCCTTGCTTCATTATTTAGATGACTTTTTTGGTGCAGATAAAAGCAAAGGTGTTTGTGAAAAACTTATGGTTTTGAAAAAAAGGGGTGTTTCGGAACTTGGGTGTTCCTTTGGCTCCAGATAAGTGTGGGTCCAGCTCAAGTCATCACTTCTTTGGGCATTGAAATTGATTCAGTTAGTTTTTCCATTTGCCTTCCTGAAGAAAACTTTGTGATCTCTTCACTACTCTTCGCAATTGGAACAATAGAAAGGAATGTGCAAAGAGGGACTTACTATCGTTGATTGGTTCTTTATCCTCCTGCAAGGTCGTAAAGTGTGGTCGTTTCTTTTTGCGACGCCTCGTTGATTTGTCGTTTCGAAATTACGTCATCATCTTACGATTTCTCTTGAAGCTCGCAAGGACATTGCTTGGTGGATTGAGTTTTTACCCACTTGGAATGGCATCGCCCTCATTCCCACTTGTGTTATTAATTCGGATGACATTCGTCTTTTTACAGATGCATCTGGTGTTGGTATAGGTGGGCTTTATTGTGACAAGTGGTCCTCCATACCTATCTAATTTACTACACAGTATTGTTCTTCTTTTTTGGAATTGTTGCCAATTGTGGTTGCTGTTTTCTATTGGGGTCGACCGGTTCAAGCTTTACACCCCGAAGCTACAAACGTTCAAGTAAATATTCCAAGTTCTGTGTCGGTTCTCTTATCCAAACTATGAATCATTATCTCAATCATACTCTTGCACCTGGCACCAAGGCTGCATATCGGTGTGGTTTTAATCGGTATTTCCAATTCTGTAGACAGATTACAGTTCCTGTCTTCCCTCTTGTAGATGGTATTCTCCAGCCGTTTGTCACTTATTTATCACGCCATGTGAAATATCCCACTATTAAAATGTATTTGAGTGGTATTCAGTTTCATAGCATTATTTCTGGCTATCCTGAGAAGATTTCGTCAATGCCAAAATTGTCCTATGTGTTACGTGGTATACGTCAGATGGTTCCTCCACTTTCTCGTGTTCGTCTTCCCATTACAGTTTCTCATCTCAAGCGTATGTTGTTTTTTATTAATAGATCTTTGTTTTCCTCTCACGATAAAGCTATGTGGTCTTCATTAATTCTATAGTTGCTTTCTTTGGTTTTTTGCGGGTTAGTGAATATACATGTTCATCTCATAATTCTTTTAATGCCTCTCTACATCTTTCTCCTTCTGACATTTCTTTTTCCACTAATGACAAAATTGGTCATGTTTTATTGAAGTCTTCTAAGACACACCCCTTTAAATGTGGTTTCAAAATACGTTTATGTTGTAATGGAGGTATATTTTGTCCTGTCCATACACTCAAGCGTTACCTCACTTTCCGCACACATCACCCAGGTCCTCTATTTATTCTTTCATCTGGTGAGTTTGTTACCCACAAAAATGTGTCAGCGTTTATTAACATTTCCTTACCTTACAATATGAAACTCAACACACACAGTTTCCGTATTGGTGGAGCAACTGCTGCTGCAGTATGTGGTGTAACAGATAGCGTCATAAAGATCATGGGCCGGTGGTCAAGTGATGCATATCAGAGATATATTCATCTTTCAGTTAAAAATTTGATTTCTTGGTCCTCCGATATTATTAATTTCCAAGGTTCCTTTGAGTTGTGAGATATTATTGATATTATATCTGTTTGTCAGATTTATATACCGTTCTCTTTAGTTGTGTGTCATTTGCAAATATAGGTCGATGGTGTTAATTCTTTGTCTATTATTTTTTCTCTCCTATTAAGTTGGGGAATTTGGGGGTGCTGGGCTTCCTTTGTCAGCCTTCTGTTATAGGGATTGAACATGTACGTTTCCAATGTTATTAATTTTGGCTTGTTACCTCTTCTAGTTTGTTGGTAACATCATGTCACCTGCCGGGTGGGGGTTTCATCCTTTTTATTTGCTCAGCATCCTCACCCAAAAATTTCCCCAAACTTTAGTATTGTGTTTCAACAATGAATAGATTACTATACTTCATTTCTGTGTGTTGTTTTTGTCGGGAACCCATTCAATTAAACCATGGTTAGAGTTATGCATTTAAACATCACTGATCATTATTTTTAGGAATTAATGCACATATGTAATGGATGAGAATGAATTAGAAGATTCCATTTCTAGTTACAAAGTTCAGGTAGGAATATTTTGATTATAATAGTATATTTGTGGAGTAATATTTAGATTTTAATTTTTACTATAACCATAATCACCCTTACTTTATTTTTCATTTGAATCTGTTATATAAAATTAGCAATATAAATTCAACTTTATATAACACATATGGTCTCTTAAGCATGGTTCCCACTAAGCGTCTATATGTGTATGTAGCATGTGTAGCATTTATTTGTCTCAAGACAGTATTGAACGTTCCCACTCCCAAATTTAAACATTAGAGAGGCAAATCGTTTTATGTGACCCATGTCTAAAAAAAAGTTCCCTCAAAACACTGTTTTGTCTTGCGAAAATTAGATCAACCGGAAAATCTTTTTTGAATGTTGATTCTTCATTGATTTTTTTGTTTTTGCATTCCCAAGGTATTTCTTAACGTGATTTGTCATATCAGAAATCTCAGCACGCTTTGATGTCAGCATTTACTTAACTTTTAATATCAAAGTGGTATGATATTAAGCATCAGCGTTTATCAGCATAAATTAATGTTTAGCATTAAAACTGAAAGATTTACGGTCCCACTGGTGCATCAAAATAAACATCAGCAACAAACATTAATAAACGCCTGGGAACCCTCTGCTTTATGTGTTTGGAGGGATTCCTGAATAAAAAACCTTAATTAATTGATTTGAAACATTCCTTTTTTCAGCTAGCCAAGATTGCAGAAATGCTACCCACTGCAGATACTATGACCAAGTTAGAACTCTATGACTTAGAAAAAGATTTAAAAGAGATCATAGCAGTTACAGAAGGTAGTTTGCATAGATGTATCTATGTGAAAAGATATTATGTCACATTTAATAACTCTCACACAAGGTGTGCATGTTTTAGAAAGTTTACTTACTCTAAAGAAGAACAAGTTAACAAAGATGGTATCAGAATCTGAAGAGACAAGCAATAGCAACGAATGTTCACAAACACCGGCAGATGATGTTATTGTAAGACCTGTCTTAATATTTTATATCATTTCACAAAAATGATAAAAAAAAAATTCTCTTCCTTCTGTATACTCAACTGTGTTTGTTTTGATATAAGACAGTTGTCTCTAACCTTTTATATATTTGGAATAGTAGGTCCACAAACATCAATTTGATATTGTAAAAACGACCTTCTTTAACAAATAAATCTATCTAATCTATCTCAAAGTAAATTAATAAGCTGAGTGTTTGAGAACCTTTGTAGAAAATAGATTTGAGACACAGAATTTGTCAAGACAAAATGAAGTTTCCGAAATTAATTACCATATTTCCTCAAATAAGCACCCTTGGTGCAGCTCTTATATGACGACAGATCAAATCAATAAACAATGTAAAGCAACAGTTTCCATATCTTACATGGACTGGTGGCATGGTATTCTCAGTTGTTCTTATAGTGACTGCCTATAATACTCAAAATGTGTCTGCATAAGCAAAACATAGTGAGGGTAGCGAGATGTTTTGCAGCTGGAGCTCATTTGGCAAGATCAAATTATATATAATAGGTCATAGAAATTTCTATATTGCTTGCCATTCCTTTAGAAACCACTCCTCCTCATAGATTTTTGAAGATTTTGCCCACTGGGTACAGGATGGTGCTTACTTGAGACCAAGTACTTAGTAGAAGAAAGGCAGTATTCATAAGAGATTAAGGCCAACTTGACATTTGACTCAATTGTTCTTGTTGTTTTGGCCCTTAGTTAAAGTTTGAAATCTCAAAGAAAAGCGAAAATGTATATATAAAGAAATTTAACATTACACGAATGCTATGCAACTATGCGATTGGATAACCAAAAAGCTTTGATTAAAGCATGCAGGTGTCTTTGACTGAACCGAAGCTTTGCAGCAAGTCTTATAATTTTAGAATAAAGCAAATGAAGAAGTCAATGAGAGCAATTCGTCGTTTGTTGGTATGAAATGCAGAGTGAAATATACACAAGTCAGTTGGTGAACATGTTTTCTTCTTCCATACAATTTATTGGATCAGTTTACTTAAAAAAAAATATCCGTAAAAAAGTGGTTTTCTTCGTTACTATTTCGATTTGATTTCAGGAATGGGGAAGCTTCCAATATCACAATGCAATGATTTTAGATTACGATGAGAACACTGAATTAGACGATGTTTATGTAATGAACTTTCCTCCTTATTAACATTCTAGGATGTGATTATTTACATTCTACTTTTTCAGGAGTATTAATTTTATAGGTTAGAGTACTGTTTTTAAATCCAACACACATTTCTATGGTTCCTTGTAAATATTTTATGGATGGTAAATGTACATTTGCTGATCAGGGATGCAAGTAAGAAACCTGGGTATTTCAATAACTTAGCCGTTTCATTCAATCTTATTTAAACAGAAAAATATAGTAATGCTCTAAAATAGGAATTGATTGGTATATCCCCTTCATAGTGAAAATGTTGAAATGAAGTTTTGGCTGATCATCAATATCCGCCCACTGAAATCATTCCAAGGGTAATCTAATTATCTTGCCACCATTATTATGTTTCACAAAACATACTTTTAGATTTTCACATGGATATCTTGTCAACATAGATGAACTTCAAGAGTTTGAAGAACCTAATTTTAAGTAATAATTTTTATTTGTAACCTTTCTAAAATGAATTTTGAATCTTTTGAAGTTCTGGAAGGATATACCCAGTGAGCAAAATCTTGAAAATGTCTCTGTGGAGGAGTGTTTTTTATTGAAACAACAGGACGATATTGCTTGCCATTCCTATTTGGTTCCCAAGTCAAAAAAAATGAGATTTTTGTTTATTTTCAGTAATTTAGCGGTTGGTAGTCAATGCATTGCTAAGTATGATGATAATGGAGTCTGGTATAAAGCGACTGTCAGGTATTGTTCATTTTGTACGGACATGTTTTCGTTACTCTCTGTCAAAGGAATGGTTAAATGCTCTATATTTTCATTTTTCCGTGATAGTGACATTCATGAAGACCAAGTGACTATATCCTTCGACACATACAGTGAATCCAGAACATTGGATTTCCATGAGATATTACCTCTGGGTAAGAAACGTTTTGAGTAAAAGTCCCCTAGATGTTTTTTGAAATGATTACTAGAAAAATGCTGCTGCGAAATCATCAAAAAGTGAATGTAGTTAGAAACAAGAGTGCTTCCAACTAATAATTCTCAATGTCACTGACATGAAGTCAGGTGAGAATGGAAACTACTATATACCTCCTGCACACGAAGCGCACATGGAATATGCTTATTAAAGCTAGTATGCTTTTTTGGTTATCTGCTATATAGAATACAACTTTTCTTGGGAACAATACTGGCAAAGTTTCCAAAAGCTTTTAGGATTTTCCTTGAAATTCATCAAACTAAACAACTTGAAAGCACTTGTAAGATCCACCTGTAGCCAATATCTGAAGATGGATGAATATGTCTCATTCTTCAGCAATCAAACAAAAGGAAACAAGACTTTGTGTGTAGCCTACGTACCTTATAAATAGAAATATTCTTTTTACGCTTTTTAATCACTATTACTTTAGTTACATCGAATGACAGTAGCAGCAGTTCTGATTCCGATTCTGAAATCGAGCAGGATGATGATGGGGTTGTACAATTGACGTACAAATCTGGTGCTATGAGTGGTCCTTTAGGAGAATGGGAAGAACATACACGGGTACATGTTTCCTCTTTATATCCTGCTGCAAAGACATTGCAATAATAGTATTATTTCTTTACTGTCTTCCATTAACTTCGTTGTTGATAATATTGATAATTGGTGACTTAATTTATCAGTAATTGTTCGTTGACGTGTTCAAAAGGATATTATGTTTACAGTATTCGAATATGCATCCAGAACTGGTCTGTTCAAATACACATTAAGAAGGAAATTCTTTTGTGATGATAAAAACATTGATTGTGTTAAGCTAACAAGATGTGATCAAAATACTTTGGTTAAGAGTCCCTTTTTTCTATTTGAAAGAACAAGGTATTACGTAATCCATGACCTCATAAACCCAGGTAGAAAAATTGGCCTCCCACCCACACAATCAACCTTCCATAATCATTTTCTATATAATCATCTTAGGGAATTGGTTCTAAGCTGATGGCGAAAATGGGATACATTTTTGGGTAACATTATGGATTTATTTTGTATGTTTTTTGTCAATGCTATGTTAAGAATATTCGAATCATTAATAGAATAATAGAATCCATTTAAAAAGTTTTTTGTTTTTAGTAAAGGTTTGGGGAAAGAAAGTCAAGGGAGAGTCGATCCTGTGGAAATTCGCCTGTTGCCTCCAGGTTTGTCTCCTGTTACCCTGCTTGTACTTTCTTCGTTGAAATTCAACTTTAAAAAAAACAAACAAGAAAACTAACAACGAAACATGCAAAAAACAGTAATGGACAACAAGAAATATTATTCATTCTCGCCAACCTCAAACTCAGAGCGTTTATCTCTAGCTGTCTTCATGTTGAAAAGAGAAGAACGGTCCTGGGTCTAAAGTTGCAAACCATAAAAAATTGTGGTAATTTGCTTTTGCAAGGCGGCCAAATGAATGCGTAAAAGTATGTTCAAGCAATTTGAATGTTCTCTTTCATTTTTATGGAAAACAACAACAACAACAAAAAAAAAACTAAAAAAACTAAAAAAACAACTTTTTAATTGACTTCTCGACTTCAGAGAAAAAAGTATTGATGTCTATTCATTTCTCTGACCATAGGTAAAAGTCTAGATGCTATTCTCGAATTACGTGAAAAAGGACTTATTAAAGATCCGACGAAACGAAAGAAAAGGAAAAACAAGAACATACCAAAGCCGATTGACGATGGAAAGGTTCCCCTTTAATTATTTGTCGAGACGGCTTGTATTGTATAATTTGGGTAGTTTATCGACAGATCTTGGAACGAGGAAAAACTAGGACAGGAGTAGGGAATTGGATGTGAGGAAATCTTATAGAAGAAAGTTTAGAAACATTCGTGGTTTTCCGATATTATGGAAGTCTTACATTATGAAAATATATGATATTCTCATCAACAATATTTCATTAAGCACGTTCTCTTTTGTTTTAGGGTACCACTAAAGCAGCTTTCGAATTAATCAATAGGCTCACTCATAAAGGTATTTCCAGATTGTAATATTTTTGTAAAAAAGGCTTGCTAATAGACAGAGGATATAGCAGAATAATCTGGCTAACAGCGTAATAATTACTTTGCATATTCTGAAAAATAATGCATTGTAATATTTGTAAAAAAGAAGGTTTGCTAAAGCATTTGTTCAACCAACTGCCGTTGAATATCAGGTCATTTTTTATAAACAACTTATAAAGGAAGCCTGTATATTTGTTTGTTGAAATTTTGAAGGGCCTGTGCACATTATAATTGTTTCCATTATCACAAGTCTAATAAAATTAAGTCATTTTTATGATGAATAGGATAAGAGAAGCGTCATATAACCTATTTTTAAAGGAAAAAATGATTTTTGATATAACATATTTACTCCCAACATATTTCTTATACAATAGAATTGCTCTGAAGGGTAAGAAGGCAAAACTGGTGTTTTGTTGTTTAAACACTGCTACTTTAAGCCTGAGTTACATGGGGTAATGTTATTGAACAAATATAAAGCCTGGTTTATATGGTACTATTATAGACAAATTTTTCTGATACAGGTTCATCTGAACGTGCAACATCATCGTCAACGGAACACAAAGTGAAATATGGTATTAACGACACCTATAAACAACTAAAGAAGCATATATCCAAACAGAAATCCAACGACGTTCGCCAAAAACAGACAGACTGTAAGAATTTAAACGTACACATGTTCAAAAATAGCGAAAAGATATCGATACTCAAAAAGAAATTGGCGAAACAGAAAGAAGCACTGGCTCGAAATCCTGGGTGAGTAATCAAAATTGATTTATTTCTTAACACCACTTACACTGGTGGAAATCATAATGAACAGGGTGCGATTTGTTTGCAATATCTTCTTTCGTTATTTTTCATACAATAAACACTACTACGATGTCTATAAAAACAGAAAAAACGCAGTTAAATAATAAATAGCGCTAATTACACATCACAAAATACTCATTATCTCATAAAGACAATTATCAGGTCCATTAACTTTTCATTCATTCTCCCCTTCCTCGATCAATCCTGATTTATCGACCATCATTCGATAATATCCAAATAAGGACATAGTTTCGATATTGGCCGTACCAGTCGTGAATTTCCCAATTATACTTTGGCAACCTCGTACGTGGTTATCTTTACCCGGATAAATGTCAATAACCCGACTCAATGGCCACTTTCTTCTCTGTCTCCAACTTACATATCTTTCAGTTCCCTTCACCATTTGGATTGCACATTTAGGCTAGGGATCCATTCTCTCAATCGACGATCCCAAAAAATGACGCAATACCACTTGTGCTGTACTCCAATGCTTTCGAAGTAAAAAAATGGTTTCATCGACAGCATTATCTCATAAAGACAATTAGTCAGGTCTATTAACCTTCCGTTCATCTAGTATGCCCCTGTTATATGGATTCCCGTAAAGCTTCCCATGTGCGTTAACATTGCACGAGGAGGTACCGTAAAAATAAAAACCATAGACGGTAAAAGGATCTGAACAAGAGAGGTGATATAAGTTGGTTCAATTGGAAATGCTGCTTCTAACTTCTAAAAGTAGAAACTTTCACTGTGTTAAATACTTGTATTTGTTTTACGGTTGCTGTGTAATTGATGAGAAATTCAGACAAACCTCTTTATAGAGGACACCATCGGGACCCAAATAAATGTGCTATAAGGAGGTGTCCGCTAAGTAGAGGTTTGGACTTCAAAGGCATCAAGGCATCCTTTCCTGTAAAAAGGTTTTCGCTCTGTGGGATGTTCGCTATAGAGAGATTTCACTGTACTTGCTTTTTTTCACCTCAATGCGAGAACAAATCATTCCTCATTGTGTTAACAGTTCTTCATTCAGATGCGTATTTTAAAGCTTTCTTTTTCACTATTTCAGTCCATCTCTCTGTTTTAAGTAAATAATAACTACAAAATGAAACTGAAAAATTTCAAATACCATATATTTGGCATCAGCATACATTGATAGAATCAACAGAAAATATTCGTAAAGAAACTTATGTTCACTTGAGGGAAACATTTTTCCCAAGAAGTTCAACTCGATTTTAGAAATTACTTTACCAATAAAAGGTTTTTGAAGATTTTGTGAGAGGTTAGCTCGTAATTATTGGACAATTTTGATTTTGTACTGGTTATCCATCACTTATTTCGACACTTCAGTTATGTCATCGGGCGTGGCGAGTATAAGTATTTATACTAACTGATGTCACGAACAGTGGAGTAGAAAATTTTGCCATAATATCATCAAACAAATCCTGGTCTATAATCATTTCTCGTGGCAGTTTTACCATCCATTCCGTTTCTGTTACGAATTTTCTCCAGTATTGTTGCGTACATGATCAAGTTCTTTCCTCGAATATACGCTAGATATTCGCATTCCCGAACGGTGAAATACTCACTCAGCTCACCCATACCTCGTTCCTATGGTGAAATATTCGATGTGATTCGGTGGCAAATGGCTGTTCTGCCTCGTTCTACGATCGCTATTATCATGTATAAGAACGTAATTATAAGAATGATTATTCTTAATCTATGAAAAGGCCTAAAACCCGACTCCTAAAAAATTCGAACATCTTTTTTTATCAGGGATCTAAAGTCCTTTAAACATAAGATTGTTAACGTCCCCCAAACTCAACTCAAACAAAAAATGGACAGTTAATGACGTCATACCTGTCTTCCAAAACACGTGAAAATTTTGAAATAAACGCTAATCTTCATAATAAATCCTGTGGTGGAAATGATGATCCCGATCACGAACAAGAACCAGAATACTAACAGCACGTAATGAAACAAAATATGCTGACTGTATTCGCAAATGAATTTATGCTTGTCTGTTACGGTCTCTCGAATATTTCGTGTTCCTTCGTGTAACTGAAAGAAGAAATCGTAAATTCTTATGAATATGGTGCAAATGCCATTCTGATGGCAGTAAGTAGGGCGGAGGTTTCCTTTTCCTTCTTGATTCTGTTGTACAGTGGACAATCTTCAAAGAACGGAAAAGCTAGACTTTCACCATTTTTTATATGCATTTTCTTAAAGAAACTAGAGTTTACCTCGCATATGCCGAACGTAGGTAACAAATGCTGTCCAGGCTTCGGTGTCCCTCTTTCCCCCATATAATCATACGCCATGTGGTTGGATAAGCCTGCCCACTTCATCCATTCGATACCAAATTCCAGATATTTTCCGTTTAAAACGCGGTCGGTAAGTAAGAACGTAGTCATGTTGACGATGACGTACACGAGTTTAATCGTCAAGTTACCAACGACTTTAACTTTCATTCTCGGCGTTCTGTTTTGGATCGGGTCGAAGAAATTCTGTATTATTTTATCGGCATCGGTCAATTTAAGGTTGGATTTCAAGGCGACCATGTCCGAATTCACAATCATGAACCCAATGTGGGGAAGGTAGTACATGATCGCCAATACTGCCACGAAAAACGGCATGTATTGGTATTGAACGTAGAACAACTTGCGTAATGGTTTGCAGTCTTTGTCCTTAATATATTTGCGCGGTGAGTCGGCGACACAGTACTTGCCGTTTTCGTAACGTCCATCATGATCTAGATTAGTCGGTATCCCTTCATAGGCGACTGTATCTCGTTCCGCTCTCACTTCTTCGTACACATAAAAGCCTTGAATCCAACACGTGTCGGAGATGTACTCTTTCGGTACCTTAATACTATTGGGAACCATGCACGTGATTTTGTCGTGATACCAATTCAAACCAATCAAAAGTGTTCCAACGAGTAAAATTTTGACCATGAATATTCGACTGTATTGGTCGGTGTACCCATCGTGGCGAACTTTAATTTTTATTGTAAGTATATCTTTGATATTTGGAATTATTCCAGTCATGTCTACTTTTCAAATTACTTGTTGGCTTATTTCTTTCTTGACCTTCTATTTCGCCTATCCTTTACCAAATGTCTGAATTCAATGGGAACGCAACATTAAGGTCATACCAGCCTTATTAAAGGACATACGAAACGAACACCATTTTACGTGGTTTCTTGAACGTTCTAATGGAATGTTGGGTGTCTCATTGTCTTTAAAAAAAACTGAAGAGGTATTTTCAATTAGGCTTATCCCAACCTGTTGCCATAACAACTTATCTATTTGCAACTTATCTATTGTTGAACGATGAGATATGTAACACGATTCTTGGTTTTTACGTCAGGACTAAATTTATTTTTTCTTTCATCTAATTGAAAATCTGTTAAGACTTAAAAAGGGTTTTCTATGAACATATGGTCACTGAAGAACTAGACAGCGGGATTTCATTTTTCTTCTTAGAAAGATCGGTTCAGATGAGCTTTTATGTCAGTGTTGCCATTACAGAAATGCTTTACATTTCCGTCTCCAACGATATTGATTACCTGTTTGTGACTTTTGTGAGTGACTTTCCAATAATTCGATTTAGAAGATATGGCTCGTAAGATAAAATGAGAAACGCCTATATTTTGTATTTTTCACCAATAGGCTTCTGGAAAACATTTTAAAGATTCATGAAAACAGTGCAAGAAAATCCGATTGTTTCGTATTTAGTTGGTAGTTGATCGCAAAAGTCGATTTCTGTCATCAGATTAATTAAAACTTTGATGACTGTTTTCGACAGGATAAACAACAGAAACTAAATTGAGCGTTTGACAAATTCGTAATCTTTTACTGGTAATAATGTGCTTAAGCAAAATTGACGCTGTTGAAAAATATTGACCCCTCGTGGTGTTGGTATACAGTACATGAATGGGCCCTAAAACGATTTCCATTTATAGAGTATTCCAATATTCGGAGATTTGTTTACATACAAATCATGAGTGAACGGGAACGTTTTTAATTAGTTCAAAGAAGGAAGATGTTTGTGGTGCTCTTCTTTCTCACATGGAGAGCTGCACATTTATTATACGGACGAAGATGAAGCGACAACCTACTCCAGAAAAATTACTCATTTCTTCTACAAGGATAAGTAATTTCATGGCGAAATCTCAGGCTTGAACGTTCTTATAAACGAGGTTCTAATGATGAAAAAACAAACTTTACGTAGTTCATCGAGGAAAAGAAAATCTTCCATTCACAGAACACGAACAGGACCCATGTAAGAACAGAAACTTTGTATATATGTATTTAGTTTTTGAATGGACATCCTGTTAAAATATTCGTTTTAAATTTATAAATAAATGGAGCTGCTGTTTTTCATTTAAATTTTCCACTACGTTTTAAACACCATGATCGTTTACTGCATTAGCCAGCATATGTCGCGCAATTACACGTAGTTATCGGTTTTATTAGGGACGTTAAGTATTTACGGTAACGAGAACGGAAAACTATGAATCACAAAGCAATGAAAATTTAAAAGTTTGGTGTGTTATAACTAAAAGTTTGATCGATGAAGTAAGAAAAAAAGAAACCACTATCGAAACAGGATAAAATGAATAAAGATATATGTATTCTTGCGTCTTTGTTTTCAGTACGACCTCAAAACATAACAATTCACGTTATAAGAAAAACGTAAAAATGTGCTTATGATGTAATTAACTGACCATTTGTATGGTATGAAAAAGACTTTCTTTCTAAACAAAATCCACAAGGAAAACAAACCCTTTTTATTTCACTCACATCGCCCTCCTCGTTACCATCGTATTTGCTTAAGGTCACTATTGCATATCTTAAAATTCCTCAATGTTTACGGGTTTTTTTTTTTAGGGATACAACTATATCTCGAACGATTAAAAAGAACATGGAAATTACTCAACACGAATTAAATGAACTTACAAAAGTTGAGAATTCATTACAAGACAAACTTAATATGAAGCAACAGACGAAAAAACTGAGCATTTTTTAGGATATTTTTTCGTTGTATATTTATATGTGAATACTTAGATTTTTGAAGAAACTGGCGGAGAGAGAATAACAGGATTTTTTCACTTTATATAAAGTTCTGGTATGGTCAGTTTTTATTTTCCACCTGGGTTCAAAAAAAGTTGATCCTGGTTGTCACGTGATAATGACGTAACAGATTTACGATCAGCAAAAAATAAAATTCCGCAAAATCAACATATTGTATTGAATAGTCGTATTGAATATTTCCGATGACGTCATACGCTGACACAAGGTGTTATTACTATATCCATTACAAATTTCATTCATTACAAATCATTACAATGAGTTTTTAATACATATTGGGGAAGGTATTACAAATTGGGGCACAACACATTTTCATGTGGGGCGTTTGAATGTCTCTTTATAAACACTTTATTTGAGTTATTTACAAACGTAAAGATATACATGTATATTGAAAATATAAAACTCTGAGGGTTGGTTTACTTCGCTCGCTCTCTCTTTCTCTCTCTCTATCTCCGTCATTATACGGACGGTGAACTTGGCTTGAACGACATTTCTGGGCGGAATTTCTTTATTCTTGATTCAAGACAATTTTCAAACATCTATATTCAAAACTTCTATTCCGTGAATTCGTATGAACAGAATGTATCACGTATCGATGAAATTGAGATTTCGAATATGGTCACGTGGTTTGGATGACATTGCATAGATAGATCGTTTTCAGTTCTTTGGTTTTCTTTTCAATTCTGGCAATTTGTCTCGTTTGAATTGAACACCTTAAAATCGAGACAAATACAAGCATGTCAATATTTTTACCTGCGCAAGGAGAACATCATGCCATATTTCTTCTATTTTTTAAGCGCCCCAAACCAGCCAGGGTGCTTACAAGAAGTATATCAGATTAGGTAATTAATGTTTTCGGAATAGGAAGATTTCATGATGTGATTTGAAGATAAATCTAGTGTCGAGATTTTGTGAAGGAAATTAAGACCTCGCAATGACATTTTACACCTCCGGGACACTTTGGCAGATACGCTACAATTTGTCACAAAAAATTGAGAATCCTTTTTTTGGAGCAAGAGAAACTTTTGCAGCTGGATTCTAATATTTAGAACCACCATTCAACCTACTGGAAAGAAAGAGTACAAAGGACCAAGGCTCTTTTTAGATTCTAACGGAAATCTGACTAATTGTTGTAGGTGCACGCTATCTGTCTTTCATTTTTATTTTAAAATCATGAAGAACAAGAGGTCATACCAGCACCATATAAGGAATCGCCAAAACCCTTCAGTCCAGGTTCCCAAACATCCTGCGTATAACTTTCGATATCAACACTTCTTATAGGCTGCGGTTTTCCAACATTTGCGAATGCTGATAATATGTCTCCTTTTGATACAGCCTCGATTTGTGTCATATCAGGAGTTGCATCGTTTATATAACTTCCAAGATTTACGCTGTAAAAGACGTTGGCAATAATACTTATTTGGCATCTAGTATATCGAAAAGACGAGAAGCCCTGGGAACGAGATTGAGTTATTTGGATATTTACTTTAAGTTCTTCAATGAAACAATTTTTGCATCAATAACAAAACTTAATGAAATTGAATATAAAAATATGATATATGATAAAAATATAAAAAATATAAAATATAAAATAAATAAAATAATAAATAAATAAATAAATAAATAAATAAATAAATAAATAAATAAATAAATAAATAAATAAATAAATAAATACATAATAAAATAAAATGCTGACTCTATTGGATAAATTATCACGAGAAAGAATTCATAAAAAGAAAACATAAAAAGAAAACATAACGACGGTGTGAAAGGCATACCTTGACCCGTCAGTGAGGAGTTGGTGTTTAGCAGCAGGATTAGATTCATGGAGTCTATGCAACACGTCCTTTAATTCAGTAACTAACTGCCTTAATTTGGCCTGATCAGTTTTTACAGGTTTGGGTTGATACTCTAAAGAAAAAGGGAAGAATGTGACTTTTATGAGAAATGATGGTTAACAAAAAAATGGTACATATAATTTAACAGGAGATTAAGGATTATAATTCATCTTCACCTGTTGCCTGTTTTCCTAGTTCCTATTGCACGATTACCTGGGTACAAGACTCATATTCTTACATTATATCTGCCTAAAATGTTTGAAGTCGTTGTCATCAACACTCTTAACTTACAATCTTATAAAACAGGAAATATTCTTGTAATTTCTTGGAAATTGTTTTTGATAAGTGGTTATTCAAAACCGATTTTAATTGGACAGAATGACCTACGGATATTGTTTCATACAAAGCTCATCAAAAGTTATCCCAACCCTTTAGTTTTTAGTTAACTTGAGTGCAACTAAAGGGTTAGGATAAGACTGTTTGTAATCTATTTACCAGGAGTTTCATAAGCTGATGGATGCTCAACTATCTGGCTATTTTCTACATGGATTATTTTTCTCTGGACATCTTTCGAATTTGGCGATTCCCTTTGCAATGCATTCTCATAATCTTTTGATACTTCTGCATTTGAAACTGAACCAACCGCTATTGGATGTATGTCCGCCCAGTCTGTCTTCTGTGGATACATTGAATTCGATACTTGGTTCACATTTTCATCATCTTTCATCCTGGATAGCTTCTCGCCTTGTATAGTGTTGTTGTTTCGGACATAGTGAGTATTCACTGTTTTTAAAGCAGGCATATTTGGACGTATACCATGTAACCCAGCACTACCCCTGTGTATATTTGCTTTCGTGTTACTACTCTTGATAGGGACTCCGCTGTGATGAAAATATCTGGGACTTTTACGAGGAACTTTAATTGCATTTCCATGGTTATTCACTACACTTCGTCTTTTTCTTGATGATATTTTCATCGATCTTCTAGATCGTTTTGCGTTATGTTTTAGAACTTTTGATTTTCTTTTAGTAACGTGCTTGGATTTTGCGTTTAAAGTGTTTATGTGCTTTTTGTGATGAGATTTTCTTACACGTATACGATGTCTTCTCTCAACGAGTTTCGGTGATTTAGGTACCTTTGAACGAAGTGCAGCACCTGTTCAAAAAAACAGTAAATGAATGGTTCTTTAAGCAACAGACCTTCCTGAATTTTATGTTCAAACACTGTTTTATAGCCGAGTCAAAATGTCTAGCCTCGTTTTGTTTTACTGATATCATAACTTTATTAGTTATTAATAATAGTCTCTGTTATTTCAATTCCTATAGATAACGTTATCTAAATGGCGTTAATTTTCGCTACGCGGCGTTATAAGGGTCGATGTTAAAAGGGGAAAAAATTTGGAACTTTCCAGAAAGTGTGGCGTTAATTTTATAACACTTATTTTTGCTAGTGCGCACCATATTTTAGGTATTTTTCGCAACGGACACGTAATAACACTTCGCGCGTGAAAATAAAACTATTAGAAAATTATGGAAACTTTCGTGAATAAGCAAATTTAAAAAACGAAGGAGAAATTTAATTTCGAATAGCAGACAGTACAGTCGGACATAATGTAAAAAGCAAAGAGACAGTTGTTATAATTAATTAGTATAATATTTTTTTAAGAAAAATAAAACAAAGACGCAGGCAGAAATGCTTAAAAATATTCATTGTCAATTTTTTCTATCATTTCTATCTCTTTGAGTGGCTTAAAACACGGCCCTTCTTAATGGCACCGGCGGAATTAGGGCCGGCGTTAAATTAGGACCGGCGTAAAAGGGCCGGCGTTAAATTAGGGCCGGCGTAAAAAGGTAGTTACGAAAGTAGTTGAAAGCATGTTGACTTAGCTATAACACGGTGTTTATACAGAAAGGTATATTCAAAATTAATAAGCATAAGAAATTGATGAGTGAGCACTTTTTCTTGGAATTTTTCCAAGAAATCTTAAATCTCACCTTCCATAATGGACCCTTCTAACGGAAAAGAAGCTTTCACTTCCGTATGTACTTTATCTAACGATTTTTTTGACGCGGAAATTTGACTATTTTCTTTATCAAAGTTTGTCAGTGTTTTCCCTTGTAAACTTCCCTTTAACGATTCGATATCAGAAAAATCTTCTGGAAATATTGCATCAGCATACAGATCGGCAATTACTTGGTGTTTTCTATTGCCAACCTCTTCCTTCAGTTTAGTCTTTCTCAACGTCATTGATTGATGCTTCTTGTTTTGGTGTTGCTGTTGTGGCATTTGGAATTTTCGAGCAAAATTTGACGAGTCGTCGGTGAACCCCATACTTGTTTCTCCTACCGGAAATGCTGGAGCAAGACGGCCGTGTGGCGATTCCACCTGATCATTACTATATGATTGATCATTACTATATGCCTCTGCGTTTGACGCTTCTTCTGATGGAACATTATTAGCTTCGTTATTGAAATTGTTTTGTGGGTTGACAGCTCCAGCAAATTCTGCGCTTGGTGATTGGTGAACAGCAAATGGCTGCGGACCTGTATTAATGTGGTTCATCTCTTGGGATTCTGGCATCACCTGTGAACTTGGCATGTTGATGCTATTCTCACTCGGCTGAGCGATTGTATTATCATTAGGTGCTGAGAAAAAACTTCCCTCTTCATTAACGTCTTGGCGATTTTCGTGTGGATCCATTTTATCGATTATTGAATTAAGGGGACCAGACATTGGAAGTTGTGGTAAACTCTTATGAAACGAAGGATTTGCAAATCCGTCATAATCGGACTTGGCGGGTTCCATGACAAGATTTTGAGGCGGTGGTGGGGGTTCATGTGTTGGTGCGTTTGAACCTTTTTCACTATCAAATATGTGCACAGGTGGAGGAGGACCATTTGGTGACATTTGATTGATTTTAGACAAAGTTTGGGGATTCCCATAGATTCCCATATGTTCGGTATTGGAGATTCCCATATGTTCCATGGACGGTTCTTGTTGTTGATCTCGTTGACTAGGCTGGTAATCAAACGCAGGTGTTGAGTGCTCATTATGTTCGTTAAACAGACCTGCATTTACTGGACTATTTTCATGAAAGGTTTGTTCATGTTGTGATTCTTTTTGAAACGTAGGATCTGTGTATCCCGAGTCCAAGTTAGGATTCAACTGACTAGAATCGTCAATAAAATGTGGCTGCGTTTCATCTGGTTGTGACTGTACAGATGACGAGTCCGGAAAATCTCCGTGAGATGGTGCTGAGTCACCAGACCTACTTTCTACCATGCGTTCTTTATTTGCAGCTACTTGTCCCAGCATACCGTCCATATTCCTAGCAGCTTTGCTCATGTCTTGATTTCCCGATACGAAGTCGTTCATCATTTGCAGAGCTTCTTCAGGCGTGACTGTTTTCCGGTTCATAGCCTCCACCAAGTGGTTCGCAACAGGATTAATACTTGGTCCGTGATAACCTG
Source organism: Turritopsis rubra (assembly GCA_039566895.2). NCBI lineage: Eukaryota > Metazoa > Cnidaria > Hydrozoa > Anthoathecata > Oceaniidae > Turritopsis > Turritopsis rubra. The sequence goes on along the minus strand of CM077623.1, from coordinate 11,433,444 downwards.
GTTCGGATTGAACACTTGGATCAGACGGTGAGTCATGGGTTGGATTTGGATCAGGTGTATTTTGTGAACCGAAGTACACTCTATCATCATTACCTTTTAAAGAAAATGTTTAAGAAAAATTTGATATGATTGTATATTAAAGGTATCATATATAAATTCTCTGAAAGGTAGGTAGATGATTTTTACCATTGTTGATTTTCTGTTGTGCAACAGCAGCTTTTTGTTCGGCCTGTAACGAATCTACATATTGCTGGCCAACTGAAATACAAAATAACTGGATTACAAGAAAGCATGTTTAAAATTTAAGAACATCATGTTGATGGATTAAAAGTGCACCTGTGTAGTTGCGTACACCTTTTTTAAGCAACAATATTTAATTCAATGGTTATTTCAATTCCACTGATGCTTAGATAAAAAACAGTGTACGTACGTGATGTTAATGGGGGGTCAATTCTTTCAGGATAGTCCTCTCCGCCGCTAAAAGAAGCCATCGGACCACCCCCCCCACCACCACCACCACCACCACCACCGCTACTTGAGCCTATTGTCGCAACACCTTGAGAGCTGGAGTCCCTTGAAGTTCCTCCTTCAGCAGGCAGTTTTGGGTTAACTTCGTAACCGTTTTTTGATTTTGGTTTAATGGACTTTTCTATGAGGTGTGATAATAAGCACAATAACCATGCCGAAAATGTAGAAAGTATAGTTCTAGTTGGATCAATTTGAATTACAATATGCACACTTACGATTCTTGCTATCATTTTCTTTGCTGGTATATGATACGGCGCCACTTGAAGGCTGAAATGACAGTATAATGAATGACTTTATCACAACCGATTAACTTATTTACATACAATGTATGTTCCAATGGACGTTAAACTTTAGGCTTTAAGTTTTCTTCGGAAAAAAAATCAATCAGAAACGAAAACGAAAACAGCGATTACACATAATGCATTCGTTTTCCATACTGTTTAATTCTGCTACTTTTGTTTATATAAAGTTGAAAAAGTCAACATTTTCCTATTCCTGCTTAAAACAAAAAAATTTCTCTCGAAAAGATTTATTTCTGCATTTCTTTATCTTCTATACTTTAGTACGTGAGACCATGAAAGCTATTTCAAATGGCCAATCTTACCCTTTCTTTTTCACCAGTAACAGTGATTTTAACGTTATCTAGAGTAGTTTTTTCTTGCCCTTTGTTCGTTGAGACAGTCATTGTTTCTTCTGCATTTCTTTTGCCTGAAGACTCTTGGTTATCAGCAGTAGAAGGACTATGTCGTGTTACAGCATCTGATGTTACTGTTTGTTGTAAATCTCCAGGTATAAATTGAACTCGAACTGTTCCCGCTTTTCTAGAAGGCTGTGAGATTTGCGACTTGTTTGTAGCCTCGACAGTTGCTTCTTCTGGGACAAATTCCACCTTTATGATGTCAGGCTTGTGGTGGGCAGGTTTCGCTGGAGCAACGGGAGCAGCTGGCATCACTGGTAATGGCTCAATATGGTGGTGATAGTCATCGTGGTGCATGTCACCATGAATTTCTGGTATATGATGTCCTCCTCCATGATCCATATCAATAGCTCCATGGGGATGCATCATTCCCATAGCGTGTTCCATCCCTCCACCGTGTCCCATTTCCCCATGACCCTCGTGTGGCCCCTCTACGATTTGTCCTCCGTTATGTACGGGAACAAGAGGTTCTACGTGTGTTCCTCCTCCATGGTATTCCCCAGTATCGTGGTCGTATTCAGGTCGATCATGATGTAAAAGAGCAGGGACCATTGCTACAGCACCTGTATTATGAAGTGGCATTAGATGGTCATGTCCCTCTGGCATCGCTCCATGAGAATCTGTAGGCATTGTTCCATGAGCGCCCATCGGTAATCCGACCGGTCCGCCTTCATAACCTCCTTCAAAAGAACCATGTCCTAAACTCATTGACGAGTCTCCATGAGGACCTTCTCCACCAACACCAAAACCTCCGATGTCACCATGGCCACCATCAAAGCCACCAAAACCACCAAAACCACCACCACCATTATAAACACTCCTTGTGTTCCCTGTAGTTTTGTTCTGATTTCGTACTGGCCTGTTATGCCCAATTAAACGTATGATTTTTCCAACAACGCGAGCAGTCTTCGTTTTCTTTGCAGTGAAATCAACACTTTGAATGTTCTTGGTGACAGTATCAGTAAGATTTTTATTGATGCTGCTATCTTTAACATCAATGGTAACAGCATCGGTTGCATCTGAACTGGACACGCTAGGCGTTTTATCTGAATTCCCTATTGTTTTACTTGGGAGGATAACACTGGCGCTTTTTGTGTTTTTGTTATTACTGCTTCCAGTTAACTTAAGTTGGTTTCCTCCTGGCATTATGACTTTCAAATTAGACGTTTTTACACGTTCTTTTAGAATATTTGCTAAGGATTTGTTTTCGTTACCAAAATGCGCTTCAATGATGCGACTGTTCTTATCACTACTTCCAGCTTTGGAAACATCTGAAGGTGGTTTATCGTCGAATGAAAATTCGATATTCTCGTCACCCTCTTTCATTGTATCATACTCACCGCTGGCTTCGTTTTCTGGATTATCTACTAAATTCTTTTGATCGCTATTCTCTTCAGAGAATATATTTATTCCTGGTTCAATCGCATCTTTGTCGTTGTATCTTTTCCCTTCGAGATCCACTACAGGTGTGTCAGGATTGTTTTTCGACTTCTTAGCTTGGTTTAAGGTTCTGTGCACACCAGAAACGACTCTGTTCGAAACACCACCAACGATTTTAGTATGTCTTTTGATAGGTTTAGTCGCAAGTTTTGGAACTATAACGTTCGTTTTTTGATTAGATAGACCAGCTAGGAAAAAAAATTCTTCATGAAAAATAAATATATAAAGATGTGGAAGAATGCATTGTAGAGCCTAGAATAGAGAAAGTTTAGAGAGAGATAAACAGAGTATAGGCGCGATCGAAAACGATAAATGAAAATGGATAGCAAATTAGAGACTTGAGCTATTATATAAATTTTTTCTTGCGTCCACTAATGTTTTAGACGTTCATACAACATGCATCTGTCGCTTATGAATTATGAATTTCTTGCAAACAAACAAACACACACAAACAAACAAACAAACAAACAAACAAAACCCTGCAAAATCTCATAATGAAATTGCTAATGGTGAAAAAGAAAAGATTAAAAGTGTTACTTGGTGTAGTTTTCGATCGTCGCAACAGTTCTTCTGAGATTGGAAACATTTTCTTTCCATCTGGCAACTCTACTCCTACACTAAGGTTATCGTCACTGTTTTCATCAGTTTCCTTACTAATGGCTTCAATGTAATATTTTTTATCCTTCTCAAGTGCTATCGTATGAGATACTTGTTCAGGATATCTAAAGCAAAATCACGAGCTTTATTTTTCAATTTCAAGGAAATTTTCTTGACTTAAAATAGAGCCATTCGTTTCCATCGAGATGTCTATCGAGACTGGCTATTTGCTAAGCTCAACTATTCCGTATTCCGTCGATGCAACTTCCTTTGTTTGAATAATAATATATTATCTGGTAATTTCCTGTTTATTTTGTCCTACCTTTCGAAATCGTTGTGTTTTGTCGGTTGGGTTTGTGATATGATTCGATTATTTTCCCCTTCCATACCATTCAAACCAAGAAAAATTTCACAGGAACCACTGCAGCTACTATAGAATTTATATTCGCCATTTTGTGGGGCAAGAAAAAAACCTATTATGAAATAACATGTATATAGGAAGTGAAAGATATAGTACATCAAAAACCTCTGTGGTGGAGTGCGTTTTATTGAAACAGCAGGCGAAATTGCTTGTTATTCCCATAGAAGACACTCCTCCTCATAGACTTTTGAAGATTTTGACCATTGGACAGACAACAATACTCTTGAACACAGAACGGAACACAGGCTAGAGGAAAGTCTAAATATTGTTAAATTGAATTTTCAAGCAAAAAATACTGTTTTGTATAACTTTCCTAAAATTTCAAAATGGGATAAAATAAAATACAGTATCAATTCAGAACTTATCTGGTAATCAGGCTAATCATAGTGTAAGGTATTCACATATGTGAAGTCTAACAAAATGCGATCATCAAACGTTTTGGTTCACAGTCTATTATTTTCGTTTTTATCGCACGAAATTTAAATTTTACGATGTTGCACCGTGGGGTACCACTGTATATGAAACAATTTCGTGAAACAGATATTTTATTGGCCAATCAAAGAGCGTGATTGGAGTCTTCGAATTAAAACAATGTTCAATTTAAGAAATAATTCAAAAACTAAAATTTTTTTTCATTCGGAATATGGCTCAGGAAAGGTTGACTGACGCAAAAACAACATAAGTCAACGCAGCCCTTATTGGCGTAATTGAAAGGTCCGCGGTTAAACTTTCACACACAAACATCTCACGCCGGTCCTTTTAACGCCAAGTCATAAACATTAAGGCCAAAATATCTGATATTTTTTTTATAAAGAAACCAAAATGAGTGATTCTAATTTTGCGCGCAGGGCCATTTTCCTTTCAGATTTGTGTACTCTAACTTAGTGCGTATTTACTGCGCCCCTTGGTATGTAGCATTGTGAATTTCTACAAATTATGTTCTAATTCTGTTATAATTCATTGATAACACATAACAAAATTCAGAACAAAATATGCTCAAACTGTTTTACGTACGACGATATCATTGTATGCACTGTGAGCGTAAGAAGAAAAGAACTAACTGCTTTTATCGATCTATTCAAATAAAGCGCGTCTCAGTTTATTGAAGTTTTTACATGTAACTCCTTCAAGCACCAGTTAAAAATACATGAGAGATTTAAACTAAAATGCTAACAACCAACCAGAAATGCTTTTCAAGATTATTCCGTTTATTTTGTAGCCAAAACTCTGATTCCTTAGGAACTCCTACAGCCTTAGCCTTGAAACTTTCAGAATTGAGGGCCAAGGTGTTCTTCATTCTGTACATTTCCCGGCGTTTTCCCGGCATCTTTCTTAATTGCGGATTTTTCAAACAAAAACGTTGCCCTGTGACCCTTATTTGGCAATCTATTGTTTTTCTGTTTTCTCTCCAAAAAATCAATTATGTTTTGAACATTTTGGGGTTTGGAAAACCCTCCTTAGTTACGGGCATGAAGAGGGGAGAGAATATTGTTCTTTCTTTGACAGTGGTGGATCTAGCAGTAATTTAACTGATGTGCGCCAATTTGGAGGAGAACTTTCTAAAAAAGAACTGGCAATTAAATTGCAATTATACTTTTGAAAACACTTTTCTCCATAACCTTTACACCAGTAAAATTGCTTCTCGGTCCGCCGCTGTTTGAAGTCCTTTGAGACCTTATTTAGACAAATTAAAAAACTCAGCCAAACTTTGAACAGAAACTTTTCGTGATCCGAACAAGGTATTACCTTTTATTCGCTGTGCATTATGGACGTATTGTTTTTTTTCGTCAGAAGGTATGTCAAAGTCTTTTATGAATTTCACAAAATTTGGTCTATGTGGAAAACGAGAGTCTGCTAGAAGATTTTGTATGGAATCTCCATTGACGTTCAACCAAATCTCTCTCGTCACCCCTAAAACGAATGTTGTAAAAAGAGGACAAAGCTTATCATTCGCAGTTGTTTTAAACAGCCTTCGTATTGACAAACATTGCTAACATTCAGGAGTGGATCCAAGGTGGAGCTGGCGTAAGGCAAGGTATACAGAAGATATCGCACAATATAGCAATATATAGCGAATGTTCTCTGATAATTTTTTTTTATTTTCTCTCTAATAACAAAGTGCAGTCCTAGTTTTGTAATGTTCATCATATTTCTTTCTCTTGAAAAAACAGCGTTAAAATAGTCGCATGTCGTTCAGTTCCCTTTCTCAGTAACACCCCACCCCACCGGCCAAATTCTTGGACCCGCTCCTGTTACTTTAAAGAGTAACATAATCAACATTATGCATACCAGAATGAGGTGTTGAGTAAAGATAGATTAAACCAGAGGTGAACATAATAGACAGTTTGTTTAAGACTGGACATGTATGTCTCAGTGATCATTGCGGTAATATTACATTTGATGGAAAAGAACTCACCAATCTCGTCACGTGCTGCACTGGCATGGCAGAACAAGCAAATGAGTGCGATCTGGAGCAAATAACAAACAGTCATTGCTTTTAGTTATCAATTGTTAGGATTTTAAATAGCATTAGCATCGACACACGCCACCATGACTTGGTCAATTCTTTCACGCAACAAAAGAAATGTAGTCTTTAACAGTCCCCAACAAAAATAAAGAAGGAAAATGCATAAATCTTTGGCGATTCTCCAGTCAATTATTGTTAGTTTTTTGTGTGTTTGTTTAACACCGTTCCCTGTTTCAACTCAGTTTCGGTATTGTTATGTTTTGTTCAACGAACCGTGAGAAACGGTGAATACTGAGTACACCTGCAGCGATATTTTCGGCATGAACCAAGATGTACATGAAAAGAAAAGTAAATCCCTCCCCAAAACATTTAACGGCTAAATGGGAAAAATTCTCTGTTGTGATATCAATTTGAGATTTTGTTTTGCGAGGTACTGTTTGGTGAGCTACACTTCGGTAAAAAAACATTTAGCGGTGAATATATTAGTCCCAATCGAAAAACGTACTATTTCGGCACCGATATGAGTCTTATCGTATTCGGGAAGCTCTGTTTACGAACAGAATAGTGAATGTTACGAAGAAAATAAAGTGCGTTTAAGCTCGGTCTCCATCTGAGCTAAGAAATTTAATTTGCAGTATTCCTTTGAAATATCAAAAGAAAAGCGAAAAAAGAAAATGACGAATATCAAGACCCTCTTGATACTAATAATCGCTTTTGCAATCACCATCAAAATGCTTTAAGTGGAAACCATGCTTTATAGGACATACATAAAAATAATTTTCCCAATTTACAAATCTGCGCATAATATCAGACGATCTGGATGAAACGAAGGGTAGACTGAGGTGCCGTCTATATATTTAGTATGGAATGTCAAATTGTAATAAAATTGCAGTAATGCTAAATTTTATTATCGGTGCGCAATTATTGGACCATGCAAACGAAGAAAAACTTGTTGACTAGCCTAAAACACAGGGAAAGTTTTTGAAGTTTTTTGTTCTAATAAATGACGCGAAAGGATGAAATGGTCTTTTTGCTATATTTCAATATGATATTGTTCCGGGACTTGTGTCTGCAGTTCAACAATCAATATGACAATCTGTTTCATTTTATACATTTCGAACAATGTCTGATATGCCTGATGTATACCTGATAGATACATGTTTATATGTCGCATCCTGAGTCAGTTGTCTATACGGGTCTCGTTTTGATACTTTACACTGTTTCCCGTAATTATTTAGCTATATATTTTGTCATTAATCGCAGTGGCAGAATTTCGTTAATTTTCAACACAGAATCGCGGCCCATTTGGACAACTGACTCAGGATACGACATATAAACATGAGTTCGAGAAGGTGTAGTACAGTTCATTTTATAATTAATGTTAAGCCCAAATCATTCCTGCTACTTGAAATGAAAAAAGGTGGCCTGGTGGTAAAGTGCACGCCGAGTCATACCAACTACTATTGCAGTGTGAATCGATCTACACAGCTCAGCACTGTTTGAGAACTGGATTGATACCAAAGACGGTTGTCTAGCTGTGCGGTTGAAGTGAACCTGCGACTACCGTAGTAAAAATGGGGGCTTTAAATGCTCTAGGACCTCCTACAGAGGACCCTCATTGACAACAGTTCTATCAGAACTGAAGAAGCTTTCCTGGGTAAACATTAATAATAATGATAATTAATAAATAATGTGAAACAATTTCTTGAAAAGTTTATGCCTAGATTTCGCTAGTTTCTTCCTTTCAAGTATCAAATTTCGGTTCAAAAATTAACCCAAAATCATTTCTTGCAAAGCAAAGATTTTCGGACGACACCGTCTTCAGTGCATGCATGATTGATCAATATTTTCAAATTCTTTTCCTTCCTTTTGCTAAATAGATCAAAATACTGGATACAAACAGGTGACTGTAAACAAAATCTTTTATGAAGCATGAAGTTTATTCATGAAGTTTATCCACATCATTCGCTAAATGTAACAATTTCATGTTCTCGTTCCACATTTCCTTCCTTGATTATTATGGATTCCATACCAAGCTGCAAGGACTTTCTTCTTTGGAGTGGCAAAAAATCGTCAACTATGGGCACTAAAACAAAAAAAATCCACTTAGTGAAAACAATATTCTCATTGTGCAAACTGACCTTATCCATTTTATTAACTCATTTGACTTCACATACTTTTTGGTTTCAAGAAGCAATGATATTCTAAAGTATACACTTTCTTGTGAAATGGTATATTATATAGGATACTCTGGTTGGTTATGATCATTGAATTTGAAGAAAGACTGTGGATAGTATAAACCCTTATAATGAAGCACAAGTTTGAGAAAGTAAAGTCAGATAAAAACGAGTTGTTTGAGCATTTCCTCACATTATCTTCTTTCCCATACAGAGCTGTAGTGGACTTTTTAACTTTACAACTTAGCTGCAGGGTCTTTAAGTGGGGGCACTTTAAGTCCCAGAAACCAACATGTAGGCACATTGCATGGTTTCAAATGGCCAGATTTGTGCTATATCAAGTATAATATTGTTCTGTATTGATAATCACAAGTGGAATTTGGGATATTACTGAGTTTGTTATTGCTAATTTTTGGAATGTCCTTCTACTGAAAGATATTAATTTATTTCAAATTTCAAAATACTATTGAATGTAAATTAAAAGGAAACAAATTTTTCTTTTTTACTTAATTGAAATCACTGTATAGATTGAGAAGAGCTATATAATTATTCTTAGTTAATAACGCCTTTCCCAGAAAAGTTTCAAATCATCCATTCTGTTCAGGCTTAGAAAAACATTTTACATATTAACTATGTTTGTGGATCTTAAATGACATAAACAATAAGAACCAAAGGTTTTTTCATTGATTCTCTTCTCACTTTTCGGCATGGTATTATTTGCATGTAATAATTATAATCAACAAAACAAAAGAATCATAAATCTATAAACAACTGAATCTGTTTCCTTTTTAAGTAGCACCTTTTGCTGTAAAGGCAAAAATCAGTTGGTTTCCTACAATGAAGTTATTGGATTCTGCACGACACTTCACATATAAGCATGCACGTAGTAATAGTCTATTTCAGGATTGTTAAGGGTGTTTCTCCACTTCTCAGTTTCACACTGTGAGTTGTACAGTACATAAATTTTATCCCCTTGGTTAATTAATTTTTAGTGACTACTTTCCTCCTGTGCATTTTTTTATGTTTTCTGATTAACATTGATAGTGTAACAACTGTAAATGAATGTAATGTGTTCAAGACACCCTTTACCAATGTACTGTACTCACCAAATTACTCCGATAGCTGTTGTTTTCCTGGGTAAACATTAATAATAATGATAATTAATAATGTGTAGAAAGAAAAGTATCAACTCTTACTCTAGTTTACTGGTCTTTAAAACTTAGTAATGGTCAGGCATTTAAAGATTTTCTGTAACAGGCAGTGAATTTTGAGGTTTATTAAAACTTTCTTATTATAAATAAGACAAAAATAACAAAAATCCTATTGGCAAAAAATTTGACCATGACAAAATTTAGTCATTGATTTTGTCCCAAATTTTGTCATGACCAAATTTTTCATAGTTAATGTATATTATACATCATGAAATATTCAAAAGGTGTCAATAGCTGTTTTTATACTGACATCTAAAATTTGTCTGTTATTATCAAAACTTTTGAAGTAAAGTGCACCTTTCCTATATCCAAGGCAAACAAATGAAAAATTTTCTGTCCGGAAAAAACATTCGTCCAATCGAAAATTGCTTCGACTGGGTGAAATTACCATTTCATACTGACAATTAAAAACAAAAACATTGATTGAAATTTCTAATCTTTGACAGTGTAGAAATGTAAAAAAAAAGAAAGTGACGGGTGAAAAAATTTCCAAATTTCACAAAATTCATCTTGCTGTAACTTTCGACAAATCAACGCAATTTAGCACTTTCAGAGGAATGAAAGAAGGAAACTAATTGTAGTTTTAGCATGTGTGTTTAATAAAAACAGAAAATTCACATAAGAAAAGAAGTAGTAGAAAAATTTTGGAAAAATGGACAGTGATTCGATAGCTAGTTACTGGTATTTGGCAAATTTTGTAGAAAAGCTGATATGCCGCTGAAATGGATATGCCAAATAACTCTGACAATTGTTAATTCAAACTGTCTGTCAGGAAAAGTCGACTAGGTTTCATTGATGGACTGAGCAATTTCAAACTAAACGGTATGAATGACCGAACGTTGCACTAATCATACGCATTTGTGAGTTTAATATCATTTATAATATAATTTTGTTATATGTCAAGCTTTTCATGTGTTATTTTCATGTGCTAAAGTTACAAGTAGTAGCGTAAATACTTTGATGTTCTTCATTTTTGTGTTCTTCCATCCTGTCTCTTTTGTTTTTTAAAACGAAGAAAAAGCACCATTATGTTTGCCTAGTCATTCCATCACTTTAGTGAAAATAGAGGCTGATATGAATTCTAGAAAAATTCCTCTTAACAACTGTCTATCTAGGCACGACTTCCTATCTCCTTTTATGTCATTCGTTTCTTCTCTTAATTTTACACTGACCTCAAATAAAATCAAGACAACTGAAAAATAACATCTGTCTACCTGATTTTATACTGTAGTATTGATTATTAAAACATAACTAAGTCCAGACGAAACTTCCATCTTAGTATAAAAACGTCTTATTTCTTAAGGAGCGATAGTAGTTTTTGTAGAGCAAGAAATAACAAAACAAACACAGCTCACCTTGGTGGAGATTGGAAAGTATATACATTGTGATCACCTTATAATCATACGTAACATCACATTGGTTCCATAACAAACAGTGGGATTTCATAATAATCATTCATGGCATCGAATTTGCAATCTAAACCAAGTTCCATTATTTATTGTGAGGCAATCTTCCACAAACAGTTTTTCCTCCTCAGCAACAAAGACCATTTGGCCGAAAATGTCAGTGACCCTTATAAATGTCTACATCTGTATACACAACTGTTTCAATTGTTTTCTGACCTGCTCTTTACTTTTCTTTTAAAGAATGACAAAATTGTTTTAATGACTGGCCCCCGTCCCGTGGTGGTGCACAAAAAACTGTCAAACATTGAGATACTTTGCTATATAATACTTATATGGAGGATGGTGGTCCCAGCAAGGATAAATAAGAGAGATTTCGATACTGATGCGTCTTTAACCCTTTGTCATAATAACCAGAGTGTATAAATCTATGATGAAGCACATTATTATTGGAAATATAAAAAGACTCACAGAGCAGCATTCTCAACAGTCGATTCAGTTCACCTACTAAGGTTAGCAGGTAGCTAGCTATTTCGCAGACTCATAAAAAGCGATTAGCTAGAGATTTTTAGTTATCCAATTTATAATTCTTCGTTACGAGGTGGACGACTGAGGCTGTACTCTTGGGTTACTCTTGAGGATGTACTACTGGATTTACACCATCTTGCTTAACAAAATATAAACAAAACTCTTTAAAACATAGTAGTAATTACGTACAGAAGCAGCACTATCAATCAGGTGGTAAAGGTAGCAAAACAGGGTCCGCACCAACAACGGAATCCTGCCTTTTTAAAGCGAATGACGTAATGGAAGAATGATGCTTGAAACCCGTGGTTTTTTTCCTAGAAATATCGGATGCCGCTGTACAAAAATAAACTTTCAGTAGTTTAGTGGAAAAACTGGTTTTTCTAGAAATAAATATGGATCAAGATGAATTGTCTTGACTTTATGCAAAAAAAATGAACGAGGAAAAGAATATGAACGAGAAATGGTGTTTAAAATGCGAAGTTAGTTCACTTGGAAATGTTTGTAGTAAATGTAACAGTGCAGATCTTGTTGGCAAAGTTGAGTTCACCTGTGTGAAGTGCTCTAATGTGCAAGTGGGTGGAAAGTTCTGCAAGGAATGTGGACTTAAAATAATAAGAGAAGAAGGTAAAATATGAAATATAGTTTCCAAGTATGTTGTACAAAAGGACATCTCTTACTTTGAAATCATCTATAAGGAAAACTTTGTTTATTGTACATAGTTGGTTTTAGTAGATAAGATTTTTGTCTAAAATGATACACTTACATAATACAAGATATGAGACTTCTTTTATGAAATCTGTTTAGCATCAATAAAAGAAAACAAAAGCGCTAATGATGAGAGCACTGATTCAAATAAGGTAATGCATGTTTTTACTTTAATGGTTTTATTTAATTTCAAGGTTAATAGACAAACAAAATGCATGAATTACACAGAATCTGCTGGTGACTATTGAGTGTTGTTTAAATTTCCAATCAAGCTGTGTGTGCAAGTGGCTTCCTTTATTTACCTGGCCGGACCGGACTTAGACCTGAACCGTCCATGGGATCCATGAAAACAGTCACCATTGCACTTGCACACTTAGGTGTGTGATACAGCCAAACCAAGTAGTAAAACAGGTTTTCACCTGAATTATAGCTGAGCATCTTTCCTAGGGCATTTTGTACTAAGTCAGTGTACTGATGTATTAAATAATCTAAATTAAGATTGAGCTGCCTTCTTAGAATTTTGGGTGTGATTACTATTTTACTATTGAACATTGTAGAGGTGGGTGGGATTTGGAAATCCTACTGCCACCAACTGTAGAGAGACTGTAGAGCATTTGATGTATGTGACACAAGTAAAATAGTATGAATGTTTGAATGTTAAGCTGAAAATAGCAGTAAAATGGATATGAAGAATGGAAATAACATTGTATCATAAAGTTTGGTCTTACCTCAATTTACAGAAGGCAGAATATCATTTCTGTGAAATTGTAAAAGATATTGAGGTTATATTAGTTTCGTTATTTTGATGAACAATTTATGTTGTTGCTCTGAACTGCATAAACTAATCAGGTATCCTTACCCTGGATCTTGGATTTTTTTATTATATATTACTTTTTTTTCAGATGAAATTATTGATGATATTCAGCAATAAAATTTTCTTTGCTCAGTTTAGGCGACACTATCTGTTTTAACAACAACCGTATGATTGGAGGTATATCCTGGGGAATCTAGGAAAATTGTTAAGAATTGCAGGAAAGTCCTTATTCATGCTGAAATAGATTTTGATTCCAAAAAAGAAAAACAACAGCAAAAAGGACACCAGGTCTGTGTTATGACTTGGTCTTGGTTTTAACACACACTAGGCTATTAGTGTGAGAGTCCCTACTTTCTAATGTAGGTCCTCACTTCCATGGGTCCAGGTCCAGTCCAGTCCGGGTCAGGTCCAGGTCCGGTTGGGGTCTTGTAAGTAAAGGAAACCTGGTAGAAAATTTGGTAAAAAATGACTTGATCATCAATATTTCATGTCTACCAAGCAAAGAGCAGAGACTTTTGTTAACAATATGTCAATTGGAAAGTCATAGTAACAGTAACTAGTTTTTTCCTGTTAGCCATAATAATTATTAGATCCCTTTTCGCCAACTTTTGGTGTCCCATAAAATCATGTATTTTGTAATCCTCTTCAAAGGAGAAACTTTTATGAGATTGGATATATCTAAAATTATGAGAGTTAACTTTATTTGAAAACAAGGAGGTGCTAAAGATAAATTTATGGTTGGTTAAAATTGTGCTATTATGCTCTTTGTGTAGCTTTTTCTTTATGATATTATAAAGCCACACCAATTAGATGCAAAAGTATTGATAGAAAGAATGTGTTTAATTCTGCCCAACATAAAGAGTTGTGGCTAGATGAAACAGATGGAAAAAATCATTGCACAGCTTTTAACATGTCTAAACAACAACTAATTTAAAGAAAAAGTCAGTGGTTAACGCAAATATCACTTATGTTAGTTTATAGTTTTGGAATGTACTTTGCCAAAGAGAATACACCAAAATACATTTGTGGCTAGCTTGACACTGTTTATTGAAAACGAGCTGTAGTATTCGTCAGTGGTCAAATGTAAATTTATTTCCTTGTCCATTATCGGAAAAGCAATAGAAAACATAAAGTAAAATTACATATATCAACTTATTTTTTATTTTATCCAAAAAATGAGAAAATTACTTTGGTGTGCCAAAACAGTTTTTTTAAGGTTTTTTGGTCAAATGTTTGTTCACCGACTTAACAAAAGATGGTAGGAAATACACTGATATGAATTATATTGACCTGCAAGTTGGCCTTGGAAAATAATACACACTGTTTCATTAAGCCCCACTCTCCCCTACATGCAATCATGTCAAGGAAATTGAGTTTGTTTAAAAGTTTGTGTAAGTATTTTTGTATGAAGCTAGGTAGTGACTCATAAAAAAAACATGTAACTTAATCAGTGATGCGGTTGGCAAGTAAATACAACACTTAAGATAATAAACAGAAGTTCAAGAAAGCGAAAATCATGTGATTTAATATAAAGTGATCATGATCATAAGCACTGTTAAAGATGGCTCACCTTGTAATGATTTTATAAAACAAAAATTCCGTAATTAATGTTTACATCTAATAAATTCCCTTTCTGACACATTTTGAAAAAAAAAACAGCTCATGAGAGTTGATGACCAGGTACAGTTTTTGGAGAAGCCATGCTTTTAAATCTTTTCCAGGTCATGTTATATTAAAATATTTGGACAAGAAAATATTGGAAATTAGGTTTGTAAAAGATGATAATTTATTTAGATTATGCATTTGTAAGAGACCAGATATAATTAGATATTCAGCTCTTAACTTTTAATTGTCTATTTAAATAAGTACATTTCATATTTTGTGAATAAATGATTGTTGAATTAATTGTTTCATAAAAGTGTAACTGATCATCTTTCTAAAGGAGTCATTTAATTAAAATTTGTCTTTGAATTAACTGATCTAACTGAAAATGATTATCTAGAATAATCTATCCTGTTTTTAAAAAAAAAGTTAGGAAAAAATGTCCTTCTGAGCAGAAGGATTTCTGCATACCAGCAGTTGATCATATTTTGAACATAGTCATTGGTAAATTCACATATTCTACAACATAATCATAACAATTTATTGCCAATATTTTCCTTGATTTTTCCAGTAGACTTTTTTTATTGTGCACTTGCATTGATCACATGGCAAATTACAAACAATGACAGTAATGATTTATTGTCATGTGGTCAGTGTGAATGCACACCAAACAACAGTAAGACAGTTCAAGTTAAAAATACTGACAATAGAACTTGAAAATAAGATTCATAAACATAGAATCTTCTAATGACTATGTTTAGAATTGCCCAAGAACAATGAAAAGCTTCCTTATAGAACCTGAGAGACCTTGCATAGTTTTACCTAATAAATAAATCTTTATCTTTAAAATGGACATGCTAGGTTTGGATAGAAAAAAGGAAAAAATAGAAAAAATATGAATGATTGTGAAAACACGCAATAACACAATCTTGTTCAGTCGGATAAAGAGCCCGCTGAATATTACATGAATTTAACTTGAACCTAAAAAATATAGAACATAAATGTTCTTTTTGAAAATAAGTATGTTACAAAAATGTAACAGTTCTGGATTAGTAGAAAACCAAAGTGGTAATAAGAACTTTTAATACATTGCTTTCCTAAGTGAATTAAAAAATCATTCAATCATGGTATGTTGAAATTAGTAGAGTGTTAGCTATTAAACCATAAAAGAAAAATGTGGAAATAAGCCTATTGGTGATACAGACTGAAAACAGAAATAGTATTAATGTGTTTCTCCACAAATTCCGACTTTTTCTGATTGCGGAACTTCTGTAAGCTAACTCATAGATATTTTTAAACTGAACTTAGTCTTTCAAATATTTTTAGTCTGCTGATGAAAACAAAGATACACTATTAAAATTATCTTTGACTGTTCCCCAAGCTGCTGCTGAAGCTGGTAAAGAAATTGCTCCTAACAGTAAGACCCAGGTGAGCAAAAGTAAAGATGCATTCCAAAAACAAATTGATGAGGTACAACAGCTCAATGGAGGAGGTACAACCAACATCAAACAAGCTCATGATAACTCAAGCATGAAGGAGTGGAATGATGATGTTACAAAAGACAATGAAACAAATGGAAGCTCAGGTGACAATGTCAGTAGCTCACAAAGTCCTGATAACATAATCAACAAGACTGATGCAGGAGACAATAGAATGGCAGTAGTAAGTAACATCATTAAAATTATGAAAAGTTTTTGGAATTGCAGTGAATTCATAAAAATAAAAATGTAGATAATTTGGTTGACATAATTTATTTCGAAATTGACCCCCAACCCCAGACTTAATAATAATATATAATATTGTGCATGATAGGCAGTTTTGAATGTGATGGCAAACTTATTGTTCTCTATTTAGAGTAAATAAATGTCTTTTTTAATAAAAAATACGAAACTGTAGCTGAATAACATCTAATGTTTTTCTGGTTTGTGCAAGACTATTCTTTATTACAGTTAATCTTAAGAAGGTCTTTTTAAGAAGGTATTTTTCTTAATATTTTATACTTATTTGTTTACTCACAATACCAAAGAAAGAAGAAACCACCACAGCGCAAGGTGGCGGCAAAGGAAACAACACAGCGCAAGGTGGTGGTAAAGAAAACAACTCAGCGCAAGGTGGTGGTAAAGGAAACAACACAGCGCAAGGTGACGGCAAAGGAAACAACGTAGCGCAAGGTGGTGGTAAAGGAAACAACACAGCGCAAGGTGGTGGTAAAGGAAACAACACAGCGCAAGGTGGTGATAAAGGAAACAACACAGAGGAAGGTGGTGGTAAAGGAAAAAACACAGCGCAAGGTGGTGGCAAAGAAAACAACTCAGCGCAAGGTGGTGGTAAAGGAAACAACACAGCGCAAGGTGACGTCAAAGGAAACAACACAGTGGAAGGTGGTGGTAAAGGAAAAAATACAGAGGAAGGTGGTGGTAAAGAAAACAACTCAGCGCAAGGTGGTGGTAAAGGAAACAACACAGCGCAAGGTGACGTCAAAGGAAACAATACAGCGCAAGGTGGTGGTAAAGGAAAAAATACAGCGCAAGGTGGTGGTAAAGAAAACAACTCAGCGCAAGGTGGTGGTAAAGGAAACAACACAGCGCAAGGTGACGTCAAAGGAAACAACACAGTGGAAGGTGGTGGTAAAGGAAAAAATACAGAGGAAGGTGGTGGTAAAGAAAACAACTCAGCGCAAGGTGGTGGTAAAGGAAACAACACAGCGCAAGGTGACGTCAAAGGAAACAACACAGTGGAAGGTGGTGGTAAGGGAAAAAATACAGCGCAAGGTGGTGGTAAAGAAAACAACTCAGCGCAAGGTGGTGGTAAAGGAAACAACACAGCGCAAGGTGACAGCAAAGGAAACAACACAGCGCAAGGTGGTGGTAAAGGAAACAACACAGCGCAAGGTGACGGCAAAGGAAACAACACAGCGCAAGGTGGTGGTAAAGGAAACAACACAGCGCAAGGTGGTGGTAAAGGAAACAACACAGAGCAAAGTGGTGGTAAAGGAAACAACACAGCGCAAGGTGACGGCAAAGACAACAACACAGAGCAAGGTGACGGCAAAGAGAACAACACAGAGCAAGGTGATGGTAAAGGAAAAAACACAGAGCAAGGTGGCGGCAAAGGAAACAACACAGTGCAAGGTGATGGTAAAGGAAACAACACAGAGGAAGGTGACAGCAAAGGAAACAAGACAGAGCAAGGTGACGGCAAAGAAAACAACACAGAGCAAAGTGATGGTAAAGAAAAAAAGAAGAAGGTGGAATTGAGATTGAACTTTTCCTAGCTGAAGTGCTAATGTAATTCTTAAAAAAAACAATTAATAGCATTGATACGATTTCATTTTGTTATTTAGAAAAACCGTAAAAACAAAAACAGAAACAAAAGAAGAAATAAAAAAAAGAATAAAGAATCTGAAGTTAATGTAAGTGGTTACTAGTTACTTAAGTGAAAGGAATAAGTGCATCATGAATTGTTTATGATAGTTAAGATTCAGACTGTGAAACTACACTATTACACTCCCATTGTACCATGCCAGTATCATAGGTGTTACACTATCTCAATGTGGGTGTACCTATCTCTACTACATGTACAGCAGTCTTAGGGATAAGTGGCCAGCAGTTAGCACCTCTGTGGCACACATGGGATAAACCACTGGCCATTTATTTTTCTGAGTATCCCAGCATTCCACTGGGGAAACTATTTAAGTCCCAAGTGGCATATGAAAACTCTAAACAAACTTCAACTTAAAGGGGTTATGACATATAGCACATGATTGTTGTGTTGTAGCCCCTTTAAGGTAAGTCTCACTTGTTTTACGGAAATTTGATTTCATGAATTAATCCCCAAACTCCTGAGTATAAAGTGAGATTTGGGAAGATTGTAATAATTCAATAAACTTTATCAGTGAATGTATAACTTCTATTAGTTAATCAAACTACAACAATTTTTTCATGTTCTTTTAACTAACAACTCTATACATTGAGGATTCTAAACCAGCATCCTTTAAGGTGGACTTTTTGTATCTGTAGACACTGGTTTATGTGGTTTGATGTAGCTGATGAACAAAATATGCCATTGTCCTCAGGTGTTCCTTTAAACAATGTATAGCACACAACTTTAGATAAGTTCGCATCCTTTGCCCTCCTTTAACTACACCATTGAGTAGGGTCAGTTATTGAGACAAATGCTTTAAGTCTATATATTCAATAGCTGGAACAGATCTTAAAAATATAAAAACTATAGAAACATCCCAAATAAAATATGATTTTTGAAGACAAGGCTTTTTCTTTAACTATTGGCAGTTGACCGTAAGTTATTTGATTGCATGGTCTGATAATTGCGGACAAAGAACTTCTAGCATTCTAAGTTGCTCATAGGTCCAACCTTCAAGAAACAACTAAGTTTACAATTTAGAGACTCACTTAAGTTGTTTTTGCAAATCTCTTAAATTGCAAAACTCTTGCGAAGTATCTTCAATTTTTCTTTCTTGAAAGTTAATCCAAAAAAACCCTGAATTTTCTTCCTCGCAAAGTTTCTCATTATATACATGCTTTTTACCCATATTGAAAACATCTTTATCTTAATCCTGTATAAATATTTGGTAAATAAATAAATAAATTATAACTATTACAGAGTTAGTACGGCTAAAATGTACACGCTTGGGTAAAAATGGCTCTTATAATCGTGTGGTTACCATTACGAAGCTTAGATCTACTACTGAGGTGCTCCGTTAGTCCTGGGCACTCTTTAGAAAGGTCTAATTTTATTTATATGTGCTAGCATAAAGCTCTTTTATGAATAAAATTTTCAAAAATTAAAAAGAATGCGAATGAGATTGCGAAGGATTTTGTATGCCATTATAGTCTAGCTTTCATTCCACATCGGTATCCAGGGAACAAAAATTATGTTTGTTGTTGTGTGGAGTGATAAATTATACCATTTTATTTGCACTCAAAAGACTGCACAAACTGACAGAAGGTCAAAGTTTCAATTTTTTATGGCAGAAATGTTTATGACAGATCGACTCACTTTAAATGACAACAAAAACAATGAAGGGTGCACACTTTTTGTTTCAAAAATCTGCTGAGCATGTGTCATGGACCATTTTTTCATATATGACCAAAAAAAACCTTGATCAATCAAGAAATTTTGTCTCCAAATGCCTCCATTTTTGTCTAATACAGTTTCTGTGTGAAATGTTTGGTTGGCATGAGCAATGTCAAAAGAAGATGTAGCCCTCATCTTATGATGGAATTCATAAGATAAGGGATTTCTTTGGGGCCACATTTGAAATCGCTCGCTGTGTGGGCAATAAACGTAAACCATAGGAATTAACAAAAATAGCAATCCAGTCATACATGTTGGAGCTGACTCACTCATTTTTTGCTTTGCTGAATAGATTCCAAAATGTTAAGTTGGCTCACCATGGAAAATTTTAAGTCATTGACTATTTGAGAAAGAAGTGAATATTTTTTGTGCAATATATAATTGTATTTGTTAAGAAATTACTTCTTGGTTGTATTCATAAATCAGTTTTGTCAATGACCTCTTCCCTTTTTGCGGCTACTTCCATGTTTTTTCTTAAATGATGAATTCTTTTGATAAATCAAAGCTCAAGGAAAATGTTATTTCTTGTTTAAAAGATTAGGACCAGCAGAAATTAATTACTACATTTTCAGACGAGCTTTCGGTTTTGTTTCTACTACTTGACATTTTTCTGGCATGTTTTTCATTGTACACCAAATATGCAATGATGATGATTGCATTGCATCAGTAACCATCATGTGGTGTATCACACTTGTATTTTGAAATGTATTGTTCCAACAACAATGTCTCCATGTTTGAAAATAATTGTTTATGCAAACCAGTTCCAAACAGTTAAATTCTTTACGAAAACTCTTCAAAGTTGTTTTTGTTCAAGAAGTGAATGATCATTCTCATCTTACGAAAAAAGTGCAAAGAATCGAGAAAAACTGGAATAACCTGGAAAATAAATCTTTCCAGCAACTTTCTTATTACATTCGATATGAGCCTTTTAAGCCAATAAAAAAACGAGCAGCCCCTTTAAGATAGAATCAGCAGTGGACAGTTTCTTTTTAGAAGTAACAATTGAAATAACTGTTGTAACTGAGAACTGAGTTCCTTAAAATACACGAAACCGATGTTTCCTGTGAATGTAAAACAAAGCTAAAAGAAAATAACAAAGCCTTTAGGAATTTGTCTTCATTTCTCAGCCCATGTTATTGTGATAAAAAATATATGTGTAGCCTATCATCATTTTTATTGTTTATGAATACGAAAAATGATAAAAATAATGGTGAGAATAATTATTAGCCATTACTGACTAAAACAGGAAACAACCAGAAGCCACCAGGAAGGAAGGAACCACCAGAACTCTCAGGAAGCCACTGTAAGGATGCCACCAGAACTAGTAGTAGGAATAGGAACTAACCACAGTCGACTAGGAATCTGGCATTTCAGATATGCCCAATATAATTGATTAATCAAATGTTTGGAAGTTTTTTATGAAGCAGCGCGCAGTATGAGAGTGCAACTAATCGTTAATTTCACATGTGAAATTTACTTCGACCTTTGAACTTTAAATAATCACTTTGAATAGTTTGAGCTATGCTTTGAAACTATAATTTGTAATGGAACGTTTTGAGAGTGTTTCGTTTGAAAATAAAGAAGGAACATTTTTTTTGAATGAGAATTTTGTTTTGTTGAGATCATTAAAAATATGGCTGTATATTATATATTTAAAGTCGATTCAATATTTTCTCATTGCTTTCCTGGTGGTGTGATTAGTAGGTAATCATACACTGGTCACTTGTGCAATTAACGATAAATTTATAGTTATTTCTGGACAAAAAAATCTATAGGTCGAGAGGTTAATTACACTTGCCAACTCCATATACAAATTAAATGGAAAAAACATCATCATTTAACCCAGTCATTGAAAAACACTGAGGTGCTGTTTATAAGCAAGACAGGACAGGACTTTTTCTCGAACGGGGGTAAAAAGGAATGATAATAATCTCGCTTTTACATGAAAAAAGTTTGGAGGAGACAAAATCTTTCAATTTTTCAATTGTTTACTATTTTTCAGTTGTTTGAAATTCAATGATGATGTTCCAGTTGTTTTAGCATTTCCGTTTTCTCTCATGGAAATGAAACAATTGCGCATTGTTTATTTTCATAATTTTACGGTGAATATAAAAAGATATGAATCAAATTATTTTGTAAACATTCGGTTAAAGAGTACTCTGCAGCGATCCTTTTTTTACAGCTCAGAGTGCAGAGATTATTACTGAGGCTTACTAAAAACTCTTTTTTAATCAGCAATCCCTTCTGTTCCTCTGGAACATCACATGTGTTGTAAGATATCATAATAATTGATCACTATGAAGTATGATAATCATTGACAATTGTTTTGCAATAGAATATAGATGTGGAATGTTCAAATGACAATAAAGGTGATGGAAACAAAATGGATGAAGATACCGGAAATGAAACCGATGAAGATGTTAAAAAGGGGTTAAAAGTTAAAAGAAATATTGATCCAATGGTTACTCCTTTATGTTCTAATGAAATTGGTGGAAATTTTGGAAAAGGACCAGAACCAACTCAAACTGCTGAACGGCAGTTCGGTATTTCTTCAATAGGCAAGGGAAACGATGAAAAAAGGACAGAAGCTACCTCTGGTACTGGAAAAAACCCAAAAGGAAACAAATCTTCAGAAAATGGAACTAAAAAACCTAATAACAAACAAAATTTGTAAGGAACTATGTGCATTTATTTTCATTTATGTGTTTCTGATATTGAATGAATGAAAAGAGATTATGATAATGGAAAAGGATGATGGAAAAGTATTTGAAATAATATTGTCGACAGCAGAGATGACAAAATCGATAATATTACTTTAAAACTAAAATAATTATTTTTAGAGGTCACCAACACAAGTATGAAAGTGAACCGAAAAGACAGTAAGTGGAAGAGGAAACTACGCAATCATAGCTTTGGTATTTTCCTTTGCTTTAAAAGTTTAAGTTTGTTCATGTTGATTATAATTTTTGTATTCTCCCATTTTTAGAACAGTTACATTAACAAACCCACAATTGATTCAAATTCCAAATAAAGATTTATCAACAGGCACCATTTCAGTTGTTTTTTTTGTGACATTGTATACAGAATTGGCTGATCTTAAAAAAAGTATATTCATTTTTGCCAGCCATGAGGAACTGGGAAAATGGCAACGTCCAATAATGCACATGAAGCCAATTTGGTAGGCTGTAATGTAAACACTTTAGATTTTTTTCAATGATTGATTGAGACTAAATTTAATTATTATTGTATATTATCTTTAGTAAGTTAGAACATGGCACTTTCTTGCGTGGTGAAATTTTGATACCTAAAGATTATATTAAGCGACCCATTGAATATAAATACATTGCTCTGGATAAAAATGGAATTTTGTTTTATGAAGTACTATATTCAGCATCAGAAAATGTTGAGCATAAAAGAAACCGCAGATTAAATATCAGCAAAGACGTTTTGGAAAACAGTAAGATTCTAGTAATAATAAACATTCAAGACCTTTAAACATTATAGACCTTTTCATCATTAAATTAAAGCTTATGTAACTGTTTTAATTCAGGAATGAAAACATCTCTCTTCAGGGAAAATACACTATGCTATGTTTTGTATATGATCTTAAGCTTGGAAGAAATCATATAGTGTATTCTACAGTGAAGTTTAAATTGATTTTACAATAAAATTCTAATAAAACTTCTACATCATGGCTATATGTGGTTTTACAACTAGATTGTAGCTTTTTTGGATCAAATGTACTCACTGACACAAAATTTAAGCATTTCTTCTGATTTTTTTTAGTTATAAATTTCATCACTGTTTTTCTCTGTTTTATTGAGCTCACTGATTTTACAGGCTCCAGTTACTATCAAGTGGATGATATGGTGCTAAATGATGTCAAAGTTGAAAAAGAAAGCCAATCAAGTATTTTAAGGAAATGGTTTGAAAAAGTGAAGAAGATTTTTATAGATACTAATGGAAAAGGATTGAGAGACCTTTGTTTTACGTTGTTTCCTAAAATATTTATGTCTTATTTGAAATATGGTGGTGACATAAATGATAAAGATGAAAAGATTCTATTTTACAATGGTATACTGGCAGGATTTTTCGGATCATACACAGTATATGAGGGATTATCTCGAGGATGGCTTAAGTTTCCTGGGAACATTGATTCATGCAAACAGGTTTTTAAAATTAATTATCAGAAATTCTTGTTTCCAATTGCAGTTTTTAAATGGGAAGGGGAATTAAGGTCAAAAGTTACCATCTTATTATATTAATACGCAATAGTATCGTTGTGCCTAAAAAAATAAACAAAGTTATTTTAGTAAGGTTAGGTTAAGGTTAGTAAGTTCATTTTTTATAATGAAAATGACTTAATCTGATAGTGATAGTGTTATTGATTCCACTAAATTTATATCTGAAATTGATTGTGATGTATACAATAATTTCAATAATTTTGTTCATAACCCATTCATTTGGACAAGGGGGCCTTGTTTACATTTTCTTGTGTCAATTAAGTCAAGTAACCCTTCATTCGCCACCACAATGTTTTTTTTACAAAAAGGAAACTTATGATGCAAAATATTTTTACAATCTTGTAAACTCTTGCATTTTACCATAGAACCAAAGTTCAGAAATGACTGAATTTCAAACCTCAATTTCCCTTTAAACCCCAGCATTAAACACTATAAGAGGATCTCTATGAGAAATTCACTAGCCATGTTTTTCATTTTAGAACTTTAAAAGTGATGTCATGAAACAATTACAGGTTAACAATTCTGTTTTGAACCCAGAGGTCCCCCCAGATATGAAATTTGAACACATCATTTCGACACTTACCATTGTGAGTTACATGCAGAATTTAACTATTGATTATGATGAAAAGTTTATCAGGGAATTATTCAAGAGTCTATCATTTGAAAGTATTGATTTAACAACAAGTAATATTCAGTTGTACATGAAAATGTATGAGAAATATTTCAGTGCCCAATCACAAAGGTATGTTTTGAGTTTTGTAATGGTGTTACCTTGCTTAATTACATGTTTTACCTATCAACTTTTTAAAATTCCAGGTTGATACTGAGTGGTTTACAGACATTTTTTGTAAACGCAATAAAATCAAGTCCAGAGAAATACAGGGATTGCTGGTGCTTTCCTCTTGTACATGTTCATATAGTTTCACAGTTTCAACACTTTCGACAGTGGCGCAAAGGATTGGAAAATCCATGGCAAATCAATATCACAACAAATAACTGGGATTTGAACTGTTTAAAAGAATTAGAAAATGATCAATGTTTTGTTGAGTAAGTTAGATGAATTAGATGAGATGAATTAGTTATTATTAATTTAATAAAATTTGTTCTAGAGATGATTGTGTGATAACTATGTTTTGTTTGTCTTCTTATTTTAGTGGAACATTTAACAGTTTGAATAATTTTAAAACGAGTTTTGAAATTGATCCCCTTTTACAAAACTGGTTTGCATATTTGATGAAATCTCGTCATTATACTGCAGCGATGTCTTCTGAGATGTTCAAAGATGAGATGATTGTAGAAACAATGAATGAGTATTTGGTTAATAATCAACCCAAAAGAGATGATGTAAGAACTCTTACGTTCAGTCATCTGTATTATTGAAAACACTTTGTTAACACTTTGTTATTTCGAAGGAATATAGTGCTTGATATGCTTATTTGATTCTCCGTAGCACCAACTTTATTCACACATTATACATCTTCCTAATATATTTTCTGAACAATACCCTTTTGGTGAAGCCTTCTTGAAATTTCTTATTTCTCTCATTTAGTTGCAGTTTTTAGATCAGTGCTTGGTTTTATTGAGATCAAAATTGGAAGATGATCAGTTTACTATAGAAAAACAGTATGGATTTATCTTTATTATTCACTGCAAATTCTTCATTTGTTTCAAGTACAATATTTGAAGCGAATGTTAACTGCTTCAATCATTTATTTTCAGGTGTCAACTTACTGGCTTGTTATTGAAGATTATGATTGAAGCATTTACCAAAATAAGTGTACTTGATGAATCCATTTTTCTTTTGACAACAACAGATACATTTAGCACCTTTTGTAACCAAATCATTTCAAGAAAAGATGAAGAAGACAAAATAAAAAAGTTATTTGTGAACATCAATGAATCCATACCCAAACTTGTTGAAGCTGTTAAAGCTAGTTTTCAGAAAAGATCCTGGATTTATGAACCTATCGGAAACATCTTACAGAACTTACAAGTTAGACCATTATTTCAGATTTTTCTTATCTTAAGTAATACTATAGGTAAAGTAACGTGTAGTTTTCTAACTTGCTCGAAAATAATTGATATTAATAACTAGTTATCAAATGAAGATCTAAGAATTTTTCTGTAATAGGTTTTGGAGAAGTTATTTCATATCCTAATATGTCCACATCCATCAAGTGAGCAGGTGATTGAATGGAAACCTAAAATCAAATCAATAATCTACAAGAAAGCTGCTGAACTTGTGAGTGTGAAACTACAAAACTAGTTGTAAGTTTGAGTTAGTGTTATTTTACTTACTTGTTCCTTTTCAGCAAACAGATAATGCATTCAAAGTATTTAAAGTGTATGATGGTTTGGATCAACAGTTATATGGTGAAGAAATTCATGATATATTTTTAAATATATGCTCCAACCTATTGGAGGATGCTTTTCAGGTATGCAAATGACATTTTTTTAAGTTATAACTTTCAGGGATGGCTTCACCATTTCCAAATATTATTTTCAGGATTCAATTTTTAAAGCTAAAAAAGTAGCATCATCAAAACAAACCAGTGCCAGTAGAAGAATATTCAGATATAGACAATAGAATTATCTTTCCAGAAACTGCTATGAAATTAATGCATCATTGTGCACACAAGAAGAACAAAGTGTATTGTGCATTTGAAATTTTTGCTATAAAATCCTTAAACCTGCATTGGATGATTCATTTTTGTTGATAAATCACAAGGTTCTAGATACGAGAAGAGGAAATAGGATTCATCTTTTTTTACTGCTCGATTAAACATTGTTATTCCTATAGAACAACAATACAAAATTACCATTCAAAAGAGTGCTCAGTAATTGTTTCATAGGTCAGTCTTAAGCTGTAATTTTTGAGAGGTATACATTATGATTATACATATAATATTGCTATGAGCGTTGAGTGCTCTTTTATAGACATTTAAAATGTTAATATCGTTTTAATCAAAATCCTCTGGAGCATCATTATACACAATCTTTATCTTATACAATATAAATTTATCTGGATTACATTCGAATAAATGAAGATCAATGCATTGTGTCTCTGTTTCAAAACATTTGATTATTGAACGCGTTCATGATTTCAAAACATTCTATAAAATGTTGAACGGTATGAAAGCTCCTTTATTGAGTGATATACTGTTCAAAATTGAGCACCCATGAATTTTACTGACCTAATACAATTTATTTAGTGCTCTTTGAATGTTCATTTCTATTGTTTAATTAACCCTAACCAATTGAATGCTAAAAAAGATGTATCCCTTTTTCCTCTGTAATGTCACATTTGTAGTTGTCAATTTTAACCGATCTTGTATTTTTGTCTTTAGTGTGATAAATCTCTAGACCTTATGGATAGGCTCTGTACCAGGAAGGAATTTAAAGCTATGGTTTGCAATTTTTTTCAAACAAAATGGAGAAAAAATAATACTGACACTGAAAAACTTCAGCATTGCTTGAATTGGCGTCCGATGAAAAGTTTTCTTTTGCGTATGTTATGATTTTTTGTTTGGTTTTCTGACAATAACAAATTGCCACTGAAATTTCTGACATTTCTGTCAATAATGAATAGTTGGAAATTTTACTATTGATTTCAAATTTAGAAAAAGAGGCTGATGAATCAACAAGCAGTGTGATTAAAGAAGCTAAAGGGTTCATCAAAAACATTTCAAAGCAATTACGAGATGGAACAGTAACAGTTGAAAAGCTTAAAGTGCTAAAAGAAAAGAAAGAAAATTTTTGGAGTCTGCATGACAATGAAAGCTGTATTAACTTGGAAGCGTCTTTCTCAGAACGATTACGTCAGATGGAAGATCTTAATTGTGCAATAAAAATCTTACGTTATTTTATTGACTTTTGTGAAATTCATCTTGGTAATTTTGGTATGTATATGTTATTTATATGATTTTATTTTTATTTTCATTTTGGTGTTGAAAATTCGGTGTTTAATAGACATACAACATTAACTGCCAACATTATAATAGTTCTGATGGTTTGCGCCAGAAGTATAAAAGAAGCAAATTTTTAGTAATAACTTATCTTTGCACAAATTAACTACTTTACATAACAAAACTTCATTCACTGCTTGTTCTTTTGCACTGTAGGGTGAACTACTTCCAGTGCTCTGAGCACTCTTTTATTAGGCAGAGCTATACATGTGTGTTATACTGTTCTAAAAGAGTGTTACCTCTAAAACAGTGATACATAGCTCAATAATTGCTTGCATCTCTCAATGATGGAATATTAAGGAGCCTTACAATGTTCTTTTATTGAAAGCATGATTTATACTATAAAAATTATTTCAACAGTACCAGAGAAATAGATTTTCCACTGTTGTTCTTGAAAGAGTTTATACAATAACATTAAATGAAAATGGTTGCACACAAGTCAGTCATAACCAAAAAACTCAATTTGTTCGTATATCTAGCAGTGATTTCGAGGTGACTTCAAGTGATATCAGCTTTTTTTAAGGATAGTTTTGATGGACAGTGTTATACGCAATAATTCGAGATCTTTTTTAGAATTGTTCCCTCAAGTGATATAGTTTTAGGAAAGGAGCAGTTCTGACAAACATTATAATTAGGATCAGTAGATGATTTTTACATTGAAACGAAATATGACTGTTAATTTTCGGGGACAAAAGCCATATGGGTAGCAAACACTTTCGTATTTTGAACCGCTAAAGAGCATAATACAAAATGGAAAAAATACTTGAACAACATGACCACACACTGTAAATGATGTTACAATGCTGTACAAACGTCGGCACAGACACAGACATGACACAGACATGACATTGACATTGACGAATAAAGCATGCAATATATGCCACTTACTGTGGGAAAATGCGTTATTTCCATGGGTAAATTTGCCAGGACCAAAGTTTTAACATCAGAAAATGTTTTTATGGAATTTGCAAAAAATCGATCGCATAATGTAAAAGTAAGAAACTCTGTAAAATTTTTGTCTATTATAAAGGTATAAAGTTTTCTCAAATCTCAATTTTGTGTCACAAGGTGACAACTGTTTTCAATGTAGTGTTTGTAGTATCTTTATTTTGAATAAACTGTAACCATGTTATAAGTAATATTTCTTTTCTTTAAAGTACATAATAGCTATAGGTAATCTCTTATAACATTATAACTTATCGTCAAGCACCCTAAAAAGGGAAGGACAATATCGTATGTTATCCAGTAATTAAAAAAAACTACGACCAACAAAGAGAGTTCTAATATTATACAGACTGGCTTCACATTAAAAACATTTAAATTTGCAGAAAGGAAGAAAGTTTGTAGTGATCATTTCTATGAGAATTGTTTTGAAGTCAACCGCGTGGCTGCAGCTCTGAGTACACACCAAAAAAGAGAACTTTGAAGAAAGGCATTAGCCCAACAATTTTCAGTTATAAAACAGTTGATATCACAAACATGAATGGTGAAAAAGCATTCTCCCAGCCCTCAAAACGGCTGAAAAGGATGAATGATAATACTGAAAAAGAATATTTTCTACAAAAGTTTTTTTTCTTCGATATTTGTGTGCAAAAAGGTCTTTGAGTAAAATGGTTCTTTGAGTAAAACTAGAAGTATACTGAAAAAAGAATTGGTTGTGTAAATACAGACTTACAGAATTTGAATAATCAAAAACTTTGAATCTTGAACTTTCTTTTCTGTGTTGTGCTTAATTGAAAGAATGAAAGTAGTAGCCACCTTGTGACATCAGCAAATAAGTCATGTGATATTTAAAAAAGTTTATTTGAAGGCTATTGAGAACTTTCTAGAAATTTTGGCAAATATATTTCACTTTGTATTAGTATAAAGAGCTATTTAAGCTAAAGTTGTTTTTTGGCTAAATTCTCCTTTAACAAAAACATTCGATAAACTACACATTCACAGAGAACCTACACTTCTGTAGAATACACACAACTCAATCAATCAATAATATCCTCATATCTACTACTTTTGAAGAAATGGTTGAATGGGCAGTAGATGTGGTAACGCTGAAGGATATCATTTTACTACCAAGCATATCTGAACTTGCAACTGTTTAAAAACCACCAAAGGAAGAAATTATACAAGTAGAGAGATCCTGTTCTATTTCGAATATGCCATTATAACCAGTTCTGCGACTTGACTTATTTTTATGGGCTCAGTTGAAAAAGTAGGAAATGTAAGGAAATGCAATATAAATGCAATATAAACACTGCTATAAACATGTGTCCTGGAAAGGAAAGTTACTTCATATTCGTCTTAAAATAAAAACTCACACAGAACACTTTCATATGAAGAATAAGTTTACAGGCTCTGTTTACAAATTTGAATATTTGAAATTAATTTGAAAACAAACATAAGTCATTTCAAATTGTTTCAGAGATTCATGAATAATTGTGATGTTCCAGAGATGTTATAAACTTTGTTACTACCCTTGCTTTTTCTATATCTCACCTGTTTAAACTAACACATGTTATTCTGTATGAAAGATAAGGAAAATCTGGAATAAAAAAATAAAAAAATCAGACATGTTCCAAAAAAATAAATGCCTCATGTACTTGGCAAAGATGTATTGCTTCACGATCAGATTTTACATGGACATTTTGTGCTTTGATAAGGCAACTCATTGTTATACATTAGTCGAACATAAGAGTTTTAGTATGTAGTGCTGCAACCAACATAAATCTTCCTCCCGCAAACTTACGAAAACCTAGACTGCAATGAATAACATTTATATCCTTGTTATCAAAATGCCCTGGAGGTTACATATGTGTTGTTTTTTTCTTATGCAAACTTTATTAATAGATTTAATTTACCTGGCTTACAATGAAAGCTTTGAAATAATGATCATACGTTTCTACTGCATTGCATCTCCATTTCAAAACATTTGATAATGGAACGCCCTGAGTGCTCATGATTTATAAACATTCAATTGCTGAGCGCTTTTTTAAATGTAGGATAATTATGAACACTCTTTTATTGAGAGAGATACAGTTCAAAATTAAGCACCCATGATATTTACTGACCTATATACCATTTTTTAAGTATTCATTTTAACGTTTATTTCTGTTGTTTAATGAATGCTAAAAATGATGCATCCCTTTTCCTCTGGCACATCGCAATTTCTGGGGTATTGTTTTTCTTGCTCTCACTCAGAGCTTTCACAGCCATATATTGCTAATAAGTTTTACAGAAAGTGCTCCTTGGAGCTTTATATTGATCTGGTAGCTCAGCTAAGAAAATGAGTGCTGCGAATGTTCTGCATGATAAAAAGATGTATCCCTTTCCCTTTTAAAGTCACTTATGTCTTGAAGTGTGAAACAGTCCCTGTGAAGTATTCTTTTCAGTTTCATAATACTGGATTGTTACAGACAGTTTTAATTCTCTATTGTAAGACACTCATTTTTTCACTGCTGTTCTATCTGAATAGCAAAACACACAAAACAGAAGGAAACTTTCTGTTTACATTTGTAAGTTGTTATTTGGATTTAAAGGTAAGCTGGAAACAATGTCATAAAATATTTTTCCAGCATAAGTAAAGATCCTTGAACCATCTGAAAATGTACTTGTTTTTACTGGACAGTTTTATCTGGACATAAACTTCTTTCCTAATGAGGCTCAAAATTTCTTCATTTGACACACATTCATTTCCATAACTTTCAACTTGTTTGTATGATTCTAATTTATGAAATTCCTTTGTTGCATAGAGATAATATTTTAAAAGTCTTAGATCTTTTATATTGTTGATAAAACGTCTGTGACTGTTAATAACTTGGCAGTGCAATAAGATGGTGATATGAAAATGAAGCAATGTCCTCATATGCTCTCAGCTCTTACAAAACTGTGTTATTTCTATAAAGACAAAACTACTACAAATCATCATTTGCTAGACAGCTGATTGCTTCTGTAATTAATGCCTTTATTTCTTAATATCGTCATGGTAACTGATTTTTGATGCAAGTTATAAATCTTACAGGAAAACCTACATAATAGATAGATATTAGATTTGTGTTTTCCTGTTTTTCTTAGTTGATTTATCTGAATTGGAATCAAAAGTCACAAAAGATTATGAAGAAACCTCATTGTTGGAAATATTCCATGGTAACTCTTTACATGAATATTTTGATATTTCTGAAGAACATTATAATTTGATCCTTATATTGGAAGAGAAGAAAATGATTAGCAGTAAGTTGCTGTCTCATTTTGTGAAAGTAACAGCAAAAAGATTGAAGAGGAAAGAAATGAAGCCTTTGGAGCATTCACAAATAATGGAGTCAGTAGTGATGCCATCTATTGAATTGTTGCGGAATTGCGTGGAATCAGCCTTAAATGGAAGAATGTCTACAACAGATGCAGTCCAACATTTTTTCTCAGTGGAAAATCTTTCTGAAGAATTGAGTCTTATAAACTCGTTTTGTGAGTTGGGATATGAGGAAACAAACATTCAGAGGTGTGTTGGAAAGATATTATGTGTTTTCCAGCTTAAGGATTGTGTTGAGTTAGCAGAACAAATTCAAACTGTTGCTGAAAAGCTTAAGCTAACTGGTGATTTTTCTACTGTTGCTGAGATTGAAAGAAAGGTAACAAGAACTTCTTAATTTTTGAAATTATGTTGTTTTGCTTCAGCCTTTTTACTATTTTATACTTACTATCTGCTATGCTGTAAATCCTCAACTCTGGGGGGAAATATTAAGTAGGAGAGGGTGCTTGATTGAACAGGGGACTCATTTGAGCATTGGGCTAATTTCATAATTTCAGGATACATGGGAGCTTATTCAAGTGACAGGGGCTTTATTTGGACTGGAAGCTTAAACATCGATTTACAGTATTAAATTGAAACCATAAAACAAATACACCATACTAACTATGTATCATGAAAAAAACAATGTGACATAGTGCCAACCAATATGGTTATTGTATTTCTGCGAATAATGGAATCCCTTACAATTGCCAAAACCTAGTGGCGTGTAATGGTGTGTAATAAAGTGTAATAAAGTTTCCACTTCGTCATCTGTCCACACTAAGTTATTTTGTGCGGTATCATTATCTGTCTTTTGCTTCTTTTTTGGAGTCATCGTTACGAAAGTTAGTTTAATGTAAACAGATGGTTTTATCCCGAAAAATTCTATATAATTCTGTATAATGAATCCGGAAAATTACTGATTAAACGTAGCATAATTCTAGATTCCCCAAAAAAACATTCCAATTTAAATTATTGTCATACGAAAAATAAATACCTTGGAAGAAAAGGAAGAATTTTTGATGGAGGTAAGATGGTTTTAGAGTTCTTGGTGTACAGCACAGCTTTGAGGGGGGTATTTCATATATTCATATATTTTTATATTTCTCAACTTGAATTTCTTGATCTTAGAGTTTGTATTTGTTTATTATTCATTTCTGACAAGATTTTTCCAGTAAGTTTTGATTGCATCCAAATACTTGAATTGCTTGATAAACGTTATCACTGCACCAATGAAGTCAGTATTCAGTGTTATCCAATTCTGAATACGGACACATATCCATTGTTATGTGGATTGTATAAGTAATTGGAATGCAGAGATATTCATCTTGCATACGGACACTTGTATCCTGAAGTATGCGGACTTCGCATATACCCCGCATACTCGCGCTATATCTCTGCATATTCTTGGGATATCTCTTGCATAACTTTGCATACAGGATATATGGAATCCATATATTGCTGTATATCAAAGATCAAGGAAGAGATTTTTTATATATTTCACATGAAATCCTTTTATACAAGTTGTATCAGTCATAGGTCCTTGTCACCCGAAGGAATTCTCAATAGCAATTTGTGCATTTGATATACACATTTCAAGTACATTTCTCTTGCATATTTCATAAAAATGCATTAATCCTTTATAAACAAATACAAAATTATCTTGATACAATAGAATACTCGTTAATTACATGATTGATCAGATATTTATTGAAGTGGGGATTGTTGTGTTAAAAAATCTAATGACAACAGACTAAACCCCATATAAATCAAAACGGCTTTGCCAAATACAGTTTAACCTCAGTTATCCGAACACCAGGTTATCCGAATTCTCAATAGCATACCAGTATTTTTAATAAATAAAGCGAGTATGTAGTTGTACGAAGTTGAAGTATATTATCAACCTGATGAAATTTACACTTTTACACCATTTCACATGATAAATAGTGCAGAACAAATCAAAACATTACCAAAATCAATATATACAGCATCAGACAAAGCAGATAATATCAACTTCATTGTAATGTATGCCAAACCTAAAGAATAAAAGGATCATACTGTAAATCCATATGCTCAATCAAAAGGAGTAAAAAGGATAAAAGGTTTTGCAATAAAAACTAAAATCTTCGTTTACGAATAGCTATCTTCATTTTAATATTTTCTTTCTTCTATATTTAAAATAAAAAAATCACAACATTTCGACTAAACATTTACTGAAAAAATGATTGTAGAAAGAACACGATTTATTGAACGTTTTACAATAGTGTATTGTGTCCCATGGGTGTTCTATAAATATAATTTCCAATAGAAATCGAAGAAGAACAGGTTGTGTTCACATAAGTTATGATTCTGATATTCGGATGTATCTGATGTCTGCATATCCTTTATGATTATGATATCCGATGTCCGCATATGATTTACAATCGTAACTGGGCATATGCGGAGCTAGGATAACATAAAGTTGGGATATGCCTGCATAACTCTGCATATCATAAATATGACGGATTCTGTATCCACAGCAATACAGGAGACATTTACACAGTGTATTACGAGGCATAATCAAACATCTACTTGACTTTTGACCTATTGATGATACCGATCACCCTAAAATAGATTAATGAATGATGTAATAAATTTGTTGAGTAAAAGTTTTGTATTACGGTATTTGAAAGCAATTAATCTTGATATAAATCAAATTTTGAGTATTTATACTGGCAAAAGGTTCATGGTTTTATGTTTTCAGGTAATTTAACCATTTACAACACTCTTTTAACTTCGAATTTTAGATATTTTTTTTTCAACCTTAATATCTCAGTCACAGAGTTTGTGTTTGTTTGGTTTTCATTTATTTATTTCAAATTTTTCCAGTGAATTTTTATGTATTATTTATATGTCTTTTTGACAATGTTTTTGGAGATTTCCACCTAAGTGACTTTGGCATAATTTTAATCATTTCTTGACAATACTAAGGTTGCTTTAAATCACTCTCAAGGATCAACGGTAATACATATTTCCCTCTGTCAAATCTAAATAAAACATAATGAAACACTTTTAGAACTAAAGACGTGGGGTTTCATCCCTGAATACAAG
Source organism: Turritopsis rubra (assembly GCA_039566895.2). Taxonomy (NCBI): domain Eukaryota; kingdom Metazoa; phylum Cnidaria; class Hydrozoa; order Anthoathecata; family Oceaniidae; genus Turritopsis; species Turritopsis rubra. Next base: position 11,398,179 of record CM077623.1, on the reverse strand, counting down.
AAAAGTTTTGCCTTTCTCTGGGTTTTTTATGAAACATTTTTTTACATTATAATACTTCCACACTTTACTTAACCCTTTCAACTTTTTCGTATAAAGTATGACAATAGTAATTTAATCTTCAGTGTATGATTTCTGATGCCAAGGCTAGTTATTAGTCAATTATAAATGTACTAATGAACAGGTTATACAAGGTCTTTGATGTCTTAAAAAGAAACTTTCTTTTATCCTTCATTATTGTCAATTTAAGTTCAATTTTTAGGCAAACCCAGATGATGTTTATTGTTTAAATGAAGTTCAAGAAGAACTTGTTGTTGGTGCTCAAAAGATTTTGGAAATAACTCCAGAGATGGAACAAGTATTCAAAGCTGTTGAAACAAACTTGAACATTCTCCTGTGGTTGAAGCGGCAACTGAAAGGTCTGAGATGTGTCACTAATAACACTCATAAAAGGATTTATTAATGTTGAAAATAAGAATAAAAATTACCATAAAATTCAAATTATGGTTTGATTTTCATGTGGCCTAAAGAAACCCTTGGAAATATATTTAGCAATCAGGGAAATTAATTTCATGTATTTTAACAAAACAGTTGACTCTCAATTAATTTGAACTTGCATGGTATCCAAAAAAACTTCATGGGAGTTTAAGGTAACAAAAAAACAAAATCCAAGCAAAATCCAAACGTATAATTTAAAAAACATTTTTTAGATGTGAATGTAACATGACCCACAATTCCTAAAAACAAAGAACACAGCATAATATAGCTTTTATTTTAATAAAATAAAGCAGTTTTAGAAATTACTCATCAATAATGTTATTCTACAAGGGCCTGAGCAAACATTTCCAGATATCAAGTAGTTGAGATATTAAGAATTGACTGTATTTTTGTACTGTACTGTATAATTTTGATTTCAGACTTATTATTTGCATTTTATTCTTGCTGAATTATAGTACTTTTGGGATATTTTTCCAGATATATTTTCGATATTTCCGATATTTTTGCAAATCATCAATTACATGTGATAACATTATGTTTGCTGAAAAGTTATGTTTCTTCAGAATCGAAGCTTTGACAACATATTTGTTATTATTGTGAACTCTAGTTTTTGTGTCTAAGTCATCAAGTAAGCAACCATGAATAGCCCAAGAATTTGATCTTAATGTATCAATTATAGGTCCAAAGGAAGTGAAAGTGTTTGTGGAGATGTTATCAATTGCTGCTGGCGAAAATGAATATGAAATTGGTCGAGTTAAATGTTTTGAATCTAGTTGCCTTGCATTTAGTCCATTGATATTTAATTTAAATGAAAATTCAGGATTTGAAGAACTTTATAATGCATGTGAAGCAACTGCTGATTGTTTACAGGGAAATCCTAATATAATTGCTGATTTGGTAGGTACATTTTGTAGTCCAGAGGAAGCTTCCTACTATCAAGTTTTTTTGTCTGTTTGTTTAAGTCAGACACAAAGTGTATACTGTTGTGACAAGCTGATAATGATTTCCTGTGTGCTGTAAAGAACCTGACTTTTTTCTTTCCTTCAATAACACTTCAAGTATCTAACACTATATTTTTAGCGTGATACCAATAGAAGTATGAGATGGTTTGAAAAAGCAAAAGATTCACAAGGTTCTGTAACAACAAAGTCATTAGAGCAAGCTAAGAAGATTAACACTACTGGTTGTTACACTGTTGGGAACATAAATGAAGGAGATTGGTTTTTGAAGGAGGAAGTAACTGTGAAGGATGTTATCACACTTTTGGTCAGAAATGAGGATGAAGAACAGGAGAACGAATATAAAAAATATGACCTTGATGCTATATATGATTTGCAGAGCCGACTTATGCTTCTTGGTGGTGACTCTACAGTTACTTCCAGTGACAACAGACAATTCGAAAAGGATTATTTTGTGAAAGTACGCTAATTCCTCCTTAAAACATCTATGTTAAAAAAAATATTTTGGTAACGAACATGTTTACACTGTCAAATCAAACCAAGCTCTGTGTTATATTATTCCATGACTAGAAAAAAACAAAAAACATTTTGTATATTGCTTCAACAGATTTCTTTTGTGGATCAGACTATGACCTTTTACTTTAGATATCTGAACTGGTCACAAGATTGGCTAATGTTTATGTTTCGCTTTGTGAAGAAGGCAGCATCTCCTTTCTTACTTACAAGAAAGAATTCAAATGTGATATAAACCAAGCAAGGACTGATAGGGGGCAATTTGATGAATTGGAAGAGGAAATAAACAAATTGGAACAGGAACGTGATAAATGGAGAATAAAGATAGTGGAGTATAGGAAAAAACATTCTGTGTTAAATTACTTCACAGTGAAACAATGTCTATTCTTGCAAAAACAACTAGAAATGCTACGAGGAGATGTACGACAGATTGAAATGCTAAACCCTCAAGTTTTCACTCTTCTCAAAGTTGTTTTTCCCAAAGTGAACAAATCTGCTGTTAAGGATGCTTTTCAAATGTCATTCATTGAAAGTAACGATGACAAAAGTAACAAATGGAAAAAAGTGATGTATGAAAAGCCGTCAAATTTCAATCAGCTATCCTACAATCAGCTGTGCCAGTTTATAAATGATTTAAAAAATGAACATGGCATTGCAGAAAATGTTGTTTTAGCATCCCTTGTCAGAGTTTTTCCATTTGATATAAGCAAGGCTGTAATCTGGTGCAAGAAGAGAGATCCTACTGATGACCTTGTTGATGAATTAGCCAAAGAAGCAGTTGTTGAGATGGAAAAAGTCAAAGAGGATTCAGAAAGGTTTTCTTTCATATCTTCTTTATTTTCACATTTTCAGTTTCCAGATTTGTGTTGATATTTTTGTTTGCTGTTCATTTATCTTTAATTTTTGAAATATAGCCTTTTGTTTATCATGCATACATTTGAGTTTTCTGATCAGTGTTTATTTCATTGTTTATTGAGGATCGATTTGAGTTAAATTTGGCTACAACTCTTATAATTAGAACTTTTTTCCAATGCAAATGTCCCATCGTTATTTTATGCTTTCTCTAAACATATTGGTAATACTGGCAACATTTCGGCAACGTTTTGATAGCAGAATTTGTGGAAGAAAGTCGGAAGGTATATTTGGCTATGTGGTCACAATCTTGAATTAGGAATGTGTACACAAAGCCAAAGTATACCCCTAAAAAACCCAGATGTGTTTAAGCATTGTGAAACGAACAATAAAAAGCAAACTATATTGAAATGTAAGTACCTTTTTCATGAAATTAAAGCGGGCATTATTTTAATGTGCACGAATATATTTAATGTGGATGGATGGCAATGAAAGTTGTTAAAGTGTGTAATAATTAACTAGCGATCTATGCCATTAAATTAACAGAGAAAATACCTGATATTTTATTTAAGGACAATAGAAGTAAAAACGAATTGCTAATTTTTGTTTGGTACCTTTAGATATAGCAGACATATACTTTAAACATATGTATAAATATAACTGCAAAGCTCAAGTACATATGAAAGGATTTAGGTCAAACTTAAATGTGCCTTTTCGCGAAAGAAAATTATATGCAAGGGATTTTTAAGAAACATACATTAAATAACGTGTAACAAGTCAATGCCAATGAAAAATTAACATAGTATTAATTAATGTGAATGACAAAAGAACATGTTATTACTTGCACATATATTTTTTTTCCATGTCTGTTTATGATATCAGAGCTCATTATTAGTCAAATGTTTACATGAATTTTCTTCTGAGAAAGCTTTCACAATTCCTGTTACAAACATACTGTATCTGTATGGATGAAACATATCTTTTTTTAAATTGTGCTATTGTCTTTTCAATGATTTTATTGAAATATCATATATTCCTTTTACATATTTTAATTTGTAAAGGATTATTCACTGAGCTCTCTGCAAATAACTAAAATAAAATTCATTTTTTTCTCATTTTTAACATGAAGGATACCATTATTATGTTTCAAACTTATTGCATTTTAAAATTCAAGAACTAATGCATAAAAATCACAAAGTCAGTCAAATAAATTCTTTCCTATCCAGTAACTTTCAAATTGCAATCAGTGGATTGCTTCCGTGGTGTTTACAAATAAACATCAAATCTAGTGATGTAGTCTAGTGATAATATAAGACTGAAATTTTATTATTTCATTATATTTTATTTTATTTATTTACTTTTTTTTGAGACATGGAAAGCTAAACGACAACATTTTTTGCTGACGTGAAATGCTTTTTGTAAATCATGTTGGCAATTTCCTGTGTGTTGTCTCACAAATGATAAGGGTTGGACTAATTTACATACTTCCAAAATTATTAGTTATGATGATTTGGAAACTAGTGCCGATGATGAAGAGTATAAATTTATTTCACTTGAGCAGTTTGCAAAATTTCTGAAGGAATTGGTCAAAGGAAAAACTGAAACCAAAGGTAAAACTGAAACCAATGTTAGAATTTGTGAGTGACAATAGGATAATTACAATTAAATCATTAAAAATAGTAAGAATCCGTTTTGCATTGTAAAGTTAACATTTTCACAATTATATTCTTATCTTTTATATCTCTTTATTTCAATTTTTTTTAATTTAAGTTTCTACTTGTAATATTTAGGGAAACTTATTTCTGAAAGAAAGATAAGAATTATTCCTGATTATTTGAAAATTGACCAACCTAATCTTATTGTTTTACCTAGAGGTATGAAATATCATTATATAGGTTACAATTTTAATTAAAATGAAGTTCAATACAAATGAAATGCAAGACTCTATTCTGTTTACATTAGACTTAATTTTTTTATATTTTTATTTAGATGAGTTAATTTATGGAGTTCTTGAATTGTACCTCTCTCAAAATGGCTTTCTTCCAAATACGGAAGAAATTCTGCTATGTTCTGAAGATGTGTCAATAGAAATGGTGAGAACAATACTTTTGAAATAATTTTAATGCTTATCATTTTCTCAGAAAATATTACTTTGTTATTTATTCGTTCATTATTTTTATTTCTAGATCAAGTTACTTTTTCTTCGAGCTGTTTTCAATGACTATGGAATATATTGCTTAGTGTTTTCCGATGTTCTTAGTTATGACATTAGTGAAAAATCATTCTTGTTTCTCCAAAATCTTCTACCAAATGGTAAGTTTATGACGTCGCGCAAAAATCATTAATTTACCGTATTATCAGAAATTAACATTTAACAATTTCGAATTTATCACAAAATCAACAAATTGTTTCGAGACTCAGCCAAAACTCTCATAAATAAAAATTTAGTTAGCACTAATTTTAAATACATAAGTTTTTCAAAATGCTTATTTCCTATAATGGGTACTTGGGAACGTTAGAAAACGAGAATGTTTTTCATTGATTAATTTCAGTTTTAACACAACTTTGTATGACCATAGAGTGTTTAGTGTTGTAAAAAGAAGCATAATTTCACCTTAGGGATGCAAAGGCCTTTGGTGATATTTTGTTGCAGTGAAAATCAGAATCGGTCCATATTAGTATCAGCTTTTGATCAAAATAGAGTTAAAATGCCAATGTTTAAAAAATTTGAAATAATATCTTGTCTGCAAAGCCAGTTGTCAATGGAAACAGCTATCAAAACAAATGGAAAAGTTAAATATGCTGCAGAAGTAGATGAAGAAAGGTATTGTCATCTGTTATTTTTTATGTTCTTAAAAAAACTTCTATGTATTTTTTTCAACGATTTCAATTTTATTTTCAATTTTTGTTTCTTTTTGTTTTTTCAAGTGTTTTTATAAATTTTTTAAAATTGAAAAAAATATAGCTGGTGAGAGAAATAGCATGATGGGTGAGAAAGATAATACATTTCTGATGAATGCTGTTGTGCTGTAGTAACTCATTTAGTGGAAGACATCTAGATTAATCAATAATCTAAATAGGCCTATTTTTGTGGGTCATCATTAAATTTAAATAAATTGCTAGAACTTGAAGGCTTCTGAAATGCTTTTCCTGAAAATGCATTGAGACCAGTACCTGTGTGAAGTATATGAAAAAAAATCTGAGATAACTAGTTACCTTATCATAATTATGCCAAATGGATTTTGTACTACACCCTAGTTTTAAAGTCACACATTGGGCAAGATATTATCAATTAATTCTCCATGCTCTGAACAAACCCAGTTTCAAAACATTCAATAAAAGAGTGCCTGGTTGTCACTAAAGTTAAAACAAATCATACAATTATTTACTTCAAAAGTTACTTCAAAAGTTACTTCATAATTTATCTCAATAAAAAACCAATCTACTGAACCTATTCTGAGAAGTTCAACATGTTTGTTCTTTTCATAAAGAAACAGTTTACATATTTTAAAAACTATTAAAGACAGTCGGAAATGAAACTTTACAGGTACAGATGTAAATCCAACTATTTTTTAATCACATTAGCTTTCAAACATCTCTGGAAAATATTCTTGGAAAAGCCATTACAAGTTTGTATATGTATCTCTAATATCATTCATTATTACTGCATTGATAAAATAGTTTCCTAACTTTAACATAATTTGTTCCTGGAAACTTCGTTAAAGATGTAAACAAATATGGTAATCATGAAAGAACACTCTACATTGCTATAAAATCAAAACAAAACAAAAATGAATTGCATAATTATATGAAATTGAAAATTGCAAAGTTTCCTAACTTTTCTGTGGATGCTGCACTTCACTCAACATAAAAATGTCTCATTCATGAAAGTACATTTTATACCTTGTTTCACAATAACAAGGAACATAGAAATTTTCTGGCAAAAAAAATGAAAGATGTGTTTTAATTTCTGTATAGGTACAGTACACGTGTGATAACTTCAAAGCAATCTGGAATGGGAAAATCCCTATTTGTTATACGGAAAAGTACTGAGTTGGAAAAACTTCTTCGTTTGTCATTTACCTGCAAGAAAAAGATGATGAAAAGCAAACATTCAAAAACTACAGTTATTACTGTACCATTACATGGGATATCTGTTGATGTTGATGCAGTGGTTGAATCATTATTGAAATATGAAGAACATATAGATGAGTTCTTTCCCCGAATCTATCACTTTGATATAGCACCAACGGTAACTTCATCTCTTCAAGCCAGATATACAACTTTTGTACTCTAGTTTAAGTAATTTTTCCTGGAATCTTGTTTTTTAAATGATTGTTTAAATCAATGCTGTGATATGTGAAGCATCGGTCTAAATTTTTAGGTTGTCCCTAATTTTAGATTGTCGCTAACTTTTAGATTCAGGCCCTCAGGACTCAGTACTCCCCAATTGAGAATCCAAAATATTTTGATCATTTTTCCTTGTGTTAACTAATTATTTATAAGAAAGAATAAATTCTCTAGGTTGTTCATGGATTGGATAATTTTATTTTCAACTTGGTTGTGTTAAAATGTTGTCAAACTCAAAACGGAAAAGTATGGAGAAGAAGTGATAATGATTTTTGTATAATTGAGAGAACAAAACATGGGGTGATTGTAGTTATTATTCTTAGAATTATTTTAAAAAACTTCAACTTTTCCTCAACATCATAAATCACTAAATTTTACTTTCTGAAAGAATGTACTATTGTCACAAATGATTAAGAATAAATTAATTTTTAGAATTAAAATTTAGAAAATAATTGCTCTTTTTTAGAATGGAAATTTGGAAGAATCGTGCAAAGGGGTAATGTTTGAAATGTTACCAACAACTCAATGTATTTCTCCTGAACAGACTTACCATTTGCTGACTGGCTCTAGGAGAGGTGCAACAATATTCTATTCTATTCAATTTTTTTATTCTATTTACTATTTTTTTGTGTGCAAGCTTATAAGCAAAGACATTTTTCAACTTTTGTTTGAAAGTAATTTTAATCTTCACAAACATTATTTTTGCTTTTGAAAAGCAGATTTTGGTGATGTTCCTTGTTTTTACGATGAGTTGGAGTTTAGTAGTCTTCCCATTCAACGTGTATATCAGTACTTGAAAGTATTCGAAATGGCTTCATGTGGTGTCAATGATTTTACATTTAATCCAAATGTTGAAGATGCAGATCATGTAGATTGTTTGAGAATATTGATAAAGTATGTAAGATTAATTTTGATTAAACTATGGAATCTTTCTTTTTAAGTAGCCATTTGTTTCTATTTTATCTTTTGCAGATATTGCGGAGTTACGAAACCATCTTGGATGGAACTTCGGAATTTCATTTACTTCTTTAATCAACAGCTCCTAGATAGTGAACAGAGTGTGTTTACTAATGATCTGATGAAAGACGAGTTACGTGGATTCAAAGCTTTTGTTGTGAGATTTTTATTGGAAATGGCTAAGGTAATTATGCTATCAAGCTGTAGATAGAGTTAGTTTTGAGATGAGCATGCTAAATAACTATTTGAACGTGAAAAAATAATGGTATTAAGGTTTAGCACTCAACAAAAATCCTCTTTATTTTTTTTCTTACCTTGGAATTTTATGTTTTTCTTATGACACTAAATGGTAGGATTTTGCAACTCGATCAATAAATCCTGATGCAGAGGAGGAAATGAATTCAGAAAATGATTTATTAGTTGAGCTTAAAAGATATTGGGAGCATAGGTAATTCAATTTATTAACGTTGCATAGTTTATGAATATGGGAAGTATGATTTTAACGTTATTATATTTTGTATACTTGTTGGCTATCCCAATAATAATTTGCATTTGAAATTAATAATTCATCTTTTAGTTTTCATCCGTACCTCTTCTTCAACCAAGATCACACAACATTGACTTTTCTTGGTTTTAATGTGAATTCTAACGGTGATTTGATGGATCCTGAAACAAATGTTGTTATTCAGCCGAATATCATGAGTGGTAATCTGCATCAAGATTTGACCCGACAAATGGGGAGAGATTTTGTGAATTTAACGACCAATTACCAGATTTTGGATCGGTAAACTTTTGTTTGTTCTTTTCATTTTATTGTTTCATTTTATTTCCTTTATTGTAAAGTAACAACATCTGTTTTGTTAGGCAACGTGACATTTCTTGCCATTGTAAATTCAGAATGGGCTAAATAATCCTGTTTAATTTAATTTGATTGATTTGACTGGAAATTTCACATATAGGCAACAAAAGTTGGTCATGCTATGTCGTGTAATGGGAGTTGAGGATGTGTATGATCCTGATGACACATATGAACTAACAATTGATAATATGAAGAAAATGCTTGCCATACACATGAGACTGAGGTAAATTATTTGCCAAAAAAGTTGTTTATTATAAAATTTATATTTTTTAACATGGCAATCCATGGTTAGAGGTCAGAAATAATAATAATTTCAAGAATGATTCTCTAAACTATTTTGATCAGCAATATTGTCTTGAATTGTTTTGAAAACATTATGTTTCAGATGTGGCATTCCAGTTATATTAATGGGTGAGACTGGTTGTGGTAAGACAACATTAATTCGGTTTATGTGTCAATTGAAAGCTGGTATGACAGGTGCAAGAAACATGCTTCTTATCAAGGTTATTACGTTCATTACAACTGATATGACACCTAAATTTTCATGTTTTTTCAGTTCTATTAATAGCAGGCACTTTTACGTTTACTTATTCAAGGTTCACGGTGGTGTAACAGCAAATGATATTGAGAAACGAATCTTTCAAGCAAAAGAATTGGCAGAGGAAAATGCTACACAACATAACCTGTCAACAATTTTATTTTTGGATGAAGCAAATACTACTGACGGAATTGGTTTAATTAAGGAAATCATGATTGATAAGCGAGCTTGTGGTGAACCACTTGGTTTGTCTGCTGCTCGACTAGAAGTAATTGCTGCATGTAATCCATACAGAAGGTTTGTTTACCTTATTTCTCTCTGCCATATTGATTCTTGATCATTCAGTTTGTTCTGTTAAAAAATGAAGAAGCGTATTATATTGGATTTTTGACAATGTATCCTGTCTAAATATCATTAGTGATGCATATGCGTTGTCCCAAGTTCTAAACGAATAGTGGAATGCTTAAGGATTCATTCTCAGCCAATCTTTAAGAACATTCGAAGTGGACATTTTTACATTTCATTTTCAATGAATTGAAGATTATATCTGTTTATGAATAGATTTTATAGAATTAATGTTTTTTAAATAAAATTTAGACATACAGATTGTATGATAGAAAAGCTTGAATTGGCTGGACTGGGTTATCATGTTGCTGCTGAGAAAACTTATGAGAAAATTGGTATATGTTATATCTGTTTTGTGTGCCTTGTATCTTTTTATACATACTAATACATGGTGTGTGCACCCACTTTTTAAGTTGTTAAGTGCATTAAAAAGGACTGCAAATGAAATTTTTGTGTACATAAGTATGTGGTGAAATTTTAGTTTGTTCTTCACTGAGTTGCCTTTCGTATCACTGATCAATATCACCCAGTTTATCTGCCAATTTGAGATAATCCAAAATTCATGGTGTAAACCTTGTTAAATTTGTTTGGATCAGCGAGCATTAGGTCACGTGATGCCTCGTTTATAAGACCAAAAAATTTGGTCTCAAATTGGCAGATGAACACACATAGGAGTTGCACAACATCAGTTGGCACATTGCATTGCATACCCCAAAAGAATGAAATGTAAGATATCTTGATAACTAATGAAACTAACTGATTTCACTTGGTGTCCAACATTTTGCCCATGGGTCATATGGCTAAAAAATTTGGGACAGGAAGCTGACATTGACAATACCTCAGTAACAGTTTGTCGTTAATATGCAGTCCCATAAAAGTGCTTCAAGCTCTATAACATAGTTCTACTCTGTTCGCTATTACATGATTTTATTTTTCATGAATAATGAGAACACATCGTGATGGACTGTCTCTCAAGGAGAAATAAGTCAGTAAAAAGTTTTTACCCAAGTTCTAGTGGTTTTTTATTCCTATTGGTACTTTGAAAAGTGAACCTTTGAACAACACTCTTCCCTAACATTTAGGTCATATACCACTCCGTCAACTTGTATATAGAGTTCATCCCTTACCTGAAAGTATGAAACCATTAGTCTGGGATTTTGGTCAACTTAACGAATTAACAGAGCAAGCCTATGCAAGGCAGATTATTTTAAGATACGTAAGTAGATTCTTAAAGAATTCAATCGAAAATGACACACATGTTTTACAATGTGTCCTCTATTTAGGAAAGAGAACAGAAACTACCGAACAACCCAGAGTTTGTTGATGTTCTCGTTGATGTTTTGGCTGAATCACAAATGTTTATGAGACAACAAAAGGTATTAGGTTATTTTATATACCAAAAGTGATAATCACCAGTAAATTCCATTATTGTAATGTTCTTTAAGGTGTATGTAAAATTTAAAACATTTTCCTTGAAAATCTATTTGATTGAACCAAAAACTGTTTATTTGTGATACCCAATTCAGTCAACTTCACCTCAAGGTTTAAACGGCCATAAACTAAAGTCTTCTCTAAAGCTCACACTTTTGAGCTCCATCAGTTCCAGAATTATGTATATTACGCTGGTAAGATTTCTATTATGATAGAAATTATAATGAATAGATAAGTGAATTAAAATAATAAGTTTCGATATGGTATCAAGGTTGATGTAAACTGTTGCATATGGAAAGCAACTTTTAAAGGAATGTTGCATGTTATTATCTTTAGGATGAATGTAGTTTTGTCAGTTTACGTGATGTTGAACGGGCTGTCCAAGTAACTTCATGGTTTTATAAAAAAATGAGAATTCTGTTCAATTCAATTGTTGAAGATGACAGTGAGGATGAAGAAGCTGAGTTTGTGGCAAACAGATTTGTGGTGGGATGATTTTTAGAATATTTTCAATCGTAAACATGTACTACAATACAGCCCAATAGGAATTTGACATGTTCATGAAAGATAATTAACTTTCGCAAAGAGTTAGTAACTTTAGAAGTTAGAAGTCTTTTGTTTATTTATCTTTATTCAACTTTAAATGTCTAGTTTAAATGATCTAACATGTGCAAGGATAGTTGTCTTCCTGTATTTTCTATGCGAGTAATTTGCAATTATGATGAAAATTAATTTCTTAAAAAGCTTCAAACAAGAGGAAGTTAAAAAATAACTGAAATACAAATATTTTATGAAGTTGTTGTTTCATATAAGGTAGGTATCATGAATGTGTGGTGATAGGGTGGTGATAGGGTTGGTTAGGCATTAATAGCCCTTCAGCAGGACTACAATTTCTTGACTCAAAGCTCTTCTTTATGTCTCCAATTATTAAATACCCAACATTCTGTGAGGAAGAAAAAAATATTTTTTTGAGGAGTAACAGGTAAAAGGGTATATGAATAAATCTTTTATGTGTTCATGAAAAAATCCACTCCTTAGCGAATGTGTCAAGTTTCTTTAAAGTTGTTTTGAATTCTAGCTAACACATTTTGAATAATACTTTGCCTTGAGGCATTATGAACAGGTTTTCTCTTATTTATTATAGACCTTATTTATTTTCTAGAGAAGTGTTGAAATGCAACGATGCTCACTTGTTCTTGCACTTGGTGTTTGTTATATCGCCAGATTGGAAGACAGAGATGCATACATAGATTTCATTGTGAAATATTTTACTGGAAATTTTGCATTAGAAAATGGCTCAGAGCAAATAAAAGAAGAGATAAGAAAGTAAGTTTTATGTTTTGTAACTATGGCTAGTTTTGATTTTGGCTTCATTTTGACATAGTTACTGAATGTTCACACGATGGTGAATGTTTTTTGATTTCATCACCACATGCTTTTTTGTAAGGATGTAAAAACTTTTCAGCCTCAGTTGTTCTTATTAGATGTGATGAAAGCACAAGTCTCGCCTTACAAAAATCTCCCACATTAAAACATTGGATATACTTAATAATAAAACCTGTTCTTCATGTAGCTATCACATTTAACAAAGACATAACATTGGCTTCTTCCCTATTCTCTTTTTCATACTTCTTTTCATTGATCCCCCTGAATGGTCCCCATTGACCTCCCTGAAAAGCTAGCCTAATCTCAAATTTTGCACAAATTTCAGCCTAATAATTCTTATTAAACATATTCTTGCAAAAAAGCATCTTTGCCTGATCCCAATATTTGATTTTATATAATTGTTATATCTTCCAATTTTTTGAGGATTCTATCCTAAGTAGAGATTTGCATAGTTTCCGAATTATATGTATGTTTTTGGTTTGCATTTCAGATGTCAGGATATCTTTATGAATGAACTCAAACTGGAAAATAACATTGCCAAAAATCAAGCACTGTGTGAGAATATTTTCATGATGGTCATTTGTATTGAGCTGCGAATTCCACTTTTTGTTGTTGGGAAACCTGGAAGTTCAAAATCCTTAGCAAAAACCATTGTCCAAGACAATATGCAAGGCAGCTTGTCAAAATCTGACTTATTCAAGAACTTTAAGCAGGTAACACAGATTAGTATGTCCAAACTGAAAAAAAATTGCTTTAGTCCATATTTTTTCTTACTTTTTTGTTGTTGTTCATTTGTTATATATGACTGGCTAAACTGCCATATTTTTGATGCATTCACAGATGATGGTTGCAAGGGGAAACTTTGAATATTTCTGTATTTAAATACATGTTAGATTCTTTCCATACTAATTTATCAATTTCCCAGTGTGCTAAGTTAGGAATAAGTTTTGGTGTTATTTGAATGGAAAAACAATCCATATAATATTTTTTGATTCATGCATCATTATTCTTGAAACTATGTAAAAGCCTGTCTAATATGAAGAAGGATGTTCACTTTTGATTCTTTAAAATACTTATTGAGCTCTTGAAGATGTCATCAGCACTAAGTAAGGTGATCTAATTTTGGATCTTGCTTTAGATTTTCCTGTCATCCTATCAATGCAGTCCATTATCAACTGCTAGTGGCATTATTAATACATTCAAGCAATGTAGCCGCTTTCAAGATGGTAAGAATCCAGATCAATTCACATCTGTTGTTGTCCTCGATGAAGTTGGGCTTGCCGAAGATTCGCCACGTATGCCTTTAAAGGCACTGCATCCACTGTTAGAAGATGGAACTGATGGTTCAGAAGAATTAACAGTAGATGGATCGCAGTCAAAAGATAAGCGTGTTGCTTTCGTTGGTATTTCTAATTGGTCCCTTGATCCAGCCAAGATGAACAGAGGAATAATGCTTTGTAGGGGACAGCCAGACTTAAATGAGCTTGTTAAAACTGCCAGGTTTGTATCCCTGTTAATATTGCAGTTTTGTTGATTTAATAGCTGAATTTATCAAAGATGTTCAGGATGTATGTAGGGTAGACTGATGCATACTGACAACCATGCAAAAGATTCATATGTAACTTTAGAATTTGTTTTGGTGTAATGTTTCATTAGCAGACTTCATTGAGTTATTTAAAGATTGTATTTCATACTATCCATGTAAATTTCATAAATTTAGAAGCATTTGTAACTGTGATCAAGCAATCCTTGGTAAGATCAGTGGTCTACTTGAACCACTTGCAGAATGTTATTTGGAAGTGTACAAGGAACAGAAAAAATGTATAAAGCTACAGAAGAGTAAGAAAGAAGAGTTTTTTGGGTTGAGGGACTATTACAGGTATATCTTTGAAGTACATTTTGAGTATGTTGGCCCTGTCTTATAATTAGAAATTAGAAGTCTGGGTAATCAAATTTCTCTTCAGAATATTCTTGTCATCACTTTGTGGGAAAACTTGAGCCTGTATATATAACAAAAGGTTTTGTAAACTAGTGCAAACACAGCAACAACATTAACCTTGCAGTATGGAAAAAATACAAGTAAAATACTTCTTGTTATATTTTTAGTCTCATAAAGATGATATTTTGCTATTCAAGACAATGTCAGGGTATGCCTTCACTGAGTGCCATCGAACAAGCCGTTCGAAGAAACTTTTCTGGTTTAGTAGATGATGAGTTGGAGCCATGGAAAATCTTTAAATCTAAATTGCAGGTTGGTTGTTAATCTATCATATACTAATAGCGAGTTTCTCTGGAGCGTCACAAATATGGAAATGAAACTGATTAGCAAAGTAAATTTAAAAAATTATGAAAATGATACTGAATTCATGATTTTCTGTTCATTGTAATTTATTCATAGGATCTGGTTGAAATTACTTTTGAAGATGAACCTGTCTCAACATTAGATCTTTTAACAGAAAGTTTCAATGATACTTGTCCTTGTTATAAAAGAAGAACCGGCAGCAGCAAAAAACATTGTGCAAATATCAGGTATCTGTTAATAATGACTGAAGAGTATTCTGCACTCCCGATAATTGAAGAAAAGTTTTTAAAGGATTGTGATGGTGTTGATATAATTTTTGGAAGCAGCTTTCCTAAAGATCAAGAATTTTCTCAGGTGAATTTTTTTACATCTGAGATAAGCAAGCCCAGTAGATTGTCACACTTTATACATAAACAAATTTCATCATGCCAGTATTATGACGCCAGCTGGCTCGCTTAACCACACATTATTGAAGTAAAATTTTAAATTTTTGTTGCAACTCCATTATTACTTGTAATCACATTTTTTTGAGTAAAATTGATGAATAATCATGAGTAGCAAGGATAAATCGTTAATTAATTTTACGATTATGGAGGACAAGGAAAATTACTTAATTAGTTAGAAGGGATTAAATTGGTTATTGTACGAGAGAAAAATGTGATGACTAGGTAATCATCAATATTGCATGCTAAAGCTGTGAACAGAATGTTAGTTGAAAGCAGTTTAGGTCTCTAAATCGGGTGTGAGCTTATTTTATCATTTTATCATAGATATAACTTTATTGATTTGTAAATAATGGTCAAATGAAGGATAATTTAATGCATGTCCACAGTGTATTTCAAATAATATTAAATGTTCTAGTAACATTATTTTAGTTCATTTTCTTATTCTAAAATCCTCATTTTTTTTAATCACCACTTAAAATGAAAGTGTATTTCTTAGTATATTACTACACTAAATTTAAAAGAATTGACCAACCCAATCTATGAAAGCTTAAACTTTATTGAAATATCATGTATTGGACAAATCCAATTATTTATTAAGGTCTGTCGTGATGTTAACCGAATCAAAATGTGTATGGAAACTGGCAGAACAGTTGTTTTGATGAATATGGGAAATCTTTATGAAAGTTTATATGATGCACTTAATCAGGTATCAATATTTTTATGCTGATGTTCAAACTAATCTCAAAGTAATCTGCTCCATTATTATTTTTTATTATCTCCAAACATCGATTGTTTCATGTTTTAGTATTATGTTTATCTGGGTGGACAAAGTTATGTTGATCTTGGTCTTGGAACCCATCGTGTAAAATGTAGAGTACATGAAAACTTTAAGTACGTTAAATATTTTTCCAGTTTTAAAACTGATGTGGATAACGTTCACATTCAACGATAGCATTATCTTTATTGGAATGCATGCATGCTGGAATTTCACAATAATGTTATTAATAGACATGATGAGTATTTTAATCAATCTGAATGCATTATGTTCAGATTTCAGTTACTGTTTGTTATCAGAACTTTATGTCTGATTTTTTTTTTTAGATTAATCGTAATCGCTGATAAAGAGACAGTATATGAAACATTTCCAATTCCCTTAATTAATCGATTGGAGAAGCATTATGTTGTCAATGCAACTTGTATGATTCAAGAAGACTTACAAATAGTTGAAAGACTGAAAAATTGGGCTCATGACTTTGCTTATATTCCACATAGACCGTATGTTGCTACATTGTTATTCACTTCTTACAATTGCTGGTCTAAATTCTTTTTAAAATTTGAAAAGTTCAAAATGATTAGCAATTTAAAATTAGCCTAAAATGTCATTTTCATTATGTTACTGACTCTGATTGTTTTAATCAATGTGAATCAAAAATATTTTAATAAAAAGGATTCAATCATTACCAACAAGTCATTCCTTAATTTATTGGATGCGTCCATCAATTTTCTGGTTTTTTTACTATTAATTTTCATATCTGGTTATGAACCATATTTACAGTGTAAGAAGGTTGGTATAACCAAGGAGTCCTGAGAATATGTATTTGGAAACTTGCATTATTTGGGCATAAATGGCTGTTCAAAATGTTCAACCACCTTGGAGGATTCTCTACCCTGTTCTTGAGTTTGTAGAGGCATAGGTGTACAATTTTGATAGAAGATTTAGTAGAAATATTGGAAACATGTTAATTTGTTTACTGTATAATTTGGCCACTTTAGTCAGTATCAGCAATTTATTTTAAACATCTTTCATAAGAAAAAGCAAAGACATTTTTAAGGGTAAATATCTTGAGAACCAATAGGAATAACTGACGTCGCTTGGGGTCAGCAATATTGGTCGTGGGGTGGCAAAACAATTTGGATCAAAAACTTTTTTGGGGTGGTGTAATGTTTTTAGAATCTTTGATCGACGATGTCTCCGTAAAGGTTCAACGTCAACACGCGATCTCATACATTTTTTGATCTTTTTTTTTTGTGTTTATCATGGAACTACTTATCCTTTTGGATGTTGTGATTTAATTTTTGGTCAGGGCAATATTGAGAGGAAGAGCACGGGTGGTAATGGGTGGTAACTTTTACACGCTATAATATATTTTCTCTGTTGATTGCATGTTGACTTTATTTTTTTTTATTAGGTTTAAAGAAAATGATGCATTTGTTAATTTCAATGAAGATACATGTTCATCCATTGTCATCCAGCTGCGACAGTCTGGCTTTACTGAACCCCAAGAGGTTGACAGTTGCTGAAATTATTAATTATTGCTCTTGTATTCTGCAGCATCTGTTGCAAATAAGCTTCACTTTTGGTATTGGCTCTACACATGGAACAATCATCCAGGATCCCTACAAACAAACAAATTTTGATAAAATTACAGAATAAAAATAATAGGTCAAATAATATTTAATAACTATCAAGTGATAAGTCTCATTAAGAAATAATCATAGATGTATTGAAGATTGCAGGTGTTGTGATTTTTCCACTTTTTCAGCGAAAGTATTATAATGTTTTGAAAGCCTTACATTAATCTTTTACCAGAGAGTAAAAATTTGGATACTTTAAGAACCCATCAGTTACATAAAATTTAAAGACATGTTCACAGGAAATTCCCATTCTTTGATTGCATAGATTTTGCAGGAAGGAAAGGCACGTTTATTACTTACTGCAACCCCTGATGCACTTGCCAGATTACACAAATCAAACCTTGGTGCTGAAGCAGATGCATTATGGGTTAAATACAATGACAAGCAAAACCACTCATCTTTGAAGACATTTTTACAGGGGAATTTCCAGGATTTTGAAAAGATGAACAATTTCATTCAGGTATGAGGAGTGTTCATTTTTAGAAAATTAGAAGAAAAACAGAGGCAAGTATTAATTAGTTTTACTTCAAAATGTATTTAGGTTACAACGTTCTCGAGACTTTTGTCACCAGATGAAAAGGAAAGATTGGACATTCATGGCATTCATATTGACATGATGTCACTAATGCAATTTCAAACTGAAGAGTCATTTAGAGATGCATTGAAGTATGATGTTGCATGTTTTGTCTGATCTTGTAAATGTTTTATTGCTATTTGATTCATGATTAATACTACTCCTACTTTAAAAACAGAAAATGAAGTTACATACTTCATTCTAAGATGAAACGTAAACAAACTAATTGATGTTCTTATTTTTTCCTTAATGTGAAATAGTCGGACCTAATTCTATAACTAAATTTTCTACAAATGCAATTAATGATAATTAAGGATAATAACAATAACATTGATTAATTTCATCTCTAATGTCGTATCTTAAAGGAAATTGCAGATTTCTTTGTGGATAAAAATATTACAATTTATTTTCTGAATATTATTTAGGACTTTTTTCAGGAAGATAAATGAAAGAGCATTGCTTATAATACAATGCACAAGTACTGGCGAATCAGGTGATATTATCGCATGTGCACAGCACATAAGTAAGGAGGTGAAGGCACACTGGTGGAAAAAATCAAATCCAGTTTGTATCTTGTTTCTTCTCCAATTAAATCACAAATATGGACGATTTAAATCGCTAAGTGGATCGCAATCTGGTTGGAGTTTCGTTCATATTGATGAGTTGAGGGAAGAATGTGAATATCGACCGTCTTTAATTCAATATGCTGGTATGCCAATTAGTTCTCTGTTTGAATTGAGAAGTGATGAACAAGTAATCACTGTTCTTGGAATCTTAAAAGGATGCATTCAGTCAGCTATCAGAGAATTGAACGATGTGAAAAATATGTCAAGTGATGATATCAAGGAAAAGATTAGTCTTGTTTACGAACTGTTAGAAGGAAATAATGGTAAGTAATTTAGATTTTGAATGGTTTGAAACACATTAGTGAGAATCTTTATTTTGAGATGACCAGTAATTTATTAAATAGTTTAGATTCAAATTTCACTTTTTCCTGACTATTACCTTAATCATAATACACTACATTTTAGTTTTCAAGAAACTCGGTTAGGCTTCCTAAACTAATAAGTTTATTTTTCCATATAAGTGGTTTTGCCCTAATTTGTAATCATTTGCCCTAATTTGTTATAACGCCTTGCCCCAATTTGTTATAAGACCAGCCCTAATTGCAATGAACCACCACTTAGTAATTAAATTTTTCTCTAGCTTCCCTTTAGTATAAACAATTAATTTATATTCAGTTTTCGCTAATAGTGCTAAATAGATTTGGCAACCAAAGTTTAAGACTTTCCAATACATACAGGGAAATTATTTTTAAGAGAATTTTAGAAATAAGAGGTAAAATGAAATATTTTAATGAAGCATTATTTCTTTGCCACCTGAATTGATGTCTAACTTTTTGAATCATACTGTTAATAAATTTCAGCCATAAAACGGGAACTTATCGAAAGTTTATTTGAAACTATACATCATATTTTGTTGGAAAAGGAAAAGATTTCACTCCCTGAAATTGTTGGTAACTGGGTGGAGCTAGAAGCCATTGAGCAACGACACCTTCCTGACTATGGGACATTTCGTGAAGCTTTGATCCGATGTGTAGAAGACAAAATAACACCAATTCTTACTGGTATTCTAAAACAGATGGATGTTAATAACAACTTATTGATACTTAAGTCTAATGCAGATTATATGGAACTTTGGGTTGAACTTTTTGGAAAAGTTGTCCATAAAATTAGAAACATTATTGAAACTAAAGACATGGTAAAACCTATGGAGATCCAGAATGTTAAAGCGAGATTTCCATTTTCATCACAAATTATTGGAATACTGAATGAAGTTGTCAATGATTTCTTTGTACAAGGTAAATTTCACTTCTAAAATGTTTGTTAAATTATGAATTAAAACAATTTGCTTAATTATTTTCTCTTCTTCAGTAAATAAAAGATTGTTTCAAGTAAAAAAGATCTGGAGTTGAAATAACAGCAGAGTACAAAACAAAATAACAGCAGAGTACAAAATTTGATGTTTAGATCAAATGAAAGAAAATTTGATGCAAATTAACAAGGCTGTGAATGTGCAATTATTTGGAAATGACATCAAGAATCTTAACACAAGTGCTTTGGAAGATTACATCCATGATCTCCTTCATTTGTCTTTCATATGCTCTAACGAATCTGTTTACAAGGTATTTGAACTCCAAATATTTGTTAAGTACTGTGTGTAGGTAAGTAAAGTTATGAAAACTAGAGTAATTGCAAGTTGGTAGGTTGCCAAGTTGGTAGTTAGTTGGCAAGAGTATATATATATATATATAATTACAAATTTTTGTCTTTACATTTTTCATTTTTAGATTCTAGCTTTGGAATTATTTCAAACAGCTCACAGGATTGTGAATTTCACGAAACAGGAAAATGATGATGAACTTCAAGAGGAACCTGAATCTCAAGTCAATCTTCCAGCTATTCATGTTGCCTTGTTTTTGTTCGAAGAAAGATTTGAAAATGTTATAGATATGTTCAGCTTCAAGCCTGATATTATAAGGAATTTTGATGAAAAATTTAGAGAGCTCTCTAACGGAATGGTACGTTGTAATATTCACCTCAAAAATCTTTCTTTCTTCATTTTTAAACTCAAGATTGGTTTGGTCAATATATATTGTAAATATATTATGCTTAACATCAGATATTTTAGTTGTATTGCATTTTATACCTAGACATTTGATGTAAGAGCATTAAAAATGATATTGGAAATGCAGGTGTTAAGTGACGAACAGATGGAAAATCAAACATTTTTATCCAGTTGGTCTTTACAAATAAAGGAAATAGCAGTGCTAGTGAAAAAACTTTTTCATAATGAAAGGAAATCTCCTGAAATATTTGATGAGGAATCAAGACATCTCCTCAAGACTTGCAGGTAGTTTCATTTGTTTGTTTTGTATTTGGAAATCTTATCAATGATCTATTTTTTTCAGTTTTTCATGAGTAGTTTATGACCCCATAACACTTGCATTTAGATTACTTTGGACAAGACTGCGTATACTTCAACTTTATATTGATGATGTACTTTCACCAGAAGAAGAAGCAGCCAATCACAGAGATTCCAATTACTTACTTAAAGTACGTCGCTTGTTTGTGAAAATTCTGCTGTAAAGTTACTCATAAGATAGACAACTCAGGATTTATTCTTTTTAATAATTATGTAAATAACTTCAATTGTTAGGGAACAATAACAATTATTGTTTCTCTGTCACTGACTTACTGAAATCTCTTAGATACTTTTTCAAATTGAAGATGATATGAAAAGTATTGATTCTTGGAGGCTGCTTGAAGATTTCTTTCAAAGAACACTGCAAACGAATGCTATGGATTGTGACGACAGGTAAAGATTCACTTTCCCAAAACTTTATCTAAAAATGATTAGAATTAAGATTAACCAAAACTAGAAATTAAAAAAATTATAAAACTTGTTCTGCTCTATTCCTGTACCTTTCAGGAGTGCTTTGCGTTTAACTGATAAAGGTTGCAATATGCGTGTTGAGAAAACACACTCGATCAATTTGTGATTATGAATTAAATGATATTAGATTTTGGCAGTGCAGTATTGCTCATCCTGGTGATGATGGGAGAAGTATCTCCCAAAGGATTGTCACTAAAAAATTCTTCATTCCATTTTTGATAAACTATTATCTATACACAGACAATGGTAATTCCCTTGCCTTACAGAATTTCTAAAATTCCTTCAATTATTCATCATTTTTATTCCTTTTTATGTTTTATTGGTGGTCATTAGATATCCAGCACAACTAAAAAACAAAGTTATAACACATATTTCTTTAGAGGTCAAAGTTATGCTTATGATGACTTTGAAAAGAGGTGTTTGGTTTTCTATGTGGAAATTGTGACAGAATTTTGCTTTTCAAGAGATGATGTAGCAGATATTGAGCCTGATGTTTTAAGGCGTATTGTGGGTTATGTTTTTCACTCAACAGGAGGAAGGACAAAGCAGTTTTCACCAGTGCAAGATTATGCACTTGATCCAACACCAACAATCCGTTCTTTTATTTTCCAACAGTTGCTGCAAAAGTAAGGATTTCATTTGAGGCATTTTTAAGCAGGAAAAATAACAGGAAAATAATGTTGCTACTTCCTTTGTTTCATATAAACTGACACATTGTCACAGAGTTCAAAACAGTTTAAAGTCAAGAAGTGGCAAATCTTGCTTTCATAAAATTTGAGTAAAGAAAAAGGACTTTTTCTGTATTATAAACTTTGAGTTCACATTTGCATTCACCTTCACCTTCACATTCACATTCAAATGACAATCAGGACAATTATAAGATGAAAGCCTTCTTGAATCAGTTCCTTTTTTTATCATACGAGAGCTTATGTTTATTTATAAGGAAGATAACTTCAGACCTGATGAGATCTAATCCAAATTGTACTGATTTGATTTAATCTATTAATCAGTACACCCCAAACACCGAAGTTTCAACAAGGTGATAAACTTTATGTATACTGAGTTTCATGTTATTGTGTGTGTTGTGGTCTAAATAGACAGACTGGTGTTGAAACTATTAATATTGGAAATAGTGGTTATTTTTTTTTTTACAGTGTTGGCACAAAACGTTTTGTCAAAATTGCATATTAAAAGGAACAGTTGTTTTTTTAGAGAGGAACAAGTGGAAATGTTCATTGAAGAATGTTTAGATTTGAATTTACAAATTGCTAATTCAAATGAAGATAAATGGGATGTTTACAAATTATATGTAAATTGCTGCGAGGTAAGTTTTCTTCAGTGGGATTTTAAGTTTTCTGATGTGTTTGACACAATGAACTTGTTATTTTTAAAAATAAACTCTTTTTGTTACTGGAAGTAACAAGTGAAGTTATTGTTAAAACAGAAAGGGCAATACAAAAAAAAAGAAGAAGTATGGAGGTGTCGTGGACCTTTGTCCTCTGTGTAATGATGTAAACAATCAATTATCACTCTAATGGCTCTAACAGTGAAACTGTATGGCCAAATACATTATTACAATACAATTTACACACATTGATATTTCTAATAGGATCATGCAAACGCTGATGCCTCAATATTGAAATCACCATCTGAAATGAACTATACATATGTGCATCATGTTAGAAATACACTCAGCAACACATTGGAATATCTTGAAACAAATCCAGCTCCATATGATATCACTACTGAATTTTTAAAGAATATTGCCTTATTGAGGTTCACACTCGCTGCTGCCTCATCACTCCTTTATTCAAGATATGCTGTAAAATATGAAGTCAATGACCATAGAGTGGACAACGAATTACAGCAGCTTTTTGGCCTCTTGATGAAACTCAACCATGAGTACAGGAACAGTGAATGCCACATGTTTATATTGAAACAAATCATACGTTGCTATGGAAGCAGGGAACTGCGAATAATCCTAGAAGAATCACAGTTTGACTGGCTGTCACTTGAAATGGATGAAAATGAAAAGGTTATGCATTGATTTCATAGGAAACTTAGAATTTGATAAAAAAAAATATCAATGAAAAAAAATAATGCTAATGCTGATAATAATGCTATCTTTTTCTTTTTCTCTTAATATTATTTAAAAGTATGCAAGTTTGGATAACATGGAAGGATCATTAAGCAATGGAATGAGTATATAGAAATGTTAAAACTGTAAAAATTTTAATTTTTTTATAACTATCAAAACGTTTAGGCATCTGCGGTTGAGTCTGATAAATATCTGGTATATGGCACTAATTATAAGGAGTTGAGGGATCAGTTGACCGAGCTGTTGATGCAAAATGTTGATGCTGATGAATTTGAAAACTATAAACAGGTTTGTTAATGGAAAGTAACTTTATAAATTTCAACCTTGCACTTCAAATTTTAAACTGTTATTTGGAAAACATTTTTAGTCTATCAGAAACAAAGGAAAGGATGAATCATCTCTACTTTTAATCCTGATGCAAATACATAATGTTGATTATGAGGTATTCAAACTCTTGCCAAATTATAAACTATTTTTCTCAAGTTTATGTTATACAATCATTATATGAAATATTGACATTGTCATGCTAAGGCCATAGCAGATATTTTCATGTACCTGATAATATGTGTTTACATTTCAGTTGTTGAATTCAACAGAGGGTATTCCTCCATTGCAGGTATTAACATTTTAAACAGCTAGAATTCATATTTTTTAACATTAAACTGGAAAATTATTATTCATTTTTGTTATATTTTATAGCAATGTCTTCAAGTAATTCGAAACATATGTGGTTTAACTGATGAGAGGAATATCCAAGAGCTTTTGCTTCATTTTTCGGTTGTACTAAATTCATGTCAGAAAGGTGGACTGCTGGATCTGTATACTTCTATGATCAATAATCCTATTGTTCTTAAGGTTTGTGATACTTTCAAAATAATTCATTTTGACTTTTATTTGACTTGGAAACTTCTTTAATTCTAAAATATCTGAAAAAGTTATCAGTAGCAATGAGCTATTCTATGAGCTGAATAATGATCAATTTAAGCTACACCGGGTGGGCCAAAAAAAACCCCACACATATAACCCTTGAATTTGTGAAATAGATTGTGATTTACCTAAACTTTCTTTATTTTTATCTCAGAAATTTGTTTAGAAATTTTTATTCGTCCATTTTTGTAAGAATTCATTTTATGTTTAACTCGAAAATAAAGGAAATACAGGGAAATATTTAAATATATTGTCAAATATATTGTCAAATATTAGGCTGGGGCTTCAGCGGCATACTCTTAATTTCGGTTCAAAGGACATTTTAGTTTTATCTCTGCAATTTTAATTTTATTTTTTTTATTCTCTATAATTTTATTTGCTGCCTGTATATATTTGGACAAAATTTTGGGTCACTTCTTCTTTTGGCTAAAATGGGGCAATTTTGGCCATAAGATTTGGTGATTTATGAGAAGCTAGAATTTTTGATGTTAAATATTTGAGCATCATAATTTTGAGTGTACCAGACAAACTAGTTATATCTCCATTAATTTGTGGGACTTGGAAAGAAAACTTATTTGCAACATAAAAAATATGTCAAAATTCAAAATGTAAAGGTTTCTTATGTTTTTACAATATAATTGTCAAAATAATAATAGTTAACTTTTATGGATGTTATTTTTTGTTATGTTTTGGTATAATTAGACAAGCCATCGTTGATCAGTAGATCAAAATGAAAAATTTATACTGTGCATGTTTTAACTTGATCAACATCAATCAAATCCACTATTTGCATTTAAATTGCGAAATATAGTACAGTTAAATAATACAGTTCCTATGTTATACTAAAGAGACAATGTTTACTATTGATGTGATCAAGGCTTCTTTTGGTTTATTGTATGTTTATTTAGGTGTCTTTTTGAAATTACCACTTATTAATGGATGCTTTAATTGTGGCAATTGAAAGTCTTTAGGTGAAAACATTAGATCTCATATGATAGTTTCCAATAGTCCTCAATTCTTTTATGATAATTTTTGTCACAAATCCTCTGTTATCAAAGGAGAACCAAGTTTTATATTGTGTGGTTTTAAAATTTCCATTAATACTTTCCCTAGAGCAATTATGTGCATATATGCCAAGTTGAAGTCCTGAAGGATAATATTATTCACAGAGCAGATTTTTGGTTTATTTTTTGTTTGATAATTGATTTTGAAGTGTTTTAAATAGATGTGTGGAACATATCCACATTTTATTAAAGAAGGTACCGTCATATCTCTACTTGCTTTCCTAAGGAATACCTGGAAGTACTTGAAATATACTTTGGACAACAAAGTGGTATTTGAGTGACCATCATGTTTTTCCTTGTAGTGGTCTCTTATCCTTGAGAGTTTACATTTCTTTCTTAGGGTTGTTTCCTGCCGACAATGCCTAGTGATAATTTCTCAGAAGTGATGAATGCAGGAGTTGGAAGAATGCATAGTAAGAAAACTTAACTGTTTAAGATAATTTAGTTCAGGACTAATCTGTGTTTAAATTACGGCTATTGAAGTAAAGGAGCATTTACGTGTTTTCAGATATCTGCAGGAAGTATGGGTGCATTGATTGAGGAAATTTAGGATGTTGATCTTCACTTGATGTTTTCCCTTTTATTCAGCATTATCAATATTATTCATTTTTATGAAACTACCATTCGGTTGGCTTTTACTCCCTCTAAACTTCTTTTTATTGGGTAAATTTCATTTTTGTCCTTTATACAATTTGCATCTTTTTAGGATGTCCACAAGGCCATCCATATGTCATTACAGAGGTTAGCTACTTAGAGTAATTTTTTTTGTAGCCTCCTTAGCAAAGTTACTTCCACGTAATATCAAATTTTACTCAATCTTTCTCTTTGTAGTGTGGAATGCCCAATCAGAGATATCAATGCCCTGAATGTGGTTCTGCAATTGGTGGTACCTACCCTCGTCTTGATACAGGAAATGCAGAGCTTCAAAATAGGTTTGTTTATTCAACTAGTCTGTATTACCTTTCTATACTTTCACTTACATAAGAAATAATTGATATTGAATTTGGAACTGTCTTTGTATTTTTTAAATTTGTATCTTTTTTATTTTTATTCTTATTCTTATTTATTTATATCTTTTTATCGTTTTATCTTTTTTTTTCCAAAATGAATAAGTATACATTTTTTTAACAGAGATTTAACAAAATCTGGACATTGCATTGGTGCAGCTAGTACACAGCCTGATCGTCCAGTTGCTGAAAGACATCTTTCAACAGTTTCAGTAGCTCTTCAACGACTACTTATTCACCTATCTATGGCTATAGCCATTGGAAGAGGTTATGATCAGGTAAGTAATATTGAAGAGGTCTTCCAGGAGTTGAGAAAATAATAAATGAAGGACGTATGTTTGTCATGGCCTACACTTAAGTTCAAAAGGATATTCACGACGCTCTTACGTATAAATTTTTATTTCTTTACCGGATTTTAACTATTGTTGAAATAAACAGAAATACTTCAATGCTAATATCGATATTTTTTATTAGGTGATTAGAGATTTGATTGCACCAAACACGGAAATCATCGACCTGCTGCAGTTTCTAATGGATCATATCCAGCACAATTTGAGAATACTTTCTGTTGTTTTTACAAAGAACAGTGATGATACTCTCTTAGTGATCCATTTGTTTTTAAAGCATCTGTCACAAATGGACCCTCGAGGTATCCGAATTTCGTGAAATCTAGAATTCAGATACAGTTTGTTTTTTTTGTCCAAATTCTTATGGTTAAATTTGGACAAATTCTGTGAGTTAGTTTTAGAATTTTAACATTTAATTTTTGATACATGTTTAGCTGTCATGCAACACTACAATCTAGGAAATAAAACTTCCAGGGAACAATACGAAACACAGTTTAGTCAAGAATTTATCAATATATTTCTTGAGGTAATTCACTTCAATAATCTTCCGTACTTTAAGCTTTCGTTTATTGAGATATAAAATGCATTTTTCCCCATCATTTGCTAGACTTTAGCCAACGATTTTGAAGAGGCCCGAAAGGAACTGTTAAATGACACAAGAATTGGTGAAAATAAACGTATGAGGCGATTATACGAATTAGATACTGTTGAAGTACCCAACTTTATGGATGTTGATGTGATGAACTGTCCTCCATTTTGGGAGTACCGTCAACCTGTTAATTTAAATTCATTCAAGTTAGTTGTTGAGAGAAGTTTGATGATAAATGGTGAATCTTGCAGAGTACTTGCTCTTTTCCTTCAAAAGGTATACACCTTTTGCCTTATATAGTTTTCGTTTTTGGAATTGCTATTAAATAATCTGCTTTTACCTATCATCATTCCATAACTACACGATTTATATATAAATAAATGACACGATTTTACTAGATCTGAGTTTTATGTTTTTTCAGCAATTATCAAACCTCGTGCAGTTTCTTGCTTCATAAGAACATATAGTGGTTCAGTTATAAAAACGTTTCGCATTAACACTTATTGCTTAATGCTTAATAAAAAATGCTTAACATAGCTTAAAATTGAGTTCTCTAAAATTATATACATCTTCACCTTTCAAAAGTATTCACGCATTTACTAATTTCAAGAAATCCTAATTATTATTGTCAAACTATGAATCAGACTGAATTTGGTCCAGAAAATTTGAAATCAATTATTTCCTGGAAATACAGGTATCGTATAATGGACACGTTAATGGAGATTATTTTCTGCCACCAAGGTTTTACATTCCAGATTGTGGTGACTGTATACATTTCTCACTAATACAATTATCCTGTATACACGTGTATACATTTCTCACTAATACAATTATCCTGTATACACGTGTATACATTTCTCTCTAATACAATTATTATACAATTATCTCTTATCCTTCTTAATGTCGTAACCTGTCATATTTTAATTTTCTTTTTTCAGGAAGAGATTTTCCGTACTTTGAAATATTTGCCATCGTTGATTCATCTGCAAGAAATCTTGTTTGGAAAATACAATTATAAGTTGGATAGAAAAACAGTGAACAAAATGACCATCCAAGATGCTTTGACAAGTTTTAGCGAGGGTAAATTCGAGACACCAAATACGTCTTTTTCTACCATAAAGCTAATTATGCTGATCTGTTGAAATCAGAATGTGCTAAATGATACTAGCCAAGATCATGTGTTCTACTGGTTATCAGATCCATTATTAGTTCAATTTGTTTCAATAGGTCAACAGAGAAGTATTCGCAAACTTATGTCAAAGTTTTTTGCGTTATGGAACGAAATTTCCCCAATACTTAAAGATTATGGTAAGTCGAATTCAGAGACTAAAGAGGCTGTCGTGATCGACTTGATTTTGATCATTCATGCCTGGCGTTCTAAAAGCATCTATTCTCAAGTGATAGATTTTCACGAAATCTGCTTTGACATAAAAAGAAATTCTATTTTGTATTTTAGGTCGTGTAAAAATAGACGCTGAATCTTATAAGACCACATTAAACTTTCGAGACTCTCTCGTTTATTTGTTATGCTCCAGAAATGGACCTGGACTTTGTTCAATGGCATTGATGGATTTCTTGGCATATCAACAAAATGATTTCTTAGAACAATTTCGCATCATATCTGGAAAAGAGTACAATACTCGCCAAGTCTCTATTCTGAAAGTTAGGGAAAATGATATGATAGCGTACAACCCGGATAAAGATTTGTTGCCACTCGTGTATGCTCACTGTCACTATTCCATGGAGATGGGCAGGGGAACGAAGATCGAATATAACTTACGTGCCATTCAAAAGCATTTAGTTAACAATTTATTTTTCGGTAAATCTAAAATTGTTGAACTTCATCAAGAGATTGTGTATACAGACGATGTGAAACAGTCCAAGAAATTCCTTACACTTCAGAAAGCAATTGTACAGGTGCGTTGGAACGTTTTGTTTACAAGGCTTCTTCTGTTTATTAAAGATGACAGTATGTTTCATATGGATTGAGCTTAACCTTCAATAATTATGACACTTTTCCTTTTGATTCTGATTGGATCTCGAAATGTTGTGTTGACATAATCTTGGTTATGGTTATAAAATCTAACATATAAGTTAGAGAGCGTCAAACTATTATTATTATTTTTTTCAAAATTTCAAGTATGGTTATTTTATACGGGTCTCTCTCAAAACCTTACGTATTGTTTAGACAGTCATCCCGCACTCTGAACAAGCAAAGATGATGGTTGAGTTAACGGATAGTGCTCATGTCTCGAATACGTTACGAGCTGTTGAAATCGCTATTGGGTTTTTAGTGACAACAAAGGCTGAGCCAAATTTGTTGTACAGAAAGTATCTAACGGACATCTTGCAAATGGATGTTGATGTATTCCTTCCCAGTCGAAAGGTATTTGAAATCTGCTATTTATGGAAATGATCAGAAAAATAAGAAAAATAAGGAAAAAGTTGTGTCGGTAGAATTCATCATAATAATAGATCTTCACACCAAAATTTTCGCAATGTAGTATTCACTAACGCAGTAAAAAGTTAATCCAATCGCGTTTTTATTTACTACATGTCTTTCGTCTCTCAGATGCAGAACGAATTGCGTCTGACTCATATTACAAGTACATGGATAATGCTACAAGTGGAGAAAGCGAAATATCGTCATACCAAAAACCGTGTAAGTTACTTTAATGCATTCTTTCGAATCTATTTTAAAGGTGTATTTACACGAGTGGAATATCGATTATTTTAGATTTGTAGTGTGCTGTAATCTTTATATAAAATACCTCATTGCTCATTTGAAATTATAGTTCACGACACCTAAACTAGGTAAGTTTACATGGTAAGGAGGGATAAGTTGTACATTTCTTCTTTTCTTCTTCGTTTTTTCAGGAACCATTCAAAGACGTTCAAGAGTATTTCCTGGAGGATATTGACCAACCTGATTTAGATAACCTAGAAAATTACCTTAGACACGTTGATAATGTCGCTTTGTTAAGTTTATTGACTGAATATATAGTTTGTGAACTGGCTGATAAAACGAGAAATCATGTGGAATTTCCGTAAGTGTGTTATGCTATTGGTTATGTAATCACTATGGAAACCTTTACCATTATTAATGTCAATGTAGCTATGAGAGTTCTTGTGCAATGTTGTATGTATATGAATTCGAAAGTAATCTTACCAGATATGTTTGTATCGCACATGATAATATTTCCATTTCTAGGTTATGTGAGGCATTGTCTATTTATGAAGATCAAAAAGGAGCTCATGAAGGTTATGGTGAAGAGATACCAGATTTTGTCATGTTGAAACACGTGTGCGCATTTTGGAAGTTGGTGGCAGGCGCTGTTGTAAAAGGAACGGAAGATCAATCTGCCAGGTTAATGACTTCATCGCAGTAATGCAGCATTTTAAAATAAAATTGCATGAAACAGATGCCGGTTGGAATCTGTTTTTAATTTCTTATTGAAAAATCTTATATGTACTGTTCTTTGTTTTGTTTTAAACTAAATTAAAATAAACCCTGTGTAGTTCGGCATGCCTTTAATTTTTTCCGTTATTCATCGTAAAATGATCGAATAATAAGAGGCAGACTAGTTTAATTTTTTAAAGGACTGATGCCAAGGTCAGCTTTCGTTCTTGTCTTATTTTTTAATGCAATAAACGTATATGAATACGATATGTAAGTATTAGATTTAAATGATTATATATATATTTCTTTTATAAAGTTATATAGTCTTTCGTAAAGGTAATTAATTCACCCCTCTTTCTTAAAGTGTTCGTCTGAAAAGATGTTACATTGACACTTGCGGAATTACATAAAAAATGGGGAAAAGGTGTTGTTTAAATAAAATTTGTTTCAGGGAAATTATCAATGATCTTGCTTTCTTGCTTACTGGAATCTCCAATGCAATGGAATTGAATTGAAAATTTGACAAAATTTTGAACATGTTAATGAATTTGACCTTTTTATAATGTCTTGATTTATATGGAGAAAGGTGATCTCCTAAAAAGGATATGTGATCGGCTGTTTTCACGAATGAACACTAATTTTTCATCTTTTGTATTTGTAACCGAGAAGAATTTGGTTAGAATTTTACGTTATTTTCTTGAAATATTGTATGTAATTTCTTGTCAAATACCCACCTGGTCAATTACTTACCTCGAAAAATAGGAGAAAACATGTTGATTAAATGGAAGGTTTCAGCACGGTTGGCGGAAGAATTTACAGTTGAAATCCCAGTGCAACTCTATGGAAGATTTTCCTATTTTCATAAACAAAAGTCATGCAAATTTTCAGAATAGCTCAAAAAATTAGACAGCGTAAACCCAAAACAAAGAATTAAAATGGCAGTTTTTCTTCGTAACAATTAACAATATGCCATGAATGAGATTTTTATTTTCTTTATATGACAGAAATTCTAAACAGGGACGGCGATGTGCCTGAAACAAAGGATTCGATTCTGTGTAAAAAGGAAGTCTTTTTCATTCAATAACATTGGGAAAACGTGGTGAAAATAAAGACGCAAAAAAAAAAAATATCTTTGGTTTTATCCTGTTTTGATAGCCATTTCGTTTACAGTATAGATTATAGTTCATCGATTAAACTTTCATTTATTGCAGACCAAAACTTTCATTGGTTTGTGATTCATGGTTTTTCGGATATTCATGCTCTCGCATCGCCGTCCTCGTTGCTTTCGCAGTTGCATAAGGTCCCCGATAACAGTATTGAGGGGTGGCACCTGAGCTTTCAGTTTGTAATCGGTGTTCACTGCATACACTTTGTAGTAAGTTTTTGGATGTCTTCAACTAGTAGGAGGGTGCTTAAAACCTTGTGTGCACTGAATGCGATAGAACCCGACGCTTTTTTCAATCGCGATAAATTTTAGTGGACACGTTAGAGAAGTTCTATCGCTTTTTTAAAGATCGTTTTTAAAAGCAATAGGAATGAAAACTTCATTTCTATCGCTTAAAATATAGACCTCGTCGTTAAGATCATTTTCTATCCATTTTCACAAGAATAAAAAATGAAAGTTTTAGGTGCTGTCGTTTTAGGTGTCCATATAATTTGTATGGAAAACGGAAAGAGATTTTTTTTTTAAGAGGAAGTACGTAGGTAACGGGGAGTTTTAGGGCTTCCATCAGTAGTGGTTGGCTATTCTGCCCGCTGACTTTGGAACTAGGAAGTTGACTAACCGCCAGAGATACGTATAGCATTGCTCTAACTTACCCGAAGGCCAGTGCGCAGCCAGTCGATAGGCTGATACGCTGCTTTTAAAGCACATCGGAATGAAGTATCAAAAGAGCGATACAGCTCTTCGCTTTTTGGCGGACACAAAGCTTAATTACGCCAAATGTTTTCAAATCCCAAAGCTCGGTTCCCACCAGTAGGAAAATTTTATTGGATTTCCCACTGAATGTTTCATGAGAAATAAACATTCAAAACATTTTGACGTTATTCTCGATGAATTTCTTGCGAGAAAATTATTGAGAAAATCGCAGTGGGAAATTTAAATTTCTCATGAGAAATTCAGCGGGATATTATTATTATCCACGGGTGGGGGAACCGAGCTTAACCCTGTTCCTTTGTTGAGAAAACATTATGCAGATTTGTTCGAATCTGTCAAAAATTAACGATGGATGAAATTAACACGGCCTGGCGATGTTCTAGGTTAAGAAGAACCTTTGCTGAAAACAAATCATTTTAAGACAATGTTGTAGTTTGGTAGAAAAGACTGTAACAGAGACGAAAATGGTGAAGATCTCGCAAAATAATAATTCTATTCTCCCGTAATGCCCTCAACCAGCCAGTATAGGGTTGTTATCTGGACTATAATCTGGATCATACTCCTCAAATATGAAGTTCAGTTTACTTCAACATTTTGTTCGAATTCACGTGTGTTTGAGTTTTTCTTCATTTTTATGACCGTTGTTTATGATCATGAATGCGTGGATGTTGGATTTTAACGGCCGCATTTTTGCTAGGCGACCGAAAAAATTTTTAAATTAGGAAAATGTTCGAATAAGTGAAGTTCGAAGGAAGCAACAGAAAGACTTCAAGTAGTAGTGTCATGTTACAGTCTACACTAATAACAATAACAACTGCTACAATTTTCGATCAACAATGAGATCTCCGGAAGTGGCTATCGTAAGAACCGAAACTTTCATTCAAATTTCTCATCACGAATATCCTTGTTGCTTTGTTGCAGAATTTCAACCTGGAAGTTCATGTGTACAAAAGAAGAAAACTTCTTGAATGATCCGCCCCGAAGAAAAGAAAGAAAATCTTTAACGCGCTAGTTTTAGCAGTAAGCTGCACGAAGACTAAATCGACGTCGCTTAAAGCTCCTAATGCGTACCAGGCTTAAAGGTCGTTTTCCATTAGGTGGATTCGATTTATTTTGACTAGTTAAGAGAGCAATTGCCAGAAAATGCGATTTTTTGGTTCCCCGTGATTTCTGGGGGAAGATAGTTTTAAGGTAGATTTAAGCGCAATGGGCTTAAATACTGGTCCATTTTGATCATTTTGCGAAAATACAATGTTATTACAGCTGTAACATTTTTATCTTTAAATTTCAGTCAATTTTACAGGGGCTTCCGTCTTAGATAGTACTCGAGTACTGCTCTTTTTCTGTGGAGTGATACTGGCCATTTACTTTATACAGTCTATGACTTTCAAGTCCATTTCCATGTCCATATAAAGGATATTAGAACATAAGGCTTCGAAGGTCTAAAAGTTAAGAACATGCTAAGAACATTCGAGGTTTAGGAACGTTTGCCTTAAGAAAATAGTTTTACATTTTAAGAATATTTGAAGGCTTCGCCAGAGTTGAGTGTTCTTATGAAAATACATGTACTTGATACGGGTAGAAAACGCAGAACACAGAAAACTGTTCTAAGACATGGATTATCGGTCTTGCAAAGTCCGTGCTGTGGCATATTAGATGATTTTCAAATGAATAACTTTGCAGGTCTCAGGAGAACCTCACAACACGTTCCTTTCCTACAAATCGAGACATGTGCAAGCTTTATCAATTTATACTTCATTGCTTCTAAAAATTTAGTTTCACAATGAAACAATAATATTTTATGCATTGTAAGAAAAACGATGTGAAAGAGAAAACTGTAAGATGTTTTTTATCTTTTTTTAATAAAATATTGTAAGTTATTATATATAAACAAGAACCATATGGTGCAAAACGGTAGCAGCATTTCAAATCTAAGTCGCAATACGAACAAAATAGATACAAACTCATTCATCCGAGTTTTACTTTTAAACTTTGTTAAGTGTAAACAAGGTTTATACTTTATTAAGTGTAAACATGTTTATACTTTATTAAGTGTAAACGAGGTTTAATAAAGAAACAGCATTGCTTAAAACAAAAGAAATATACATTTGTGAGCTGTAACCATGGATACTTATCTTATTTTAAAATATCATTTTTTTTTTAAAAGTGTATAAGAGCCAAAAGAAAACGAAACAAAAATAAAAACGTCTTCATCGAAAAAAATATTATATTGAATAAAAACGAAAAATCCATCCAAATACTGGGTTTTAAACTTTATCAAACAAAGTAAACAAAAACGTTCAAATATCAAACAAGAATACTTATAAGAAGGTCGTTTAATAGAGTTAAAGTAAGAACTGCTTCTTATGAAGCTTTTCATCATGAATGTTTTGATAAGCTTTTGAAAATTCCTAGCCTGCGTTCGTTCATACAATTTATATAGTTTCGTAAAGGAAATTTCGCAGAGTCTAAAGCGTGGGCTAAATGCCTTTTCGGCCGGAGGAGGAGGAGGAGGAGGAGGAGGAGTCCACGGGTGTTTTAATACGGTATTCGCTATCGCTGCTACCGTAATAAGTTTTTTTATTCATTTTTTATCTCATAATTATTTATCTTTCGAGTTTTGATAATTTGTTAATATGTCTTATTCTGATGGGTTAAGAAATTATTAATAACTAAATTTGGAGTCTAGGTTTTGGTTCCACTAGCTATGATTCCACGAGACCAAAGAATATCTTCTCGACGTTCTGGTTTGGTCGCTCGTCTATCGTGGTTTGTTGAGTGTCGGCGGTCGTATATCATTTTGCTGGATGTGAAATATATATTTCATATGATGAACATGTGTCAATTATTTTTGAATAAACACTACATATGTGGTCACATGTTCATTTTGTAATCGTAGCGTACAGGTATTTCCAACACTGAAACTTTCGTTGGATATTTCAGATCTCCTCCCAAAACAGCATGCATGGTCCAATTGGCTTCCGTTTGTGTTGATAGTGATCTTCTCTGTATATAAAGAGGTGGCACTATGCCCGACTCGGCACGGCGAAGAAAGGGTTAGCTTTGCAGAGACCGGCGTATGTACAGAGCCCTTTAAGATGTTTAATCTTGTGGTTGCATCAACACGAACACTCCAAAAACATAATTAAAATAAAGGAAAAATCTTGCTCAATAATGCATGCACTATTTTTAAAGCCTTCGTTCCCAGGTTGTGCTTGGTTGTTTTGGGCTGACAGTTTGTTCATCTTGAGGCAGCGAGGACGGTTAAGCCCCTATGTTGGACGTCTGAACGACCTGCTGTTCTCCACAAGTACAGCTTTCCTACTTCCGAGTCAAGTTAGCGGATTGGCCTAGTTCAATTAATGGCCTTCACTTCTTGCATAACGTTGGCTCTCCAAAAATGAGGAGAAAATATTTTCTGTCCAAAAAAATACAAAACTTATAAAGGAACATTTCGAAATAAACTATTTTGCATCCAACTTCAATTTTCCAGTCTTATTTTTCTCCAAGCTGAAAGTGTAATCTTCGGTCCTGCTGATCTCTCCTATCTGTAGTTGCTTTCGATTTCTTATGATTTAAATATAGTTAGACAGAGTTGGAAAGAGTTAGAATTTTTGTCATTTAAGTTTAAAATTCCATTTATTAATAAAACTTTATATAGTATTTGATTTATATGAATTTATTTAGGAATATATATTAACTTATTTTATATACACTTTATTTTTTTATCATATTATATAATATTATATTTAGAATATTTTTATTTTTTGGTAGATATTTCCTTAAAAATTCCTTAAAGGTTCTAAGTACTGTTTATTTATTTCGTCTTGGATTTATAATGATAAAACTGTTATTTTGATATTAATGTTTTTCCCTTTACGCTGACACGACACTGACATTTTGACATTTTGTTTTGATTCTCTAATAACATCAATAAAGGGGGGTCATGCGGGAAGGGGTAGACAAATCTTTTTTTATAGAAAGTTTTAGCTTCCTACAGAAGAATCTGATAAAAGGATGAAAATAGAACTTGCAATGGCACGTTCCAGTTGCATTAGGCAGTTCAATTACGACTCAACAGAATTCTGACAAAAGAAAATTAGGTGAGTTTGATGATTATTGTGAACTAAAGACAATTTTGTTCAGTGAATGGCTGTGTTTTATCTTTTCGTGTTCATATGTTTTAGGCGAATGACGAAAATCACTCTGAAGATAACACATAACCTTGTAAAATTAAGTTATCGAAAGAAAATACAATTTAAATACTCGTCTCTGGTCTTTGCCCTCACGGTTTTCTCTCGACAGTAAAAAATGCCAGAAGATGGCGCTGCTGATTTGGCTTGAAAGCAGTAACTGCGAGTTTTTAATCCAGAGGGTGAAGATCTTGCCAAGTATCACAAGTCAGGAAATAACATAGACTTTGTAAAATTATTGTAAAGCAAAATGTATCTTTAGTTCTTCTCCTTTAACAG
The DNA here is from genome assembly GCA_039566895.2 of Turritopsis rubra. NCBI lineage: Eukaryota > Metazoa > Cnidaria > Hydrozoa > Anthoathecata > Oceaniidae > Turritopsis > Turritopsis rubra. The sequence goes on along the minus strand of CM077623.1, from coordinate 11,360,521 downwards.
ATGTTTTTATGTGTTTCTCTGGTCAATTACGGGATATTGTAAAAGGAAAAAATGAAGAGAAGTGCCAAATCAATGATTCTTACATAAATAGCACATAACGACAGTCTTTAGTTTCAACTATTTTATCCAAACAAAGTTTCTCCTGATTGTACAGTAAATCCACAAAGAAATACAAAGGCCTATATTTCTGATAGATCCCAGTCAGTCACCAAAATTTCATTAAAGCTGCACAACATGAAAGTATTTATCCGTTTGGATTGGGCAACATTTTTTCTTACGCAAGTTACTATCAATCAAATGGCACAATAATCATAGACAGCATTGAGGCAAATATTCCTTTTTAAGCGTCGTAAAAGTTCAAAGTTACGAAAAAACAAGTTTGTCTCCACGACTTCTGTCCATGTATTTTTGTATGAAAGAACACTACTTGGAGGCAATATAACACTGCCCCCAAAAGAGTATTTTCGAGAGCGTGAGTCTCGTGAAATTTACTTTAGGTCTTCGTTTAAGAAAAAGAGGACAATAGCCTAAAAAGAAATTTCATAAAAAAATATTCCCTGAGGTTAAGGCAGATAATGTTAGAGTTACGACATCTCGTAAAGGGCTTCGAGTTTCACGTAGTTATGAAATAAGGAGTCCAACGGTTCGCGGAGAATTAACCCCGAAAGATTGTTTCGATTACCCTATTGTGGTCATTGTCATTATTGTTATCCTGTTTGTAATGCATTTGCTGGTACATTTGCAGGTACATCAAATAAGAGTACTTTTCTTCTAAGGAGCTGATTACATGATCACTTTTAATTCCTGGTACCGGGACATCTTGGTTAGCGGGCCAGCTCGCTTTGTCTAATTGATTCTCTTGTTTTTACAAGTGCTATTCTATGTATACTTTTCATCCCGGCCCCCGAGATGTCTCGGTTTGTCAATCGGGTGCCGGGCAAAAAAGCCAGCCATGAATCCGTGCTGAAAAAAATATTTAACGTAATCAAGATGTACTCTTCATCGCGGTACTCGGGATGAAAAGTGATCCTGTTATCATTCCCTAAGTAATGTATCCCTAATAATTTCTGATTTCTAGGTCGGCTGTGAACAGTGTCAGTCTACAGGCCCAGAAGAATTTGCTCTCTATCCAAAGTTTACTTTTAGTCTGAAGGTTGATTTTGTAGTTTGATTGATGATGTACAGAAAGAGTGCTTTTTTGGGGACAATGTGGGTGATTCTCCGGACACGCTTTGTATCAATGCAATTGTTTCATGTCTGCTCGATTTCAACATCCCAAACACGCGGCACCTTGATTTCCTCATTGCGTCGATTCTTCCAAACCTTGATGTAATTTTTTCTTTTTTTGTTTGTTCATTCAAATTTTAGTGAGGAAATGAAAATTTAATCACTATATTAAGGTTTTCGTAAACAACTCGCTAGTCGCTAAGTTGGCAAGCCGAAAATCAAAAGTCTAAAGGAAGCAGGAGAAGGAATGAGGATGAAACGGAACTATTGGAGGCATAGATACTTTTTAAGCTCATTAAGAACGAAAGCTTGTCGAGAATTAGTTACATATTTTCATGATCCCTTATAGGTGAACTTATTAGTACCAAAGGTACTTACCAATCACAGTTCACGAAACCGTCCCTAATAAGCATATCGATTATTGGGATACAGTCTAATGAAGGGACTGCGAAAGTAAAATAAAAAAAAATATTAAGTGAACTGAAAAACGTGCAAGAAATAGAAAATAACATTCAACTTGCAGGAAGCGGAACGGTGCACCATAAAAATGGAAATCAGCTTCAACAGGCATATAAAAATGTGTACTCAACTTAAATGCACACTTTTCTGACAAAAAGAGAAAACACCACAGTTATTAGTAATATATGAGCATATTTCACTTCCAGGATAAAAAGTCGAGTAATGCAATATATATCTACCATATTTACAAAAAGGAACAATGATAAAATTTCTCCAGAAGTCAGGAAAAGGTTGGTTTGCTTAAGAATAGAATATTGATAATTTTCAGACACACACATAATGAACATGAAAGGTTATATTCGATTTCCTAACAGATGCCGAGATTAGAATTTGTTCTTCAGCGTAATTACTTCAATAATGAAATAGGATCTTTTTGATCGTAACATCCAAAATCTTAAATTCAAAAACCCTTAAAATTGAGAAAGGAATCGATTTGGTGGTTGTTGATGTTACGATGTGTGCTTGATTTAAATCGTATTTAACAAATAAAGAATTTACTGGACGACATAAAACATGAAAAAACAAAAAACAAAAAACAAAAAAAACAACCCTTTTATAGGATATAGCATAGTGCCCTTAATACAGTACTTCTTTTCAAAGGCCGTTTTACTGCGATTGTCACATGAAAATTATTAACGGAGAAACAAATCAGTCTTCATTTTCTTTTAAAACAGCGTCTGTCACCAACTTCCAAAATGCGCATACGTGTTTCAACATGACAAAATCTGGTATCTCTTCACCATAACCTTCATGAGCTCCTTTTTGATCTTCATAAACAGACAATGCCTCACATAACCTACATATATAGAAGAAAAATCTTGTTGTTAGGAAGGGTTCCAATGAGAGTTATTCCAGATCCTACCAACTTTTAAACATCTGATTGTTATGCAGAAGGTCTTTATAAACATTTGAAATAAATAAAAAATAACAATGCAAAATCTATGAAATGGAAAGTTTAGATTATCGATTATCGAGTTTCTTGGTATTATTGGATGCCATTTTCATTCCCTCTACCATCTATTCCATTTACAGTTGTTTCTAATGACTCAGTGGGCAAAATCTTCAAAAAGTCTATGAGGAGGAGTTTTCTATACGGATTGCAAGCAATATCGCCTGCTGTTTCAATAAAAAAACACTCCTCCACAGAGACATTTTGAAGATTTTGCCCACTGGGGATTAGAACGCTTCGTTTTCATTTTCACCTGATGACTTCCCGTTCTACCACATGATTTCACAAGTACTTCATCTATCCCGTACTGTTTGATTTAAATAAAACAACACTACACATACAGACATTTTGTGAAAAATCTTTTGCAGTGTATACTTACGGAAATTCGGCATCATTTTCCGTTCGATCGCTCAATTCGCAGATAATGTATTGCGTCAATAGCGCCAACAGAACCATCTTGTTCACATGGCGTATATAATTCTCCAGTTTAATCAAATCATTCTGGTTAATATCCTCCATGAAATATTCTTGAACGTCTTTGAATGGTTCCTGAAAAACGAAGAAGAAAAGTACAACGTATCCCTCCTTTCCATGTAAACTTAGCTAGTTTACGTGTCGTGAACAATAATTTCAAATGTGCAGTGAGGTATTTTATATAAGGATTACAGTACACTACAATCTAAAATAATCGATATTCCACTCGTGTAAATACACCTCTAAAATAAAGATTCGAAACAATGCATTAAAGTAACTTACACGATTTTTGATATGACGATATTTCGCTTTCTCCACTTGTAGCATTATCCATGTACTTGTAATATGAGTCAGACGCAATTCGTTCTGCATCTGAGAGACGAAAGACATGTAGTAAATAATCTTTTCATAGTTACTTTTTACTACGTTCTTATACACTTCAGTAAATGTTTTTTGGTATAAAAAGGTATCTATTATTGGTGATAATTTCTACCAAGAAACCTTTTCTCCAAAGCATCCTATCGACACGGTGTCACAATTAATTGCCACTTAAGTTTGTACATATATATCGTTCCAGATCATTTTGTTGATAGAAGATTTCAAATACCTTTCGACTGGGAAGGAATACATTAACATCCATTTGCAAGATGTCCGTTAAATACGTTCTGTACAACAAATTTGGATCAGCCTTTGTTGTCACTAAAAACCCAACAGCGATTTTAACAGCTCGTAAAGTATTCGAGACATGAGCACTATCCGTCAACTCAACCATCATTTTTGCTTGTTCAGAATACGGGATCGCCGTCTAAACAACACGAAAGGAGACCTGTACAAAAATCATATTCGAAATTTTGCAAAAATTAACAATAATTCGCAGATGCTCGCTAAATGATAGATCAGATTTTACAGCCATATAATATCAAGTGATAACTCAGGGGCGAAAAGTGAAAATTCGAAGGGGCTGAGGGTGTGTGGGGCGGATTTCCACGAATAAGGCCACATCCTATACGCAATCGCATCAACTGATGGGTACCAACCTGTAACTGCCACAATTCGACATTATTCTCGAATGAAAGCAAAAAGTAATTTTTGCAAATGGAGAAAAATACTACCCTCTGACTGCGGATGAATTCTCGAAGATAAAATTGTAAACAAATCGTTTCAACGCACCTGTGGTATTGCTTTCTGAAGTGTAAGGAATTTCTTGGACTGTTTCACATCATCTGTATACACAATCTCTTGAGGAAGTTCAACAATTTTAGATTTACCGAAAAATAAATTGTTTACCAAATGCTTTTGAATGGCACGTAAGTTATATTCGATCTTCGTTCCCCTGCCCATCTCCATGGAATAGTGACAGTGAGCATACACGAGTGGCAACAAATCTTTATCCGGGTTGTACGCTATCATATCATTTTCCCTAACTTTCAGAATAGAGACTTGGCGAGTATTGTACTCTTTTCCAGATATGATGCGAAATTGTTCTAAGAAATCATTTTGTTGATATGCCAAGAAATCCATCAATGCCATTGAACAAAGTCCAGGTCCATTTCTGGAGCATAACAAATAAATGAGAGAGTCTTGGAAGTTTAATGTGGTCTTATAAGATTCAGCGTCTATTTTTACACGACCTAAAATACAAAATAGAATTTCTTTTTTATCTCGATGTCGATGAAAATGAAAATTACTGAAGAATTAGGATGCGAAGCATTAATTATGAAAATCAAGTCGATTACAAAATTATCCCTTTATAAGTCAACTTACCATAATCTTTAAGCATTGGCAAAATTTCTTTCCATAACGAGAAACACTGCAACATAAGTTTGCGAATATTTCTTTGCTGATCTGTTGAAAAAAATAAACTGGATTCTTAGAACCAGCAAATGGATAAAATGTAAGTACAACAAGGACACGAAAATGTACATAAAATTATTTGTTGATTAATACAATAATACACATACTTCTTGAATTCAGTAACCATCTTAAAAGATCAGCAGAAGAGAAAATAGCTCACTTACTTTCGTTAAAGCTCGTCAAAGCTTCCTGGATGGTCATTTTATTTACTGTTTTCCTATCCAACTTATAATTGTATTTTCTAAACAAGATTTCTTGCAGATGAATCAGCGATGGCAAATACTTTAAAGTACGGAAAATCTCTTCCTGAAATAAAGTATAAAAACGCGCAATATGAAATATAAAAACACAGAAAAATCTTATGGACAATCTTAAGTTTTTTACACCACAATCTGGAATGTGACACCGGATGGCAAAATATAATATTAGGAAAAAGCTAATATTTTGTAATAAGACTAGACTAATTCATCATCATCTAGTGATGATAATTTTGGGATTATGCTAGCTAAGAGGTCCTAATGTTTCTATCAGGTTTATTACACGCTAACGTCTAAGACACAGAAAACCACACAGAAAAGCCACAGAATGAGCGAATGGAAATTGAAATTCTTTATGACTCCTCAGAGAAGGAAAACGGAAATTCTTTGAATTGTATAAAGATCATTTGAATTGACTACAATGATGCGTGTAAAATATTTTTTTCATTAATGGTTCATTTTGAAACAAGGATGTGTCACTTGGGTAGTCAACTAAAGCAAATTGTGAAATATAACATTCAATAACATTTCAAAAAAGCACCTTTTGAAGGAAAAGAGCAAGTACTCTGTACGATTCGCCATTTATCATCAAATTTCTCTCAACAATTAACTTGAATGAATTCAAATTAACAGGTTGACGGTACTCCCAAAATGGAGGACAGTTCATCACATCAACATCCATAAAGTTGGGTACTTCAACAGCATCTAATTCGTATAATCGCCTCATACGTTTATTTTCACCAATTCTTGTGTCATTTAACAACTCTTTTCGCGACTTTTCAAAGTCATAAGTCTATCAAATAATGGGGAAAATGCATTTTATATTCCTTATAAAAAAATAGTAGCTTGAATATGAATGATTATTGAAGTGAATTACCTGAAGAAAAGTGTTGATAATTTCTTTAGTAAAATCTCTTTCGTATTGTTCCCTGGAATTTTTATTTCGCAGATCATAGCGTAGCATGACAGCTAAACATGTATCAAGAGTTGAATTTTAGTATTCCAAAACTAATTCACATATATTGTCAAATGGGAAAGGAACTGAATTCGCATACCTTGAGGGTCTATTTCTGACAGATGCTTTAAAAACAAATGAATCACTAAAAGAGTATCATCACTGTTCTTTGTAAAAACAACAGAGAGTATTCTCAAATTGTGCTGGATATGATCCATTAGAAACTTCAGCGTAACAATGATTTCCGTGTTGGGTGTAATCAAATCTGTAATCACCTACGTTGGTTGAAATATTCAAATCAGTCAGTAAAACAAAAGCAAACGAGTGTAGCGTCATGAGATTTTTTTTCAACTGCTAGTTATTTTTCACCCATAATCGTTTTTTGTACACTTCTCCACTCCTTCTCAATTGTAACACATTCTACAGAACTGAAAGAAGAACTTTTCAATAAACTTTACCTGATGATAACCTCTTCCAATGGCTAAAGTCATGGATAGGTGAATTAGTAGTCGTTGAAGAGCTACTGAAACTGTCGAAAGATGTCTTTCAGCAACTGGAAAATCCGGCTGTGCGTTTGCTGCACCAATGCAATGACCAGTTTTCGTCATATCTCTGTCAATAGTTTAACACTTAATAATTTTGCCATAAAACTCCAGTGTAATCAAAGGAATTTGAGAGATTTGAAAATGCAAAGAAAGTTTTCAAATTTTACTTCGATCGCATACTTTATCTACTTCACAAACATCAAAACTCAATTCCATAAATCATATTTTACTGGCTGAAGATGTATGTATAATACAAAAAGCTTCCCGAAATTTATAAAACTTTCAATAACATTTTGTCCTTTTATTCACAGAAGTTCCGGAAAAACAAGGTCAGTTTATACAAGCATCGTTATAATTTTGATAGTTGGATAAAGCAAACAGTATCTCTAATTTACAAAATCACCTATTTGGAAGCGCGGTATTTCCTTCATCCAGGTGATGATTAATTCCACCAATTGCAGATCCACATGTAGGACACTGATATCTTTGACTTGCCCGTCCACACTATAAAATGAATAAATGTGACCTTAGAAGAGTAATCTTCAACAAATTTGGCCGAGAATGAAATTCAAAAATGTTTTGGCTACCTTACCTCCGTTATGACGTATGGATGGCCTTGAGGACACTCTAAAAATGTCAAAAGCAATAGATGAAAATATGTCTTGGCAAATTTTAAAAAACATGACGCAAACAACTGTAAGTGACCAGAGCATACAAATGATCAGAGAAAATGATATAGTTATAAATTAGCCATATTTAAGGAGTGTATTACCCATGTGTGGGACAATTTATATATTTCAACATACAATGATATTAAAACAATTCCATAAAGAATTTGTAACTATGACAACATTTTACTTACGATGCATTTTTCCAACTCCGGCATTCATCACTTCTGAGAAATTATCACCCGGCATTGTGGGCAGGAAACAACCCTGAGTAAAATAAAAATAATCTATCCATTAACTTAAGAGACCAATCGGTGCTAAATAAAGAAGCAGAAATGTTGGTTGAAAGAAATACAAACCCGAAGAACATTTGGATCATTCATCATAGAAATATACATATCAAGAAGTCCACTTTGTTGACTAGAATTCAGTGCAAACAGTAAGTGGACTAGAAGCTCTTGAATATTCCTCTCATCAGTTAAGGCACAGATACTTTCAATTATTCTGAGGCATTCCTATAAAGGACAACAAACGAATGCACCATCATTATTTTAAATTTAATTCAGCGTTATTGAGCAGAATAAGATCACAAAAATTAGAACAGAAAATACCTTTAACTCAGGAATATCTTCTGTGATATTTATTAACTAAAAATGAGAAGCATGGACTTTAAAGTCTTCACAACCTCACTACGTAACTTACCAAGACGACCATCCACCAACCTACCCACCCTACCACACCACCACAGCCACACAAACATGCATTTTCACATTTTTCAGTTATTTCAGCACACAAACTTTTACCAAGAAGGAAAACATAATTCTACTTGAAAGTATTACTACCTCGTAATCAACACTACGTATTTGCATCAGAAGTAAAAGTAGAAATGTGTAGTTGTTTCCTTTGCATTTGAGGGACTAAATCAAAAACGCAAATATTGGATTAGGAACAATAAGTAAATGATTTTTAAAAAAAAATTTAAAAAAATCATTTCTAGTAACCAACTTGTTCAAAGATTTGGTATTCATCAGGATCAATTTTTCGCATTAGCAGCTCTGTCAATTGTTCCCTCAATTCTTTATAAGCATCGCCATACACCAGATATTTGTCGGATTCCACACCTGATGCCTGTAATAAATTAATTCTTCATTTCGTCCAACATTTTTACTAATAAATTATATATGGTAGTTAACATAAGGTGGCCTCTCCACTGGTAATATATCCTTGGATATGTCTTATTAGAAAAATTTATGTGTTATTTTTAACTTCCTTTAGGTCTAAATATTAACTATTTCATGGCAAAATGTTCATAAAATGAAAGTGGAATGCATTTTGTGTTTGGAGGATACATTTTCAAATAAATGAAAAGTTCCTTTCATTTAAGCTTTTTAATGACATTGTAAGTTATACATTACATTTTTATTTTCATCCATTTCAAGTGACAGCCAGTCAAACTGTGATTCTTCTAGGATTATTCGCAGTTCCCTGCTTCCATAGCAACGTATGATTTGTTTCAATAGAAACATGTGGCATTCACTGTTTCTGTACTCATGGTTGAGTTTCATCAAGAGGCCAAAAAGCTGCTGTAATTCGTTGTCCACTCTATGGTCATTGACTTCATATTTTACAGCATATCTTGAATAAAGGAGTGATGAGGCAGCAGCGAGTGTGAACCTCAATAAGGCAATATTCTTTAAAAATTCAGTAGTGATATCATATGGAGCTGGATTTGTTTCAAGATATTCCAATGTGTTGCTGAGTGTATTTCTAACATGATGCACATATGTATAGTTCATTTCAGATGGTGATTTCAATATTGAGGCATCAGCGTTTGCATGATCCTATTAGAAAAGTTGTTACATTGCTAATATCTCAGAAAATTAACAGACAAACAGGTCGCCAGGTGATGCATATAAATACAATGGCGTTTCTGGGTATCTAGAACATTCAAGGGAAAAAAATCAAGTTTAACAAATTTCTGAACTATGGATCATAAAGGTAAAGACAAAATTAAATCATGTAGTGCCATATAATTAACAAGAACTGCAAAAGTTTACAGTTTAACTTTTGCTTCTTGATTGTCTATCCATACTCTACAGACATTCAGCAAAAGTATGACTGGCTTTGGGGATGTTCTAGTGCAAACAGGGATGATTTATTTGAATTTTAAAACTCAAAAAACACTGAAAATAAAGAAATCAAAGGCGAACTCACTTCATAACAATGTACAAACAGTTGGCAAATACTCCATTTATCTTCATCTGCACTAGCAAGCAACAAATTCTCATGTAAGCATTTTGCAATGATAGTTTCCACTTGTTCCTCTCTAAAAAATTATGATATATGTCCAATAATGACCAATTTCATGACAGAAATTCATGACAAAAAAAGTTCCTAATTCAAATCACACATCGTCGTGTCACCAAAAAATAGCCTGTAAGCTCATGGATCTTATAATCAGCCTAGATTACTTAACCTTGGCTTTCATGTGATATTAAGTAAGGCGATCCACATGGAGTTTTGGAGTGGAGGGTAGACATTCACAGGAAGAACAAAGATTGCAAAGCAAAGGGAAGGTGAAGCCAGCCAGCCACATGGATGGAAATCAAATGTTCTTTTCTTTTTTAAAGCGCGTCTTAATGAAATGCATCCAGTACAGCAGGGTTTTTATAAAAGACTAGATCTAGCTTAAATCTAGCTGTATTAACAGTAGCTAGCTCCTAACAAAACATTATTGACATAGTAATAATACAACACTCCTCTATAATCTATTGTGTATTTATGTCCAAATATTATCTATGAAATCATTGAAGGACAGAAAGAGAACGTTTTGTGATATTGATTTGTTGGCGAACAAAATGATGAAATTTTCATTAATTTATACCAGCTAGCTAGCTATACCTATACCTAGATCAACTGTCAGCATGGATGAACATAATAGCATTCTACAAAACCCTGTGTGCTATAAAGGAAACATTATTGACAATTCACCTGTTATATGTTCTCTGGGAAGGAAAACACTTAGATGTTACAGAACTTCGAAGTTAGTCACTACCTTCATCAGTGTCAGTTGTGATTACAATCTGGTTCTTCACAGGGTAACAATAAGGATAAATTGAATATTTTTTTAATCGTTTAGAAACGATTTCCGAAATCAATCAAAAGACACAATAAAGACAAATCTTTGCATGTTTAGAAACGGATTTAATTGAATTTTCTCAAACTGTTTTTCCCTTATAGTGTCCCGTTCAGCTACTTTGTTCAGATAACTTCAAAATTTTTACTTGGGAAAAGGAATAAAAGAACTTAAATTTAAATTTCTTACAAGTTATATTCAATGATATTTGAAAGTATATACATTTGCCAAGTATAATTATTGAAAACACTATGGGGCTGAGCTGACCTGGTTAGGTGGGCTGGCTCACTTTACCGAGATATGAAGAAATGAAGAAAGTTGGTCCACTTATAACCGGGCTGGAATTTTTTACACGTGACCTTTTAAAACTAAGGAATGGTTATACTAAAACAACATAACTACTTGTCTCATTGTTTAAAATTGAATAATTATTTAAAAATCCATCCCCGGATTGGCGTGTCCATGTAGAATCAAATGAGGTCTCCCTTAGGTCAGTTGGGCCAACATGATTTATTTTTATTAGGATTTCTTAAAGGATTGGTTCGGTAAAAATGCCCTATTTAATATCAAAGTTTTTTTATAAAAAATGAAATCAGCGTATTTTGATTACTCAAAAAATATATTTTCTTTTTTGAGAATTTTTTTCATTGTTTACAAAAAGCCCCTTCTTTTTTAAACTGATTTAATATTCGTGACGTCACTTCGGCAGATGGCTATCTAACAAGAGAAATTTTCAAACAAAAATCAGTGAAGAGAGAGGAGAGGTAAAGAAACGTATATTTATAAAGTGAATATTTTTTTATGAGAAGTTCTATCGTTTACAATTTTTTGAATCAAAATGCCCTGGTGTATAGCAGTTAATTGTAATAGTAACACTTTTATGGCAAACAAGAGTCAAAAACATTAGTTTTTATGGACTGCCTAAAGATGAAAATCCCAAGAAAAGATGGTTGCAAAACATAAAAAGGGAAAATTTACCAAAAGATAAGAAGTTATACTATTTAAATTTTGACGAAGATAGTTTCGAAAGAGATTTAAAGGTAATAAAATTGTTCTATGTTTTCTTCTACGTTTTATCTTTGCTTCAATAAGATTTCTCAGTTTGATTTCAGGTTCATTATGATTATTGATAGACTTTTTATTTTTTCGATTCTTTGATTTGTTTTTTTAGAACGAACTCCTTGGGTTGCCACCACGACGCTTGCTGAAGGCTGAAGCTGTTCCTACATTGTTTGACTACAACAAGAATAAACAACCACAAAAGCAAAAATCGAGTGAATCAAAGGTAAAAGCAAGGGCGAAACGTCAACTTTGTGAAGATGTTGTTCAACATCATGAGTTGGTTCAAAGTTTCGATTTCGAATGCAACACTAAGGAAACATCACACCTCTCAAGGTCGACAATTTGTACCAATTTCATCTTCAGACTCAGAAACAGAGGACAAAGATGAGAGTGGTGTAAGCGATGATGAATATAATGAAGAAAATAAGAGTGATCAGGAATACCCTCAAGACATATCTATAACACCATCAAAAAATGCTTTTATTGTTTATTGGACTTCGTTGCTAGCTTTATTAAAACGTTGTCTTTTTCCTTCTTGCATCTTAACGACGATCATCACAAACATAGCTTACAAAGGATCACAATTAGTTGTCAAAATAAAGTGTCCAGAAGGGCATAAAACGACATGGAAATCGCAACCGATTATTCCATTATTCCAATTATTCCATTGGAAATCTCACCAGTGCAGCTTCTGTTCTTTTTAGTGCGAACACTTATAAGAGACTTTTTTTGACTTTTTTGTATTCAGTGGCTATCAAAGACAAGTTATTATGCCATTCAAAAATGTTATCTATTTGGCGTGGTCAACAGGAACTACAATGAGGGATCAAATGAAATTTTATGACATGAAAAAGCACGGTGTTTACGACTTGAGTGGTGATGGGAGATGCGATAGTCCTGGCCACAATGCAAAATATCTAACCTATTCATTTATGGATAAAATCACTAACAGGATTTTTGCATTTTCGTTGACTCAAGTCACAGAGGCTGGTAATTCGAATAGGATGGAGAAATTTGGTTTTAAGAAGTTATTGTCAAAAATTAAAGGCGAAGAAATAATACCCACCCAAATCACCACCGATCGACATACAGGAATCCGGAAGCATCTGCGTGAAGAAGAACCTGATATTGACCATCAATTTGATGTATGGCATTTCGCAAAGAACATAAAGAAAAGATTAACTGCAGCAGCCAAAAAAGCATCCTGCAAAATTATCGTAAGGCGGATCAAATCTATTGGGAACCATTTCTTGTGGTATTGTGCTACCTGTGAAGGTGATGCAGAGTTGTTACGTGAAAAATGGATAAGCGTTCTTTTTCATGTCCAAAACAAACATAGATGGACAGGTCATAAGAAATTCAAAAAGTGCATACATCCACGGTTAACAAAAAAGGAGACAAAGGCCAAAGAATGGATTTTACCGAATACCGAGGCCTTTGAAGTTTTGCAGAGTATCATTTTGGATCCTAAAATGTTGAACGAAACCCATCAAAGAGGGAAAAGATCGTACCCATTTGCACAATATGGTCCGTGAAACAATCCAGCTAGCTCGAGACAAGAAGACTCTACCACTACCCGTTATCCCAGCTATTCCAAAAAATATTGCCTCAGCACCGAAGCCAGACGAAATGGAAGTGATCAAAAACCAAAAATCAAGATTTGGGGATTTGAAATGATACTTTTTCTTATTTTTTTTTTTTTTTCATACATCATTTTTTTACATTACTTGTATCTTAACATTATAGCGATTAATCTTTATGTCCGTCAGAGTATAACGTATATTGTCCGTCAGGTTTGGGATAGGTATTTCTTATTTTCCAGAGAACGCATCAAGGAATAACTCTTCCATTTCCTTTCCCCAAACTTTTGAAAATCCACCATACAAATTGTTTATAAGAAGCATATCTCAAGCAGTCCTGTTAAAACGTTTTTTAACACTGATTCGTTCAAACAAAGTGTTGCAAATTCAGGTAAAGTAATGATACAATTAATTTCCTCAGTGTCAAATTTAGAATTTAACGCAGCTACTTCTTGGCAACACAAACAATTGATTTCCCTCTTCTCCTCCTTACATTTGTGGCACTTACACCATTCAAGATTTCCAATTCTGCTAGTTAAAGCATCTTCGGAATAATAAGATTCTGAAGAAGCTGATTTGTCCGATGAGCTTGTACTTGAAACTTCTTTTTCAGGTTCATACATTTATGGATGAAAATTTTCATTTTTTTGATCATTTCGTTTATATCTTTTCGACTTAGAGCTTTTTCACCTTCCGAATCTGCTTCATTCCCACTGCTTACATATTCACTACTTGTATAAATACTGCTCTCAGAATCAGATTGCATTTTAAAAAACTTTCTAAATAAAATTTCGACTCGATTTGTATGTATGTTTCAACTTTTAATCTTTTAACAACTAAAACTACTTTCAAGTTTTCACATCTGCCGAAGTGACGTAAGCAAAAAGGTTCGTTTAAAAAGCCATACAAAAGAAAGCAAGTTCTGAACGTTATGAATAATTTATTATGTTAAATGTATATATCATTAGGTTTGTTTTTGGAAGGAGAATTTTATTAGACTCTTTTTAAAAAAATCATTTTTTAACCAAACCAATCCTTTAATGATAGTGAGATCTCAGCTAAAGATGGATTTCCATAGAACAGCATTTTGTGTTGGGGGGATAAAATAGCCACAGAGATATTGTCATGCATGCGATCTCACGCAGAATGCGATTGTGACTTTATGGATAATCACAAAATTGAACCTTAGGGGAAAATCAGAACAAACAATGTAGAAGATTGAAAATTACATAATCATTTAACTTTCAAGAAGTCTGATTGGCTGTCACTCAAATGCTCTGGAGCAAAGTTGAATTTTTTTCAACTTTGTGCCAGAGCTTTTTCTCTCCTGCTACTTCACAAAAATCTTTGAAACTGGGGTGATTGTTATCTACAGCGCGTGCACCACAAAATCTGGCAGACGATATTATGGCCATAGCTCAAAATGTTGCTGTATGGAAATCCACCTTTAGTGAGCCAGTTCGGATAACCAGGCAAGCTTGCCTCTATATGAACATTATACGAAACTTTCAGTGCATATGCAGATAAATAGTACGATCACATAGTCATATAATAATACTATATGAATATGAACCATTCATTGTATTCTGAAGGAGAAATTGCCTTGAACAAAATTTCTCATTTTTGCAAAAATTCGACTTAAAGGGAGCTTTGCTTCACCTGAACTACTTCCCCTAATCCCTTTGAGATTTTAGTAACCAGCAATCAAGTTGCAGCATAAATTTTATTTAAACCCTACATCTGTCGACCCTCCTTCACGTGATTTCTATATATGCAAAGCATTTCTTGTTCTTTCAAAATTAAATGAAAATTCTGAACTCAATGACATGCTTCAAGTTGGAACGGAAGTAATAACACTATTTTCCTGTTATCATTCCAGTTTTACAAAATGCGAGATCGAAAAACTTACTTTTGGAGTAACTGTTGGAAAATAAAAGAACGGATTGTTGGTGTTGGATCAAGTGCATAATCTTCCACTGGTGAAAACTGCTTTGTCTTTCCCCTTGTTGAGTGAAATACATAACCCACAATGCGTCTTAAAACATTAGGATCAATATCTGCAACATCATCTCTTGAAAAGCAAAATTCTGTCACAATTTCCACATAGAAAACCAAACACCTCTTTTCAAAGTCATCATAAGCATAACTGTGACCTCTAAAGAAATAATAATAAACATAATATACATAATTAAAATTTAAGTAAAATAATACCCCTTAGCTCCACGTGTCCACAATTGCAAAGAGCAGACTTCTTTACAAGAAGATAAAGTCAAAAATACAACATATACAACAAATCCACTCCTATGGCATTATTTTTAACAACATTGTAGACTCAATTATGTTCTAATCAACACAAGAATAAGACCATTGCTATCAAAACGCTTCAGGTATATGTTATGAAAAGTAGGACATTAGTGTATTAATACATCATGAAGGGCAATCCCTATCACTTTAGTATATTAAAAAATTAAGCTGTCAGCAAAGTCACCACAGATAAAGAAAACTTTTGTCAAATGAAACTTGACTTCTCACCAGTAAATCCCTTGGCATTGTCAAGGGATTCTCAGGCAGTATATACAAGCATCTGCGTTATTTTAATACAAAATAAATTGTAAAGAGTAAAAGAAAGATGTATAAGATATAAAGATGAGTATAAGGAAGACGTCGTTCACCACCCTACATGTCGGTAACTCCCCCTCACAAAATTAAATTGTGTACCTATAAATGTCCTACCTCCTTAGCTTAGGGGAAGGAGAGAGAGAGGAGGACAACAGGCAATCAGTCAATTAATTGTACCTGTCCTCACAGTCCATAGCATTCGTTTGCAATGTTCTTAGAAAAAAATCTTCAAGCAGACTCCAAGAATCAATACTTTTCATACCATCTTCAATTTGAAGAAGCATCTAAGAATTGAAAAGTGAAGATTTAAGTAAAATCTAGAAATGGGACGACTGTTCAGAAGTCACCCAAACAAAACAAAGGTAACAGGGTATTATATATAAATGCATATTGATATTATTGGGATTCATCCATTTTCTCCAGCAATTGCTGAAATAGTTAAATACAAACATCTCTAAATACGTGCTAAATACAGAACTTCATACTGGCTTGCCAAGTTCTGTAACACCTGTTATATACTGTAAATCCTGCAATAAACGCCCGGGGGTTATTTAATATTCCAAGATTTTAGGGAGATGTTTATAGAAAAAGTCAGGATTTTCATTTGAAAGTATTATTTTGTTCATCTGAACTGAAACCATACAATTTGTTTTGTCTTTGTATCCAGTACACATTTGGCAGTAACTCTTAAACCACTAGGACCTCCTACGCATGACCCTCATTGATAACAGTTCTATCAGAACTGTTGAGGCTATACTGGGTAAACATTAATAAATAAATTAAATAAGGAATGGTGTTTATTATTTCCCACTAATGTAGAAGATATCTGTAGATTTGAGGTACTTTTTGACTCCTTTAAAG
Organism: Turritopsis rubra; assembly: GCA_039566895.2. Taxonomy (NCBI): domain Eukaryota; kingdom Metazoa; phylum Cnidaria; class Hydrozoa; order Anthoathecata; family Oceaniidae; genus Turritopsis; species Turritopsis rubra. Next base: position 11,343,815 of record CM077623.1, on the reverse strand, counting down.
AGAAAAAATAAAAATAAACACATCATGCATAACATCGTTTCAAAAATAAAGAGTTGGTGTTCATTAAAGGAAATACAACAGTTCCACCCGATGAAAGCAGAAAGAACGTAGCGGTATTTATGATTAATTGTTTTCTCTCGTTTTTTTCTTGTAGAAGATTTTTTGGTAAACCTGTAAAACTTATTTTACTTTTTTCCGGTTTCGTGCAATTTATTTTTCGCATACCTTTTGAAAAGAAATTTCACACACAAACACACAAACACACACACACACACACAAAAAAAAAAATTGATATTTTGGTGGCCCTGTGCAATAATTAGATGTGAGCGAAAATTCATAATTTTGATTCATCAATTGACAAGGAGAAAAAGTATACTTCTAAAAATGACTTTAAAGCTCTGGAATATGGTGCTTCTACTTCTGGTGAAAACACATTGTCAAAGTAAAGTTGGAGAATATGGAGTCTTGTCCAAAGTAATCTAAATAACAGATTAATTGATAATAATTGTAATTGATGAACTACTCATGAAAACCTGCAAAAATAGATCATTGAGAAGGATTCTGCAAAACAAACAAATGAAACTACCTGCACGTCTCGAGGAGATGTCTTGATTCGTCATCAAACAGTTGAGGGCATTTCCTTTCATTATGAAAAAGTTTTTTCACAAAAATTGTTGTTTTCCTCATTTGTAAAGGCCAACTGGTTAAAATATGTTGATTTTCTATCTGATCTTCACTTAACATCTGCATTTCCAATATCATCTTCAATGCTCTTACATCAAATGTCTAAGATTTAAATATATTCAGATTTTCAGATATGAAAAATATGTTTATGTTTGAAATATCAAATTCAATTGCTATATGGAATTGAATATATTTGTTTTTAAGGTTACTGTAAAGGAAAAACAGTGTTTTCCCTTATCACTCAATATTTCATTAAATCTTTGAAATAAATATATAAAAGTATATATTTTTGGAAAGTCTTTTTCTTACTCTAAATAATGGAATGAAAATGTATAAGTTAACATCTTTTGGAAAATTGAGCTCAATCTATAAGGCTACCATTTTCACTCAACGAATTCCTGGCACACAGCCGCTAATGTTTTTACTTTAAAAATTACTTCTTTCTAAGTCGGTACTTTAAGCTAAAATCACATGTCACCGTTTTTTAAATAATTATTCGTTGTTCAAAAGATATTTCCATCTTTTCTTTACTTGCATAAATTTCTTCAACCATTGTGCTTTATTGCATAATAATTTTCGAACAGAATGATTATTTTAAAAACACTGATACGCGATTGTTAAGCTATGTTAGATGATGAGCTGGGTATGTCTCTTTCTTTGTTTCCATGGTTAGTTGGGTGACAGAAATTCTTTATTGGTGGAGTTTTGACATAAATTTTGTTCTCAGAAAAGAGTCTTTAATATTATTATGCATGAATGTTGTTCAGAACGTGATTTTCACACATTTTTATAAAGGTGTTTTAAATATGCTTTGCTTTTGAAAAGGTGTAAAATAGAATGTGTAAAACAATGTGATAAAGATGAGCTCTTCACAAAATTGTTGTTAATTACTTCTTTATCTACTTTTTTCCACTAACAGAGACTTTTTCGGAATTAAGAAATTATTGAAATTATTGAAATTATTTAAAATTATGTGAAAATTTACAGGAAGATGTATACTAATGTTCAAAAACCAGAAATTAACACTGATTTGTTTGTAAGCACAAATAGAAGCTATGAATGGAGACAAACAAATTATTAAAATTTTCATTTAAAAAAATGAAAAAGTGAATGTTTAACCAGGAGAAATGAATATCAAGAGACTCACCATCCCTACTGTGTTTGCTTGCAATTCATCATTAAAATGCCTTATTAAATCAGGCTTGAAGTTGAACATATCTATAGCATTTTCAAATCTTTCTTCCAGCAAAAATAATGCAACATGAATAGCTGGAAGATTGACTTGAGATTCAGGTCCCTCTTGAAGTTCGTCATCATTTTCCTGTTTGGTCAAGATCACAATCCTGTGAGCTGCTTGAAGTAATTCCAAAGAGAGAATCTACAAATACATGTAATCATGCATGAATTAAATTTTGTTTTAAATTTAGAGCAAGAAAGATGTTACAATTGTCCGGGGTATTTTTCATTCATATCTGTTCTGAGGCCATTGTCCTCTTTTTGTGAAGTCAATAATAACATCATAATATAGTGAATATATCCTGTACATGATAAAACCTGTTTGTAACCTGTTCGGTTTTAATTATTAAAAAAGGTTTAAGAATCACTTTACCCAATAAAAACAAATACATAAAAATGTTCTGTATATTAATCATTTTCATAAAGGCTGATGTTTGATAAATAACGGAACAGTCTGATGAGCCGTTGAGAATGGAACCGACCATTACTTTGAGACAAAAAGCTAGAACTAAAACTAAACACTCATTTGTACACTCTTTTTATTATTCATAAACATATATCTTTTGTTTTAAACAAACTTATATGTCCTGTCACTTCATTCACTGCTATGGCTCCTCGTTCATATAAGGGTTGTTTCTATTTGTTGCATTTATTTACTCAAAACAATTAAGCCATTGAAAACGTTTTCTTGGGCAAATATTTGAATGATGAAAAGTATCACCAGAAGCATCGTTTTGGGTTTGGAAAGATGAAAAAAACAAATTTTCTAATATTTCAACTTCTTGAAAGTTTAGTCTTCTGAAGTCATCATTGGAGATGTTTTGGCTGGAGATGTTTTGGCTGGAGATGTTTCACTATGGACTTGATGCTTGATGCTTGATGCTCCACTTCACTTTGTACAATCCAAAACTCGAAGGCAAAACAGTGAAGTTATAACTTGTAAGCATCTTGGATTATAATGTCTTGTTATTTTAAACGAAATTAAGTACCAGACATTTTTCCTTAAATCTCAGTTATTTTCATAATTATGTGACATGGTTTGCAAAAAGGGATCATTTGATAGAAAATTCTGCTTGCTTTCCGTAACAAAGTCTGTAATATATTCTGCAAGGTAAGCAAAATTTAACTAAAACATCCATAACATTACAACAAAAGAGCAATAAATTACACCATAATGGTGACATAGAATTACTTTAACTATGAAGGTGTAAAGTGTAACAAGAGTATCAATACAATGAATTACTTTTAATTTGAATTAATTTGAATTACTTCATAAAGGAGTTTTTACTACTCAAAATCAGAAAAAAGTGAAGAAAAAAAACTATTAAGACTAAAAAACTATTTTAGCATTTTGTACATAATTTAGGGTTTAAAATTAAGATTTCTAAATTTAAAATTTGATGGCAAAACTCAACAAAAAAGTGATGTAGCAACAATGTTGGATGTGGCCTACAAATACTTTGCTCAACTACCATTTCAAGTCCTAAGGTATTGTGGTATATCCAGCTGGCTTACTGCCCTTCACTGCCCTTAACACCAGAAGGTGGTGCACTGTCAAATCCTGCAACAAAATGAACGAACACAGTGAGCAACTAACTGGCCACATCCAGAAGTATCGTGTTATGGATCAAGTGGGAAAATTAACTCCCTACCAACTGCGCTACATAAAATAAAATATAATGTAAGAAATTTTAAAGATTTTAATTTAATTTTTTATTTATTTAAAATAAATTTTCTCAATCAGTTTTCTCGATGATTATTTATTTATGAGTAATATATATTTTTGCATAAGATTTTGTTTTATTATGCGAGTGGTCCCTTTTTGCAAATCATTAGCATGTAAGATTGTGTTTGATAAATTTTGAACATGTTTTGAACATTTCTTGTATGTTTGAAGAGACTTATAAAATGTTACATAACATGTTTGTTTTCTTTTACAAATTTTCAAACATGATTGTTTATGAAATGAACTTTACATAATTGGCTGGAGGTTCTAAGAGCTGCAAAAACATTTAAATAGAAAATCTGTTGGAACATGTTGTTATGTAACAATTGAATTTGTCCTTAAGAACCACTTTTTCGCATTATCTCAATATAGTTTGTGGATTGTTGCAGATTCAGCAAATGAAATTTATTAAAGACAAACAAATCTTACCTTGTAGACATCATCAGTCAAACACATGAAAGACATATGAAGGAGATCATGAATGTAATCTTTTAAAGCACTTGTGTTAAGATTCTTGATATCATTTCCAAATAATTGCACATTCACCACATTGTTGATTTGCATTAAGTTTTCTTTCATTTGATCTAAATGTTTAAATCACAAACTTTGAAATTCCCAAACTCGGAATTGTCCCTATTTTGTTAATTGTTGATATTAAGCTTCCAACCAGGGATGAAAATAGGCCACTATCTGATCCACAGAAGAATCTGTGGAGTCTAGAGGTGTGCTCTCAGCTTTTACTATTTCAAGCTCCTCTTTATCAGACCTCCCCCCTTCCCCTCCCCCCACGTTCTTTAAGTGTGTTCCAAAAAAAATCATTCTCTTTGACAAAATATATAATATTAACAAGCTACAATGCACTCAACAGTCAAAAAAATTTGTTAGTTTTCAAAACACCAACCAATGAAACTCTGAAATATTTTTAAATGAAGAATTATTATCAATTCCCTCGAAATATCTAGTCCATGAATAAAGGACAAAATTTTTATCCCTGCTGAAACATTAAAAGTTTTCTTGAAAAAAAAATATTCTAAAATACACTAGTATCAAAAGTGGGAAATTCATCCAAAGGAATATAATCAAACAAAAAATGTACCTTGAACAAAAAATTTATTGATAACTTCATTTAGAATGCCAATGATTTGCAATGAAAATGGAAACCGAGCATTCATATTCTGGGTATTGGTAGGTTCAAGAATGGTTTCTCCATCTCCCTCAACATTTCTGATTTTGTAGAAAACCTTTCCGAAAAGTTCAACCCAAAGTTCCATATAATCTTCATTAGATTTAAGTATCAATAAGTTATTATTAACATCCATCTGCTTTAAAATACCAGTTAGAATCGGCGTTATTTTGTCTTCTACACATCGGACCAGTGCTTCTCGGAATGTCCCGTAGTCAGGAAGATGCCGTTGCTCAATGGCTTCCAGCTCAACCCAATTACCAACAATTTCAGGGAGTGAAATCTTTTCCTTTTCCAACAAAATATGATTTAGAGTTTCAAAGAAACTTTTGACAAGTTCACGTTTAATCGCTAGAAATTTATTAAATTGGATAACTAGTGAGAAAAAAATTTCACGAAATCACAAATATGAAACTATTCTCAATTTACAATTTTTATGATACTAATTTTGAATTTAATATGAAAATTATTGGTTGTATGTTTCAGACCACACACAAAAATAATGTACTTACAATTATTTCCTTTTAACAGTTCAGAGACGAGACAAATCTTTTCCTTGATTTCATGACTTGACATATTTTTCACTTCGTTCAATTCTCTGATAGCTGACTGAATGCATCCTTTTAAGATTCCAAGAACAGTGATTACTTGTTCATCACTTCTCAACTCAAACAGAGAACTAATTGGCATACCAGCATATTGAATTAAAGACGGTCGATATTCACATTCTTCCCTTAACTCATCAATATGAATTAAACTCCAACCAGATTGCCATCCACTTAATGATTTAAATCGTCCATATTTGTGATTTAATTGGAGAAGAAACAAGATGCAAACCGGAATTGAATTATTCCACCAGTGCGCCTTCACTTCTTTACAAATATATTGTGCACATGCAATAATATCACCTGACTCGTCATTACTGGTGCATTGTATTATAAGTAATGCTCTTTCATTTATCTTCTTGAAAAAAGCCCTAAATAATATTCAGAAAATACTTTCATAAATATTTCATTATTTCATTATTCAGAATTGAAAAAAATATATGTTATAGTAATTTCAAAAGTTAAAATTCATCACATTACTAAAACCATATATAAAGTAACAACACTATTCATTAATGCATATACTTAATTTTGAATGTCCATCCTAATAAGCGTGCTAAAATAGCGTTAATAGTCACATAGTTATGTCACAGTTATTCCCTTTTTTCTCACCCTACCCTTTACACATTCTTTGGATATTCTGTGATTTCATTTGTTGTCACCTTTTGTCCACAGAGGGAGAGTATAACTCACAGAGAAATGGATCGGTGAATAATTTTCACAGGGGATGTTAGTTATGTGATTTTTAACTTTTCAAAAGAATTTGCAAATATTTTGGAAACCTTTATGACATCTGATAATTAACACCTTAGGTCTTACTTTAATGCATCCCGAAATGACTCTTCAGTTTGAAATTGCATTAACGACATCATATCAACTTGGACGCCATCAAAGTCCAATCTTTCTTTTTCATCTGGTGACAAAAGCCTTGAAAACGTTGTGACCTAAGAAGGTTTTTCAATTTGAAATGTATTTGTTTTTTCTATCTCCTTATAAAGATTTGACGAAAAGTTAATCAAAAATTGATCAAAGGAAGTTTAAAAGCAATAAATCCAAGAAACATAATCCACACAGAAGCCTGGAAAAAAATACATGTTGTTATAATCATATACATTTGCTTGCTAAACTCATCTTTCTATAATTGAAGTACCTCTCATAAATTAATCAGAAAGTTAAGAATGCAAACCTGTATGAAATGGTTTGATCTCTCAAAATCCCTGAAATAACCCTTTAAAAACGACTGCAAAGATGAATGTTTGTGGACTTCATTGTACATTGTCCACAGTTTATTTGCGTCAGGAGCAAGACTTGATTTGGTCAATCTGGCTAGTGAGTCAGGAGTTGCAATATCCAACAAACGCGCCTTTCCTTCTTTAAAAATCTATGGAAGAAATGAAAGAGAACAATTTTCAACATTTCATAGATTTATTTTGTAGGTTAAAGACTTTGGTCTTTAGGCATCATGTACATCACACTTTGTTGATTGATATTCTCAAGACATTTGCAGGCTTCTTTGTAAAATAGTGTTACCATAATAATTATATTATTTTTTATTTGCCTAATAATTCTAATAATAATAAGAGATGCACAATTAATCAATTCTGATTGGTTAACAGGGTGTGCAATTACAGTGTAATTGAACTCTGCACTCGTGAATATTTACAGCAGAAAAAAACGAAAGCATGAACTTTTTTTATTTCTTTTTATCAATCATCATTACCTTATAAGTGATTACGATCTCACTGAGTGTACACCGTTGAATATTTTTTCTGTTATAAAGTATTTTTTCGAATGGATTGAAAAAACATAAACATTCGATTGTTGTTCGAAATATTCAGAAATATGAACCTGGTCAAAAACATGAACACTTACTCTCCCTTTGTTTTTATATGATCAACCAGTAATCATATGTCACTAGTTCGTGAAATTACAGTTTAACTTAACTGTAATTGCACTCACGTCCATGCGATTACTAATACTAATCATGAAATGGCTTATGAGTATTTGTGTATTAAAAATAACAGGTACAAAGATCAGGTACATTGTCTCAATTCCTTTATATGCAGATGTTGCAAATCTAGATTTTGCCATCCCACAACACATCTTTATTATCATTATTAACAACATTATTAACAACATTAACAATTTTTTTTACCCAAAATGTATTACACCTCCAATTAACCCCCATGAAATTTGCGAAAACCTTTTTATAAGTATAGAAGCAGTTATTAAAGTACATTTTATTTCTTATATACACTAATTATAAAAACACTAATAACATATTATAACGCTATAACTAAATATTAAAAGAAATTTGGTAATTCTTTATTAGAAAGCCATAGCTGAGTGGAAAATCGCATTTAAGAACCTTTTCAAAATAGAAGAATTGAAAGTGAAAAATATGACTTTTTTTCTACCCAATGTGCAAAATCATCAAAAAGGCTATGAGGAGGAGTGTTTTCTATAGGACTGGCACGCAATATCGCCTGCTGTTTCAATAAAAAACACTCATCCACAGAGACTTTTTGTTACCACTAAAACTTTTTCTAAACTTTTTAATAATGTCAAAACAAGATAAGATGAGAAAAAGAACATGCAGATTCATGCATTTACTACTAACTACCTGCTGCGGGTCCGTGTAATCTGACTGTCGCAGATGAATAACAATGGAGGAACATGTATCTTCATTGAAATTAACAAATGCATCATTTTCTCTAAACCTTAAACAGAATAAAATGATTAATAATAGTTAATAAAAATAATAAATGATAAAGACTACTTGGCTAAAGGAAAATAAATAAAATAATACATGAACCATCAATATTAACAGATAAAATATCTTATTAACGAGATCTTATTAATATCAAAGTATTTTAGGATGAGCAACTAGGAAATCAGGATGCTGTCAGCAAAATTTTGCATTATTGCCTTATCTCTGTAACAGTCAATCATGCACATAAAGTGCTTTTCATTATAATTTGATCATTTTTTAAAGACTTGCTGATTACTACTGTATTTCTATGTTTCTGTAATTGTGTACCCATAGGTGCAGTTGAGAACACAAGATTGGATTACCGTAAATGACCAATTAAACACCCAATGTCTAATTAACACCCAGTATAAGAGCTTGGTGATGGCAATAAACGATCATGCTCAAACTTGCTGGAATTAAAGCTCAGGGATGGTGCTTGAAAATAAATAAACGCTCATGATTTGGGAACAATTCAAATATGATGTAAGTTTCGAAACAAGAATATTTTCTAATTATATTCTCTGATATTCAGTATAAAAGGAACCTTAAATCGTATTTCTAGGCTTAGATTTTTTGGAAAATGAATACATATTTGAACAAGAAATTAACTTTCTTAATAAATGCTCATGTTCGAATAAATGCTCACAGATAAAGTTTAACTTTTGTATAAACGTCTAGGGTGTTCAATCAGTCATTTACTATATCCAAATTTCCAATGATAATTGAACCAAAGTAGTAAACAAATCAAAATGTAACAGTGGTACAGTAACATACTGTTTATGTGGAATATAAGCAAAGTCATGAGCCCAATTCTTCAGTTTTTCAACTACTTGTAAGTCTTCTTGATTCATACAAGTTGCATTGACAACATAATGCTTCTCTAATCGATTAATTAAGGGAATTGGAAATGTTTCATATACTGTCTCTTTATCAGCGATCACGATTAATCTAAAAAAAAAATAATCAGACACTCTAAAAAAAAAAGGCAGACACAAAGTTCTGATAACGGTAACTGCAATCTGAATAATATGCATTCATATTGATTTAATGCACATATGTCCATTAAAATCATTATTGTAAAATGTTTCTCCGTGTTGAGACCTTTGACTATAATCAGCATGCAGCATTCCAATAAATGTACACAGCGAAATAATGCTACCGTTGAGTGTGAATGTTATCTACAGCATTTTTAAAACTGGAAATATTTTACGTACTTGAAGTTTTCATGTACTCTACATTTTACACGATGGGTTCCAAGACCAAGATCAACATAACTTTGTCCACCCAGATAAACATAATACTAAAACATGAAACAATCGATGTTTGGAGATAATAAAAAAATAATAATGGAGCAGATTACTTTGAGATTAGTTTGAACATCAGCATAAAAAATATTGATACCTGATTAAGTGCATCATATAAACTTTCATAAAGATTTCCCATATTCATCAAAACAACTGTTCTGCCAGTTTCCATACACATTTTGATTCGGTTAACATCACGACAGACCTTAATAAATAATTCGATTTGTCCAATACATGATATTTCAATAAAGTTTAAGCTTTCATAGATTGAGTTGGTCAAATCTTTTAAATTTAGTGTAGTAATATACTAAGAAATACACTTTCATTTTAAGTGGTGATTAAAAAAAATGAGGATTTTAGAATAAGAAAATGAACTAAAATAATGTTACTAGAACATTTAATATTATTTGAAATACACTGTGGACATGCATTAAATTATCCTTCATTTGACCATTATTTACAAATCAATAAAGTTATATCTATGATAAAATGATAAAATAAGCTCACACCCGATTTAGAGACCTAAACTGCTTTCAACTACCATTCTGTTCACAGCTTTAGCATGCAATATTGATGATTACCTAGTCATCGCATTTTTCTCTCGTACAATAACCAATTTAATCCCTTCTAACTAAGTAATTTTCCTTGTCCTCCATACTCGTAAAATTAATTAACGATTTATCCTTGCTACTCATGATTATTCATCAATTTTACTCAAAAAAATGTGATTACAAGTAATAACGGAGTTGCAACAAAGATTAAAAATTTTATTTCAATAATGTGTGGTTAAGCGAGCCAGCTGGCATCATAATACTGGCATGATGAAATTTGTTTATGTATAAAGTGTGACAATCTACTGGGCTTGCTTATCTCAGATGTAAAAAAATTCACCTGAGAAAATTCTTGATCTTTAGGAAAGCTGCTTCCAAAAATTATATCAACACCATCACAATCCTTTAAAAACTTTTCTTCAATTATCGGGAGTGCAGAATACTCTTCAGTCATTATTAGCAGATACCTGATATTTGCACAATGTTTTTTGCTGCTGCCGGTTCTTCTTTTATAACAAGGACAGGTATCATTGAAACTTTCAGTTAAAAGATCTAATGTTAAGACAGGTTCATCTTCAAAAGTAATTTCAACCAGATCCTATGAATAAATTACAATGAACAGAAAATCATGAATTCAGTATCATTTTCATAATTTTTTAAATTTACTTTGCTAATCAGTTTCATTTCCATATTTGTGACGCTCCAGAGAAACTCGCTATTAGTATATGATAGATTAACAACCAACCTGCAATTTAGATTTAAAGATTTTCCATGGCTCCAACTCATCATCTACTAAACCAGAAAAGTTTCTTCGAACGGCTTGTTCGATGGCACTCAGTGAAGGCATACCCTGACATTGTCTTGAATAGCAAAATATCATCTTTATGAGACTAAAAATATAACAAGAAGTATTTTACTTGTATTTTTTCGATACTGCAGGGTTAATGTTGTTGCTGTGTTTGCACTAGTTTATAAAACCTTTTGCTATATATAGGCTCAAGTTTTCCCACAAAGTGATGACAAGAATATTCTGATAAGAAATTTGATTACCCAGACTTCTAATTTCTAATTATAACACAGGGCCAACATACTCAAAATGTACTTCAAAGATATACCTGTAATAGTCCCTCAACCCAAAAAACTCTTCTTTCTTACTCTTCTGTAGCTTTATACATTTTTTCTGTTCCTTGTACACTTCCAAATAACATTCTGCAAGTGGTTCAAGTAGACCACTGATCTTACCAAGGATTGCTTGATCACAGTTACAAATGCTTCTAAATTTATGAAATTTACATGGATAGTATGAAATACAATCTTTAAATAACTCAATGAAGTCTGCTAATGAAACATTACACCAAAACAAATTCTAAAGTTACATGAATCTTTTGCATGGTTGTCAGTATGCATCAGTCTACCCTGCATACATCCTGAACATCTTTGATAAATTCAGCTATTAAATCAACAAAACTGCAATATTAACAGGGATACAAACCTGGCAGTTTTAACAAGCTCATATAAGTCTGGCTGTCCCCTACAAAGCATTATTCCTCTGTTCATCTTGGCTGGATCAAGGGACCAATTAGAAATACCAACGAAAGCAACACGCTTATCTTTTGACTGCAATCCATCTACTGTTAATTCTTCTGAACCATCAGTTCCATCTTCTAACAGTGGATGCAGTGCCTTTAAAGGCATACGTGGCGAATCTTCGGCAAGCCCAACTTCATCGAGGACAACAACAGATGTGAATTGATCTGGATTCTTACCATCTTGGAATCGACTACATTGCTTGAATGTATTGATAATGCCATTAGCAGTTGACAATGGACTGCATTGATAGGATGACAGGAAAATCTGAAGATATGAATAAAGATGTGAATTTTTTATTTTTTTTGGTCATTGCCTCATCTCCTTTGTTTCACCTTTTTACTTCCATTTGTTCAACAGGAAATGGGAAGTGTTGGTTTGTCTCTATATAGCATCATTTTTGTAGTTGAAAACCTCTATACAATTGTTACATGTCTTTGTACTTAGCAAGAACTTGTGCATTTTGTAAATATATCGTTTTATTTTTTAATTTCTTTTGCCCTATAATGATAATGTTAGCTATGTTGATGAAATTTTTGTTTTGTTTAAGTCATGAAAGTTTGTTCAATCTTTCTTTTATTACCTTAATTCAAGCTATAAAGCATTACTATTACAAAGACTGTAATGGTACACTTTTGATTGAAAGATTACAAATTACAAAAATAGCAATCCTCTCAATCATCTTAAAACAGAAAAAATATGTAGAAAATAGTTGTTGCTGTCGTGTTATGCAGGTGCTTATATCTAGTAAGCTTTCTACTAAATTAATTACATGAGGGATTAAACTTGGTCACTTAAGAGAGGTGGTCGTTTTATAAAGGTAGTCGTTAAGACAGGTTTGACTTACACATAATGAAAGTGGTCCATTTTCCCAAACCATGTCAAATTTTCATTATACTTACACATTCAAGTGTTTGTTTATTGTGAGAAATTGAGCTAATCTCTAAAGTCCATGTCACTTGTTTTAAGAACATAATTATTATCTTTGTCATTTTGATTTTGATTATTATTATCAATAAAATATTCATTGTGATCGCACTCACCATGTGAGCAAAAGCTTACAAAAAAAAATATTTTGACTTGGAAAAGACTTGTCATTTATTTTTGTGTTAACGTTCTTACTCCTCATTGTAATAATCATTTTGTAATAACTACATTTTGAATCGAAATAATAACCGATTCAGTTTGTGCTGAAGTTTACGTCATGATCAGCCCTTAAAAGAAAATAGAATAAACAAAATTAATCTGTGTTACCTGCTTGAAGTTCTTAAACAATTTAGATTTTGACAAGTTGCCTTGCATATTGTCTTGGACAATGGTTTTTGCTAAGGATTTCGAGCTTCCAGGCTTACCAACAACAAAAAGTGGAATTCGCAACTCAATACAGATTACCATCATAAAAATATTTTCACAGAGAGCTTGATTTTTGGCGATATTATCTTCAAGCTCAAGTGTGTTTACAAAAACACTTTGACATCTAAAAAACAAAACGTCAAAAGTAACATGAAAATGAAGATTTTACGAAGAAAAAATGTTTAGTGATTAAAACAGGACAAGACATGCAATGTCTAAAGAAATGTCTAAAGGAATGTCTGGAGGAGAATAAACATCAAATAGAAACTTTGACTGAAACGAAGGTGAAAATGATTCAATTTCTTAAAAGTCTTTCCCTCTCTCTTATTACGCCTGTCAAGTTATGCTCCACAAGTAACTGTTATAACAGTTGTGGCATAATGTATATCCATCAAAATAAATAGGTGAAGGCAGTTCTTTGAGTGTGAAACTTATTGAAAGCTTGCTTTTCCAATGTGATAGAAGAATGCAGAGGCTTTGGCCTACACATGTATGATCATAAATGTTCGAACCAACTTCATGTCACAGTTTCGTAAAGACACGAAACTTTTACTGCTCAAAATTTAACGAAACATAATCATAAGAAACTGGAGTTTAGTGCATAAACTCATCATTCCCAATATATTTGAAATACCAAGAAAGAGATTTGGAGTTACCTTGCAATCTCGTCTTTTACTTGCTGAACTCCATTTTGTAATAAAAAATTTCCAGTAAAATATCTCACAATGAAATCTATGTATGCATCTCTATCTTCCAATCTGGCGATATAACAAACACCAAGTGCAAGTACAAGTGAGCATCGTTGCATTTCAACACTTTGCTAGAAAGACAAAATCATCTGCCAGAAATCAGTTTCTTACAAATGACAAGTTTTACCACAATAAACAGATTTTACGTTTCACTCAAGTATCTGAAACATACTTCCTCAAGAAACTCAGGAAAAGTAAACCCAAAGTTACAGAATTTCCTACCGTAAATCGAGTGTTATTGTCATCACCTTCATTATTGTAATCAGATTCAATAACTGACTCAAACAAAATTCTCATTTTTTTGTAAAACCATGAAGTTACTTGGACAGCCCTTTCAACATCACGTAAACTGACAAAACTACATTCATCCTAAAGATTAAGCATGAAAGAGTTGTACTGCTGCGTTTCTTATCACCATTAACTTACACCATCCTTGAACTTTTCTTATTGTTAGGCAATTTCATTTTAAACAAAACAGATTTACGGTGTTGCAAAACCAAAAATTTGCAATTAAATGTTATTAAACAAGGAGCTGTACCTTTTGCTGTCTCATAAACTTCTGAGATGCAGCCAAGACATTGACAAGAATCATAACAAATTCGGTGTTGTTAGGTAGCTCCTGAATCCTCGTCTAAATAAAACATACCTTGTTTATTTAACATAATTTTCAATTCACTTCCTATTGAACACTACTTACATATCTTAAAATAATCTGTCTAGCATAGGCTTCCTCTGTCACATCATCAAGTTGACCAAAATCCCAAACCAATGGTTTTAAACTTTCGGGCAAGGGATGAACTCTATATACAAGTTGACGGAGTGGTATATGACCTAAATATAAGGGAAGAGTGTTGTTCAAAGGTTCACAGTTGGGCCAATAGGAAGAGAAAACTATATAAATATAAGGGCATGAACTGAAATTTTGTTTTTGTTTGTAATTTATATCTATTAACAGATATAACACATACCAATTTTCTCATAAGTTTTCTCAGCAGCAACATGATAACCCAGTCCAGCCAATTCAAGCTTTTTTATCATACAATCTGTATGCCTAAATTTTATTTATTTATCTATTATTATAAACGTTTTTCATTGCTCTTCATTCAAAGGCCAATGCACGATCATGATGTACTAATTCACCAAAGAAAAAATCCACAAGAAACCTTAGATATAATTAATTACAACTTGTCCTTCCAATAACAAACATTAGCATGTAGCACTATTTAAAAACCACTGAGTTAATGTTTTTGTGTACCTTTGAGTTTAAGCATGAGTGAATGACAGGTCACAGACTAACAGCATTCGTTCAATTGGAATTCAATGTACAGACAAAAGATTCAGAATGTGTCACACAATCAGTATGTAAGGCTAAAACAAACCTTCTGTATGGATTACATGCAGCTATTACTTCTAGTCGAGCAGCAGACAAACCAAGTGGTTCACCACAAGCTCGCTTATCAATCATGATTTCCTTAATTAAACCAATTCCGTCAGTAGTATTTGCTTCATCCAAAAATAAAATTGTTGACAGGTTATGTTGTGCAGCATTTTCCTCTGCCAATTCTTTAGCTTGATAGATTCGTTTCTCAATATCATTTGCTGTTACACCACCATGAACCTAGAATTAGTAAACGTAAAATTGTCATCACTGATATAAATAAAACTGCTACTAATAGAACTGAAAAAACATGAAAATTATGGTGTCATAATCAGCTGTAATGAACGTAATAACCTTGATAAGAAGCATGTTTCTTGCGCCTGTGATACCAGCTTTCAATTGACACATAAATCGAATTAATCTTGTCTTACCACAACCAGTCTCACCCATTAATATAACTGGAATGCCACATCTGTTTTTAACAAAATATTGGTATTAATATTAAATATTTTTAAATTAAAAAATACTAATTTTGTAATAAACTACTTCTTTAGCAGCATATAATGTACCATAACCTCTAACCATGGATTGCCATGTTAAAAAATATAAATTTTATAATAAACAACTTTTTTGGCAAATAATGTACCTTAGTCTCATGTGTATGGCAAGCATTTTCTTCATATTATCAATTGTTAGTTCAAATGTGTCATCAGGATCATACACATCCTCAACTCCCATTACACGACAAAGCATGACCAGCTTTTGCTGCCTATGGGTTAAATTTTGAGTTAAATCAGTCAAATTAAATTGTGTGTGTTAATTTGGTATCAGTGGAAAGAGACATAACAAAATTAACACCCCAGATTTTTTATATTAACAAGGAATGTGTTAATATAATATGTTCTTAAGGATGATAAAAGAAGTTTGTAAGATAATGTTCCCACGAGGTGTCGTTTCCTTTTGACGTAATTTATGGAAAGGTCTATAATGAAGCATTAATACAGTTTACAATATAATGAGGTTTCTCTATCTGCTTATCATCTATACAAACAAAAGTTTACCGATCCAAAATCTGGTAATTGGTTGTTAAATTCACAAAATCTCGGCACATTTGCCGAGTCAAGTCTTGATGCAAATTAACACTCATGATATTCGGCTTAATAATGTCATTTGTTTTTGTATCAATCAAATCACCATTAGAATTCACATTAAAACCAAGAAAAGTCAATGTTGTGTGATCTTGGTTGAAGAAGAGATATGGGTGGAAACTAAATTAAAAGCAAGTAATTAGAACTGCAAGTAATTAGAACTGCAAGTATATTGATAACCGTTACAATATCAAAGTTAGCACTAACATGGAAAACAATTTTTTATTCCATTGTAATATAATTTTTGTTGTTTAGCTTCGGGGACACAAGAAACATTGTGCGATTGCAACAAAAACGAGTTTTGTTTTTTTATAGTGTGCCAACCATACCTTTTGAAACAATTGTTTCAGCAACAAAAAATAATCAAACCAAATTGATTTTTTTTTCTGTTGCTGAAACATTTTATTCATGTTGCAGGTGGGACACTACATGTGATTGCAACTAAAAATATTTTATTGCAATCGCATGAAAAAGGATTTGCTTGTCCCTGAAGCCTTAATGGTAAAAAATTTTGATTACCTGTGTTCCCAATGTCTTTTGAGCTCAATTAAGAAATCATTTTCTGTATTCAAGTCTTCATCTGCATTCGGATTAATTGATCGAGTAGCAAAATCCTATGTTTTTGAATTTATTAATGAGTGGAAGAATATTCACTAACTCATGATACAAAGAAACTTCATTCTTTTTAATCACTTCTAGTGCCAGTAGATAAAAAATCAGAATTTCCGAAATGAATTGATAATACAGAATTTCAAAATACCGTGAATGACTGATTTAATGCCCTGGCCGTTTATTTAAAAATTAAACTTTTTATTGTGAGAGTTTAATTGAGTGTAGGCATTAATTCGGAAGGGTTTTTTATTGGGTCATTTACGATATTCACATATTTGTGTACATCTTCAAAATTACCTGATTTCTTACGCAAAAGTTACATTGATTATTTGATATGTTTCACAGACAGTTTGCAAAAAATTGTGAATTGGAACTACGCGATAGGAAGAATAAAATTAAATTAAGAGCCTTAGCCAGACCATACAAAATACCAAATCTAGAGCCAGTAGGAAATAATTTGTCATATAAATGCTTATCAATACTCCCTTCATCTAATAGTGATTTCAAGATTTCCTTAACCTAACGTTCCTGTACAATGATCACATTCAAGTCCTTATCCTTCCCTACATTTACTATATATTCACTAGATGGTGTAAATTATTGACACAAATACTGAAGATCGCTGTTGTCAGCCAAAGCTTTACATTTTAATAAAATGGATTAGACACTAAACGCTATAGCTATTGATTGATGCAATGACATATACATTTCACAATACCACCTATTGCCTTCAGAAATAATTATTTGAGAAAACCAAAATCTAGAAAAACAAAAAGCCTAAAACATAATGGTTCACCTACAAATTTCACTCAACTGCATTCCATCACAGTGAATAATTCTGACAAATTTTAAACTAGGCAACTTGAGTTAAATTGATGAGCAAGAAACAATTATCTGAGGGATAAATAATAAGTGGTATTTTCTAAAGATTAATTAATGCTGTGTAAAGTGCTTGGTCTTCAGGAAAAGGAAAGCTTTTCTTTCCAATTTTTTTTGCTAAATAAAAGCTGACTTGAATTGTTTTATTTTTTTATATGTTATTTAGCCACTATAATGGCATTTATTTTTTATTTATTTTCATTTTATTTTCATTTTATTTTGCCAAAGATAGCATCATAAGAAATACTCAACATTGTTTGAAACCATAATTACCTTTGCCATTTCTAATAGAAATCTAACAACAAAGCCTTTAAATCCACGTAACTCTTCTTTCATCACATCGTTAGTAAACACACTCTGTTCACTATCTACAAGCTGTTGATTAAAAAAATGAATGAAATTCTGAAGTTCCATCCAAGATGGTTTCGTAACTCCGCAATATCTGCAAAAGATAAAATAGAAACAAACACATACTTAGAAAGAAACATTTTGAAATTTAGTCAAAATTAATCTTACATACTTCATCAATATTCTCAAGCAATTTTCATGATCTCTTTCTATGACACTTGGGTTGAACTTAAAATTGTTGAGACCATCTGAAGCCATTTCAAATACTTTCAAGTATTGATATACACGTTGAATGGGAAGACGACCAAACTCCAACTCATTGTAAAAACAAGGAACATCGCCAAAATCAGCTTTCCAAAAACAGAAATAATGTTTGTGAAGGTTAAAATTACAATCCAAATAAAAATTGAAAAATGTCTTTGCTTATTAGCTTGCACAGAAAAAAATAATAAACAGAATAAAAACACTTGATTGTAAAATAATATTGGTGTACCTCTCCTAGAGCCAGTCAGCAAATTGTAAGTCTGTTCAGGAGAAATACATTGAGTTGTTGGTAACATTTCAAACATTATCCCTTTGCACGCTTCTTCCAATTTCTTATTCTAAGAAAGATCAATATTTTCTAGGTTGGAAGTCAGTGGGTTATGATTTCAAGATAATTAAAAATAATTCAATAAACAAAAATTTTTTAATGAACAATAGCTACAATCACCTCATGTTTTGTTCTCTCAACTATACAAAAATCATTATCATTTCTTCTCCATACTTTTCCGTTTTGAGTTTGACAACATTTCAACACAATCAAGTTGAAAATGAAATTTTCCAATCCATGAAAAACCTTAACAACAATTGTTTTTCATAAAAAAGAGTTTGATACAAAAGGAGGTTAGTCTAAACATTCTATTGGCACATTGATTCAACGTCCAGAGGGTGTGTCAGACGATATACAAGGTTCCAAGGCTTGAAAATTATGTAAATACTTGTGCACGTGTGCATACCATGCAAACAAAAGCCATTAAAAGTACATGAAAAAGGTGTACGCAAAAAATACATTATGAAATTTCTCATTATTTCTTATCAACTAATACAGTTTCTGTTTCTGTTTCTAGTTTCTAGTTTCTGCCTACATTCTTGTGTGCATCTTTCTAATACTCAAGTCTAACAGACTTCAGCCTTCGTTATGAAATATACAGGTGACCATATACACTTTCCACTTTCATTGATTTTAAAAACAGATGGCTTTAAAGCATCATGACATAAAACAATTAGCACGCCTGCTCTTGTTTACAATAATCCATTAATCTTCCTTAAAAGGTTTAGATATATAACGAGGAAAAAGAAGATAAAATTCAGATTAAAATAAATATTGTTTGAACTCAGAAAACGAACGGTGCTTGAAATGATTATTCTTATGTTGCATTTTTAATGGAACAAAAATAGTTAAAGAAATACAAATTGCTGGTTTTAATTGCCAATTTATTAGAAATTCTATTTTTTAAACAAAATTTTTATCATACAATAAATAGGTTGTTGTGTCTTGGTCAAAGGAGGTTGCAATGATATATTTATGCATTCCATCAAAGTTCACATTCTTTTCAAATTAGAAACCACCTTGTAAGGAATTATGTAACTTCTCCTCTTCTTCAACAATAGCTTTATGATGAATTCATACCAATAAAACAGGCAGAAGTGTGTATGGTATGATTCATTCAATCTCAATTTCTTTACTTTTCACGGTTTTTTGTCACCATTTACAAAACAATTTCTGACATCTTGCTAATTCAAAATAAAATGTATGCAAATGTACACAAATATATGTGTACGTACACAGATTTTCAAATTTTCAAGCCCTGGGCCCAACTAAAAATGAGTGACAAAAACATAAACTAGGCCTTCTTATAACTAAGATAGAGAGATGAAGTACTACCGTTGGTGCTATATCAAAATGATAGATTCTTGGAGCGATGTTATCTAACTGTTCTTCATATTTTAGTAACAATTTCACTACTGCATCCACATCAACAGATATCCCATGTAAAGGAACAGTAATAACTTCAGATTTAAAACGTTTGGTTTTCTTGCAGGTGGATGATAAGGAAACATTTTCCAACTCTGCACCTTTCTGCATAACAAATAAGGACTTTCCCATTCCAGATTGTGTTGAACTTATCACACGGGTATTGCATCTAAGTAGAAAGAACACTTTGTTGTTCTATTATTATAGAAGTAAAGGTAGATTTGGGATTATACATCAAAATAAACATCTTTTATAGTCTTTTTAGCTGAGCCATACCTGAGCGATAGACCCCTTCAAAAAGTGGTCTTTGAAACATTTTAGACCTCAGAATGCTCAATAAGTGAATGTAATTCCTGCTGAAAACAACTTAATGAATTTTCTTTTTGCCCAATTGCAAATGAATCCAATGCAAAAATTTTACTTTTTGCCCAAGTTTGATCAATTTCTTGAAAGCAGGAAATTGTTATTTTTTAACTAATACATGATGAAATTGATCATTTGGCACATTTTTAATAAGGAATGTGAAAATGCTTTTGTTTGAACCATTTGTTCAAAGTTCGGTTGCATGGAACAGGGGAGGGCTTTTGTAATTATCTTCTGTTTAGTTGAGTATTGGGCGCTAATATTTGGTATAGGGATAGGAAAACCAATAATTATTGTATTTCACTCCTTCATTGGTTTTCTGCATAAGTATGAAAGACATTACAACCAGCAGTGTTTTTCTTTTTCTTTTTTTTATACTGTCCAAACCTAGCATGATTACTATACATCCGCATTCATTGCCGTGAGAAAAAATGAAAAACAAGTTAGACCAAATTTTGAAAGTGCATCAACTTAATGAATATTTGCACGTAAAACAATTTAATCATGCTGATAAGCTGTGAGGATGGAGGTCTGATACCTAGTCTAAAAACATGGATTTAATACTTAGAAGTAATCCAAAAAAACTTACAAGTGCCATGAAAATATATGTGACATTTATTTAGAGAAGCAATACCTTTCTTCATCTACCTCTGCAGCATATTTAACATTAGGATTGGTTTCAATAGCAGTTTCCATTGACAACTGCCTTTTCAGTAGAAACTTTATTTCAGACTTTTGAAACATAGGCATTGACACTCGGTATTGATCAAAAGCTGATACCAGTACAGATCGATTCTCATTTTCCCTGCAGCAAAATATAACTAAAGGTCTCTTCATCTCTAAGGTGAAAAATCAAACAGAAAAAAAAATTAAATCCGACATGGAACTAAAGCAAAACTAAAGTAAACTAAAGTAATATCATAAGCTTACGATTTTGCAAAAGATTTTGGAGAAACAAGAATGATTTTTCACTAATGTCATAACTAAGAACATCTGCAAACACTAAGCAATATATTCCATAGTCATTGAAAACAGCTCGAAGAAAAAGTAACTTGATCTAGAAATGAAAATAATGAATGAATAAATAAAAAGGCTCAGAAAACGCTAAGCTTTAAAGGTTCCATTCCGCACCACAACAACCCTGTTTTAAAACATTCTGTGTACATAAGTATTTAAAAATATTTATATTTCTTTTTTAACTTAAATATTCGCAGAAATAGTACTTTAGTTTTTGCCACATTATTCATTACTACTATGATTCTTATCTTCCAGTTTTTTTTGGTTTTTTTGTTTGTTTTTAACAACTAACAGAAGAAAAAGATTAGTTCAACCTGTTCAATTTCTTCTTATTGTAGTGCACATCTTATCGCTATCTTCAAAGCATCAGGGTCAAATTGTGCTTGATAACATACAGATACAATAAATTAAAGTTTGTGTCAAGGCCCCTGTTGTTCCATCGCAATTTTCATTTTTAATTATGAAAAACCAGGCCATTCTGGGTTATTATTTGATATTAATTAATTTGCTGGGATGGTTATTATTTTCCAATCGAACCATGCTGTATTAATATCCCTGTGTAACTAAGGAATGTAGAAACCAAACATTTGCGTAATTGATTTTAACGAAACTTTCACTTCTTCCTCATAAAAAGTTTATTTTGTGCAAAAGACTCACAATTAAATATGCAACGAGAAAAATGAAAATGAAATTGTGTAAGTTAAGGATACAGTAACCATTAAATTCACTTTTTTTTCTGAAATTTGTGTTTCCATAAATATGTAGTAATTATAATATATACTATAAGTTTTTAAAAATATATATATGAAATATTGCCTGAAAGTTGCACAAAAAGGATTCTTATAGTTTTGATAACAAATTTTATATCGTTGTTAAGTACATTCTTTAAGTTAGAAGTGTGTAATTTCTTTTCTTTTTATTTCGATAGAACTGTCTCTATAAATTTTTTTAATTATACTGCAAGCATGATTGAGCCTTTTGTTATTTCAACTGGTAAAGAGCAAAATCTGAAGTTGCATTTTTCTTGCAAAAGAAAATATTGTGATAGCCACTGCTTTGAAAGACTTCAACTACCGTCCATCGACAATTTTGTTGTTTTTTGTCGAAAGAGGAAAGCCATGGGAACAATCGGTTGTCACAATTTTGCTTTAAAATGAAGCAATTGCAAGATATTGCAAAAGAGTGATAAATTTTTACTCCAAAACGAAAATTGTTATAAATGAAGGTTATATCATTGTATATAGACAATTCTATTGAACATCCTAAAATACATAAATAATAACTTTCTACAAAAGGCTCATGCCATCTTCAGTTTAAATTTTACAAATAGTTGATAATTACATATTAGAACATTCAAGTTGAAAACATAACTTATAATAGATAAAACTACTCAAGTTGCACTATTGCAAAACAGATTTAATTTCTTCATCTCTAATTTGTTATTTTAATGAATTTCCTTGGATAGCAATAATACCAGCATCCAAATCTTTCTATTTTTGGCAATTTTTTAGTTAGAATCTTTCCTTAAATACTTTACTGGTGGTAAATGTGTTGTTAGTATGTGGAATTATTTTTTGTGTCATGAAACTTTTCATGGTTTTTGTCACAGGATCATTTTTGATTAGGTAATTGTTTATGAGCACTAGAAGTTTGTTGGTAGAATCTTTTGAAGCGTTTGGAAGTGCATGATGGAATTAATGCTTCTTTCTCCATCTTAGTCATGTAGATATCTGCAAAAAAGACAGATAAGGCCCTTCCCATGGCGCAACCACCACTCTGTTTGTAATACTTTGAATAAAAATAGAAATTAAATCTGTTGAACGGTGTCTGTTTAGCTACTTGTAAATAATATTTTCAACTTGAATGCTCTAATATGTAATCATTTACTATTTTTAAAACTGACCTTTTTTGTCGTAATAAAAAGAACATTTTAATTGTACATTCCTATACAATGAAGATGATGTGAGCACAAAAACTTTTGTAGAAAATTATTATTTATTTATATAGTAAACTTATCGAATTTATAAGAAAAGCATTGTACATCTTCAACATTTTTCTGTCATCTTATAAGCTGTATTGAAGAACTGCATACACATGATGTCACAAGACATTAGAAATTTGTTTGAGCATTGGCAAACTTTAACTGAAATCTTTCATGTAACCCTGCAACAATGTAATTCTGTAATTCTGTAACAATGCAGAACGGAACCTTGAATTTCAAAAATGTTTAAAGAAAATATTTGTCATGCCATTTCTAGGGATACATCTTCCGAACATAACAGAATCTCTTCTGAGTTTGGAAGAAAGCCATTTTGAGACAGGTACAGCTCCAGAACTCCATAAATTAACTCCTCTAAATAAAAATTATAAAATCATTTAAACAGAACAGAATCTCAGTAACTGTTTTATTTATTTCATCATTTGACTTGATTCTTATATAGTTACAAAAATTAAAATCAACTTGAAGAAAAACATCATACCTTTAGGAAGAACAATAAGATTAGGCATGTTGACCTTCAAATAGTCAGGTATATCTCTCTCTTTTCTTTGTTCTTGAAATGTTTTCCCTAATGATTGAAAATGGGAGGAGTTGACTTAAATGAATTCTAAAATTGGTAATTCATTCTAATTCTAATCTTATTATATCGATACACATCCAGAACTTGTTGTCCGTGGGTATCTTAATAATCAAGTAGAATAATGGTTGATGAGTTATTTAGCGAGTTTAGTTACCAAGCTTTTTTAGCTGAGTAAAGAGGGCGATACTTCATATTTATTGAATTTATTGATCCTGTATCAGGAGATATTCAATTCAATTTATTGAATTCAACATTTTAAAAGTTGGATGTGTTCAACCTTTTCAATTTGTCGAAAGTAATGTCAAAGTGAGGTTTCAAAATAAATTGAAATTGTCAACAAATGTTTATTAACAAAGTGAAACTGTGTATCGGTGAACTTTCAAAATCTACAAATTGCATTTGATAAATCTGATTCAACAAATTTGATTGTGTATCGCCCGCTTAAGTTTCTTTGTATTAGTATAAGGGAATGCTTGATCAATATTAAACATCAGCTGGAAAACAAAGGAAAACATTTTGTTCAACTTTATTTAAGATGCCGAAGTAATATTGAAAGAAAGAATAATCGTAAATATAAAGAATGAAGTTTCTTTATGGTGAAAGAACACATTAGTTTTAAGTAAATGGAGTAACACTGCTTTATATATACATAAAACTATAAAAAAAATTAATTGCTATTCAAGTGAATTCAAATATTATAGAATTGTTGCATAAGCACCTCTGAATGTAAATGTAGCAATAGTTAGAGTTTACCTTTTATGGCAACCAATTCTTTCAGAAATATTGCAAACTGCTTAAGCGATACAAAATCATGCATTTCATTATCTTTGTCAATTTCCATCTGGTCATAACTAAGGCACAATGAATAAGTTCCATTACACTATTGAAAATTGACAACCAGATTGAAGTAGTGATAAGAAACTATGTAATGTATAATCATGTTCAGATATATTTGTAAACAATATGGTAACTAAGTACCAGGACAGTCTGTACAATGCTACCAAAAATGGAAACCGGCCCTTCAAAAGCTATTTCTAGATGCCCAAAAACAAGAGATAGTTGCTAATTGGGAAGGCAAACAATGTCTGAGAAGCAGGAGAAACAATGAAACTGAAATGGAACTACATCTCACTAAATAAACAATCACCCATGGTTATACTCACAAAAATTAAAATTATGGAATAAACAACTCACAATATAATAATTGAGTTGGAAAAGTTTATAATAAATTCACATATTTAGAGCGAACTCTTACCTTTCTGATTCCTCTTTGACTTTTTCCATCTCAACAACTGCTTCTTCGGCTAATTCATCAACAAGGTCATCAGACGGATCTCTCTTCTTGCACCAGATTACAGCCTTGCTTATATCAAATGGAAAAACTCTTACAAGGGATGCCCAAGCAACATTTTCTGCAATGTCATGTTCATTTTTTAAACAATCTAAAAATTGACACAGCTGATTGTAGGATAGCTGATTGAAATTCGACGGCTTTTCATACATCACTTTTTTCCATTTGTTTTTCTTGTCATCGTTACTTTCAATGAGCGACATTTGAAAAGCATCCTTAACAGCAGATTTGTTCACTTTGGGAAAAACAACTTTGAGAAGAGTGAAAACTTGAGGGTTTAGCATTTCAATCTGTCGTACATCTCCTCGTAGCATTTCTAGTTGTTTTTGCAAGAATAGACATTGTTTCACTGTGAAGTAATTTAAAACAGAATGTTTTTTCCTATACTCCACTATCTTTATTCTCCATTTATCACGTTCCTGTTCCAATTTGTTTATTTCCTCTTCCAATTCATCAAATTGCCCCCTATCAGTCCTTGCTTGATTTATATCACATTTGAATTCTTTCTTGTAAGTAAGAAAGGAGATGCTGCCTTCTTCACAAAGCGAAACATAAACATTAGCCAATCTTGTGACCAGTTCAGATATCTAAAGTAAAAAGTCATAGTCTGATCCACAAAAGAAATCTGTTGGAGCAATATACAAAATGTTTTTTGTTTATTTCTAGTCATGGAATAATATAACACAGAGCTTGGTTTGATTTGACAGTGTAAACATGTTAGTTACCAAAATATTTTTTTTAACATAGATGTTTTAAGGAGGAATTAGCGTACTTTCACAAAATAATCCTTTTCGAATTGTCTGTTGTCACCGGAAGTAACTGTAGAGTCACCACCAAGAAGCATAAGTCGGCTCTGCAAATCATATATAGCATCAAGGTCATATTTTTTATATTCGTTCTCCTGTTCTTCATCCTCATTTCTGACCAAAAGTGTGATAACATCCTTCACAGTTACTTCCTCCTTCAAAAACCAATCTCCTTCATTTATGTTCCCAACAGTGTAACAACCAGTAGTGTTAATCTTCTTAGCTTGCTCTAATGACTTTGTTGTTACAGAACCTTGTGAATCTTTTGCTTTTTCAAACCATCTCATATTATTATTGGTATCATGCTAAAAATACAGTGTTAGTTGAGTGGTGCAGAAATTGATAACATATTTCTAGAAAGGTAAGTACTTCATGTATCACTATCCATGAAAAAGACCAGGACCATCGCTGGTCTAGCTTGTCGAGGATGTTGAGTCGTTCTTTAAAATAGTGATACACAAAGTCGTTGCCGCTATCGCAGGAGAGAAACAACATGAGTTCCTTACAGCACACATGGAAGCAATATGAGATTGCCAAAACTATTTGAATAAGTAACTAAACGCTTTAAGATCAAAATATCCACAGCACTCCAACAATTTTAAAAACTACATAATGTACCTACCAACTCATCAATGATCTTGGAATTTTCCTGTAAACATCCAGCAGTTGCTTTGCATGCATCATAAAGTTCTTCAAATCCTGAAGTTTCATTCAACTCGAATATCAATGGACTAAATGCAAGGCAACTAGATTCAAAACATTTAACTCTGCCAATTTCATACTCATTTTCGCCAGCAGCAATTGATAACATCTCCACAAACACTTTGACTTCCTTTGGACCTATAATTGATGCCTTTTATAAGTTAAAAGCAACACTATTATTAGTTTCAAGTTGAATATCAATAGATATTAAGAAAATTAGAACTTTAAATAAATGAAACACTTGAATGAATAACACCTATGAGAACTACTACCATTCTTAAGTAATGGCCAGGAAAATATCCTAAAGTGCTATAATTCAGGATGTGATGAAATTACCAGAATATATCACAAATAACACTAGGTGTTAGAATTCAGAAGTATAACAAATTCTTCCCTGGGTATTAAACTTTCAACTTTCTTGGCCACATGAAAAATCAAATCACAATTGGAATTTTATGGTAAGACCTTTCAGTTGCTGCTTCAACCACAGGAGAATGTTCAAGTTTGTTTCAACGGCTTTGAATACTTGTTTCATTTCTGGAGTTATTTTCAAAATCTTTTGAGCACCAACAACAAGTTCTTTTTGAACTTCATTTAAACGATATACAGCATTGTCTGTTGCCTAAAAAAATTGATTTAAAAATAATTTTCTAAAAATATATAATAATAATAACAACAACTCCTGCAATGGGTGGGGTTATTCAGATTTTTTAAAATTTGAAATAAAGTTTATCACCATTATAACTTAAATATTCACCAAGTTATCAGAACATCTCCTGATCTAAACGTTATACTAACTAATGTAGTGTGTTGGTTTATTGATGAAAAGAATGTGAAAAGTCAAACGTAAGTCCAAGACAAAACAAAACAAATATTACTTCATTATATTGCTTTATATTAAAATTTCATGCCTTTTTTAGAAAACTATTAAACCACAAAATAATTAATTACCTTTCTTTTAATCTCAGCAACAATAGAAAAATCACCATTTAGCTTAAGCTTCTCAGCAACAGTTTGAATTTGTTCTGCTAACTCAACACAATCCTTAAGCTGGAAAACACATAATATCTTTCCAACACACCTCCGAATGTTTGTTTCCTCATATCCCAAATCACAAAACGAGTTTATAAGAATCAATTCTTCGGAAAGATTATTTTCAAGTGACGAAAAATATTGGACTGCATCTGTTGTAGACATTCCTCCATTTAAGGCTGATTCCACGCAATTCCGCAACAATTCAATAGATGGCATCACTACCGATTCCATTATTTGTGAATGCTTCAAATAATTCATTTCCTTCCTACTCAAAGTTTTTGCTGTTTCTTGCACGAAACGAGACAGCAACTTACTGCCAATCATTTTCTTCTCTTCCAATTTGGAGATCCAACGAAAATGTTCTTCAGAAATATCAAAATAACCATGCAAAGAGACATCACAGTGAAAGATCTCTGACATTGAAGTTTCTGAGTAATTTTTCTTAACTTTGGATTTTAATTCAGATAAAGCAGCTAAACAAAAACAAGAAGATTCTTGGCTTAATAAGGTCATACTATTGCTTAATAAGGTCATACTATTGCTTAATAAGGTCATACTATTGCCATTAAAAGTACTATTAAGGCAAGGTGATTAAGTGATGCCAAAATTCTGTACCTTTTGATTGAAATTGTTGAAATTCCACAAACTGAATAAAGTACTTCAAGATGATGATAGCATGATGAAAGTTTTCCATCTCAAGTAGACGTTTCTTAAATGCAGTTTCAATGTCAGAGCTTTTGATAGCCAGAACCGACACAAGACCAAAGAAAGATCTTCTCTTTTCTTTTAATACTCCCAGCCTTTCAATAGTTATGGTGCTGTCTAATAATTGATCTGCAATATTCATCATAAACTTTCTAACTTCTTTGATTGTGCCATTTGTAGACTTATCATCACTTCCTATTACAAAAATCACATATTCAAAATGGAAATTTTAAATTGGCAAATCAAAATTTCTTATTAACGGTTATTAGTATAGTTAAGAAGGCTGTCTTTGAATAATGAACAATTTTTAAATCAATGGAAAAGACATAACTCACTTGAAAGAAACATTTTCATTGGATGCCAGTTTAAGCAATGTTGAAGCTTGCTGATGTATGTATCATTTTCTTTCCATCTTTTTTCAAAAAATTTACAAACTGAATCTTTAAACTTCTCTTTAGAAGTATAAAGCTTATCCATTAGTCTCACAGATTCATCATCCTAAAGGCAAAAGCATAGAATAATGACTAAGTTGAATATTCACAAATACAAACAGTACTTAAGTCTTGGTCATGTGGAAATACTTTCAAGATGGTAGTAGATACAATGAGAGATTAACATCATTCTTATATTAATTGTAAAACCTGTGGTGTCATGTCCATCTTAAATTTAGCAAAATCAGTAATTTCAAGGAACTTTTAAAAAAGCACTTGTATTGCAGGTCAGCCAAACTAACAGTGAATGACAAGCGATGTATACTACAGTTAAGAATTGATCTACTTTCAGTTAAATGGTTTCATATTTGTCAGTTTTTTCTTATTGAATATACCTGAAAAGCATCCTCCAATAGGTTGGAACATATTTCTAGAAGTATGTTATGAATTTCTGCACTATACAACTGTTGATCAAAACGATCATATACTTGAAATATTTTGAATTCATCAGAAATACACTGGAAAAAAAGAATAAGAATTATCTTTTTAAAGTGATGCCTCTTTTTCAAGAAAGAGAATCATTTGTATGAAACCACTAGTTTCTAAACAAAACTATATTTACCATTTCATCAATTTTCTTGTAAATGATTGAACGGATCTTTGGTTTCCATTCTACACCTTTCATACTTGATAGTTGGAGATGAGACAACTTCTCCAAAACCTGCAACAGAAACATATTTTTAAAGATCTTCATTTGAAAACTTGCCCTGACAAAAGATTTTACATAAGTAAAAGTCTAACTTGTAAGTTCTGCAAGATTTTTTCAATGTCTAAAGAAAACCATTTTTCCTGAAATTTTCTTTCAATGGCTTTGATAAGTTTAGGCATGGATCTATTGATGCTCATAAACAGCTTTTTTACTCTGTCATTTGCGTCTTCTCCAACAACCTCTGTAGTGGTTCTGTTACAGAAAGTGTTAAATGTATCTGTTATTCTCATAAGAAAATCAACAAGTACACTTCTTTTTATAAATGCTTCAACCATAATCTTAAATAACAAGCCAGTAAGTTGACACCTGTAATAAACATTTAAAACAGTTAAAATTGATTTCAAACATTTTTATGGAATTTGCAATAATAATAGAGATAAATCATACTGTTTTTCAATAGTAAACTGATTGGCCTCCCATTTTGATCTCAATAAAACCAAACACTGCTCTAAAGACTGCAGCTAAATGAGGACATTAAGAAATTTCAAGAAGACTTCACCAAATAAAAATATATACAAGTACATTATATAAATATACGAGTACATTATATATAGTAAAGATCAACAAATGGGTCAACAAACATGAAAAAAAGCCAAAGAAATGTTTGAACTAATTTAAACTTTCATCCAACTTTTTTTTATGAAAAAAATGTTGTTCCAACATCATCCGACGTAAATGCATCCAACATTTTTCATCCAACATGTTAAATGATGTTCGACTCATTTTCCCTAGCCTTAAGAAGACTTCACCTTTAGATGAATCATCAAATGGGTGAATTAAGTAAATGCTACATAGAGTCAAATAAGCATTACAAACATTATATAATTTCTTTGAAATAACAAAGTGTTTTCTTTAATAATGTTGATAACTGAATGCAAGTGTTCTTACATCATCATGTCTTGTATGGCAATTATTAACCAAATATGTATGCATTACTCCTACAACCATCTCATCTTTGAACATCCCAGAAGACATCACTGCTGTATAATGACGGGGTTTCATCAGGTAGGCAAATGAGTTTTGTAGAAGCACATCAATTTGGAGGCTCTTTGTAAAACAATCCAAATTTTGGAATGTTTCACTACAAAAAAAAAGAATCATAATGAACATAGTGTAAATTCAACCTATTGGGAAACCAGAAAACTTTCTTTTACATTAATATAACATTAATGGGACAAGAAAATTAAAATACAAAATCTTTAAAGCAAAAAGAGGATGCACAACCACAAACATCAATAATAATAATAGAGACTGGGAGAGAAAAAAACATACACAAGCACATAAAAACATAACACTGACAACGTAGTGGAGATAGAGCAGTACAGTTGAGTCTTGATAAGTGGAACCTCCACGGGATCAAAGAAAATGGTTCCACTTAGTGAATGTTCCACTATCCGTAGTTGGCCTTTGTTAAGGGAAATCCAAGGGACCAACGAAAATGGTTCCACATATCAAAAGTTCCGGAGGTTCCTCTTATCGAGAGCCACCTGTATAATCTTTTTTCAAGGACTTATTCTCTGCTATTTTGAAAATAAATAGAACCTATTGTCAACACAAAACAACAGCCTCATAGAAAGAGAGAGCAGGGCGGAACTGAACATTTTTATTGAATTTACTTATTGCGATAAAGTATCAAAAACTTTTGATATTTTAACGTGTTGTTATTATATGTGCTAGCAGCATTTCAAAAGATATTTTATAATCTTGTATTTAAACGATGGCCTCACCTAAAGTGATTTTGCTTTATTTCCCTTCTTTCTTTTCCATCTTAACTTATAGGAGCAGTTTCAATAAGTTTAATTACAAATTACAAATTAAGAAAATAATAAGAATAAAACTTTGTATGCTATTTGAAAGGGCACCAAAAAAGCCATACATTAAATGGTAGATAACTGAATCTTCTATTATATCAGTAGGTATGTCCTTTTTCTAGATTCACTTAAATATAGCAAATAAAGCAATTAAAAGGCATAATTTCACAGTTTTACCGAAATAACAGAATTACAAAAATATATGTTAGTTGTTTTCTTCATTTTTCTATCATTTAAATGAAATTGGAAAAAAAATTTTTACTAGTTAAAATGTCTTAAACTGCAAACATTGTTTATTCATTTTCTTTAAACAAATAATAAGCTAGAACTTGCATCTGACTGAAATCTTTAAAAAATATACAAAACACCGTGACATTACTTTAGTTAACTTACTCAACAAATTCTTGATTGGATCGCAACTTGTTATGCAGTTTACCCAAACCACAAGTGTTTGCTTCGACTTTAGTTGACTCTTTTGGTGCTTCCATTGCCTTACATTTTCCTGATGATATGTGAATATGCAGAAGGGGATAACACCAGCAGTCACTGTATTTTACTGCACTGTTAGCCATGGCAATATCATAAAATTTCTGCAACCCAGTCAAAATTGAACTGAAATTATAAAAAAGCCAGTAAAAAAAAATAACTGATATTATCATGCACTTTCCTATTCAGATAAATAACCATAATTGATGTCGAATCTTGTATCAGGTATCTGATAATAGTATTATTTGATTCCTTGGGAATAGGATGACATGGACTGAAAGTGTTTGATTTAATTTCAAAGCACAGACTTTCAGAATTAAAACGTTTGACTTAGTTTCAAGACTCGGACTTAAAGTACAAAACGTTTTAAAAGAAAACATATGATTTCGTTTCAAAATAAATATGGGACACTCGTTTTGGGTTATTTTCCTTAAATAAGTTGACTTTAAGAATGCATGCTAAACATAGCCAACATCGAATATTTGATTTATTCTATCTCACCAAGCTTATTCCAACTTTGCTGCGGTTCGTCAGATATTTCTTGTCTCAACGGAATAAATCTCAATATCCGATGTTGTCTTGTCAAATATCTGCTTATTAACATTCACAATTTCCACTGAAAATAATGGAACAAATAAAATTTCCCGTCATGATTAGTTTCTGTTTTTTTCTGATATCGTATGTTGATGTTTAGTAACCATGTATAACAGATTATCATTACTTTACATTAAGGCTCGTAACTAAAAATACAAAATGCATCAAAAATAGACATTGGAAAAGTTGTTGCTTTACTTCTACATTCATCAGAAAATATAAAATATACCTTTTTGATTCTGCATTGAATGACTTCTCATACATTTCCAAGTACAACTCAACATTTGCTGATGTTAAATCAATGCTTTCAAATGCTAAACTTTTGAAGACTTCCCTAATAAACTTGTGATCACATTCATCAGCTAGTTCTTGCATATAACTAACAATAACGAGTGATGAAAACATCTGATCAAATATAATGTCTGAGGGTATTTCTTCAGCCTTCAGAATAGAATTATTTAACTCTAATTGTTCCATTGCAGCAGTTTTAAGCATCTATAAAATAAATTACTATGGATTATTATAAGCTAGTAAATTACTCATGTCTCAAACTGTGTCTAAAATGTTTTCAATGATGCAAATAAAATTGAGATGATTTTCTTTGAAAGCCATAAGAATATGTCAACAAACCTCTTTGCATTTATCAGCGCTCCGTAGTAATTTTGGCCATTCCTTATGATTTGTATTGTATACGGTGTATGATTTAAAAAATCCTGCCAGTATACCATTGAAAAATAGAATCTTTTTGTTTTTATCTTCAATTTCTTCTCCACCATATTCGAGATAAGACTCAAAAAGATCAGGGCCCAACTCCTGAGAGATTTTTTTCAAATTCTCTTCATTACTTTCAAAAAATAAATTAAACACTGCTTCTAATCCTTTTTGCAACAAGCTTGAATGTTCTTCTTTTTTAGCCTTTAAATCATGTAATATTAAATCGTCCACTTGATAGTAGTTAACATCTGTAAATAAGAAACAATAATTTGAATGCAGACTTTATCACCAGCAAAACTCATTAGAGATTCACTGAGAGTCTGTAACAAGTTTCAATAAAATGGCTGAATAGATATCAGTTTTCGACAACAAAATTTTATTTATTATTCTATGGCATTTCCTTTCATAAAAACTGTCTTGAATTTTATTCTTTCTTCCACTACTGACAAGGCATTACTTCCTTGTTCCAAATTTTTCTAATTATTTGATTCGTTTATATTGGAGTTGAAAGAGTCCTTCTTTATTTTGAGAGATAATCCTGCACCGCACACTTATTTAATTAGTTATTTGTTTAGTTTCTTACACTATTAACACCTTTTATGAAAAACATATAGTATATAGTATATAGTTATATAGTATTCAAATTGTAACACACGTGTAATTATTAGTGACTCGATAATGGGCGTTTGATACCCTCAAAACGTCTTCAAAATAAACTTGAATGTGTTGCTAACTTTTTTTCTTTTTTTTTTCTTTTTTCATCAA
Source organism: Turritopsis rubra (assembly GCA_039566895.2). Lineage (NCBI taxonomy): Eukaryota > Metazoa > Cnidaria > Hydrozoa > Anthoathecata > Oceaniidae > Turritopsis > Turritopsis rubra. Next base: position 11,309,575 of record CM077623.1, on the reverse strand, counting down.
AATTTGTTTTAAGTTGTTATAAACTTAAACTTAAAATAAACTTAAAACAAATTTTGATATATTATATATCATTTGTTTGCAAAAACAAAATGTACAAGTTTCTCCCTTGACAATTTAAAGAACAGTACATAGATGGAAGTACCCTAAGCTGGTATAAGATTGTACTTTATTCATGAGCTTTCCCAATCTGTGCATCTCTTCTCTAAAATCTCTTTGTCACCCTTCGGACTTTACAAAATGTAGCGTGAAAGTGAAGTGAGTGAAACAAATCTACATTTTTTATTCGAAGGGAACTAAGTCTCTGACTTTATTACCATAAATGAATGATTAAACACTCTGTATCAGCATTTTTAATATTGATCTCAAAACAGAAATCATAAAAAATATCTTTCTTTTAAAACATAAATATTGCATTTTTGATTTTTTCCCTAATTTCAAATAAATATCCATGGATATTATTTATTTTTAGACCCCATACCCTGGCCATATATTCAGGCATGAGCATTTATTCGAGCATGGGCGATTCTTCGGAAGAGGGCGTTAAATCAGTCATTTACAGTACCAACCCCAGCTCATGGTCTTTAAGCTCTTAAACATAACTGAAAACTTAAAAATTGCCACTTTACAAAATCAATATTATATAAATCACAAGTTTCAAGTAAATCAGATTTTAATGAAAACAAAATGGAACTAACATTTTTCCAAAATTTCTTTGCCAATATTTAATCTGCGGTTTCTTTCATGCTCAACATTTTTTGATGCTGAATATAAGACTTCATGAAATAAAATACCATTTTCATCCAGAGCAATGTATTTGTATTGAATGGGTCGCTTAATATAATCTTTAGGTATTGAAATTTCACCACTCATGAAAACTCCTTGGGGTGAATCACTGAAAAAGAATTTGCAATTATGATTAAAGAGAGATTCAACCAAGTATGACATGAAAAAATCCAAATTATATACATGATATATATCTTACCAAACGGGCTTCATATGAACAGTTGGAAATTTCCATTTTCCAAGTTTTTCGTGGCTGGCAAGAATGAATATATTGTTTCTAAGATCACGCAATTCTTTATACAATGTCACAAAAAAACAAATTGAAATGGAGTCTTTTGACAAATCTGTACGTGGAATTTGAATCAATTGTGGGGTTTTAATCGTAACTTTTCTAAAAATGGAACATAATAAAAAAACAGAGTAATCTAGAGGCAATAATCAACATGTATTTCTTCAATAAACTTCTGTGGGTAAAATCATGAGAAATCTAAAGAAAACTCAAGATATAATCTAAAGGTATTTCATTTCACTTACTCTTCTTTCTTCTCTTTTCCATATTTATGTTGGTGACCCCTAGAAATAGTATTTTATTTATCTGGGACCGGTTGTTCAACTATACCCTTCCATCATCCCCTTTCTTTATCATGGTTCTTTTTATTTATAACATTAGAAAACATAAAAATGAATGCAAAGAGTTCCTTACAACTTTGGTTTGCTCTTATGTCCTGCATTATCTGAAGATTTGTTTCCTTCTTTATTTGGGTTCTTTTCGGTATTAATGCTAACTGCTGTTGGTTTTTTATCTTTTTCTTTTTTGGTTGAAGAAATTCTGAACTGTCGAGCAGCAGTTTCAGCTGTTTTTGTGGCTTTTTCAAAGTGCTTCAAAGGTTTATCCTAAAAATGATTGAGCATCTTCTACAAATATAAAATCAAATTTTTCAAGAATTCAATAATTTAATGAATAGAATGACCAATTCTTAACACCTTGCCTCCACTATTTGAAATAAAAATTATTTATGAACATGCCGTCAAAACACATAAACCCCTCAGAAGGTGTTTTGACCAGGTAATAAATGAGATACTGACCGTTTTGTTGATCAGTACTGAGAAATAAAGCCTGAGGTGGATAGTAGAGATCAAGCTTTCAAGACCTTTGAATTGACCAAGGTTTGGGTTTGCACAAAATAGTCAGTATCCCCTTAATAAAAGGTATCAATTTTTTTCATTTGTCTAATTTAAAAATCCCGAGTGTGAAAAATAAAGATCGTTAATGCCATTAAATAACATTTTTATATATCGTGTTTTAATGCTCCGTGATGTGTGTGCCCCTGTATGTATAGTTAATAATGTATCATATTGTTAGTCATGGTTCATTTAAGATTGTCTTCAATATTAATTGCAAAATTTGATGTTTAGATATGTGATTTTTTGGGGACCTTCACAAGAAATTAATATAAACTAGTAAGTGTTATAATTTATTATTTGTATTTATCTTTAGTTTATTCTTTATTCTTTATTACTCTCATTTATTAGTTACATAACATAAGAGACATTGCACATGGCTTGCCTGTGAGGCAGTACTGTTTTGACTTGTGTGAGCCATTCCTTACGTTACATTTTTTGAGGCACATACCTTTGTTGTATTTTGCTGTTTCTTATAATATAGCCACTTGTCTTGGATTGTCAATGTTTGTTTACAGTCAGTTGTCAATGAGGGTCCTGCATAGGAGGTCCTAGAGCATTTATACCCTCATTTGGGCTAAGGAAGTCGCATGTCCGCTACAACCGCTCAACTAGATGATCCCCTTAGACATCAATCCTGCTCTCAACCTGAGTTCTAAACTGAGTGGAGTGATTCACACTGTTATACAGCGCTGCAAATAACATTTTTGAAGTTGTCCAGTGATTTTTACTACCCAGTAAAGCAAATCCAAATTGTAGGCAAGAGGGTTTGAGGACCTACTGTAAAGTCAAAATGGATACCAAGATGTTGTTTTTGCATAGATATTTAAAGGTCAAGCTGCCATGTTTAGATCTTTCAGGTTTCATCTCAGTGATGATGTCTCAATCACACCTAATAGCTTTCAATTTGAAAAGAGCCAAATGACCTGTTACTATAATGGCACAAGTAGTTGTTTTATCAATAACAGTCAAACTCCTCATGATGTATGATAACAGAGATCTGATCACTTTACTACAGGCTTCAGCATATGGAAAACGCTGCTGTGTGATAATTGCATGTCTCACTGACTTTTTATCAGTACTTAGGCATGCTGTTTGGTATATACCTAAACTGTTATAGACGTGCGATGACTGGTCGTTGTCTGACTCAAAAAATGTATTATTCTACTGATGAGTCTATTTAAAGGTCTTTGGTAAAAATATTTTCGTAACTCACTTGAGAATAAAACCGAATAGACGGAATGTCCTGACCTTTTTTTCCCATTAAATTTAGAGTAAAACCAAACTAAAAGATTGACCTTGTGTACAAAATGAAAAACCATTTTCTATGATAAATCAGAAAGTGAATGTATAAATCAGAATGTGAATGTATAACCATAATGTGTCTGTTCAAAGCCAACCTGCTCATACTGGCTAATTCACCGACTCCTGGCTTAGTTGTAAAGCACTATGTTGACTAGATCTCAAAAACCTGATCCCATTGTCATTGGTAGCCAGGAAATTACAGATGATCACCAGCCATGCGGTACTTAGCTAGTGCCAAGGTGAACGCTGACAGAGCACAGACGAAACAAGTCTGTACCTCTGCCTTTCAGGTGGAACCGATGTTAGGGCAAATATCCTGGCTGTATCCAAGTAAATGAGAAATGCCTTTGCACTTTTATTTTCAACAGGTGTCTAATTTTTTTTCAGTAATGTTTTAAGATAAAAAACAGTTTCGAAGTAAAATTGTACATTGTTACAAAATAACTGAAGAAAATAAAGTGTTTTTTCATCTGTCCAGATGAAACTAGGCGATGTTTGTCCAACTTGTTCAAGAGAGAGATAGAGCAGTAAGATAAGTCAACTGGAACTCTCCAGGACATTGTTTTCTTGGGAATGGAGTGGCTCCACTGACGATCCTAGTGTAAGCCTAATTGTCTGGCGCCGTTCACTGGTTCACTGGATTTCAGTAGAGGATATATTCTAAGGGTGCCAATCCCCGGAAACAGCGATGCCTTAACTAAAATCTCATCAATAAATTACAATCACATTGAACCTTTCTGTAAAACTATGTGGTTCATAAACGTAATTACGTGACATTTATACAAAGAATAGACATGAATTATCTTCTCACACATCAAATCACAAAAGTTTTTCTATGAAAGAAATAATGTCCTAACGAACATTTTTGAGAGAAAATGGAAATTTCTTCTGGACAACATGTGAATCTTGGCACGAAATGTGGCCGGTTAAAATTGTCAAATGGTCGGTAATTACCAATCACGGGCCGTTATTTGCAGCGCTGTTAAAGTCGCTGCCATGACTCGGGCAGGATTTGAACACTGACCTTCCGCATTGGAGGAGAGCACTCTACCACGAGGCCACCAGTCGGTTCTCTGTGTACAATCAACAAAGACATGTTGCATACTTTCCTCCCACAAATTTTACTATTTTTATCCTTCTCTTATCTGGAGATGTGGAGATCCATGCTGGACCCTAGTCTTACAACAAAAGTGATTTTACATCATATAAGACGTTTATTGAGAAAAAGATTTATCAAGTTTTCTATACAAAAAAAATTTAAAAGTTTTCAGAGTCACTGAATCTGCTCTCAAGTCTACTAGACCAATTGTCACACTCAACATCCAAGAGTACTCATTCAACCGGAGAGATTGAGGAAGAAATGTTGGAGCTTTTTTTTCAAACACTTATTTCTTCCAAACAATTATTTCTGATTTTGAAGAGTAAAAACTTCAGGGCAGAGTAATTTAGATTACACATTATGGATGACATTGTTCTGATACCAGGTTTAAAAATCCGATGCACAGTGCATGCTCTCATTACATATTTCGATACCCAAACATCTGGTTGATCAATGAAATTCTCACTCGGTTTAAGTTTCAGGGGGAGTGAAGAAGAATGTTTCATTCAATAGTTCAAACAAAATGTACACATGTTGAAAAAAGTTATCTTCTCATTATTCATCTTTTTTAATTCATTCTTCTGCATGTACCACATAAAAACTTTGTTAAGGTGGAGTAGACATTTTGAAATGTTTTTTGATTCATTCTTCTACATAGGCCGCATAACAGGTGTGTTAGTTAAAATATTTTCACCTTTTGTAGAACGGTTGTTTTTCACTGCAGGATATTCAAACAATATTTCGTAAACATTAGTTCTTTTCGCAAAACAAAAAACACCGGGGAAATATAAATTAGCCAATTTTAGATACAGTTCTGACAGAGTTAAAAATAATACGATAGTGATAATGAATCATGCCGAACTCAGGGAACGTCCTTATTATACCCAATGGTCAAAATAAAAATAAAATTGTAATCCCTATTCTATAACTGATTCTATTTTAATACGTTTCGAGAATAAAACTGTTACCTATTTTCCATTTTCCTGAACATAACATTAGTCAAGAGAAGTTTTAATTCAAAAGAAGTATTGTTTTTAAAGATGCTTGGCATTACATTTAATTTTGTTGTTCTTGTTGTTGTTTCCCATTAAACCATTCGATGTCACTTCGATTCGGAAGATTCGCAAATTTTTGTGAACGAGAATCCACACTGATTCACGGATAACAAAGTCGGATTTGAAAGCCTGGATACTCTTGTTATGCTTTACACCTTTTTCTTGACGCAATTAAGGTGGGTCAGCAAATTATGCGATTTTTGAAGTGAACAATTTGGATGTTTTGAACATTCCATTTTGAGGGTATTTTTATTCATTAGATCATATTTTTGGGGTTCATAAGTTAATTTTATCTTTCTTCTTTCATTTCCAGGTGTTAGATTTGTGTTTTTGCAGTTGAATGTGAAGTTATTGTCGTTTGAACACACATAGGTTTTATGTCTATTTTTCCATCTTGCATCCATGATTCAAGAGATAAGGTTGCAATAACAACTTGGATAAGTTGATTAGGTTGTATATTATTGTGAAAGTACTTGCCTATCCGTCTGGCTTCTTTATAAATTACAATTTTAGGCAAATATGTGGTGCTGACAGGCAAACACTGGACAGAATCGTTGAATTTCCTCCTTGAAATGCTTCAAAAATTTCATAGGCTTGCACATTTTGAAGAGATCAATGTATATTCTAACAATATATTCAAAAGGTTTTACTAATTGTAACGAACTGAGGATACAAGAATAAAAAATCCATGTAGTGTTGTTTTTTTCACGAAGTTCACCCCTCTCCTATGCCTGAAACTGTTTTTCGAGCGTAGAAACGAATAAACTGCAGACCAGACAAAATAAGCCAATCACAATGATTAATGTAAGGCGCGAGGCGAAAGAAATGTTTTGTTTTGAGCTCAGTGTTGGTTGTGTGCTCTCGTTTCAACTTCAGCAACGTTTTTGGTTTTTCTACATAAGAGCTATATTTATTCTTAACGTTATATTTCTCGAATGTGAAAGTGAAAATTCTTTCAGCCTTGCATCAGCAAGGTCTGGCAGAAAAAATCTCTTACCCATATGGAGGAATCTTTCTTCCCTAAACAATGTTGCTCTTTCTTCTGCCAAAGTAACGGGGGAAAAGTAAAGAAGGTTTTAGTGTACTTACATTGTGAAAATCTGGAATAACCTGGAAAATCTTCCCAGCAGATTTCTTTATTACGTTTGATAAAAAAGTGCATTTCAATTATTCATTCAATAAGAGAGCCCCTTTAATTTAAATATAAAATATTGGTGGGCATTCAGTCAGATAAAATACATGCCAAATTTAAGATAATTGACTGTTGGCCAAATTAGAGGCTCATAGGGAAAATTATATACCAACATCGTTTTTAAAATTTCTCATTTTTGCAAATCATGTGCATCATGTAAAGGGCATAGTAACATTTTAGAAAAAACAAACTTCCCACAAATAAATGCATGCTAAATTTAACCAACAAGGTGGTTTTCCAAATTATCCATGACATAAATGGCTCATTTTTTTTGGGTATATTATATAAATTTTTGTGAACAGACAAAATGTAAGAAATTTCAAAGTATATATAATTTTTTGCCATTGGTCGAAAAGAGAAAAAATAAAAACATAAGCCTACATATATATCTTTTATCCACCATTTACAAGTTTTGGAATGCATCAAATACATTATATTATTTCCATCCTTATTCAGGAATTGTTTGCAGGACAACAGAATGTCAATGATGGCGGGGAAAAATAAACTTGTGATAATGATAATAATAAGCATTTATTTGGCACATCCACATTACATGGTTCTTCGTCCTATATAATAATTTATATATATTCCTTTTCTTTTGTCTTGTTTCAATAAGATTCTCGCAAAGCAAAAATGATAGAATTACAGATAACACAAAAGATACTAACTCACAAGAAAAACTTGTCAGTCAGTGAGTGTGTAATGTCATCGTTAATTCTGCCCTTTCATAACACCCTCATTAGAATTGGAGTTCCTTATTGACCGTTTCTTCAACACCAACTCATAATTGATAGTTGAAGCAAGATATTCTTTCGTCAGCCATACTTTGAATTTTCAGGCTTAAAACAGTCCAAAACCCTAAGGACTCTTTAGACTCATAACATTTGTAAGTATATAAAAAACAAAAAGCATAGCTAATGGCTGCAATACTAATTATACTGTGGTTGTGTGATTTATGTCTTCCGTTATTAGTTACACATTTTTTAATAAGCAACAGCACCCGTGTTCCGCTAAAAAATAAGCAACTCAAGTAAATACTGAGCTTTTATTTAAAGAACTTAAAAAATTGATTTTAAATCTTTTTGTGATTCAGTAATCCATTCCAGCCATTTTATTTATTTATTTTTTGGGAGAAAATATATTCTTGTGAGTTAGTATCTTTTGTGTTATCTTTAATTTTATCATTTTTCCTTTGCGAAAATCTTATTGAAACAATTACGCAACCAGTTAAGCAACAAAACTCCAGTGTTGTGATTCCAATTTCAAGCTCTCATAAAAAGGAGAATTTAGCAACATCTAAGTCCTGGTTCGATTCCAGTGGTGGACCACAATATGACTTTAAGGTGAGTATCTGGAAAGTTGTCAATCTGTCCACTAGCCACACCAAACTTGAGTTTACGCAAAGAACAATACGTAAAGACTTTCTCAGTCAGTTTCACTTTCTCTTTCAAATAACTAAAATTCTGTTTTCTTACTGCTTCATGCATAACTTCTTAAAGTTTTGATACTTTAAAATAATTATGGTTGATGCCAGCATAAACCTCCACTGCGAAAGAATTTACATTAAGGGTAGAAGTTTTGGCAAGCAAAGATTAGAAACTATACGTGTCTGCGTAAGTTTATAGCTTTAAAAGTTAACAGTCTTTTTTTTATTTTACATGCATTTTCATGTTCAGTTCGATCGTGTTTCAAACTGCGTAGAACACAAAAGATTTTAATAATGACTTCATGTAACAAAAGTTTATCTTGTAAAATTTGGCAAATCTCTTAAATTGTGAAACCTTATCTCCAGAAATATCTTCAATTTTCCCAATGCGCGAAAGTATTCAAAATAATTCGCAAATTTTCTTCTTCACAATGGACAGAAATTCTTCTTTATTTGGCGAATAGACTCTCTCTATATATATGTTTATATGTAATAGTATGCTAACCATGTACGCTAACCATGGATTTCCAGTTTGTAAAGATTTTTGGTTCATTCGTTTGGTTCATTTCTGGACAAGAAACATTAATTCCTGTTTTTTTCCTAATCAAACTTCTTAATCAAGTTTTATTAGCTGAAAAAATTTGAATTAGTTTATGCATCTCATTTTTTTCTAAATCTGTATTGAAATTGTGTATAGAAACTGTATTGTTTTAACAAAAATGTCTTATGGCATTAGAAACTTAGAGTTGATTAAAAACCACCCATTTAAAATGTCTACAAATAGCAGACGGAAAATCTATGAGGTTGGTTTCGTTCCACAACCGAATAATGAGCATTCTCATCTTATGAAAAAAGTGTTGAGAATCCCGAAATCTGGAATAACCTTAAGAAAATAAGTTTTTAACAGCAATTTTCTTATAAATACTACAACATGTGTCTCCTGATATACACATTTCGACATCACTCAACAGAAAACAACATTTTGGCTATGGTTAATGGACATAGACGCCTGAACATAGTTCGATTGTATCAGCAGCAAAACATTAATTTCAGAACTTTAAAAAATGCTTCTTATTGGAAATAACCATAGTTGATGATGATACGAGAAGGAAAAAAATATTTTAAAATCGCCTTGTTTTTTACAGTCTTTCGTATAAATGCACACTATTCGTAATTAGAGGGTGCGCTTATTTGGGAAATATGATAAATTCTTGTGAAAAATGGGACTTCACGTACACTCTTTTTTTTTTTTATAAGCATGAACTTTATCAGCATACCCAGGCTGAAAATCCCTAAAAAATTAAGCATAAGACAAGCATAATCTGAGCCTGAGGTTTAATTTTAATGCATTGCCGTGGCAAGTGAAGTGTCGAAAGTACTGAAGTGTTAATTACTATCAGCAATTGTAATGCATCCGTCCCTGTTACAACTAATGGTTGCAACATTGCACACTCGTTTGTTTGTCTATCCTGCATAATGGTCTCATACTAATAGTCTCAAACTAAACATCATCTAAGCATAATTTGAGGCTCAAAATGGGTTTTTTCTAAGCATACTGAGGCTGAGCAAAAAATACACCATGCTTATAAAAAAAAAGAGTGTAATTGTAGTGACTGGCTTTCAAATCTGACTTTGTAATCCGCGAATCCGTTTGGATTCTCGTTCATGAGAATACATGATGCTACCGAATCCATTCGAATTCTCGTTTATAAAAAATTCGCAAATCTTCCTAATCAAAGTTACATCAAATGGTTTATGGGAAACAACAATAAGAACAACGAAATTAAATGTAATGCCAAGCATCTTTTAAAAACAATACTTCTTTTGAATAAAACTTCTCTTGACTTATGTTATGTTCAGGAACATAGAACTTGAATTGAAATGCAGTATTATTTTCAAACATATTAAAATAGAAGCGGCAATACAATAGGGATTGCAATTCTATTTTTATTTTGACCATTGGGTATAAGTTCTTTTTAACACTCAAGGGACACTCCCTGAAAAGTTTGGCATGATTCATTATCATTATCGAATTTTTTTAACTCAAAACTGTATCTAAAATGGCCTTTATACAAAAGGAGAAATTATTTTAATTAACACACCTGTTAAAAACATTTCGAAATGTCTACTCCACCATAAAAAGTTTTTAAACGGCATGTGCAGTAGAATGAATTAAAAAAGATGAATAATGAGAAGATAACTTTTTTCAACACGTGCATATTTTGTTTGTTCTATTAAAAGAAACGTTCTTCTTCACTCCTCCTGAAACTAAAACTTTGAATCAGAATACTAGTCAATCAGATTCGCGTGGAATTTGAAAGCCTGATTACATAATGCTAGTGTTGCCCTTTTTCTTGTGAGTGCGAATTAAGTACCTCATCTACACACAACACTTTTTTTATGTTTAACCGTCGTACCTATGACAATTGTTTTTTAATGTATACATAAATAAACACAATTTATGCGAATCTTTTTATCACCTTTTATACTAAGCTGATTTTGATCAATTTATACGCATGCACATACACTATAAAAGAAGACATTTATCTAAGAGTTCTGGTCAGAATTTTTATGCATGTATGTATAAAACGATTTATAATTAATGTGCTACATTTTTTTTTATTTTCTTTATTTCATTATCAAACTAAAACTCTCTGAGAAAGATATTCTTATTTTGTTCTATATAATTTTTCAACTTATATAATTCTAAAAATCTATTTTCACTCTCTTAAATTAATTTTTTTACCTTCGAAACTCTATGATAGAGAGTGTTTACGGTTACTTTCTCATAAAATGCAAGATCTCGGAATCATGTATTGAATGTTCTCCTGCTATAGACGACAGCAGGTGATTTTTCAGTAAAAACGTACACAATATTTACCCGTCTATAAATTTTCACAACAAACTAATTTTTGAGAAAACCGCAGGACATTCGCAAAATGTCGTCCCAACATAAATTTATTCCATACAGTAGCTACCAACTTAATTTCAATTAACAGTTACACCACATTTTGACAATGACAGAAATTATACACAAACAGAGAAGAGAATAATAATAATACAACACGCTTTGTACAAGCTTTGTGGTAACAAGGAGAAGTTAAACATCAAAAACATATATAAGTATAAAATATATATGGCCTGGAGGAAGCTGTGCTATGTACACATCCAGAGCTATAAAACTTTTCAACCCACTACGAAAGCTATTATACAGAGCTAGCTATAAGATTTTAGGTAGCTAGCTAGCTTATAGTTAGGTTTAACTAAACATCTTTGGTGGTTATTTTTCGAGAATAATGATATACCTACAGGCTCACAGAGAAATTAGAAACCTATATAAAGTTGTCAAAGGAGGTTCTTGGAGGGTTTCCTTTAACGAGCGAAACATTTTACAGATCGCATTGCATGGTCAATCTTCCTATTTAAATTTTGATCCTATGATTAAAATAATTTTACACGGCACGTGCAAACACGGTTAAATTGTTGTAATGTCCATATTGTTAAAAAAACTCCGATCAAGCATCCGAAACTCCGTATTATCCCAATAGAAACCTCAGTTTCGCCTATTGCATTTAGCAAATAGGAAAATCATGCAAATCCACCTTAATTGCGTCGAGTTGGAAAACATGTCAATATATACATTGTTAAGAGAGGAAAAAATCCCCCAGCCCTTGCCTCCTTGTAATACCAGAAAACGGTTATGATAATTAATAAATATTAAGACAAAACAGACATTATACACATAGATTATGAAAATAATTTTCTTTTGAACATTGATTAACTGATGCCTTAGTAAATTATTCTACATCAGAAAACAAATAAATGGTTAGTCGATAACTTAAATCAGTTTCTGCAATCCTGAATGATCCTGAAGAGATCAATCATCAAAGATCATCAATATCATATTTTTCTTTGACAAGAGAACACAAATTTACTTTGAAAGTCCCTCTTGCTAAATGTTTTTCAAAAATTGATCTAAAGCATGTTAATGTTTAGAATGATAGCATACAAAATTAGAAACCTTTAAGAATGAATGAATTAATAATAATTTTTAACCAATGTATGGTCAGAAATGAACTTACAGTATCTTCTATATCTTCTTTCTTCTTTTTAACTTCCGTTCCATTTTCTTTATCTTTAGTTTCTTTTTTCCTCTTCTTCTGAAATTAACAAAAAAGACAATAACAATCAATATTATAGTCTCAATTCCACACTCCCTCGTCTGCTTTTACTTACTTCATTCCTTTCGCCATATGTATCCTTATTGATATCATGATCAAAATTCTCTTTAGAATTACTACCATTAGAACAACTGTCTTTTGTTACATCATCAGTCTGCTCCTTTTTGGTTGTCTTATCATCATTTTGCTCCTGAGTCCAAGTGGCATCATTTTCGATATCATGACTCTGGTTCCCAATTGTGTCATCACTCTGCCCTTTGTTAGTTCTGATATCATCATTGTGTTCCATGTTGCTTGTTTCATCATCACTCTTCTCTTTCCTGAGTCCGGTAATGTCTATACTTTCATAGATGTCTTCTATCTCAACATGTAGGTTCTGCAATACTTTTCCTATTTGGTTATCTCCACTAAGCAAAATTTCATTACCAGCTTCACTTTTAGAATTGGATAGATTGATATACGAATCTGTTGTTTCATTGGCAGGCTAAGGCAAGTAGCAATACGTTGATATATTTCAGTTTAAAAGAATCAAAAATTAATCAACTGCTTCATGGTTTAACTAGAAGCTACACCAAAGTATTTCCCTACAATCTAACTATTATGTATGAGAATTGAAATAAGGTCCAAACAACATTATTGAATTCATTACTGCATTTTTAGTCACACACATAACTTAGTCAAACTGGCAGCTTACTGTTTAGATTTTCACATAGCAATATGCTTTTCATTCAAAATGCAATTAGAAGGTTAGACATAAAGCTTTCTCTAATTTTTATTTCCACTGGTGTTTGAACGTTTATACATACCCACCAATCACTATACAGCAGTATGCAACAGTAAAAACAAAAACTTTCATAGAGTTTAGGTAAAAAAATCAGAAGGAAAAATATTGTATAAAAAGGTTATGTTTTCCTGTTTTAATTTCTTAGTATAGAAAACAGTTTTCTAAAAGAAGAAAAGAAAATAATGAGTTGTTATTTGTTTTGTTGTCTCCCGTGGCAAGCAGTGGCCTGATGTCTGTGAGATAACAAAATTTGTTTACATTGAAATGAAAAATAAGTGTTTTCCTTGAAACAACAAATAGAAATTATAGCATATTTCAAATGGCACAACATAGTAGTTTCATTTCTAAAAAGTAATTTTTAGTCAAGCCTAGTTTAAAAAATGGTTTTAATGGGATACTGACTGTTTGCACATCTGTACAGAGAAATACAAAGCCTGAGGTCCAAAAGTGTGCTTCTGACAGAGCTGTGTTCTTTTTCTTCGTTTACATTTTTTTTGAAGAAAGTCAATACTAAAAAATGCCTCAAAGATTATTGACGAAAAAAAGCACCATTGTAACACTTGCTTGCTTTCTTGTCACTTTTATTTATTTGTTTACTTTTTAAGCTACCATTTTGTAACCAATGCACAAACCAGTCAGTACGGCTCTGTACCAATGCCCTTGAGAAAGCAGCTCTCATTTGGCTGTACTGACACTTCTTATGAAATTATGAAATAGCTTCCAGGTAATAAATCAATGTAAAACCAATAATCACTCTGTTGTCAATAACAATAAAACTCACAGTGGGTTTGAGATCTTCTTTCCTCTTTTTAATGTCCCTTCCATTTTCTTCATCTTCATTACTTTGTTTCCTTTTTTTCTAAGTAACAAATGCGTGGACATCACAAAAAAACCTCACATCTAAGTTAACTCAAGTTTGGTGTATGCTTTTTTTACATGATTTGATCATAATGACAGTTGAAAACACTGAAAACACTGGGGATGGTAGGGAGAGATTTCAAGAAAAATTGTAGCCTGTGGGTACTTACCTCCATCCTAACACATTCAATAACTTTATTGGTAACAACATCATGATCTTTCATTTCACCATCACTACCACTAGAGCTTATCGTTTCGTTGTCTTTTGTTACATAGTCATTCAACCTGTTGTTACCAGCAGAATCATCGCTGTGTTCCCCACTACTTCTTCCACCATCACTTACCAACTTGTTGTCAGTTATGTCATCATTACTCTTTTTTGTTGTTTCTTCATTAAGCTTCCCCATGTTACTCGTTTCAGTGTTACTCTGTCTGGAATCTTTGGAAAATGGGATTCCATGATTAACTTCACTCACAGCCAAAGGTGATTTTAAAATTGTAGCTTTACTTGCTTCATCAGCAAACTGAAAAAAATAATGAATTAAAAAGAATTATTTGTAAATCAATTCAAACATTGATATTTTATAGAAACATAGCCAAACATAAGAAACAAACTTGTTTGCTTTCTATTGTTACTAGCGCTTACCCAGCTGGCACAAAGAGGTTTTTAAGCGGCTGGATGTTAGGTTACGATTTAAAAAGCATAAATTAAATAAATTGTGTATGTCTCCTATCAGAGAGTGGATGATGACTTGGTTAGAGTCACACATAAATCAAGTTCGAACTAATTTGAAAACACATTCAAACATTGACCTCAGATCAGACAAGACTACCCACTGAATTTAAGCATATTAGTAAGCAAAGGAGAAGAAACTAACAAAGATGGCGAGTGAAACGGAAACGGCTCAAACTTAAATCTAGCCATTATTGAGCATTTCAAGCACTTCACACTTTTGATATTTTATCAAATATCAGCTGTATCAAGTGGAAACCCTGTTAAAAAAAATTTTCTAGTCATTCTCACAACAGGAAATTCTTGCAAAAATTTTGGAACATTATCCTTTAATCTAGTCAGTGTAATAGATATCTATTGACATAATGATCTATTGCCTATTGACTCTATAGCTACTGCACTATTTATGTGATATTTGACAAAAGAAACAAAAAAAATATAAATGGATAGTCAAACTGCAGTGTACCAAAAACATACTTGAAAAATCACGAAGTTGTCATATATTCTTTTTACATAAATCCTACTGGCGTATTATTTCTGTCTTCACATTCTTCTCAAAGTCACAAGCAGATCTGCAAGGAGATAATGCTTGTTGATCGCCGCCAGGGTGATTGTTTCGAATGTGAGCATGTATTTATATAAATGGGGGCATAACTGTACGTAACCCTTACGTTGAAAAAAACATTGAAATTTTGCCAATAAATTTTCAGTATTTTGGCAGAAAATAAACTAATTTTTCCATGCAATTTGTTTTAAAATAATCCAGGTGAGTCTCAAAAATTATACCTTAGACAATGGTGGAGTCTTCTCTTCATTATTGCTATCGCTTTCTTCTGATGAACCTAAGCAAAATTCAAAAGTCCATTAATTAAGATAATCATTAGTAACATCCGCACTATCGTTTATCATAATCGAACAATGCTTGGATGATTTTCTACCTTTTTTCACCATTTCCTTCCCACATTCTTTGCAGAACTTTCCACCTTCTTGCACATTACAGCAGTTCATACATTTCAAATTCATTTTTTCAATAAGATCTGAACTGTCACATTCAGTACAAACCAGATTTACTCCTAAAGTGATTTCCCATTTTAAACATCATCTCAAATCTTTTCCATCCTCACAAGACCGATAGATAGCTTTAGCAAACTACTGAAAGTTTCTTGCACAGAGAGGAATTATTGATTTCTAAGAAATAGACCACGGGTTTAAAGTATCGCTTTGTTCTCTTCTCTATTTCCATCACGGTTCATTTAACACAGACCATCTAAAATTCATGGTGTAAACCTTGTGGAATTTGTTTGGCTGATTGAGTTTCTAAACAACATTTGCCTCTTTCTTTCAAAAACTTTTAGAAGAGTTTTCACGGAGAAGTTTGTGGTCTGGAATTGTTAGATAAACATATATCTTCACTCCCCCGTGTTCGATCATTTACGGTATTACTCACTTCCAATCAATACTCCTTTTCCCAAACGCTGCCCCAGAACAAACGCCTCCCAGAAAAATTTCCTTTAAGCGCCTCTCTACTCGAACAAACGAGCGTTTATTCAAGTAATACATACGAATTTTTTTGCACAATTAATTTTTCCGCAGGTGCATAACTGATATGTTTGCGCAAGATTTTCGCGCACTGAAAAGTTACATTTTAAAGCATTTAAAACCCCTTTGTTCCTTCATCGTAATATATATCGTGTTTTTTCGTAAAACAATTTTTCTCTGAGATGTCGTTTCTCTTTGTGAACGACGCAAGCGTCATTGATATTCAGGCTGAAAACGAGGCGATGAATGTTGTGATGCAATTTATGAAATAGAATTATGAAAGCTCTACCGTATTTTCTCTAATAAACGCCCCTCTCCAATAAACCTCCCCTCCAAAATCCAAACAATTAAATGAACGCCCCTATCCAATAAACGCCCCTTATTGGACAGTGGGCGTTAAATAGAAATAGTTTCAAATACCTGCTGGTTTAAAATATTTAAAAGGTCTTACATATCATCAAGCTCTTCTTCTCTTCTGATAAGAGTTCTCTCCCAAGAAGAACGGTATAATATTATGCAACTCCACAAGAAACTCATGGGTAAAATTATCGTTTCGATCGAAATTTCTCTAGTGAGAATGAAAAAAACACGCATCAAGGAAACTTTACATTTATTTTAAAGAGGTGAGTACCCTCTTGAAGTTTTTTTTTCTTTTAACCCATTTGTTTAACAGTCTTTTCCCTTCAATTTCACGATAAATACGGTAGGTATACATTTTTTAAACTCAACAAAAAAACACTTTTATACCCCTTCTAGAGTGAAAATAATTATGCAACAATTTCTTTCTTCCATTTAGCTGTTTTTCTTCAACTTTTCTTGCGAGCTGACACAACTCAAACTGTTTCTTTGAACTTTTTTATCTATGTAGTTTTAAAGTGGTGTATATCTTCCTGCAAATGCATTGCATTGAGAGCATTCCTTTAAAATCAATGGAATAAGCACACCGGTTGAGATTTTATAATTTTACGATTTTTATCGGGAGAAAATCGGGGAAAAGTAACTAATATTTTTACATGTCAATTTAATCTTAGTGATGCAGCTTAGCCAAATGTACTGAAATTAAAACTAGTAAAAGATTTTCTTTCTTTCTTTTCTTAGGATTGGATCATTCGAGAAAAGAGGTTTTCTTCCTTTTGTACACGTGAATTCTTACAGGTTGAAATTCTTCAACAAAGCACAACAAGGATATTCGTGAGGAGAAATTTTTAAATTTCGGTTCTTACGATGGCCACTTCCCGAGATCTCATTGTTGATCGAAAATTGTAGCAGTTGTAATTGTTATTAGTGTAGACTGTAACATGACACTACTACTTGAAGTCTCGTGTTTTTAGCTGCTTAATTCGAACACTGCTTCGTATTCGAACATTTCCCTACTTCGAGAACCCTTTTTTCTGTCGCCTGGCAAAAGTATGCCCGCTAAATAAATACACCTTTCCCGAATTTCTCTTCAAAGGCCGAGTTTTGATCTGATTAGTATATCCAGCCTCGTTTCTTCTATGAATATTATTGTTTCGATAATTTTAACCTTTGTTAGTTAAGGAATTATCTCTATTACTTAAACCCACAGTAGAATAATTAGAGGCAATTTAGATATTTAAAACGAGGTTGGATGTGCTTATTAGACTATAACGGTAAAGGTGTTCCAAAATCCGTTCAATCATGATTCTAAACGGGCATAAAATGAGGAAAACTCAGACACTCGTGAATTCGAACAAAATGTCTGATCCCTTCATGTTGGAAGTATACTTTCTGCTTCATATTTGACCAGTAATGATCCTAGTTATGATATCCTGATTATTATTAACCCTACTTCCGTCACGTACTTTACTATGTCATCGGGTAATAATAACCCTATACTAACTGGTTATGAAGGCATTACCGAAAAATATTGACTGACGTCATAAGTAAGTACGTGGAAGTCAATATTCGAAGGTAATGCCCGAAATAAACAGTTAGTATATGGGTTATTACCCGTGTTTGTGTTCCTTCAAAATTATACTTCGCTTGTTACACAAAAAAAATTATGAACAAACTTTTCTTTCTCATTTTTGTGTATATGACGCGCCATATGTGTTGCAAAAATAACTACTGTCGGGCCATTAAAACCCTCACTAATTCACAGGTAATGGAAATGCTTTCTTTTCGGATCATCTCACTGTGGTTATCTTCGGGGAATTGAAATGTTGCATTATCGTGTCATTAAAATATGATGGCTTACTCCTCGTGGGTAATTGAACTTTCGCGGGTAATTGTTATTGTTGTATTTTCTGGTTATCAAAATATATCGGGCAAGTTAATATGCGCATTTTCGGGTAACTAAAATTGTACTTTCGGGTTATCAACTTCTTGAATGAGTTTTCGCGCGGATTGAGCGAGCCCTGGGTTGACTCACCCTCTGAATAATACACTATTTCGGCGGAGATAACGCAGCCATTATGGATTTTGATGTTTTTGATAACTTAAGTAGGGCATATTTTACTGGATGTGTGCTTTTTTCGCTATGTTTACATAGGAGAAGTAAAACCTGTCGTGGGAAGATGTCTTGATTTTCTTCTTCTTTTTGCACCTATTCTATTATAGACTGTTTAAGAGAACTTTCTGCGCTCAGTCGGGACTTTTTGGAAGAAAAACGGATCTTTTGAATCAATTTTTTCATTGTCAGGCGAAGTCGGATTGACTCTTCTACGAAGTGAACATTATTCATTTAACACACGTGCATAAACAATCACAGAAGGAAAAGTGAAGATGTGAAGTAAATGAAAGAAGAAGAAAAGTATTTATGGATGTGGTTGAAAAAATGAATTGGCACGCAAAGAACATGTGGTGAGTACATAGTCACCTGCCAAGTTTCGTGAAACAACAATGCACTTTTTTACAAGAAAGAAATTTTATCTAAATTAATTCCAATTTTTTTTCTCGGGTGCATGGAAATCGTGTGGTTATGAATTTATGTGGCGCAGGATTCGATTTGAGGGTTTTGAAATGACAATGCTAGTTCAGCAGATATTCAATGGCACATTTCAGTCTATTCAAATTATAACGTTGTAACAAAGCACTTGTTGTACTGAAGCCATCTGCCAAGTTTCGTGTCGAAATGGTTCTTCATTCAGGGAGAGATTGATAAAATCTTCCAGTACTTAATTTACCCAATACACACGTGAGAATTGGGCGTGTTCTCGAAAATTTGTGCAGCCACGATGTCACCACAAGTTTCGTGGCGTGTAGCCATTCTTCGTTCAGGAGATGTTAAGGTTTAAAATATTGTGTTAGCATTAAAAAACGAGCGACCCGAGAAAATACAAGTTCCAACACATAGAGAAATAACGAATGCTCCCCCCAGTTAACGCGGTTCGAGAGTGATTTTTATAAGGAACTATTAAAGAAGGTTCAAGGGACCAAAGAAAATACTTCGTGATCATAAAAGTTCGAGTTATCCGGTGTTCGAGTTACCGGGAGTTCACTGTGCACACACCCACTACACACTCTATGAATATTTTTGCAACACATCGCGCCCCATATCCAAAGTTGCCAAAAAGTTCCTGATGCAAAAGGGGCCTTATGTACACTTCATCTGTTACCATTATTTTCTGAGGATTTTCTGGTGTGAACAACCGCCAAAAATCGAAGGTTTTAAAAAATATTTTAGATAAAAAATTTCTGGATTAATTTATTTGATCGAATTCCATTATTTACTACGGCAGTTGGGAGAAAAAAAATGAAAAAGTGAGTAATGGAGTCTGGTCTCAAAAATATAATACATAATATATATAGGTGGTGGTTTTAGCTATAAAGAAGAGCCACCACACTATTATAATAGGAGGCCACACTATCTGGACGGCGTCCTTCTTATCCCGGATACTACAATGGCATCATAAGGAAAAAGCACAATGAAAACTTAGTATGCCATTGTAGTGTCCATAATCAATCCATCGTTCCTAAATCGACTAAGTGTTGCCTTCGTTCCTAGGATCAATAGGATCCTTATTTTTGAAAACAAAGTACACCCATTCCATCATGCAACTAGCAGATTTTCTTATCAACTGAAGTGGGCTTGTTCTAGCCTGATTAGAAATTATTTTGGGAATTATTATTTCATCCGATAAGAGTAAAGAAAAATGAATGAAGAAAAATAAAAGAGAGTCCATTCTGTCTTTTTCTTATCTTTTCAATTTGTGTACAAAAATTGTGCACAACAACGGCATGTGGTAGACAGCATATTGTACGAACCAAACAACTTAATATGCTACAGTTTGACACCATTTGAAAAAACTGATGCACTTTTCAATCTCTGTCTCTCACAATCTCTTTTCAGTCTTAAGTGTCGATTATGTTACTTGCACGTTTTCCTTTTCTAGTTTAAATGATTTACCCAAACCAATGTTAGAATCGTATTTTTATAAATTTGATTGAGTTTTTATCGTTTATCTCAAATGGCAATGCTTAAGGTCCTATATAGTATCATTGCATATTGCATAATTAGTCCACACCAGACCAGGCCATAGTTATTCAAATAGGGAGCCAACTTTTCGCCCATAAATCTTCTTATACTAATACTAAATCTTGCTTTTTTCTTACCTAACTTTGAAAGAAAGAACTTTAGAAAAAATATCTCAGGAAGTTCGTCAATGGATGTTTATTTTTTCCGTATTAGTATAGGGAGAATCTCCCATTAGGAGAATCTCTAGCTCCATCTTACGGGGTTTTGTTACTTCGTTAAGTTTTTGTACCTTAAGGAAGACATCATAAAGCCGCACGGAGGAGAAGGCAATGCAATGGTTTTTGCGTTCGAAAGTTCATTAAATTTTTTAAACGTTCATTTCTTTAAACGAAAAATGAAGATGATGTGTGTAAAAGTATTTGTTTTTGTTTTTTTTTATTTTTTTATCCAACGCTTTAAGTTTAGTAATAAAGAATAACAACATTGATCGGTGTCAGTAACTATTCTATCCGAGAGATAATCGATGTAGACCTGTTATGTGTTCGTATTATCAGTTCATCATTTTCTACCGATGTGTATTTTTTAATGTGTTTGAATGTAGCTTTTTCGTATCAGTTAGTTTTGACTACTATGCCGAAATGTGTAGCTAGCAGTTTATTTGGTATTATTAAGGTTCGCCTTTAGGGAAAGCAAGGTATCAAGATCATTATTATATTGTTTTGATAGTGTTTGATTGATATCTTTTTGTTTTAGATTAGAAAATTGAATAGTATAGATGAATGTTATACAAGAAGGAATGTGTAAATCATGGTTATATACATATTTACATGGTTTTTGTATCATGATGCACAAGTGGACTTTTGGGTTTTGACTTTCCACAATTCATAGCAGAATAAAGATTTGAAAAATTAAAACGTCTCAGAAGGTATTGTTTTTATTAGATAATAGGGAAATTTGAAAGTATTTTCTTATATGTCAGAAGTTTAACCGTGGTAAGGTAGGAGTATACATTGGTTAGGTAGGAGTATACTTCGTATTGTCTCTTTTCTAAATCTCTGAACATTGGAATTTTAGCTTTTAGATTAACTGTACAACTTTAGAAATCTCTAAATAGGCCAAATAGCACTAAAAAATAGGGATAATAGCATTCTTTGAATGATCGATCCAAAATATTTGTGTTAAATATGATATAATTCCAACATGGAGAAACACAACAATTTTTGTATATACACAGATTTATCATGGCAGTATTGCGTGTAAAAACAATTTATGGAGAAAAACTGTAAAATGTTTTTACACGCTACACTAGTATACTATAAAACTGTGTATATATTGCAAAGGAACGACAATATTTTAAATTTCACGGAGAATTTATATTTATGCGAAAAATTCTACAAATTTTGCCAAAAACCACAAAAAAATTTCCAGTAAATAATACAAATAAGGTACATTAATATGATTCCGATATTATGCATTAACAACAATTATACTCTATTTTTTCATGATCTGTGATGGTCCATACCTATTAGTATAATGAATAACTATGATCTCCCTTTTTATTTAGGTCTCCAATTAAAATTATGTTTCTTGCATAATATAATAAATCATACAAGTATTTGAAGATTATTTAAGAAAGCTATGTAGTTTTAACCTTTAGTGGATTCTGGACCAGGCATAACTGGACAATTAAACTTGCTTGATCTTGCTTTTTCTTATTTTCTATGCTCTAGTGGTGAAAGGCAGAAAAATATTTGTTGAATTTGCAGTCTTTTGTGAATGCTTTGAAGTGTAAAATCTAGCTGTGCAATAATGGTTGTAGAAGCTAAAATTTAAATTATTTAATATTTCTTACATTCAGATGCCTCCAAGGCGCCGATTGCAAAGAATTGTCAATAACGATAGCGAAGATAGTGATGAAACTGCCAAGGGTGTTCCAGTGAAAGTTGCCCGAAAATCATGTCGAAGGAAACCACCACCATCTACAGAACAAAAATTTAGAAAAGCTGAAAATGATTATGATGCAGATTCAGAGAATGAAGGCAAAATGACTAATGAGAATATTTCTGATGCAGACAATAATTATAATGATGCAATATCTAATGACGAGCAAATGAGAGAACGGCTTGGTGATGTTACCAAAAGTGATACAGTGGATATAGTCCCTTATCATAATTTTACTCGTATAAGAGATTGTTCTGTAAGATTGACAAATATCTCGCCTAAATCTGATATGACAACAGACTGTTTAACCAGTGACCAAATAGTTAAAAAAAGGTCTGAGAAAAAATCAAACATTTCTAACAATAAAGAAAATGTCACTCCACCTGACTTACATTCTACACCTGCTCTTCTCCGTGCTTCTCGAAAACTTGATGGTTCTTTGTTTGGATTTGATGCCTTAGAATCAACATTTCCTATCTCTTCTGTTGCAGACAGTTTGGAAAAGAGCCCAGCAAGTGTTTCATCATTCCATTCTCAAGCATCTTTAAGCTGGCCAATCTCTCCAAATAAGCGTAAATTTGAAAATAATGACCTATTCGGATTTAATGACCTTCCTATTGAAGTGCCGAAAAAGAAACAGAAAAGAAAGAAAACAGTTAAAAAAGATCCAGTTGAGCAGGAATTAGAAATGTTACGTTCACAGTTCGAGGAAGTTGAAATGCACGAGTTGGTGATTGAATCAGGATAAATGGTGACTTGTGAATGTGTTTTAAATGTTTTCGTGTTCATATATACAGGGACATCCTTAAGAACATCCAAAATAAAGACAGAATTTTTTTGTCTGGGATTGTGACACATCTTGACTGTGCATCCGTTAAGCAGACCAAGAGGTTTATCTTCTAGGTGGTAAAGAGGTTCCACTGTACAATAATTGTGTTGTGAAATTCTATGGAGGAAGATGTTGGTTTATGGAGAATCCTATATAAAGTCTTGTGGCTTATATTAAGTCAGAATCAGGGGAGCCACTTGTTAACCAGTTCTTGCAGTTGTGTTTAAAAAGAATGAATAAATTTGTGTTTCTGTTGAGTTTGAGTAATGGAATTTGCATTATGAACATGAAGATGAGTACAACTCGAGTACAACAGGTCCTTACGAATATCCTGTTTTTGCTATTTGTTTCAGCCACTTCTCTAGCTTATATAAACTGTTCATTTGAACAAATTGGAAACAATTGACGTGAAGAGAAAATAAAGTAGGAGGAAGCTGGAGAGAGAGACCAGATACAATAATATTATAAATGACACATTATATTATGCAAGAATATGCTTTCATGTTGATAATCCTATTGGAAGTTTTATTTTTCCCATATTTTGTAATTCGCGAAAGTTTTTTTCCTCGAAATTTGTACTAAAAACTGTCATTTATGCCTTTAAAGTAGAGTGCAGCTGTCCTTTAATCGACTTTATCAATCAATACATGACTTCATTTATATGATAGTATTTGTTCAGTCCTGTTTATCCCCAAATTTACATTTTTATCGGCTTTTCCTAAGTTAAATTTTGCAAATAAAAATTAGTGAAAAACCTTTCATCCGCGAAAATAAATTCTCGCGTAATACTTAAATTTGGCACATCCGAGAAAATAAGTTTCCGCGAAAATTAGTTCTCTTTGGAATTAAGAGGACACGCTGAAATAAAAAAACAACATCACTTTGATCATGAAGGTATGTTTCCTATGACGTAATGATTCGAATTTTTTAGTGTCCATGTCACTTATCTTGCTTAATCGAGAGGGGCTGTCAAAAGATGCTGGACGCTGATAAATTTATCAAAATATATAACGAATATAAGTGAAAACGAGAGAAACGTGCTACTCTTGTTGTATACGGTGTGTGTTCAAGTTAGCACTCACGTGGGAATCGAATATCGGCGTTTATTGGAATTTGAGAGGTTGCTTATTCGACAGGGGTCGTTAAAAGATTCTGAGCGATAATACGAATCGCTACGGTATGGAGTGCATTTACCACTAACCGTTTGTTTGTAGCACAGAATTACAAAGTCTTATAACTGATGATAATATTCACTGAGTATTGGAGGTAATTTCAGTGAGACAAAATAATGAGAATTTGTTATTCTCGCAGGTGGAAAGAAAGGGTAATAATCTTTCTTCAGATATTCTCAGGACTTGCCGATTTCTATAACAATTATTAGGTTCGAATTCAACATCATATATATTATTATTCCACGTAAATCAATTGAAATTTGAAAATCTCTACACTCCCAATTTTATTAAGACGTAAATTATAAAAAAAACAAAAAAAAAAAGCCTTTCCATGAATTTTATGAACAGACTTCGTCTCTTTTGTAATAGTATCATTCTTTTATTGTCGTGATCATAAGATTTTGTGAGCCGTGTGTTTTCACCATGTAAGGGAAAATTGAATTCCTGCCGCCTTTTTTCATGGAACTATAGTAAGTATACCGTGTATTGCTTTTCATTATAACTGAGGTGTGGAGAACGCATAATTTCACATTTGGTAAACATTGAAAACTCGTTCCTTTTGGAAGTTGGATTTCATATCAAATAAAAACGATAGGTATATATCTTTTAAATATGTTCGCTTTTACAGTCCGGCGGCTGGTATCAGATATCACACGATACAATTTTAATTAAAGATACACCGATATTAACGAGTATCTGTAAATTACAAACACGATATAAAATCAGAACAAAATTCTCAGCAAGGACATCGTTTTTTTGGCATGTGCATATGTGAAATGTAAGTCAGTGAATCCATTTTTGTTTCTAGTTTTTTCTAGTTATTTTATAATCATAGTTTTTTTAAAATTCGAGCAAAATTATTCCTTTTTCAGATGGGTTTTTTCATTAACCTCGTTTTGTTATCAGTGGCAAGCCTCGTTCTCGCAAATCCCAGTGCGAAGATTATGAAACGAGGTAAGATTTCTATCTCGATGAATTACAATGCCTTATTGGCCCTAATTAGGCCAAGGCAAAAATCGTAAATTGGCCATTTAAGGGCTGTTTTTTGGCCAATCATCAACTTCGTTCATAAAAATTCTTAAAAACTAAAAAAGGTAAATTTTTTGACTTTCTTAAAAGTGTAGCAACACCTTAAACTGTCTGGGCATCATTCTGATCGACAGAACTTCTTTTTGATAGCTGTGGGTCGATATAATAAGCCTGGCTGGTCGAGATGTTATTAGAGATGCTTTTGAGATGCTTTATATTTATATTTTGCGAGGAAAGGAAGGGAAAAGCGAAGAAACATAATTTTCTGTTTTACTTCACGTTTACTTTTTTTCAATCCAGAAGAATAACATTTTTTGCCACAATTTTAGAATTTCGCCATTTCTTTTTACCTTCCTGGCCAAATGGTTTTGCCCCTAATTGGCTGACCCTTTGCCAAGAGCAAATATTTTGTCCAATAAGGACTGGTGGAAGGAACTATCCGTTACACCATCGCTACGCTACACCATCACTTTACGTGTCTGACATATCCAACAAATATATGTATATGGAGTTCCTTAAAACTCTATTTTATTTAAGAAAGAAGAACAAAATGAATTCTGATATATTTTTTGAAATAATTCATTATCGTTCTTTTAATTTTAGATTCTGCGAAACCAATTGGTACGGTAATTTGTTCAATTTTCAAATAGTTCTCGTATATATTTCAAAAACATCCTTACCCTGAATCCTAAGGCCTTCTTTATCAATGTCCATTTAATTAATGTAGTAAGCGATTTTGAAAGAAAGGGATTAAAAACTAACTCTTGTAGGTGGATTAGAGAAGGAAGCTTTGCATGCTCACAATGTTGTTCGTCGGAATCACGTGGATACACCACCACTCGTTTGGGATAAATCGTTAGAAGTTGATGCACAAAATTATGCATTAGTGTTAGCAAACACCAATACGTTTAAACATGCAATAACAAAGGAAGGTGAAAACTTATATGTCGGCACTGGGTCATCAGAAAAGGAGTTTTCAACAGCTGCTTACTTGTGGTTGGTTTTATTGGTGTCTTAATTAATGTTGTTACAGAATTTCACTGTTGTTTGTTTGTTTATTGTTATCGGTATTTCGTAGGTATGAGGAGATAAACCGGTATGAGTATCATGCAGCTTGGAAGTATAATTTCTGGGGAGCTGGTAGTTTAGGGCATTTTACGCAGGTAATCGCCTTTGTTGTTGTCAAATATCAGTAATATTTATGTTTTAGATTCCTAAAACATGAGGTGCAACGACAATCTTTTTATCCGGGGGAGAGGTGTTTGGTGTTTTATGCATCCTAGACCGACGACCGATGATAAAAATGTTGTAAAATAAGTCGTGTGTCAATCACTTATGATTGAGCATCACTATGATTAATCGATTTGTGCACATCTAATTCCTCCCACGTTGGACGTTGGGGTCGTTGGGGAATTGTACCTGAACATATCATTCATAATGGATGCACTTTCAAAGCGGATTTCCACTTTTTTTTCTTGACATGGGAACAAGTACTTTTTCCTGAAACTGAAATTCAACTTTTGTAACCCAAATATTTAGTGAGAAAAAATGAGATTAATCCTTTCCGGCATAGTTTTTTGTCTCTACAAAATCATGTTTTTATAAATTTTAGATGGTATGGGCAAACACCAAGAAAGTTGGTTGCGCTGGTTCAATCATTCCATCGGGTGGTGGCTATCAGAAAACCTATTACGTGTGCCGTTATTCGCCTCCAGGTAACATAGCTGCACAATATACGTCGCAAGTGAAACCATTGAAAGAAGTTTCAATCCCAACAAATCCCGAAGTTTTTGCATTAAAGAAAACTTGCGCTGATCTCGATCCTGGTTACTGCTCCACTTTGCAGAAGAGCATGTGTGACCTTGCTGGATTTGCACAGTTTAATAAAGTGACATGTCCAGCAAGTTGTAGTGTTTGTTAAAAACAATAAGAACATTATTCAAAAGTTTGTTTATTGACTTTTCCCCTGTAAATCTTAAATATGTCAAAGATATTTCAGCTTTATGGCACAATTACCCATGATTTAATGACTTCCCTCTTGTTCAGAAATTGAGATGTATTTTTCGATTCATTAAGATATATATAAACAGTTTCACATATTCTAAGCGTGTTACCCCAAGTTTCCAAGTTTGAGGGAAAAAAACTCTTTTATATTGCATTAAATGGATATGGAAAGGATCTGAAAAATATGACAACTATTTGAACGTCAAACCACCTTCCCCTTTAACATGCCGGTAAACTTAAACTAGTTGTGTTATACAATTTCTATAACATCATCGTCTGCTTCATCTACTCTGTCATCCTCCCATCATCACTATCCTGTCACTTCAAGATCACTTTTTTTGCAGATTTTTCACTTCTTTCCAGGGGACTTTTGAAACCTTGGCAACATTGAGAATTCAATAAGATATACATTATGAAAAGCCCACAGAATTCCACAGAAAATAGAACATTCTATGATTAAAGCACAGTTGCTCTATAAAAGTGATAACTTTTTTTCACGTTTACTTTGGCGTGGTTTTGGAAGATAATGGAATTCAGAATTCTTTGGTGAGCAGAAATCCTAAATGCATGCATTACATTTGGTGAAATAGATCTCTTTGACGGGAAGCCTCGTAGTGGAGTGCTCACTTCCGGTTTAATAATAATAATAATAATAATAATAATAATAATAATAATAATAATAATAATAATAATAATAATAATAATAATAATAATAATAATAATAATAATAATAATAATAATAATAATAATAATAATAATAATAATAATAATAATAATAATAACAATTTTTTTTTTTTTATAAATTTTTAGCTCACTTCCGGTTTGGGAGGATTCCCTTACCGAGTCATACAAGCGAATGTTACAGCGTGAATGAATCCCAGCAAGAGGAAAGGAATGATGGCAATCGTGGTTGTCTTGTCGAATGGTTGCTGTCAGTACTGTGTACTGCAGCGTAAATGCGGGGTGCACAATAGAACTGCATACACAATACCCTTATTGATGGCAGTACCTCAAGGAACTAAAGAGGGCATCCTGAGGAAATAATAATACTAGAGGCATTTCTCTGATGTGTTGGTCGAAATAACGAAACAATTGGAAGTAATTCCTATTTATTTCAATTGTGTCTTACATTTGTGAGTGCAACAACCTCAGCAACTTCAAACTTTTAACATACTGCGCACGTCTTTGGGCAGGTTTTCTTGTTGTACTGTGCAAAGCCACTTGTTGAACACATATTGATGTGCAATGATCCACAGTACGCTGGGTTGGTATCAATACAGCTGCTAATCCGTATAAATGTCTGCGGATTCAACAGGATTTTTTCCAAATTTCTTAAAGGCTTCACCTCTGTACTGTATTGTCCAGCAATATTACCAGCGGGTGAATATCGGCATACGTAATATGTTTTGTATGATCGAGCATCGGTC
Organism: Turritopsis rubra; assembly: GCA_039566895.2. Classification (NCBI taxonomy): domain Eukaryota; kingdom Metazoa; phylum Cnidaria; class Hydrozoa; order Anthoathecata; family Oceaniidae; genus Turritopsis; species Turritopsis rubra. Next base: position 11,280,598 of record CM077623.1, on the reverse strand, counting down.
GGAATAATACTTCCGGCACACCCAACTCTTCTTGAGCCCGCCCACACCATCTAAACGTTACAAAAGTATATGAATAAATTTGGTTTCAATAGTTTACTTTGCGTCGTAGGTTGCCATTTTTCATTTTTCTTACCTGTGTAAAATGCCCTAAAGGGCCGGCACCCCAAAAATTGTACTTCCATACGGATTTGTAATCGTAGCGATTTATTTCTTCATACCTGGAAGAACAGGAATCAGTAAAAGAGCGAAAAGAAATCTTCAATAATATATAGCATATATCTGTCCATTTGTTCTGACCTATCCATGTCTGTTCTGATCCTTGATCTTCAATGAAATCTCAAGTGTTCAAGTACAGTGAAATCCCGATATTACGAACCCCTGATCTAACGAAATCTCGATATTACGAACCCAGTTCTTATTTCCCTCTCTTAACAAATCCTCTTATAATCTCTCAGTTCGAAGAACTCTCGATGTAACGAAATGATAATTCCCTTCATGGTTCTTTCCCTTCATACTTTAAGGAAGCATCATTTACCAAGATCATCTTCTGAAGATTTTCCAGAAGCTATTCTCAAACTATAAACGAAACTTAATAAAACACGGGTGAAACTAACCACAAGTAAGCAGCTGTTGAAAACTCCTTTTCTAATGACCCAGTGCCGACATATAAGTTTTCACCTTCCTTTGTAACTGAATGTTTAAACGTATTGGTGTTTGCTAACACTAATGCATAATTTTGTGCATCAACTTCTAACGATTTATCCCAAACGAGTGGTGGCGTATCCACGTGATTCCGACGAACAACATTGTGAGCATGTAATGCTTCCATCTCTAATCCACCTGAAATAATAAAGTTTTCAGTCTTCAATTTGACAGGCAATGATGAGGAAGTATCCGTTATTATTCATAACATACAGTTTATTAGAGACCATAACAGTTTCATGGTGTAAACCTTGTTAAATTTGTTTGGGTCAGTGAGCATTAGGTCACGCGATGTCCCGTTCATTCAAACGCTTTTACAAAACTTTTCACCAAAAGTTTGATGGCCTCAAATAAGCAAATAAATATACAGCGAATTGTTTAGAAAAAAACACGTCTTCTTCCAACGTAGCATTTTTTACAAATAGTAATTAAAATGGACTTACTTAGAATTGTTGCTGTGCCTAAAATACAAAAGTAAAAACAATGAAAAAAAAGTGATATCAAATTTCAAACGTTCCTCAAAAATTAGGTGGAAAATATAAATGCGTTTCTTTTAACCTCTTCCACAGGGCTTTTTGCCTTTTCAATATATAGTATATCGAAAAGGCAAGAAGCCCTGGGGACGAGGTTGCGTTTTTTAACTTAAGAAAAATTTAAAAGAGATTCTGTCACATATCCCATCTCTTTTTATGAGCTTATGGAAGTCCTGTTTTATGGAAGTCCTGTTTTTTGGAAGTCTTGTTTTTTGGGTTGTTTTATCCAATTTTTTTCAGTTGTTGTATTTTCTCATTGTGAGAAAATTTAAAATATTTATTTTGTTGGAATAAAAAAGTGTTAGGAAGCCAGATCAACTGCGTTTCTATGCAATCGAACCTTAAATAAAACTTATTTCGTGTGTACCTATTTCGCGTACTTGCTCATCGTCCAAATCATTAAATAAAGGAAGAATTCCAAGGCAATTCACGGTAACGGCAAACCCAATCCAAACCAAGTACAATCGCATACTGTTAACCTTAAAATAACAAAGGATAATTTTTAGCCAGATCCTTTGGGTAAAAGCCCCCAAAATATTCAGATGATGCGTTGCTTCACGAAAGCAGCTGCTGGAAGTATCTTGAGTGGCGTGTGGGGGTATCTTTTCTTTTTACATAATCCGTAGAAAAGGAAGAATGGAAAAACTAATTTAGAAAAACAACCATGAACCTTTCAATTTACCTTTTAATAGCAGTATCGAAGATCCTTTTCCTCCTATCACAGCCAAGATTATTCTGGACTTTTTTTGGTCTTCTTCTTAACTTCGGTTCTACATACTCCACGTACGTCAAATGTAATATAGAGAAACAGTCACCATGTTGAAAAAGAAACTGACGACCCCTCACTAAGAGAGTTTCACGCTGAGCATCCTGTTACAAAAGAAATTTAGTTTCAACTAAAATTCTATACAAGCAAAAACTTGCATGTTCGAACAAGTTAAAAAGGAAAAAGAAAAAAAAACTTTATAAGAAACTTCTGTTTTTTCAATTGCATTTGCGTCACTAGTATAAAGAAATAGATTTAGGAATTAAAATTAAAAATTACACACATGAAAGGGGATGAGGAAATAAAAGGCATTACAATAGCAAAGTCGTTTGAACTTTAATATTTCGGTTATGTTTCAAGCTGGTCATTTCAATTTTTACCATGTTATGAAATCAACTCATTTAATATAGCTAATAACTACTTTGTCCCCAAGGTTTCTTCGCCTTTTTTGATATATGAAAAGACAAGCCCTGGGGGCGAGGGAGAACTTAATTCACCAGTTCAAACGAACGTCTGTATTATTATATTGACTTCTTGTTGGAAATTGTTTTGGCCAAAAATCGATTAACCAATTCAATATTTGTATTTTTGATCTCCTTTCCAGCAGAGCTTTTGTAAATCAGCCATTTATCTTCTATCAAAAGTTTGCATTGAAATGAGTGTTTGAATGTGCTGCTTAATCTGTAAGCCGATATTTCGATCGCAATAAGTGAAGAGTTTATCGTGTCATATGGATCTGATTATTTACGATGGGCTACGTTTCTAGAGAACCCTTCTCTCATTCCCGGGTAGGTTGAATGAGAAAAAGTTGTTTATATACCATTAAAAAACGGATTTAAATCAATATTTCGCATCTTTTTAATTGGTGTTATACAAACCGGACATAAAAGTACGGTTCTCTCGAAAACGTAGGCCAAGGTACACGTTTTTTTTTTTATTAGAACCTCGTTTATAAGAACATTCAGGCTGAGATTTGGCCAAAATCTAAGAACATCGAAAGAACACTGCCAGGCTGAGATTGAGAAAAATAAATAAATCAGTCAATGTTTGATTGTTCAAATATAAAGAGCTATTTCTGATATCAGTCTATTTAGATATATACATAAACTACAATAAAACAACTTCTACCCCATCAAAATCCTCTATCCCTATAAAATCCTTTATTTTATTATTAATAAAAAAAGTGTCTAGGATAATTCGTCTAATTATGAAGCCTTTTGTTTCAAATTTATCATATGTAGCTATGAAATGTTTTTTCAGGTGAAATGGATAAGGGTCCTTGTCAAATAATTTTTTTCTTGTTTTTTGTTTGAATTTCTATTAAGAACGTCAGTAAGAACACCTGAGGCTGAAAATCTTCAGAAAAATAAGCACATCCAGCCTCAGCCGAAATTTAGGTGTTCTAATAAAAAAAAAAACGTGTAAATCATCAGGTCCATGACATGATAAACTCTTGATTTATTATGAACAATACTTGTCCGACACAAACAAAATCTTCCAATATTATTCGTTTAATTGAACCGATTCCGATTTGTACGACAAATTGAATTGTGAAAACGAAGCGCTAGCCATTCCAAAATTTATCCCACACCAATACCATCGATAAGAACGAATCCATATCAACAATGAGAAAAAAGACTCAGAAATAGCTAGAGCGAGAAGTTGTTTTAAAGTAATTTTTGGAAAGAGCATAATTTCAGAGCAAACGTCTTCCAAAAGCGTCTGAACGAACAAGGCATTACTTGACCTCAATGGCTCAAACACACGAAGCTGTAAATGTCTAAAATTGTATACAGCGAATTGTAAACTTAGCAGTTTCTTATAGCCGTTTATTTCATCGTATAAGTTGTTTTTTAAACTAGTTTTTATACAACCACATCTACATCATGCACTACTGTGTGCGCTATTTCGATGTAAGAGCCAATCAATATTTTGGAATCGAAATTATAATACCATTCTTCTTCTTCTTCTTCTTCTTCTTCTTCTTCTTCTTCTTCTTCTTCTTCTTCTTCTTCTTCTTCTTCTTCTTCTCTTCTTCTTCTTCATTATAGTATTGAAATACCAGTTTGGACGCAAAAGGTGCTAACTAAAGGCCGGTTTCTAGTTCACACTAATGGTACAATCAATACCAATAATGCATCCTTTCTATCCATGGCTGAAGGGAAAAAGCCAAAAAAGCTTTAACAACTTCTTGGGAAAGAATTAAAAAAGTGTAATTTGATAAAATTTATTTCATCCGAACCAGCCGATATTAGATCAGTGTCAGTTCTATTTATCTTCAAACAGTTTGGAACATTCCAAATTCACCAAATACCCTCTTGGAAATGAAAGATGAAACGTGCATGGAGATAGTGTGGTTGCTCATTGATGAAAAACAAAAGAATCATTCTTGACAAAAATGATACGGGGTTTTAAGCTCAAAGCGTGACAGAAATATTAGTCCACAAACACAAGCTAGTGTACACTGAGAAACTTAACTGAGTCATTTTGACTACCCCAGTGAAGTCTATGATGAATGACTATCTATGGTAGTCAAAAGGTTGTCATATTATAAAGATCTATTATGGTGAAAGAAAAATAGAAGTTTAGATTGAACATAAACTACTGCAGAACTATGTTATATTGCTCCCTGGTTCTGTCGTATACGAAGCCAAGTTATTGGGAGAAGCCAGTATTTACATCCACAGAGATAATATGAATGACACGTAAAATTAACTTGCAAAATAAATAACCAAGTTGCTCTAAATCATTATGAGAAATTTACGGTACACTCTTTTTACGGTAGCAGCGAAAGCGAATACCGTATTAAAACACCCTTGGACTACTACTACTACTACTCCTCCGGCCGAAATGACATTTAGCCCACGCTTTAGACTCTGCGAAATTCCCTTTACGAAATTATATAAATTGTATGAACGAACGCAGGCTAGGAATTTTCAAAAGCTTATCAAAACATTTAATAAGTATTTTTTTTTTTTTGGTATTTTACCAGTCATTCACGAAAAAATGGATCTTATTCCCATGAAATACAAAAAGGAGAATTTCAGTTACTTCTAATGCGTAGTATTTCACTTGAAATGAAGTATTATTTTGTTGTCGATGCATTCGGCTCACCTACAGTTCATGATGAAAAGCTTTAACTCTATTAAACGACCTTCTTATAAGTATTCTTGTTTGTTCTTTGAACGTTTTTGTTTACTTTGTTTAAAACCCAGTATTTGGATGGATTTTTCGTTTTTATTTATTATAATATTTTTTTCGATGAAGACGTTTTTATTTTTGTTTCATTTTTTTTTGTAAAAGATATTTTAAAATAAGATAAGTATCCATGGTTACAGCTCACAAACGCATATTTCTTTTGTTTTAAGCAATGCTGTTTCTTTCTTGTTTACATTTAATAAAGTTTAAACCTTGTTTACACTTAACCCTCATTAGTGTGTGAGTAGTTTTAAGAAAACTAGTCTGGTAAGGTGTGAGATACCCATAATATATAAACCACTGGACATTTCTTTTTTCAGTGCAAATGAACATACAGTAATTTTGAATGGTTTTCATAAAGTTTTGATTGTTATGAAGGTACTTAAAGTTTCAAGCAAAAATCCCATCACACGGTTGTTTTCTCAATGAATGTTTACAGGACGAGTATAAGAAACCCCACCCCTCTAACGAAGGGTTAACAAAGTTTAAAAGTAAAACTCGGATGAATGAGTTTGTATCTATTTTGTTCGTATTGCGAGTTTTGAAATGCTGCTAACGTTTTGCACCATATGGTTCTTGTTTAATTAAGAACACACTTTATAAGAAGAAATTATAAGAAATCTTGTTCAGAATTTGATGATTAAGATCAGGATTAGGAACATTAGGCTCAAATCGGACAAAAAAATAAGAACATTGAAGCTCAACAAAATTTGACTGGTTCTTATAAAAAAGGGTGTATTATGATTTAGTTTTTGTTAAGGGCAGATGTGGATACATAGATTTTTAAATTTTCGATTCTTTTCTGACACTGAAGCGTCTCTGGTTGATTAAGTGAAAAGTTAGGATTTTTATCACTATGAGACACTCACATTCGGCATAATCTATTTGATATTTCTGCATCTGTCCCTGACTATGAGTATAGTTCTCTTTTTCTTCAGCTAAGTTTTAAATTCGGATAATTGGATCTGGACAAACGTGTTTGCCAAATTGAATATATTTATATTGTTTGTCAGTCTAGTATTCATAATATATAATTAGAGTTTATCATGTCATAGACCGGTTGTTTTTGTTTGCGACGTTTCGACAGTTACTACTGTCATCATCGGGCGTTTGTAAATGAATGATGTAAAGTTTATATATGTTTTCAGTAGGATCGAAATTAGGATCGAAATTATTTCGGACCTGGAAGGAAGCAATGTCAATATTTCGGACCTGGAAGGAAGCAATGTCAATAATTTGTTTTGCGTAGAGCTGGAAACCATATCGCAGGAACATTATACGATGTACTATTAATACTGGAATTGTTTTTGACACTGTATATAGTCTCTTTGACTTTTCGAGCAGTCCATCCTTTTTCCTTGTCAAGGATCTTTCTATTCTCCCAATCAAACTTGTGGTCATTAGTCCAACAGTGGTCAGCAATTTCGTTTTTGGTTACATCGCCATTCCGTACGGCTCGCATATGTTCTTTGATGCGTTGCTCAAATGTTCTTTTTGTTTCTCCTATATAAACTGATTCACAATCACTACATGGAATTTGGTATATCACGTTATTTGTGTCGTTCATTGAGATCTTGTCTTTCGGATGAGATAATATGTTACGAAGAGTTTCCGTTGATCGAAATCTGCATTTGATGTTGTGTGTACGGAATATTCTTTGTAAAGCATTACTGATACCAGATACACAAGGAATACTAATAGTGGTCACCGGTTCTTGTTCTGTTGATTTGTGTTTGCGTTGTTGATGTGTGTTATTGCTAGTGGTTATGTAGCTTGTTGTTTTTATCTCCTTCAATGATTGTAATATTGAACTTTGTAACTAACGGTTTCAAATTAGTTAAGTTTACAATTAACAAGATTTTGTTGTTGTAAATATAATACTTTCTAATGAAGTTATTTTCCTTGAAAAATAGAACTTCCTTGTGTTAGATAGTCAAAGGTAGTCAAACTGATTCACATAAGGTAGTCTTATTACGGACTGTAAAATGATTATACCTTTTGTGAGTCATATTGACTCAGTTAAAACTTTCAGGGTAGGTGGTATGTAGATAGAAATTATGATATTGTTACCTTTGTATATACCACACACGGAAAAAAATTTGATTCAATATTATTTTGTTATTCAGTACCTAAAAGGGAAAAATCGAGTCTGGGATTGATTATTATCTCAAAGAGTCATATTCTAGTTATGGCGATTGTTGCAGTTTTTGTTAACATCTGAAACAACTGACAAATTCTTGAAAATAAATATTTGGTTAACCGACCAGCTCTGAAAGTTAATTGTCTTTGAAAACTGTTTTTTTATAACGTCATATCTAAAAATAAATTAGTAATCCTTGTAGTAGAAATGAAAGTTGTCATTAAAGTCCTTAGCTACTATGTTACATGTCCCTGTTTCGAAGTAATTGTTATTTGAGTATTTTCTGTCGTGGGACACACCACGTTGTAAAGAAACGAAAGGTATGAAATGTGAAAAAATGATCAACTTTGAACACAAAGATGTTAGGTTCGAAGTAGAAAATTGACGTTATATGAAAAACAAATACCAGCATATGTTCGCCATAATGAAAATATCGTTCTAATGTGGTTTAGGTGACCAACCCAAATAAACTACATGCTAATTTTATTGAACAAAAAGATATTAAGATCGTTTTCCTTGGTTGTTTCTGTCCTCCCCCACCTTAAACGTACAGTCCCATTATAACAACTTACAAGACAGAAATGACATATAATGTCTGGCGAGATTTTTTTTCCCATGGATTTTGTCAATATGTACATTCAACACGACAAAGATCTAAATATTTTTCTTACGCCAAAACATCAGTGAATGAATTTGTTTACGATCAAATATTATCGTTAATTCTATTTTCTCAGAGTGCCACCAGGGTTCTGTCTTTATGTTTTGTGAAAACAAATAATTAATAATAATAAAAAGTTATGAATGACTTGATTGTATGTGTGCAATACAAGTTTGACACTCAACCCGTTTGTTTTCCAACGGAAGTTATTTCGTTTTTACCATTTCATGTTTTTTTGTTCACATGAAGTCCAGTTTCTTATATTATATATAGCTTTTCTACTGTGTTCTACTGTGAAAATAAGATTAGAGTGTTCAGACATTTTTGGTTTGCCTTCGCGCATGAACGTTGGTTTAGTGGTGGTGGAATAAAATGGCGTTATCAGCATATCTGCTTGTGGCATGTATCATCAGCTTGACGGATTATTATGAAGCCGCCAGGAAGTTAGACTTCACGATAAAAGGGCCGAAGTCCGTACATGATAAAGTAGCGATTGTTGGGGCGGGACCGGCGGGTGTACACATGGCGTATTTGCTCCAACAGAAAGGCTTTAAAAATGTACGTATCCTTGAACGTTCATCGAGGATTGGCGGTAAATCGCAAACGATATATCATCTTGGAACACCGCATGATATTGGGACGGTGTACTTGTCGCCAGACTATGGCAACGTGATGGAGCTTTTGAAGAAATACGTTCCCAATGACCTGGCTCTTCTCCCGCCTGCTTCGATATGGTTCGACCAGAGGGGTCCCATTACTTACCGAGATTATTTTAATGGCTTTGTGTTTAAAAGTTTATTTTCGAAAGGTATTCCAAAGGAAAAAATGTTCATGGCTGTCCTCGAATCAATCATGAGGTATATAAAGTTGCATCAGTCCATATTTGGATTATATGAAGGGGAAATTATGCCGGAACCGAGCGAAGAAGTATGTTTTATGCTTTTAAACTATATTTAACATCCGAACTCAATTTCACATTCGACAGTTGAATTCTTTAAATCAAGATTGAATCAACGAATACACCTTTCCTGAATTCTGTTTAAACGCCGTGTTTTGACCTAGATATCAATATTGCCTCTTATCATTCTACTGGGAGTTTTAGTAATAGAAATAATTTCCGAGTAATAAAGTTAAAACATTATTAAACTAATAAATTTCATAAAAACGAAGCTGGAGATGTACTTATTAGGTCAAAACACAGCGTTTAAACAGAAATTTGGAAAAAGTGCATCAACTCATATTTTCAAAACATTTAAGGCTGCTAATTGTTTCTGTTCAGAAAATTGATGCCATGACCGATAGCTTCCATATATTTTTTGGTTGTTGACTGTACACTGATCTAAAGAAAAAAGTTCAAAATTGAAGCATAATGGCCAATCTATCGTAGATGACCTTAGTAAAATGGCCTGTCACGAATTTTTTTAAGGGACCAGTCAACGAAAAGTAATGCAAAAATGAATCGTCCAATGTAGTTTCACAGGATGGATTTCAAATTAACACTACACTTCGTGTCTTCTTTGCTTAACTAAAGTACCTTAGTATCTACATTTGCCAATCCTATGGCATAACCTTGATATGTTGCCTTTTAAGCTTCTACAACAAAATTATGCATTTATAAATGCATTTAATTTGATATTAGTTCATAGAAAGATAATTATATTGTCTGAAATCTGAATCTTCTTTTACGAGCACTTGTTTGTTTTGACGCATGGGTCCTACTTATGGCAGCCATTTTAGCTTACAAAATTTAATCTTGAAACAATAGGTTGCACGATCCACTGTTCTTTGGACCAGTCGTTATCGTTTATATAGATGTGTATGCGACATAATTTACGGAAAAGTCTGTAGGAATGAATCTTTATGAAATATAAGGTCTATCGCCCAAGAGACACAAAAAATGGGAAGAATTTGCAATGACGATAATGATAACACGTTTTTGTTTAGAAGCGAAAATTGATTCGTGGTACATTTCAAGATTATATTGTCCGAAATAACCTTACATTACTTATGCCGATTTTTCAAGCTTCGACAACGATACAAGGTTTCGGTCATCCGGATGAAATAGCTGCTTTATACGGACTAATGTGGAACACACCTGCCGTCATGGCTGGTTTCATGAAAAGACTGAAAGGTCAGAAAGCAGGTAAGGTCCTTGTTACTCTTTCAATCGTAGCCAACTGGATGATCACAGTGGGACTTTAGAATTAAGTTTACCTCGACGACCTTACGATCCCCCCCTCCCCCCTTTAATTTATGTAATTTCTTCTCAATCAAGGTTTTTGTTATTCCGACCGACATTGGTAAGCTTTTGGTCGGTCGCTGTTGCCTCTATGGCATCCTTTAAATGTTGTTCCCCATCTCAGCACTACGTATTATTTCAAAAACTTCAGAAAAACCATTTTTTACAACGAATTTGAGTGAAAGACATTCGAATTCAAATTCAATGATTTTAACAGTATAAACATCATCTTAAAAGAGTAAATAAATGGAAAATATTGAATAAAAAACTAATAGAACTTTGACTTCGGCTAGGTTTCTTATATAAAAAAAACAAACCCAAAAAGTGATTTCGGAGGAGTTAATGGATAGCAAGCTATACTGGTGTTAAAATCGAGCATGTATATACGCTCATTCGATACAAGCCAAAACAACGAAACTTAAATAGAGGCGTTCGTAAAAAGGCGTTTTTCAAGCAAAACTGGGCGTCAAAACTCAACTTTGTTGTGTCTTGTTGATATTGATTCGACATTCTCATTAACATAAACTGGTTCTATATTTAACCCATTAAAGTTAAAAGCTGAATCGATGTGAATTGGCTGTATTCCCTTGTGTGCATTTTCACCATTATCGCGTTCTTCAATAAGTGGTCCCTTCGGTGCTTGTTGCCAAGCTGCACCTCCGTTGTTAAGTTGATTAAAACTTTTGCTGGAATTTCTCGATATACGTGAATGATTTTGTCGTTCTTCCTGTGATTTCAAAATATCTGATCTGATATTTCTGTGTGTCTTTAACTCTTCTCTTTCCTCTGTCATTTTGTTCACCAAAACGTCAGACAGGTTCTTTCTTATGCTGGAAATTTTATAACTTATAAATTCCTTCATATCAACTAAGTATGATAATACAGTTCTGAAATCCTCAAACTTTTCACCACTTTCCATTTCATCATTTTAGAGAGTATTAAACTTATCAACTTTCTCTCATGTGTCAAGCTCCAAGTTCAAAGTTTCTTTAAGGACTTTGTAAGTTCTCCAGAAACTTTCACAAATAAATAACTGTCACCACCCTTTCTTTTTCTAATATACAGTACTTTTGTCTCACATAAATTTTTTAAAGTGAGTTTAACTTTTTCTGGTTCCAAATCCACTGATTCTGTGATAATTTTATAAACATCCGCTTTTTTTCTTCTACGATGTATTTCTTTAATAACATTTAACACCACTTTTTCTGAATCCATCTTATGTGCTAGTTCCTGTGCTACGTGTGCTGCTGCATCCGCCATCTTTTTATATGAAAAATAACTGTTGTTAAAGAGATTAGTGGATTAGTTCGAATGTTTCAAAACCTAAGTGTTTTAAACACTGGGATAGAATGGTCATTAGAAAAGTCCCTTTGTCTGGAAGCTGATTGCCAAGTGCTATTGTCGCGATAAACAGAGTTTATCTTGAACTAACTAATTGTAGTTTATTTTGCTTTCACTTTGATCACGTGACATTAAATAATTGTTGTGGGTTGGTTGTAATTTTGTCGCGATAAACAGAGTTTAACTTGAACTAACTAATTGTAGTTTATTTTGCATTCACTTTGATCACGTGACATTAAATAATTGTTGTGGGTTGGTTGTAATTTTGTCACGTGATCAAACTGAGTGCATGTTAAAAATAGCCTATCGAACAGATCAAAGGACATTAAACATTGCCCCTTGGTAGATCCGACCCTGTTGTAGTAACAAAAATGTACGCAGATTAAGGAAACGGTGATATCGTGCAGTGGTCGATTTTATTCAAAATTAACCGTCAACTCAATAATCGCCAGCGCCTGTTAAACGCCCTTATGGCTCCTTCCAAAGCAACAGAAACCTGGTAATTACTCCTTTTTTGTCCTTAATTCGCGGGCAGGATAGCCAACCACTACGGATGGAATCCCAAGGACTTAAAACTTCCCGTTAGTTTCTTTCTTATATGTCCTTCGTGCCATCTCAAATTTGGTGTAAAACAGGGCTAGTGTAAAACAGGGCTAGTGTAAAAAGGGATAACAAGGATACCCCTTTCTATAAAAATAAATACACGCTTAATCAATTGTGTGACAATTTAACAGTTCCGAAACCTGATCTTATCATTGTCCCAGTAGAGTTTAATTAACCCTTTCTTTTTTTTCTTCCCGAAAAAGCTGAAAGTTCTTCCGTGTTTTTCAATCTTTGAGCAAGTTGAGTTACTATGCATATCCGATATTGAAAGTGATAGTTAAAGAAAAAGATAGCATTGTCATATACAAAAAAAATCATTACATTAATACGAGATTCATTTATTTGTAATCTTGATTAGCTATCATCAATTAATTCTTAATTACCTTTCATCAGTGACATCGACGTTGCAGCATGTTTGCTATAACCACGTGCTTTAGTTTTTTTACCAAACGCTTTCAGAGTTAATTTACTTTCCCTTTTGTATCTTTAAGCAAGACAAAACAAACATTCCATATATTTCCTATTCAAAACTCCAATTCTAGCAAAAGGAGAATTACTGACACTATTACTGCTGCAAGGACCAAAGGGAGAAGTAAAAACAGAAGTACCCTTTCCTCTAACTACATTTGCGTCAAACGATAGTGTTCGTTAAACACCAACACGGTTTGAAGCAAAATGTTGTTTATTTCGCTGGTTTTTGTATATTTGTTTACACGAGTCTTTTGTATTAATCCTGTTTGTGAAACATTGAAGGACGCAAGCAAAACGAGTGCAAATCATTCTTGTGTGAATTACAGTAAAGTATTACCTGATGGCTTTTGCATGGATTTTATGAAAGACCTGTCAATTGCTCAAGATGAACGTGTCGCCAAATTACATGACCTCTGGTTGAGCACGTTTCCCATTTATCTTAAATGGGTGTTTCCGCACACCAGCCGGCGTTCTAGGTACGCACGTATTCTGAAAACAAGATTTAATTATGGTTATCCTGTAGAACATTTGCTTGAACAGTTAGCTGGTTTGCTGGCAAACGTCTCCAAAGAATGTTTGCAGAGTATAAAGTGGTATTTGTGTCACGCATACCATCCAACCTGCTACAGTTCAACAGAGGGCGAAACAGTTTTATTCCGACCACGCCATAAGACATGCCTAAACATTTTGAGTAATCAATGCAATTTAAAAGAATTGACTAAGCATCGCGTAGTACAACATTTTTGTAACGTGTCAGAGAATATAGACATTTGTTTTCCCTTCGGTAATAGCACAGAGGAAGGTAACCTGCAGTCAAACTCGTATCCAAACGTTCGTGAAATCCGTCATAAAACGTCGGATTGTTATTTTGGAAAGGGATTAATGTATAACGGTACTATAAACACGACAAGCAGCGGAGCTAAATGTTTGAGATGGGATTCCAGCATGCTACCGAACTACCTGAATCCTTTCGTATCAGAAAATTACTGTCGTAATCCACAAGGTCATACGATGAAAAGTCCATGGTGTTATGCAGTGGGACTTTAGAATTAAGTTTACCTCGACGACCTTACGATCCCCCCCCCCCCCCCTTTAATTTATGTAATTTCTTCTCAATCAAGGTTTTTGTTATTCCGACCGACATTGGTAAGCTTTTGGTCGGTCGCTGTTGCCTCTATGGCATCCTTTAAATGTTGTTCCCAATCTCAGCTCTATATGATCTATCCTGAGATTATTTTATATCTGAATTTGTCGAGATACTTCTTTATCGAACATTTGTGTATGAGAACAATACATTTGAGGGCATTTGGCCAAAGTGTTTTTTCATTCTGCAGACACGCTTCTATTAAATAACACACCTAAGGGGCTGTTCATATGGATAAAAATTACCTCGGTAAGTGGGATAAATTTTCCCCACTCTATTTAGCGAGAACTCGCCCCTCTTGGGAAATGCTATAAAAATTTACATTTGCGTTGATATGACAAAACATTTCCTACTACCTGTGAATTAATGTCTATTTTTCATATTAGGTTTTTACATGCTCAAATCTGGATTCCAAAATCTCTGGGAAACCATAGTCCAAAGAGAGAATCTGCAAGTAACGTTTGATGTGGAGATATACCGTGTTTATCGCGAATATAGAAAGAATTGTCAAGATATATGGTTGTACAAAACAGAGGGCGACAGTAACGCCCGGTGGGAGCATTATGATTTTTTGATATGGAGTCCAGAAATGAAGTCTAGCATGGATAGATGGCGCAATGTGATACTAAAAGAAAGGAAACTTTTTAGTGGCACATCACCGACATATTTCACATCGTCGATTGTTGAAACTGAAAACCAACGACTGGGTGACACACCCATCAATTATTGGCTAGATAACATGATGAAGAAACGTGATCATACCGTGTGGGCGCAAAGAGATTCGTATTCAGCCATAAATGGTTTTAAAGGACCATCATACGCAAACGGAACCTTTCCAAAGGGTCCAGGTAACGAGTCTGTGCAATCAAGCGTTTGTTATCAGATGAGTAAGACCTCTGTCGCGAATGATTCCCTTAAAAGAATTCTTACAAAGCACTTAGAGAAATTTTCAGCGACCAATATAAAAATCGTTAAACTGAAGACGTGGTCATACTTTCCGAGGTATTCCTCTGACGATATGGAGAACGGTCGGCTGTGGAGGATCTTGGAAATTCAGGGAAAGTATGCGATGTGGTATATAGGCTCATCGGTATGTTTCGAAAGTGTCAAATCTGTCCTTCATTACAATACGCTGATCGTTGAAAATATGGAACCTCCCGCAAACAATTAACAACGTTTAAATGCGCACATTTTGATTGGATAAGACAATCGCATGACGTATAATTCGTCAACCTACTTATATGTATGTTATATCTATAAGTTATATAATCAATAAAATGTATAAGTTAGTTAAGTTAAAACTTTATTTCAAGTTGGTCACATTTACATAGTTAAAATCTAATTAAAACCAACGTAATAGGACATAAAACAAAAAAAATATTTACATGGCGGAGCATATCCTGCATGGGCAATATAAGCTTTCCAGACTGTTCAGGTCGTGTCTGAATTTATGTATGGTATCTATTTCCTTTAATGTCGCAGGCAGACGATTCCAGAGGAGTGTAGCACGGAATAATGAATTTATCGTACATTCAGAGGTAGTCGGAAGACGTAAAAGATTTCCTCCACGCCGCTTCCCATTGTACGATTTGATGCATAAATTAAGGGTTTAATCTATTAACAGACTTGAAAACCTCGGTTGCCAGTATCTTTAAATTTTGTCTATGAACAGATTTCATACGTTCTATTTCATACGTTCCAAAAAAGTATTTCGTAGATGTGCAAAAAATCCGCTGATGGGTAATTAGCCAATTTTTCTAATCGCAATTTTAACGATCGTTTTTTGCCCGCATTACTTGCAATGAGTTTATTGATTATGTAATCATTGTTAACAGGACTGTCAGTATCGTTAATGATTTCTATTAGATTTCGCAAAGCGAAAAATATTAGTTTCGGCGTGGTTCTAAATGCTTATTTTTGGCTATTATTAAAAGAAGCTCGAAGTTTGCAGACTTCCCCACCAGTTCGATACTGTTCTTTCTACATTATTCTACCAATGGTAACGACATTTGTTTGAGCAAGTTGGTGTATTTTGAGGCAGATACAGTGAGAATTAGAAAAATATACATTGAATGTAACGACTTTATTAACAATTGCTATATGGCCGTGGTTAAGCCGCAGCATAAAAACCTCCGCCTGGGAGGAAAACCGTGTTTTCGAACCAATTCATTAATCACGTGTTCTTGAAGCTTAAGAGCTTATGTTACAAGAATAAAGGTGAATAAAATAAAATAAAATAAAATAAAATAAAATAAAATAAAATAAAATAAAATAAAATAAATAAAATAAAATAAATAAAATAAAATTAAGTTAACGTACTACAATGTGAATCCGAAAAGTGACAAAAAAAACATACGAAACTGAAACGTGCATGTGTACATATTCCGAAACCACTACGTATTATTTCAAAAACTTCAGAAAAACCATTTTTTACAACGAATTTGAGTGAAAGATATTCGAATTCAAATTCAATGATTTTAACAGTATAAACATCATCTTAAAAGAGTAAATAAATGGAAAATATTGAATAAAAAACTAATAGAACTTTGACTTCGGCTAGGTTTCTTATATAAAAAAAACAAACCCAAAAAGTGATTTCGGAGGAGTTAATGGATAGCAAGCTATACTGGTGTTAAAATCGAGTATGTATATACGCTCATTCGATACAAGCCAAAACAACGAAACTTAAATGGAGGCGTTCGTAAAAAGGCGTTTTTCAAGCAAAACTGGGCGTCAAAACTCAACTTTGTTGTGTCTTGTTGATATTGATTCGACATTCTCATTAACATAAACTGGTTCTATATTTAACCCATTAAAGTTAAAAGCTGGATCGATGTGAATTGGCTGTATTCCCTTGTGTACATTTTCACCATTATCGCGTTCTTCAATAAGTGGTCCCTTCGGTGCTTGTTGCCAAGCTGCACCTCCGTTGTTAAGTTAATTAAAAGTTTTGCTGGAATTTCTCGATATACGTGAATGATTTTGTCGTTCTTCCTGTGATTTCAAAATATCTGATCTGATATTTCTGTGTGTCTTTAACTCTTCTCTTTCCTCTGTCATTTTGTTCACCAAAACGTCAGACAGGTTCTTTCTTATGCTGGAAATTTTATAACTTATAAATTCCTTCATATCAACTAAGTATGATAATACAGTTATGGAATCCTCAAACTTTTCACCACTTTCCATTTCATCATTTTAGAGAGTATTAAACTTATCAACTTTCTCTCATGTGTCAAGCTCCAAGTTCAAAGTTTCTTTAAGGACTTTGTAAGTTCTCCAGAAACTTTCACAAATAAATAACTGTCACCACCCTTTCTTTTTCTAATATACAGTACTTTTGTCTCACATAAATTTTTTAAAGTGAGTTTAACTTTTTCTGGTTCCTAATCCACTGATTCTGTGATAATTTTATAAACATCCGCTTTTTTTCTTCTACGATGTATTTCTTTAATAACATTTAACACCACTTTTTCTGAATCCATCTTATGTGCTAGTTCCTGTGCTTCGTGTGCTGCTGCATCCGCCATCTTTTTATATGAAAAATAACTGTTGTTAAAGAGATTAGTGGATTAGTTCGAATGTTTCAAAACCTAAGTGTTTTAAACACTGGGATAGAATGGTCATTAGAAAAGTCCCTTTGTCTGGAAGCTGATTGCCAAGTGCTATTGTCGCGATAAACAGAGTTTATCTTGAACTAACTAATTGTAGTTTATTTTGCTTTCACTTTGATCACGTGACATTAAATAATTGTTGTGGGTTGGTTGTAATTTTGTCGCGATAAACAGAGTTTAACTTGAACTAACTAATTGTAGTTTATTTTGCATTCACTTTGATCACGTGACATTAAATAATTGTTGTGGGTTGGTTATAATTTTGTCACGTGATCAAACTGAGTGCATGTTAAAAATAGCCTATCGAACAGATCAAAGGACATTAAACATTGCCCCTTGGTAGATCCGACCCTGTTGTAGTAACAAAAATGTACGCAGATTAAGGAAACGGTGATATCGTGCATGGTCGATTTTATTCAAAATTAACCGTCAACTCAATAATCGCCAGCGCCTGTTAAACGCCCTTATGGCTCCTTCCAAAGCAACAGAAACCTGGTAATTACTCCTTTTTTGTCCTTAATTCGTGGGCAGGATAGCCAACCACTACAGATGGAATCCCAAGGACTTAAAACTTCCTGTTAGTTTCTTTCTTATATGTCCTTCGTGCCATCTCAAATTTGGTGTAAAACAGGGCTAGTGTAAAACAGGGCTAGTGTAAAACAGGGCTAGTGTAAAACAGGGCTAGTGTAAAAAGGGATAACAAGGATACCCCTTTCTATAAAAATAAATACACGCTTAATCAATTGTGTGACAATTTAACAGTTCCGAAACCTGATCTTATCATTGTCCCAGTAGAGTTTAATTAACCCTTTCTTTTTTTTCTTCCCGAAAAAGCTGAAGGTTCTTCCGTGTTTTTCAATCTTTGAGCAAGTTGAGTTACTATGCATATCCGATATTGAAAGTGATAGTTAAAGAAAAAGATAGCATTGTCATATACAAAAAAAAATCATTACATTAATACGAGATTCATTTATTTGTAATCTTGATTAGCTATCATCAATTAATTCTTAATTACCTTTCATCAGTGACATCGACGTTGCAGCATGTTTGCTATAACCACGTGCTTTAGTTTTTTTACCAAACGCTTTCAGAGTTAACTTACTTTCCCTTTTGTATCTTTAAGCAAGACAAAACAAACATTCCATATATTTCCTATTCAAAACTCCAAATCTAGCAAAAGGAGAATTACTGACACTATTACTGCTGCAAGGACCAAAGGGAGAAGTAAAAACAGAAGTACCCTTTCCTCTAACTACATTTGCGTCAAACGATAGTGTTCGTTAAACACTAACACGGTTTGAAGCAAAATGTTGTTTATTTCGCTGGTTTTTGTATATTTGTTTACACGAGTCTTTTGTATTAATCCTGTTTGTGAAACATTGAAGGACGCAAGCAAAACGAGTGCAAATCATTCTTGTGTGAATTACAGTAAAGTATTACCTGATGGCTTTTGCATGGATTTTATGAAAGACCTGTCAATTGCTCAAGATGAACGTGTCGCCAAATTACATGATCTCTGGTTGAGCACGTTTCCCATTTATCTTAAATGGGTGTTTCCGCACACCAGCCGGCGTTCTAGGTACGCACGTATTCTGAAAACAAGATTTAATTATGGTTATCCTGTAGAACATTTGCTTGAACAGTTAGCTGGTTTGCTGGCAAACGTCTCCAAAGAATGTTTGCAGAGTATAAAGTGGTATTTGTGTCACGCATACCATCCAACCTGCTACAGTTCAACAGAGGGCGAAACAGTTTTATTCCGACCACGCCATAAGACATGCCTAAACATTTTGAGTAATCAATGCAATTTAAAAGAATTGACTAAGCATCGCGTAGTACAACATTTTTGTAACGTGTCAGAGAATATAGACATTTGTTTTCCCTTCGGTAATAGCACAGAGGAAGGTAACCTGCAGTTAAACTCGTATCCAAACGTTCGTGAAATCCGTCATAAAACGTCGGATTGTTATTTCGGAAAGGGATTAATGTATAACGGTACTATAAACACGACAAGCAGCGGAGCTAAATGTTTGAGATGGGATTCCAGCATGCTACCGAACTACCTGAATCCTTTCGTATCAGAAAATTACTGTCGTAATCCACAAGGTCATACGATGAAAAGTCCATGGTGTTATGTAGACAGAAATGGAAGCTGGGAATATTGTCGTATTGAGAAATGCCCTCCGAAAGATACGTCGTCAGGGAGTCCAGCGAGCAAGTCTTGGTGTTTAGTGTTCATGGTGCCTTACTGTCTCTTAATTGTTTACAAAACTTACAAGTCGAAAACGAAATTTACAAAGACGACTTTTTCAACGTTGTTAACCGAAGAAATCGATCCGTATCGCACGTTTACGTTAAATAGCGAAAACATTACGAAATTGATGATCAGCAGCAATTATCTTTCTTATTGTCCAAGGTGAACCGAGCAAATCGAATCCAAAATAATCGACTCTTATTTACTTATTTATTGTTTTTAAAGCTACAATGGAAATAAATTATAGCGTAGATTTTTTTTCGAAAAATTCTTAGAAACACAAATCAAGTGGTGGTTGGAATGTTTTTCAAGACTTTCAGAAATAAAACAAAGATTAACATATCGAGAACTATAATAATTAGTTGTCGACACAGATTGAATATAATTGAATATAAAATAAGATTGATTGAGTATAATAGTTGAAAATAGGATATAGTAATCTGGTAATCTAAACAATGGTAAGGCATTTCATCTTTTATAACGTGGAGGAGAGTGATTATGAACGGAGCAGAACCTGAGTATAATCATAAACCATATTTTAGCATGTGTTACAAACGAATGTTCAGTTGTTTTTATAAGCGCTAGTAAAAATTGACGAGGATACTTGGCGATTTTTTGCCATTTTGAACATACTTTAGTCCTTTTATTTGATAGGTCGTGTCTGCATACGCAAAAGTTTCTATTGTTTTCTCGTACTTGCATGCAAGTCCGTATTCTCGATTACTTTTAAACAACGACAAAGATCTTTGAGTAGACACTATTTGATATATCATGGAAATATAATGCCCTTAAAATATGAAAATTCAGTAGGGTGAAGTGTAGCCGATCAAAATGGAGGATTTTTGGAAACAAACAAAAAAGTACGTTCTGGTGAAGATGAATTAGCATACATTTTCACTACAACATTACCTCGATCTTTTATATAGCTTTAAAATTCCACACGTCTCCTTTGTAGACGATTTCGTTTCCATTCACGTCAGTGCTGATTGCATCAACTCGCCAAAAGTATGTCTTTCCTCTGCGTATAGTTTCTTTCAGATAAGCAACATTTCCACCGTTTAGTACATCCCCTATGTATTCCTTGGAATCTGGAATTGCTGTTTTAACTTGGCCTTCGTCTGTACCAAAGTAAACAGCATGTGTTGTACAGGAATAACCATTTAACCACATCAATGCATCTCTGTTGACAGCTTTGACTGTTTTAGACTGGTGGGGAGGAACTGGGGAACTTGTTTTGTATAACTGCCTTCCTGGTATCCAGTACTCTTTCATGTTTGCTTCAAAAGGATAAGGGCCGATCAAAATAGCACTTGATATTGGTCGATAATCAAAATTATGCGGATCCTTTAGTATATGAGTTACTCTTTTTCCAAACATGTTATTTTTGACAACCGATCCGGCAACTGGGTACGTTTGCCCTTTCTTGCCGATAATTTTCCCGCCGTTTGCCACATCAGCTATGTTGTTTAATACGATAGTGTTGTTGTTGATACTAACCGGATTGGTGCGAACGTATTTCAAAACGCATAACGCACAGCCAGCTCCTTGCTTATCGTCATCATTGGCATTTTGTTTTTCAAACGCTAGGTTGTTCAAGACAGAATGGTGGTCTCCCTTTACCATCATACCATTGCACCGACCGACAACATTCTTGGACATCGTCCCATATATTCCTATTTTGGGTGGTTCACCATCAAACCGAAGACCATATTTGGGTTGGTCATGTACCCAATTCTGTTCCAGCGTGCAACTATACTGGGGTTTTCTGGTCACCTGAACACCTGCACCGTCATTTTGAATCAGCCCCCAACATTGTTTTGAGACATCGTTTAACAGAACTCGTGGCGATAAACCAGGACGTATTCCAGCACTGGCGCCATTGTATCGCAAGGTATTGCGATAAAATAAATCGTAAATACTATCCGATTTGATTGTCCCCATACCTCCAGTAACACGTACCATATTAGCGGCAGTAAAGTCGTTATATTCAAACAAATTATTCGAAATGGTTACGTTTGATCCGTGGTACGATAACGGCAAGCCATCTGATCCGTAAAACGTGTTGTTAAAGAACGTAAAAGTTCCCCATGTCTGCTTTCTTCTTCGGTCGTAAATCCCATCAACATCCAACCACTCAATTAAACTAACATCACCCAACATCCTTTTCGAATACGTATGATGAGTGAAATTCAACGAGTGGAATGTGATATTATTGGCGCGATAACTGGAATTGCTGGAGCTGGCACGTAACGCTGTTGCAAAAAAATCGATATTTTGTAGAATCACGTGACTACAATTGGTTATCTCCATAGCGTACGATTGAACTTTCCCGCGCAATTTTGATGCAGATGGATTCTCGCCTGTTTTTGTCCAAACATACAGCATACTTGATTTCTGATCGAAATACCATTCTTCAGGTGCATCCAGCAGTTCTAACTTATCTTCTAAGAAGTATCTTGATCTCGATACCTTGAAATGGTAATCACCAAACGTATCCTCGAATGTGAATCGGTTCGAACCAGCTGTGTGTCTCTTCACTTTGGCGACAAATGTGTTGAAACTACCTATATTGAGAACGGCCATTGCACCAGTCATGTCTACATTGGTATTTGCCAGGCTCCTGTCTTTGTTGACAATTAAACCACGTTTTGATGTTAGAGCCAAACCAGGCCAAATAGTTCCATTGAATATAGATTTGTCGGACCATTTTGCATTTGGCCATCTTGCATTTGTCATTGGTTCGCCGTTCACAAAAAGTTGCCAGATTTTATTTGGTATCGTTGCTCTAAATTGACAAACCTTAATATCTCATTTGTCCATCATAAAAACAAGTAAGAAATTCAGTAAGCTTACATCCTTAGGCTACCGTATGTCCTTTTTAAGCACTTGGGCGCTTATAAGATTTAAAAAAAAAAAATCTTCGGGGGGCGCTTTAAAGAGGTGGGCGTTTATAAAATTATTTTGATAACAAGTAGATGACACAACGGATAATAACAAAGGCAAATGAATTGAACCAATCATCATGTGGTATTTCCCTGTAATTAACACTCGGTCACTAAATAGAGGGAACGCTTATTACAACATTTTTAGATTAGGGGGGGGGGGGGAGCGCTAAATAGTGGGGGAGGGGGTGCTTAAAAGAGGGACGTTAAATAGAGAAAAAAAGGCATCTTATTTGTTCCATTTGTTCCACTTCCTTCAAATGTCTATATATTAGTTAAGTTACCTCCACAAAGATGGCATTTTTTTAAAACATTTCCTACTAACGATGCAATGTGATTGAATTCATTTAAATTATGTATTGCGGTTGCCTTTATAATTCTTCAATTGATACAAAAAAATAAAAACTTTAATGATTAGGCTTTTTTGCGGCTTAACATCACAAATGGAAATTTGCAAAATTGTATGGCAGTGTCAAAAATGAAAGTTGCAGAGAAAAAATAGTAAAAGAGTTGGTCCTTTTGTTCGGCCAACTAAATTTGAATGAGAACCAACACTTTCAGATGAAACAAAAGCAACGTACCTGTAGATTTTACCTGTTCCCTTATTTGTCCATTGTGTGTTTGGTTTAATCTCAATAGTTCCATCTAAAACCGGGCGTTCATCTTTGTATCCCTTAATAACAATTGGGTGGTTTGGTTTTCCATTTAAACCAGTAACCGAGATTTGTTCGTGATAGAATCCTTTTCGAATTCGACATTCATCGCCTTTATTTGGAATATAAATAACAAAAAAAGTCCTTCAGATCATCCTATGCCAGGTATAATCAAGTGAATTTAAAAACTGTCACTACAAACCAGGACACCATAAAAAAAAAACAACCCACAAAGAACCTCAAATGTTTTCATTGGATTAACGCCTCAGCCCTCTGACATACGCCCCAGTTAAAAACATGTTCTGTTGCTACAATAGAGCAACCAAAAAGTGAAACGTTTCAGGGCGTAGTAATTGGCATTTTTTTCAGTGGAATCACAAAATATCCGAGTAGATGAGGGATGTTTACTTACCTGGATTCACAATTACATTAACACAATCCTGAATAGTCTTGAAGGGTTTTTGCCACGTGCCAGTTCTTTCATTGACGCTAATCTGTTCCTGACTGACAAAATACACACGCGCATGGATGTAACAAATGATACCCAACAACACAAGTGCTTGTTGAAGCGCTATAACCAACATTATCACTCCTATGGTGAGGGTGATTTCGCTCGAATGGCAACCTCGCTCAGACAGCTCTTATTAACAAATTTTATGAGTAAATATTTTAACAGCTTCAGTCAATAAGCAACGAAATTGTTTTTAGCACAGTTTAATCTACTAGCACGTCAAACCGGTTATTGAGGAAGAAGCCTCCATTTTCTTATGTTAGCACACTAACTGAAGATTACAATGGGATAGACACTACACTTCGAACATATGATCTTTATTGAGGTTGCTGAGGGCGAAGTATGCTTCTAAAGTTGTTAACATTTTTTGATCCTCACCAGTAAAATCGACTGGTTCCATCGGTTTAATCTACTAGCGCGTCAAACCGTTAAGTTAACAACAATATATGCCTAGAAAACTTCAGAAACCACTATGCTTTAATCTTTGAGACAGAGGGGAAAATATTAGGGACAGAGGAAATTTTTAAAAAGTGTGTAATTCTTGACACGTTTAATTTTCTCTGACATTCTTGACATAGCCCTCCTCCATTGGGTTACTGAACACTCTCCCTACCTTTCGTAAAATGTCAATATTCAGATAATTAGTTTGTATATCCTGTTACATATTTTGATTCAGCTTGTATTGTTTGTACAGATGCATTTGTTGGCTTCTATTATGCTTAAATATATCTGGACAGCCTAAATAAAAAACAATGTATGGCTGCAATACGATAAAATCAGAATCTATACTTTTTATCTTCTATTCCACTACTTTGGTTCTACTTATTCGATCGAACATTACTCATCGACAACACAACAAAATCATCTGCTGGTCAGTATCACCGCGATGCGACACATACATGTGTATTTCTAATTCATAACTTCGATCGAATATTACTTAACCTCATCCCCAGGGCTTCTTGCCTATTCGATCTACTGGATTGGCTGTGACGTTTTCGAAGGCTATCCTCATCCAGTGGGTATAAAATCTTGGAGCGATAGTAAATAAAGCTACTTTTAACAGCATTGTATGATAAGATAGAATGATTCGTTTGTTTTGAATAGGTAAGCAAGTGGGTAAAAGCCCCAAAATAAAAAAAGGCGTAAAATATGGAGCTATATCTCTATCTAACGGATTGGTATCGCAGAAGTTTGTAGTGGAAACCTCGTTATTTTGGTCTGGAATAACGAAGTCATGGTTACGTAGAGCCTCGTTTTTATAAAAAAGATAGATAAAAATAAAAAAAAGGGATAAAAAGAAGACTTGAAACCGAGAATGATACCAATCCGTTAGACACACTTGTAGCTTACGTATTACATGATATTGGCGTATACTTTTCAGACCTGCTGACCCAAATCTATATTACTAAAAAGATCAATTGTGAACCAGTAATGACAAATATAGGCCACCAGCTCTAAAGCTCTACCTTGACAGTTCGCAGCTCACAGGAGGAGGCCAGTTTTTTATTTAAAGGTAGAATCAAAATAGCTTGGTTGCCCATTTGGCAAATCGACTTTAGCGAATGCTAGTTGGGATTTACATGTAATATGTCTTATATTAACTTTCCTGTACATTAACTACTTCTATAAAAATGTTCCACATAAAAAACAACACTCGTGACACAAAGGAATACTTCGTGGTTATGTACCGCAACATACACTCCAGTGCTACAGTTTAACATGCAAGTAATATACGTGACTACAAGTCTAATGTCCACTTCACAAATTGGACGCAAATAATAATAAAAAAAAAAAAAACACATAAAAACCCTGTCAGCAAATAAAACTTACTATGTACAGTAGACGAAAATTCCTCATATAAAAAAGGGCGATAACAAAATTCCGGTAACCCGAAACCTTGATAATTCGGATTTTCAACTCGAACCGCTTTAGCATTCCCCTCGAACTAATAAGAAAGACATTTGATAACTCTACCAATTCGACCAATGTTCACAGATCCCTTAAAGGTTCCAGTTATCAGAAATTTATCCAGGCTCCTTACGCAAATACGACGACGAGGACGGCGACGTTAGTAAAACAAAGGATTTGTTTTCCTTGTGGATTTCATTCAAACTTCATACCGTACAGTTGGGAAAATTTTGCCTTTAGCACATTTTTACGATCCACACACAACGTGAAAAGTTATGTTTTGAAGTCGTACTGAAAACTAAGACGCGAGGATTGTAGTATTTTGTATTGCTTTTATCCTGTTTCGAAAGCCATTTCTCTCTATCATAGTTCATCGATCAAACTGTACGTTAGTTATGGGATTATGATTATTTTCCGAATATTTCATGGATTGCTCTCACTTGGTCCTCCTTGTTGCCGTCGCAGTTGAATATAGGTTCCTATAGTAACGGAACCAGTACGCGAATAGATTGCCCTCTCAACACAAAATCAATTTTTTTTCGACAGACCGCAGTATAAGAAGTAAGCTTTATATTGAGCCGAGTGTTCACACACCTATCTTATCATAGAACTACTTCTCAGCATTTCCAGAAGCAAATGTTTGAAGATGCTTACATTCTCCCACGATACAGATGCTAAATCTATATACTTAAAAAACATGGAAACAAATTAAGTTACTTTAATAAAAACAAAAATTAATAAATTCCCTTGATTCTTTCATTTTTTGGATCAAATGGTGATTTCAAATGAAACTGGGCGGGTATATCAACGCCCATAGATTCCAAATGGTATTCACCAGACTTTAAAAACTCGTTTTTGATTGGCAAACCATCAGGATGGCGCACGTATCCATAGGCAATACTCTTCTGAATGTGGAAACCATAACCGCCCCGTCGAACAAAACCAACAGGCACGCCATTTCTATATATAGCTTCTAAGCCCAACAACGCCTTAGGCCTAAATACATGAAAATCAGTATCATTGAGCATTACGATTTATTCTTATTGCATTGGTTAGAGAAAGATTACCCGTAACACAAGACCTTAGGGTCTGTTATCAACACTTCCGTTATGTCATTAAGAACAACAAAGTAATACCTTATCGGTAAAAAAGTCTGCCATGAGTGACTAATATCTATTGCCGATCAATAATTCTTGCCGACTCAACATTTTTTACCGACTTTTTTTTATCGACTAAAGGTAATCGACGTTCGATATATTAAATTATTTTTTCAAGATAGCTACCTTTCAAACAGAAATGACGTTTTTTTCTTTTTCTTTTAATTTTCCAAAAATAAGTCGGCAAGAAGTGACTTTTTTTTTGCCGACTTTTTACCGATAAGGTATGGTATATACATTATCATGTAGTTCAACTATCATGGTCTACTTCTCCTCACCTAAGTTCATGGTGCAAACCTTATAAAATGTCTCGGTCGGTGAGGTTAGAGTCAAGTTATGCCTCGTTCTTACAAACATTTTTATAAGACTTTTGACCGTAAATTCATCGTGAGGAGAAATTGTCACGTGCTCATATGTCAAAGTAATAAAATCAGCGGTGTAACACTGATCTGATAACAACTCTGATGATGCGCGGAAGACTTTGAAGCCGCAAAATCCGTAATGTTGGGGCTCACTGCTACACTGTGGAATAATAGATGCGTGATCCAGTTTTTTAGGGAGTGGCGCTAGTTCCTGATAAATTCTATCGTTTTTGTATGGAATTAATTGTTAAAAAGAGAGGTGGAAATTGCATTTTTATGACGAGCTAATATAAACATCCATGCAGTTCCAAGACTTACTCGTCAATAGTAAAGCAGGCTAGTTTTTTCATCAAGCCATGCAGTTCCAATTTTCCCGTTTTGACAACAAGACTTACTCGTCAATAGTAAAGCAGGCTAGTTTTTTCATCAAGCCATCCTTCTTCTGCTGCTCCAACCTTTCTCTGCCAAGGAACGGCACGTCGGATTTCAGCTTACAAGTGAAACCTAGGACGGCCTCCAGTGGCGTGTCGTCATCGCGAATGTCAGCGTGCCAGTGACGATATCCTTTCTCGATACTGAGGTTATCAATGGCTCGGTAACCTGAAATTCAGATTAGCTATAGTAATACACTGAATTCTCTATAAAGCGGACATCTCCGTATAACGGACACGAACTCCATGTACGGATGGATGGATTTACAGTCAAATTCTCATAAATCTCTACAAAGCGGACATCTCTATAAAGCTTTTCCACTGCTACAATTTAAAAGCACTCGTTCTTTCTCAGGAAAGTTTCTTAAATCTTACTTGTTTACAGAAGGAGAAGTGTCTCGTTGTTTCAAACTTTATTTATAGAGTTTAGACCGTGAATCTAAAAAGTTTTTTAGATAGTTTAACACATAATCTCACATGATGCAGAATAAAAGGAAAGATTCCTTTAAACTAAAAAGTCGTTAACAAATATATCTCCTTGTCACGATTTTACACATTACAAGCGCTTATAGCTTTCCACTTTTAATCAATATCATACGTACCTGAATTTACAATGCCATATTTTTCACCGGCTTCCATAACAGCCTTGTATACATCAACACAACTTTCAGCCGGAATATGCAGCTCCCAACCCAGTTCACCCACGAATGTCAACCTTAAAGCACGAAGCTTATGACCAGCAATTGATATGGTTTTGTGTGTCGAAAAGGGAAACGCTTCATTGCTTAAATCTTCACCAGATAGCTCCTCGATCAATGCCCGACTGTTTCGTCCTTGAACGCTCAGCATACCGACTGAGTCGGAAATGTCGGTTAGCTGAACATTGAATTTTTGGTCATGAATAACATCGGTGATGTGGCCCCATGCGTGTTGACCGATAGCGCCACCAATGGCTAAATAATACCCGTTGCCTGAAAGAAAACACCAGATAGATGACAAACTTTATCGCATCATTAAGATTGCAATGGTGTATTGGATTAAAATGATAAAACTAACAGATACTGCAGAATAACTACAAAGAACACAAGTACCGTCAAATGCTGGAAATATGGAAGATGAACCATCCTCTGGTGCAAGAACTGAAACGGTCAGATCAGCAGCTATTCCCCCATTTTTATTCAGCATACACGTGTATGATGTGGAACCTACGCGCAAAAAGAATAGTAAACCTAACCAACTGTCTAACAAACGCCTTTGTACTAAGAGTTACTGTAAATGATAGACAGACACTTCCAAATAAACGCCAAGCTCAAATAAACGCCCAGGGTGTGTGGTACTTGAAAATTTATAAACGTTTATGGGCGTTTAGTTGAAATTAGGCACTCTTCAAAAATGCTGTTAGTTAAATCTTGAAATAGGATATTTTCTATTTTGATATTGAGTTCATAAAAAAGAACCAAAAATCTTTATTGAAAACAAATATACATACTTGAAAGAAGAATTGATTTTGGAAAGAAACGCTCTTTTAGAATAAACGTCATACTCGAACAAACGGCCACGGTAAAAGTAAGACTTTAATTGGTCATTTGTACGTATAGTAAAAGGAATATTACATTTACGAATGGCCTTAACTTCTACATGATTTTTTAATAAGCACCATTAAAAATCCACCAGGCTCATTGGCGCTTATTTTTTTGCCATTTTGAGCCTACTTTGGCGCTTAAGTGGTGTACGGGACAGAGCGTAAGGGACAGTGAAAATTTATTTTCTTCTGCGTTATGTTTATGGTTAGGTGGTGCTTATATTTTTTTAGTGAATATGAGCCTCTGGTGTTTATAAAACACGCACATGACATAAGAGAGTAAGGCTAATCAAATCTGACTGGACTTCTTACCAGCGTTCTTTCTCATATTGTTTGTGAATATCCAATCAACTGCTTTTGCTGAATCAGGACCAGTTAGCATAAATTTCGCAAAATATGACATGTTGAACACTGCAACCTTTTCTCGGCAAGCTTTACATTCACTACCAATCTGAGAGAAACATAGTCAACAATAAAACGCGTAAAGTTTAACTGCATACAATATACAAACTTCCAATTACAAACCGCAACATTCAAATCACAAATTACTTGAATTATACTTGATATATTTATATTATTAGAGCTATCATTTGAAGAAAAAAAGATGGAAATGTTGGGAACCTTTTTGAAATGTAAGTCCTATCATATTTGTTTGTACTCAGGGTAAAACAAAAACAAAAGAATCTTCCCAGTGGGCAAAATTTTCAAAAAGTCTATGAGGAGGAGTGTTTTTTTATAGGAATGGCAAGCAATATTGCCTGTTGTTTCAATAAAAAAAACACTCCTCCACAAAGACTTTTAGAAGATTTTGCCCACAGGGTTACTCTAAATATCGTGTAGTCTGGTTCCATGAAAAAGTTAATGAATTGATGAAAAGAAGACAAAAACTCAGAAAGAGTGTGGAGGTTGGGGTGTTGCTTAAACAGGAGAGCACTTATGAAGGGTGTGTGTGCAGGTGGGGGCTTAATCCAGCATTTACAGGTAAACGCTTTCCCAGCTTTGTTGCTGTTTTTTCCTTAAGCAAGTTTTAATTCGTTACTGATAATGCTTGCATAACTCAAGCTTAGGATTACTCACCACATCAAAATGTTTTGGGAAGTCGAACGTATAGTCATCACCAAGAACTGCATTATATTCATAATTTTCATTAGCAGGTATCTCTTCGTAACTGCCATACCAGTCATAAGGAAGAACCTAAAAATATAACCGGATTTGTTTGTGTATGTTTAATCAGCTTTTGTTAAAATAATGGAAGTTTATTGATAGATTAACTGGCTAAATAGATCAACTACCGAAACTTTCTTTGATGGAACAAACCATCCGGGTCGTTCCCAACCATGACGTTCTTGAAAGAAACAACCAGCATCCTCAAGTACCTAAAAACAGTAATGGTTATCGTATTTGTGATATTGATATCCTCGTCAAATGTTCTTTGGACAAACATTAGGAATTGAATGATGGGTTGTTGAGAAATGCAGAAACTCTGTTAAAAAAAATCCCATTTAAGGATAAAGACGAATTATATCAAAGCAAATAATGTTAGTCACCATGGCAATAGTGCATTTTGTTTATGGTAAAAAAAACCCAATATAACAATGCCCTTTGATGAGTTCTATATAGGTTTTGCTTGTTTTTATAGACAAATTTAATGAAACAGAAGTTCTCTTTCATGTCTGCATTATAAATAAATTCAAAATAGATAAATAATATTTATTTTCCAACAATAAAAAATAAGGAAAAAAATTATACCAGAAGGTGGAAAGGAACCACCCAATAGTAGATAACCACCCTACACCATACAAGAAAAGGAGATTAACTCAACAACACATCGCTACCTCATGGAACGGGTCTTTCCGCATATTCCTAGATGCCAGTGGCTCATCATTAGGAAACACCATGGAATAATTCTTGGCATACGCTTCATGACTACGTTCGTCATTCCATTGCTTATTTTTAGTGAGAGAATGATGGAAGCGCCTGATGTCGTAACTCCACATGTCCAGATCTGGATGTCCATGGATGATCCATTTAGCCAACTCATCTCCACATCCACCAGCCAACATAATGCCAGAAGAATTGAAGCCACAGCCATGGTAATATCCACGCAGTTCCACATCTGGACCTAACAATGGCTTGTGGTCAGCAGTAAAGGATTCTAAATCAATTACAGTACTAATTACATAACAATAAGAGGTGCGTGGAAAATGTTTTGAGTTCAGTCAGATCAATTCATTCATCAGCTTTTCTTCTGAAGTTTACTGTTAGCTGCATTTCCCTTGAACAGTTGCCATAGTGATTAATTTGGATCTCTTTGTTAAAAAAGTTGACCATCACCAACATTTTCTGTTCTGTTATTTTTTTTCTGATGGAAATTATCTTTTGAGAGGCTTTTTCTTCTGAGTACAAATGTAGTACAAATGTACAAATTTTTATTAAAGGGTTACGACTAGCATGAATTCACTTAATCTTTGATTCGAGGCAAGGGATGTGATAATATTAGGCTGACAGTAATGAAGACACGAGTCACGTGATTCATGTCATAGCCCGATTAATAGGAAATAATACTAAATAAGTACATTAATTTTGCTGAATTTCACTATTTTTTGTATAATATTTCACCTATTTCAACAAATTTCGCAATTTTTAAAAACTGTTTGAAAAAAAAGGTAATTAATTCCAATAGCAAACTCTTATGTTGCATAAACACAGGGACATATGACGGGTACTTCCTTAGGATGATTCATTAGTCAACATTTGATCAATGTATTCTAATACATTGACTTTACCTGGACCACAAACAGTAGACTTCACACCAGTTTCTCCAATGATAGGCACTCGGTTAACAGCCCCTTCAATATGCTGACTGAACACATCCCAATCCAAATCAAATAATGAAAACGCAAAATCATTTTTTACCTGCACAAGAAATCATAATGTATGAATAGTCAGGGCAGCAGAGTTTATGGACGTGGACGTATTTTTTAGACTTTCTTTAATCTTAAGTTTTTTTGACATGATTTAACTATTGATCTGGTGATACTATGAGGGCAGAAATATCTATTAAATAATTTATAATAATTTCATAATTTCATAATGCATCATACACTTTGTATGTAAGCTAATAGCTACCAATAGTTGACATTGCCCATTAACTCTGAACTAGAACCCATTATACAAAAGAATAAATAAATCTTTGTGGAAATTATGGCACAACAGCATTCATCTGATTATCAAGCTATATGTTTTTTCATCATGCTAGTAGGCAACGGCTGTTGTTGCAATACAAAACGGACTATTAATACATGAAATTATCATATGTTAGGTCTTAATAACCACGAAAAAGGAAAATAAATAGGAAAAGTAAATATCAATTTCCTTTTTGTAATCAACAGTCTTTAGCTGGCAATAGTAGTAAACTTCAACAAACCTCTTCCCAAAATATTGGATTTGATTCGTATCCACCAACAGAGAGAGAATCACCTTGCAATTTCAGATATACTGAAGCATCATGGTCCCGAACATTAGGCATTTTCTCAATTCCTTCGATCTTTTCAGTAACGATGTAGGCGTGTTTCATGGCTACCAATGGTACAGTAACATTACAAAGCGAACCAATGTAAGGTGCCCACACGCCGCCACAATTAACAACACAATTTGTTTGGATTGTTCCAGCGGGTGTATTGACTGCTTTCACAATGCGATGTCCGAGATCATCAACGCCAGTTTCAATACCTGTTACAGCAAGATTCTCGATAACCTTTTTTTTTATAAAAGAAGAAAAAAAAATTGAAACATACATTACATAAATCTTAATAATATTATCAACATTAATTTCATTTGAGGATGTACCTTTGCACCTCGCTTAGTAGCCCCACGAGACAATGAAAGTGCCCAACCAGCGGGATCAATGGTACCATCACCAGGGCTATACAATGTTCCATATAAGTCATTAATATTCATTAAGGGATACAGTTCTTGAGTTTCTTTAGGAGACAACACATGTGAATCAATACCATATACTTTACCAAGCTGCAATGAAACAGATAAAAAATTTCAATTATACTTCATCATCATAGAAAATTATCAACAATTTCCGTATTTCAATTAAGTTATGAAAAGAAAAGAAAAATGCTAACTGTCATCAACCGTTTATATTCATTTAAGCGTTCCTTGTTATTTGCAATGAACAAACCACCGTTTTCATTATACCCAGGACTCTGTCCAGTCTCTTCTTCAAGTACATCTCGAGCAATGTAACGTGTATAGTTCAGCAAGTCTATGTCTAAGTCAGATGGTCTCAGACGCCACACCAATCCGGCGCTATGCCATGTAGTTCCTGCAGTGAGTTGATCTTTCTCAAGCAAAACCACATTTTTCATTCCATGTTTTGCGAGGTGATAGAGAACAGAACAACCAAGTGATCCTCCGCCTATCACAACTGCATCAGCATGGGATGGAATAGATACCGGTTCAGCTTTACTATCAGACTAAAACAGAATTCATCTTTATAACTTTTATAAGACCCAAACAAATGTCCAGGGTATGGGGCATGAAAACTAATAAATAAACTCATGGGGGATTATTTGGAATTAGGGAAAAATTCAAAAATGCTGTTAATTCAGTTTGGAAATAAGGATAATTTCTGAATTCTATTTTGGATTTAATCAAAGGAATTTCTATGGTGAGATTTTATTGAAAACTAATGCATGGTTGAACAAGAAATTGACTTCCTAAATAAACACCCCTTCTGAATGAAAACCCATGATGTAATTTACGGCAAATCAAAAAATCCCTAGTTTTGGTTTGAAAGACAACACCATTTTGGGTGAGAATGCTGAGGATAAAAAACGATTACATATTACTCATACTTTCTAATTCTAGTTTTTTTTCTTACTTGTTTTGTAACTTATCTTTTCTTAACTTATCTTGGTATCGTTCACACTAATAGAAGCTTAGGGAAATGATGAGGTAACAGACTGATTGTTAGCCCCAAATTTTGTGGCCTGCTTCTAACATACCTTGACTGAAAACCATTGAAAGGGTTTACTAAGATCTATTTTAAGTTGCAACTTTTTTTATACATCTAAAAAACAAAACAAAATTGTCTGAAGATTGTTAACTTTCTTTCACTATTTTCATAGATTAAAAATTTTGATAATTCCTTGGTGACTGCGGTCAGCGAGCGAACTTACTGTACTAGTAAGATTGCTTATGTCTTTGTCCTCTGTCATGCAAACACATGTGTATACCTTCATTAATGATGTCTCAACATACGACTAAGAAGTTATTTGATCGAAGGTAACAGCAATTTATCTGTATATTTTGTCTTTTCTTCTACTACACTGAAAATAAACTGATTTTAATAACTGATACTAGGACCAACAAAATTATGAAAAAGTTTACCTTTAAAACATTTCCGTAAGGAACATCACTTGCTACATTCTTTGTAGAAAATAAAGCAGTCGTGGCTCTTGAAAATCCATGGCCAGTAACCAGTAATGCCCTTTGCAATTTCACACGTGCACTAAGCATTTCTGAAAATCAGCATAAGATTTATTTTTAATGATTCGACTAAAAAAACGTTAGAGAATCAGAGAATTAACATCACAAATTCAAATGGTTTTCAATAACAATTAAAATCCATAATCTTCTGTTGTTTTAATGCTGTGTTTACACACTAAGGTTATTCTTCTATTCCATAACAGTGATATAATAGGATGCGAGAATATAAAACAGTTATGAAAATAATGTTTATAATACAAAGCTGCAATGAGAAAGATAGATCTGTTAACTATATACAACAGTGCAGAAAAATATTAGATCTTCTTCTATTTGAATCATTTTCTCTATGAATCATAAAAGAACAATGAGGGAGTTCCAAAAAACAAACAAACTGATAACGGATATCATAATTTTGTATCATTGCTATCAAGTACACAGTCTTAACTTGGCTTACGTACTAAACTAAACATGTTTTAGATTTTATCATTCTCCTGCTAAACACAAACAAAAATGTCCAAGTACGATACATCAAATTTTGCACAATGCAATGGCATCAACAGAAATCATAAGTTTTTGTTTACATTTGAAGCTATATTGGAGCCAGGAAAAACAAAACTACACTGATGAATAATGCCTGTTGTTTAGTTCGTTTTAGCCAATCAGAAAATGTTTTTTGGACATTTAAGAAGCTTGGTGTTTCCGAATGTTTGATTTTGTTGAGTGTGCACCTTAAAGTTCATTTTAACGAAATATAAGTTTAAGCTCTAACTAAATGCAATGTACATTTTGTTATGGTAATAGAGTCATGCAACACCTAGATTGCTTTCACCAGGTGAACAAGCATACTCATCAGGTGAACAAGGATTATTTTCTGCTACTGGTTTTTATAATTTTGATATGTGCTCTCCATCAACGATGCTCATGCAACTTCTATTTCAGTCTGATGTTCCTTCTTTTTTTCCTTAGCTCTTCCTTATTTTTTTATTGTATTCCCACATGAGGTGAAAATTGAGCAATTTCTTAAATTTTAGCGGGTATATACCAGCTGCTGTTGTTATTATTATTATTATTACTCACAATTATTGTTACATACCTGTGAACTTTGATATATGGTTGTAATCATGTCTCCCACTCTTTCGTATGGCACTGCATGAGATAATAAACAATGGGAAACTTTCTTCACAGCAGCTGGTATACCCAACATTACCCCCAGGTACCCAAGTTTGTTTCTTGCTGATCTCTCAAGAAGGACTCCATGACCTGGGGGATCAGGGGGTAACCCCATTTATTAACCCCATCAAAGACTTTCCTGCGCTATTTCCTTTTCGCACCCCCTAATTTTTTTATTGAAATCCATTCCAAATGTTACAAGGAACATTCGTATAGAAGAAAAAAGTATGATAACAAGGTTGCGGGGGATAGCTAGGAAACAAAATGACTTTCGGGTATTGTAAGTATTTCATAGGAACGACCCGATTTCAATATGCAGACCAAAAACATATTTTTTAAAGATATGTGGTTTCTAAAAATGAGATGTATGTTTACTAACCCTAACCCTAACAACCCTCTGCTGCTACCAGCTGCACAAATCCATTGATAAGCCAGAACAAGGACCTACCACAACTTAAAATGTGATCCTTCAAAAAACTGTTTTTTGGAATATTTATATTTTTTTGCACCTTTTCACAGTACAACGCCACGTGATAACGTTGTTCGTTACATTGACGGTTACATTGCGGAAGTCCATTCTTGTTGCCGGAAGGTCGTACTGATGACACCAACGAATACATTCGTGATTGTATTTAAACTTTGCACCAATTTCAGTCAACAATACGCTGTCAAGACCACAACATCAGGTCTTGCAGCTACAGCCATCGCATATGAACTTCCCAAGCATTCCCAAGTGTGTATAGAAAGAATACAAAAAGACGGAAGATAGAAAGAAAAAAAGTAACAGTAGAAATGAATGGAAATGAATGGAGAAAAAAAACGGAGAAGAAAAATGTACTGACAAGACAGGTGGTATGTATATTTGGATGGAAACCCGACCCGGTGTTGCAGCAAAAACTGCTGAAGTTGAGTCTCAATGGATGGAGGAGAGAGCATAAACAAATCGAAAAATCTCACTGATGCTAGAGGCTGGATTGGACCATAAAACCAAACTTTAATTTTAAAATCTTAATTCAAACCTTTAATTTCACCTACTCAACTTCTAAAAGATGTAGTACAATAAATCAAGAATCAGAGAATTGCCTAGGCTCTAGCACACTTTTTTCTTTTTTCTACGTTATTTGGACATCTCCTCCTCCGTCCGTCCATAAGTCTATGACCTTGCGCAAAAGGATGATGCTGATGAAGCTAAAAATCAATGCCTGTTGTTGTTTGTGACTGTTAGGTATATATATAGTATAGGTATTTAAGGAGGAGAAAGGATGTATGTATAATATCAAGAGAAGATGATTAAAGATAAAAGTAACTTATATCTGTTGTAATCTTTAATTCAAAAATTCAGGACCTTCATCAGCATCAGGTTGGATTTTCTGCAAAAATATATAATATATAATTCCAGTTTTCCCGCAAAATTTCAAGCATTGCTAGCCAAAAAAACGTTTAATGTCTAGCCTCAAGTCTGCAACGATACGGAGCTACCATACTCAGTCTGTTCACGTGACAGAGGAATCATTCCGCGCAATGCAGACCACTCTTCAGACCCTACCCCAGACCCCTTTTTTCGAGAGCGTTAGTGCACCTGAAAAAAATGCTCTTGTTTTATTACCGTTTTTCGAATAAACG
Organism: Turritopsis rubra; assembly: GCA_039566895.2. NCBI lineage: Eukaryota > Metazoa > Cnidaria > Hydrozoa > Anthoathecata > Oceaniidae > Turritopsis > Turritopsis rubra. Next base: position 11,243,097 of record CM077623.1, on the reverse strand, counting down.
CACACTATTCATAAGTAGTTGTAGAGGTGTGCGCTTATTATTCGAACTTGTGTTCGTATTTTTATGTTTGTCTGTAAAAGGGTGTGCGCTTTATTCAAACGTGTTCTTATTATAATGGACTTAATCACCAAAGTCTCAAACTTTTTAAATGCTACCTGAGTAATCGTTTTCAACGAACCAAACTTGGTTCATTTTTCAGTTATTGGCTGCTAATATTGAAAGGGGTACCTCAAGGAACCATACTTGGGCCCTTATTATTCAATATTTTTATTAATGATCTATTATCTTTTGTAACTAAGACTGGCATTTGTAATTTTGCGGATGATAATACCGTCTATTCCTGTGCCAACTCTCTAGCGGAGGTTATATCAAATCTAAAATACGACTTCTCAGCTGTTCTGTCCTGGTTTAAAGCAAATCAGCTAGCCGCGAATCCGTCAAAATTCCAGATGTTAGTCTTAGGGGAGCCTAAGTACAATTTACCAGTTAGTCTATATGCTGATAATGTTTTAATTACCTCTGTTGAAACTGTCGAGCTTCTTGGTATTTCTATCGATAGCAAACTAACTTTTTCTAGTCACATTTCCTCACTCTGTCATAAAGCTAGTTATAGAATCAAAACTCTCAACAGGATTAGATCTTTTCTTCAAGAGGACCAGTTAAAACTTTTATTTAACTCCTTTATTTTGTCTATATTTAATTATTCACCTATTATATGGATGTTTTGTGGCAGATCTTCATGCAGTAAACTTGACAGTATCCATAAAAGCGCACTTAGAGCGGTTTATCAAGATTTCTCTAAAAGCTATGAAGGACTGTTACAATTGTCTGGGTTTAAGCGTATACATGAGATCCATTTACGCTACCTTTTATGCGAGATATACAAAACCCTCCATGGGCTGAATCCCTCTTTTATAAAGACACTATTCATTGTCAAAAACATCCGTTACGGTCTGCGAAACTCAAATCTTCTCTCTCTTCCTCCATCAAGTTCAAGTCGTTTTGGCAATCAGTCTTTTTTATTTAGAGGAAGTCTTTCGTGGAACGCCTTACCAGATAGTGTCAAGTCTAAACCTTCATTAGATGCTTTTAAACTCTGTCTTAAATCCATTAACTTAATCAAGCAATGCAATTGCAAACTTTGTAGGGTTTTGTGATAATTTTTAGCTTGACGAGTTGGTATTGATTAGTTCATTTTATATTTATCATATATCTTGTAAACTACGTAAAACCAACATTAAATAAATTGGGAAATGAAATGTGCGCTTATGAGAAAATACGGTATGATCTCCCGGGAATAACTGTTTTCAATTTTCCAATCGTTTCTTTTTCTCAGGATATTCCAAAATTTATCAGTATTTTAGCTCCAATTTTTCAGGCAGGAGTCCAATTTTATTCGGTGATGTGCACCAAATGCGAAATATATATTACTACAAAGACCGAGTTGCGTATTTTTCATTTGAGACGCTTAAATGGAATAACGGTCCAAAGTAGGGTGTTGTAAGGGGAAAACAACAAATTTGCAACTTTTTTTATTCTGAATAGATGACTATAAGGAAACACACACCTTTTCTATAATGTGTGAAATATTATCTATGAATTTTTCGAGTGAAATACAAATTCGTTTTACCGCGTTCTAACCGCGGGCAGTGATGGATGAAAGGAAGCGGTACAAGCACAGCAACAAAAAAAAATCAGTGAACAGGGATATTTTCTACGCACGAGCAGAAACTTTCCTACAAAGTTTTGTTGTGGTTGGCCCAACAAAAAAAATATTTGTTGTATTGTATTAACAAATGAATTATGATGGTATAGATCTTTAAATCATCAAGATTCACATTTTCCTAGCGATGGGTTTTCTCTTGACTGATGGTGTCTATCAACATTTCTTCTAGCTAGCTAGATTCATTTTTCATTTACTACATTCATTAAATGTTGTGTTATGTTAACGCTTACAGTTTTATATATATAAATTGACCTGCTTACTCATTTATTATCATTCTAATATATACATTTGTCCTTCTAAGCCTTCATCATTTTTTCTATAGATAGAGTTTTTGATAATATGTGAAAAAAAGGAAATGCTGTGTCTGCATGACTGAAAATTTCTTTTGTTTTCTTTGCCTCTTAAATGACTAGTAGTTGACCTGCTTACTCCTTTATTTTTATTCTAAAGAACAACAAAAGGAATGTTTGAAAGGTACTGCCAAATACAAAAAACTGCCAGCCCATGCACAACAGAAACAGTTTTTTTAACATTGGATGCCCAGCATTTTTCGTGCATTGCCATTATGTTCCAACCCTCCCTATTTCTGTGGAAGTCTCATGGATTTTGGAACTTTCTCCCTCTTTTCTGGATTCTGGAGAAACCTGGATTTTGCAAACAGATGTCAAGAAGATATAAAATCAAATGTCAAGAAAATCTTTAATGTCTTTTCAGCGTAACATTGCTACCATATTGCCTAACACAAAGCTGATAATCAGCTTCTCCAGCCGACTCAAGACTGCAACATCTCTTTTAAGATTTGTTGGGAACACACACAACCTTTGGTTCTACTACACATTTGCTATCCCTGGTTGAAATCTTAACTAGGATCCTGTAAGATGTAGGATCCTGTAAGATGTAAGATCCTGTAGGATCTTAACCAGGATGTCAGATCCTAACAGGATCTCTAGTAAGATCCTACATAGGTCCCTATTAGAATCTTACAAAGATCCTGTAGGATTTGTAAGATAAGTATAATCTTACTACAGGATCCTAACCAAGATTCTGCATATAATCCTATAAGCAAGCAATACTGAGTGGGAACCCCCTAAAATAGGAGAATAAAAGTCCAAAATATTATATAAGTATTTTTTTGTTGTTGAGTATATATATGACTTTAACATTTAAAAATTCTATATAGTAAATTTCTAAATGTACAAAATATATGCAACAGTATTCTGATTCGGCAAAAAAAATTAGAATTATCAAGTACTAAGCTTTATTCTAGTAATCAAGTTAAAAAAAATTTAAACCTTTTTGTAATTCAATATCCATTCCAGCTGTTTGTTCTATTTTTTTGTATTCCTAAGATTTCTAGTAAACCTTAAGTTACGTTTTTTCAGGAAATAGTACAGTTCATTATTAAAATCCCTTTTAGGATTAATATTATTCATTTTATGCCATATAAATGGCATAATAGTAACAGAGGAATTTCATGTAAAAATCCTTAAAATATTTCCTGTCAATATCCTTATTCAAACTTGGCAGGATCCTAGTAAGATCCTTCTTGTATCCTACCAAGTTTTCTAGATGAATTTCCTGTCAGTATTTCAGGAACCTAAGTTTTCCAAAGATGCTACTAAGATCCTATTACCATCCTGATTACTTTTGCTGAAAAGAATTCCTGTTACGATCCTGACTAAAACTTGTTAGGTTCCTACAAAGTTTCCTAAATTGGTTTTCTTTCAGGATCTTGAGTTAATCCTGCCAGGACTCTACTAAGATCTTAATAGGGTTTTGGATTCCTGAATCGATATCCTTTCACGATTTTTCATCCTGTCCGGATCTTGAGTCAATCCTGTCACAATCCTAATAGAACTACGATCATGACATGCCTCCTGTAAAGAGGTTTTTCTGACAGGATCCTGTTAGGATTCTATTAGGATCATATTCCTGTTAGGATCTTTCAGGATCCTGTCAGAATTTTATCCAGGGATTACGCAGCAATGGAAAAATGTGACCCATAAATTTTATACCAAAATTCAAAATGTTCTGGCCAACCATGTTGGGGCATCTCTCCATTTTTATAAGTCTTGAGTTGGACAAGAAGACACTGCAAACGTTTTTGTTGTTCATGGGAGTACAAAGTTAACTGCCATGCATGAAAGGCTAGAAACTGGGCTGTGTATGCAGACACTATGGCTTTTATATAAACTTTCATTAACTTTATCCGTTATTTTACGTCTATCACCTATCATTCTATCTTATGAATTCCCTCCTCCTCATTCTAGCTTATGAATTCTCTCCTCTTGAATGTTATTCATTGATGGAGATAATCGGTGTATAATATAAATTCAGGGTACAGTACAGCTTGAATGAAATTTAACTTGTTCATGTAAGCTTTCACCAAAAGATGGTATCTTTAAAAGTTAATAGTCTTGTTTACTTACATATACGTTTTCATGTTCAGTTTAAACCGCATGTCTAGAAAAATCTCATTGGAAGCAAAAGATTTTAATAATGACTTAACAGTAACTTAACAGACATGTTTTGATGTAAATAATTCATTCCTTCGCGAATGCCATCATAAAGTTTCTTTCGGGCTACCTGAAAATAATTAATTACAGTTAAAAAAAACCAATATAGTCTAGGCTAATCTTTCTCTAGGTCAGACATATTTTCATTAGCTATTTTTCATTCAAGTTGAGGGTAAATGTTAAAATTCCGTGAGTTAGTATTGAATTTTGTGAATTTCTTAATTTTTGAAAATATTACAAATGTGTGAAATTTAAAAAAAAATTTGGTTAGCAAAATAAAAAAAACATTTAAATGTAATGAAAAGCATTTTAAAGTGATTTATAAAAAAGACTTTTGCAAAAACATTCTAAAACAATAATTAAATGGTCAACATCCTTGAAATTAAAAACCACAAATGATTTTTTAACGAAATTAAAAACTCATGAAATTTTTGACATTTAATGTAGGATCAGCTGAACTTCAGATTTCATGTTTTCAATTTTAGGCATGGAGAAACAAACCATCAACTTTAATACATTGAGTATACAGCAATTGGAACAACTGCCGGGAATTGGAAGAACCAAAGCTGCTTTAATTGTTGAGCATCGAGAAAATTATTCCAAATATAAGTGTGTGAATGACTTAATTTCTGTTGAAGGAATCACAAGAACGCTTATTTCAAAACTCCAGGAAGAGTATTCTGTAGTGTTTTCAGACAACGAGACTGTTCGTAAAAATAAGAGATCCCTACGCGGGTCATCACATATTTGTTTACACAAGGGTCCATCGCTACAAGGTTGCTCGTTTTGTAACGATGAGTTTCTCACCCCAGAAAAGAAATACATAAAAAATACTGAGCTAGAATACGATTTAATGGCATCTCCAAGTACCCTTAGTATTGGAAATTCTATTTCACATGTTTTGCCTTCTTGTGCCAGTCCTGGATATGCTGTTCGTCGAAGGCTACACTCTGAGGCCGTGTACCCTCCAGATGGTTTGCATGGCTGGTTAAGACAGTTTCAAAATTGGAACAGGGAGGAACGACTAATAGCATTAAATGACTTAATTGGACAATGTGATATGTCTGTTGTAAGGCATATGATGGCTAAGATTGAACCTCATTTTCAGAGAGATTTTATATCTTTACTACCTAAAGAATTGGGGCTATATGTTTTGGCTTTCCTTGAGCCTAAAGACCTATGTCATGCAGCAAAAACTTGTAGATATTGGAGGATCTTAGCTGAGGATAACTTGTGAGTGATTTTTACTAGAGGGGACAGTTTCATAGTGAAATTTTATTGGTTGTAACCAAAGTTTCATAACTTTTGTTGATATTTTCATTGATTCGTTTTTAACTTCCTAGTTTGTCTTCTTTTATAGGTTATGGAAGGAGAAATGCAAAGAATACGAGATGTTTTGCTCAGTTGATAATACCCTGAAACAATTTTCACAGAAAAAACATTTAGAAATTCCTTATAAACAATCTTTTTTGTACTGTCATAAGTTAGAAATGAACTGGAGATGTCAAAATTTACGAACACCTAAGTATTTGAAAGGGCATGATGACCATGTGGTGACATGTTTGCAATTTGATGGTACCAGGATTGTGAGCGCCTCAGATGACAATACCCTAAAAGTTTGGTCTGCTTCCACGGGTGATCTCATACGAACGCTGGTCGGACATACAGGTGCGGAATTTGCTTGTTTGTTTGTGGTGGTTATTATAAAACGTTAAAGTGCCACTGGTAATTTTATTCTTGTTCATTTATAGGAGGTGTTTGGTCCTCTCAACTAATGGGGGATATTGTAGTTAGTGGCTCAACAGATAGAACGTTGCGAGTTTGGAATGCAGATTCTGGAGAATGCATTCACGTGCTGCAAGGTCACACATCCACTGTGCGATGCTTAGCCATGCATGGCAATTGTGTTGTCAGTGGATCTAGAGATGGAACGTTGCGTGTCTGGGATGTGATTAATGGTACCTGCTTGCATGTACTTATAGGCCATGCAGCTGCAGTTAGATGGTAGGAAATCTACTGAACTTAGTTTTGATTAGTCTTCCAGGGTGTTAGCTAGAAATTAAATTGTGTCCGTTGGATACAAATTGTGAAAGTTTAAGGTGCTGGGTTTTTTATGGCACTAAGGATAAATAACTGGGTTATTGAATAAAATTATTTTATATTGTTCTTTTGAAAGTTTAATTGACTCTCATATGGTACTATTTTACGTTTCAAAAGTATTTACGTTTCAAAAGTATTTATATATACTTGGTTTCAGGCATGGAAGAAATGCTTTTAATTATAGTAGGGTGTTTTAAAAATTGTGGTGTAAAATCATAAATTTATCCTTAATTCCTTGAGTTTTTAATGTGAATCTTGCTTTGGCTTATAATCTAACCTTCACAGCTATCAAAGGAAACTTTTACTAACACATTATGATGACTTGCTTCTTTATTTTAAATTTTTGGCATACTTTCTTGCTATTGTAAGAAAATGTAAGAAAATGATAAGAAACAATATCAGGGATGTTATGAGACCTTTCAACCACTCAGCTATGTCTTAAGCCCAATTTTTCTTATTCCTGAGACGAGGACACCTTCCTGTGGGAATGGACAACAACTTTCTACCCTAACGAAGAAAAGAGAACACAAATTGTTCATTCAAGGGAGATGCTTTAGAAACAAAGGATATTTGGTATAATATATTTTATTGAGTTCCTGTGTATGTGCATTTCAAAGATAGAAATTTGAAGATATAGAAAAAGTAAGCAGTGTCCGTATAACAGAACTTTCTTGATAAAGTCAATTGGGAAAAAAATTTGCTTGCCTCAATTAAGAAGAGTAGGTCAAACGGACACTATATGTGGCAGCTAACACCCTGTATTCCTTTCTGTAATTTATTCTTATGAATTCAGTATTATTTATTATGTATCTTTCAGTGTTCAATTTGATGGAAAGTACGTTGTTAGTGGAGCTTATGACTATCTAGTCAAAATATGGGATGTTGACACGGAAATGTGTTTGCACACTCTTTCAGGCCATTCTAATCGTGTATATTCGCTTCAGTTTGATGGTACTTATATAGTTTCTGGTTCACTAGACACATCAATTCGTGTATGGGATGCAAAGAATGGTAAGCTGCTGCATACATTACTGGGACATCAGTCTCTGACCAGTGGCATGGTCTTAAAAAATAATTATTTAGTTTCTGGAAATGCCGATTCGACTGTCAAAATATGGAATATAGTAACTGGTAAATGCCTGCACACGTTGTCAGGACCAAACAAACATCAAAGTGCGGTCACATCACTACAGTTTAACTCAAAATTTGTTGTGACAAGCTCAGATGATGGTTCGGTCAAATTATGGGATATGAAAACAGGGGAGTTTGTCCGTGATTTGGTTGAACTGGAAAGTGGCGGCAGTGGTGGTGTTGTGTGGAGAGTTAAGTGTAACGAGAAAAAATTAGTATGTGCAGTGGGAAGTCGTAATGGAACAGAAGAAACAAAGCTACTTGTACTTGATTTTGATGTTTATAAATGACTTTCTATGAAAGTCTGAATAAATAATTATGTTCCTAGAGAATTTATAAACTTCAGTCCTAAAATGGAAGTACACTAGTCACAACATTTTATAATGTTGTTTATTATTTTACCTTCATGACATCAGTCAATATGTACCTGTAGAGGATGAGTACTAACTTGTATAATGTAATAGCAAGAAACTTATACAATACAGTCTGAAAGAAAACCTTGCGTGTCTACATAACATAATTAGCTTTCCTCGTCTTTTGTGTTTTCATATAAATATTCATTCCTCCATGAATGTGGAAAGTTTCTTTCGTCTGTACTGTAACTGAAGTCCTGATGTGCATCTGAGATCTGAGATCTTACAAAGACGTCATATTGCAGTGGAATGTTACACTTAACAGCACTGTATTTAAAAGTTGAAATATAATATTATTTACAGTCCAAAATGTAACACTTAAGTATTATTTATAAGGGAAATTTTTTTTTGAAATGCCTTTATCAATGTTCTAAAAAAATTTGATAGATAATTTTTATATTTTTGTAATGCTCATTCTATATACGTTTAATGTATATATATATAATTAGCTTTTAACTTTATTTGCCGGTCCAAAAAAGAGGCCCAAAAAAGAGATATAACCAATAAATACTAAAAATTACTTGGCAAGTTTTCTGCATTATCTATTTGTTTTTGAAAACGATATTGTTTATTATGTTTATCTTCTATGAGTATATAAAGTTTTCACAAAATAAATATTAATATTTCAGTTGTACGGAAAGTTTTTTGTTGAAATAACTGAGTTAGTTCGTTGTTTAAGAATTGTTGATAGTGGAAAAAAGAAGATATTGGAAATGAAGTTGTATCGATTTTCTCTTTTTTTTCCTCTTCCTTTTCTCCTTATTTTCTCATTCTTTTTTACGAAAGAGAATAACAAAAACACCCATATAATATATCAATTCCAGATGTTATTTCATTTGTAAAAAAATGTAATTACAATGTGTTAGAGGGTTCAGTCATTAACATTAATCTTGCTTTTATTTAATGGAGGATTAATCGAAACAGAATTCATTGTTGTTGACTAAATAGAAAATCCAATTGGTGCATATTTTTAACAATATCACTTCTGTTCGTCTCAATGGATGAAGTGGCAACAACTCCTGAAAAAAACGAAGCCGGTGGTGAATTTGATTATGGTGAAGAATTTTTTATAGCCAATTCAGACGTTGATAAGAACCTTGACACTGTAGAAAAACATTCCACTGATATCGGTCAGGAAAAACCTGATAGTGAAGTGATACAAGATGAAACCACAACTGAAAATGTACTTCCAGTTCAAGGTTTTGCAGTTGGTAGCAGTGCTTCACCTGGATCTAAATATCAGACAGAATGCAGTGGTTCTGACGATGAGTTGACCAAAGCAAAGGCCGAATGGGATAATGTGCAAGAAATCATTGTTGCAACACCAGGTACATGTCTGTAATGCTAAAGTCTAACAGAAAACTTTGAGTATGTCCGAAAGCTTAGTTTTAGTACATGTCTTCTTTCCTTTCTCATATTAATATTCTTTTGAAATGTGAGGAATTACATGTCCCAATACTTTTATAGGTGATTCAGTTATGAATGAGGAATTTCAGAAGCTGATGACGCTCACTGAGGTATTGGATCATTTCCGCTCAATGAACCTTAAGAGTTATAATGATAAAATTCAACCCACTATTAACCATACTGGTTTGTCTTCAATATGGTATGCCATAACTGGACCTCCAAGGCTCCCCAAACACTTACGTCAAGATAGAGACTTTATCTTCACCCTAGCACTTATTGCTTTTGACAATTCTGATGAAATACATTCTCAAATTCTACAAACTTTGTACAAGGAATTAACCAACTCAAAATTTGATTGCCAAAGGTATGGTTCACATTGGGAAGTTATCGGATTTCAAGGTATAAATTATTGGAATTCTTATTGAAGTTCAAAATTGCTCTCCTTTGTGTTTTTGATAAGCATCAAAATAAAGAAATCTGTGGAGCTGGGGGAAACAGAACAGCATGTATAAAAAGATGGTTTTGTAAGTTTCATCTTATAGTCACTATAATGCGATGTTTGACCTTATTGTTGTTTTTTGCCCAGTTTTGGTCATGGTCTTCATAACAAAGTATCCCGCAAAATTTACTTACTAATATCAAGCTTTGTCTGTTATTGTAACTGTTGTTACTGTAATTTGAAAAGCTTAAATCACACATCCCTAATTCTGACAGCTCGATTTTTTGACAAATTCGTATTCTGATAACCCTGACTCTAGCACCAACCCTGTTTATTATGACTGATGATGATGATGTGGAGGATGATGCTGAATATTGAGCTGTCCGAATTATATGTAGTATGGGCTCATGATTCAAGGTATTTTCAAATAACAGTTACAATATTGAATTGTCGGAATATCCCTCCATATTAACATGGGTGATGATACACAACGATTCGTTGTTTGATACAAGTAAAATAATGTTATTTTGTTAAGACTATTTATTTATTTATTTATTTATTAGGCAATGACCCAGCTACTGACCTCCGTGGTTGTGGTATGCTTGGTCTAATTACGACCTTATGGTTTGTGACGTCACACAAAACGGCCCAGATTGCTTGTTCTGTTTATCAACTTTCACAAGACGAGATTCAGAATTTCCCATTCTGTGTCATGTCCATCAACGTGACAAGAATCGCATTACAAATACTACGAGAAGGGAAATTGAATAAGTACAAATTTTTTAATTGTTTGTGAAATATATTTTCTCTTTCTCATTTTTTGCCTTGAGGAAAGAAGTTTTCACGGGAAGAAAATTTCGCCAATTTGTGTAGAATTCACGAAATTAAATGTCTGCGAAAAATAAGATTGTGTGTAGATTGAGCGGCTGCAAAAGTAGAAAATAAGTTGAATCAAATTTTAGTTCTCTTCTTTTGCTTTCGTTGAAAGAAGACCTTTTTAGCTCCCTGTCGGTCAACCTATCCATGGTAATTTTTGATTATAAAGAATGTGATGCCGAAGGTTTTGGAAAGTTCGTGAAATTAAATTTGTGAAAAAAGTTTTGTTTCATTGAATTTAATTTCGTGAAAAAATCAATTTTTTCTGACTCGAAATAATTCCTGTGAAACTTTCTTACCAACAACTGTATTTCATTAACTTTTTATCTTTTAGGGAGTGTATCAGGCAAACAAAAGATAACATTCGAAAACATTACACTATATTCCAAAATTACGTGACAGATGTTTTCTTGGAGTTTTATGCTGCTATTTTTTGCTATATATATCTTACTTGGAAAATGGAACATAAGACGATGGCTGAATCCGGCTTTGTCATGAAGGATGTCGAAGAATTTGCCAAAAAGAAGCCACAAGAACTAATCAAATTTTATAACCAGCAGCTGCAAAAACATCAGCAGTCCAAAATCGTCAAAAATGACGATGAAAAGATTGATAGTTTTGTTGGTATAGAAGATTTACCTTGATTTCGAAAATATCATTTAAAAAATTATTGAAAATAATTTTGAATATCTACCTATCATTGTGATTGACAATTGAGCTTTATAAAGGGCTCCCCTCATCCAGGAGGTTAAGCTGTTAATTTTTGCTAACTTTAAACACAAGATATTTAATAGAAAAGATGGGAGTATTTCCTTCTTATTAATGTTAGCACTTATGACACTGGTTATTACATATTGAATTTTGAAAATTTTTAATTTATGAATGAGCAACTTCTATGCTGCTCTTGTTAATTTTGCTTTCTCAAGCGGGTCTTGTAGAAATCGAATAGATAACCGCCACAAATGTAATATTTTGAAATAAATTATTTGTCAGATCATTCTTCTTCACTACTTCCTGTGTTGGTCTTCAAATGCGGTCAACATTCTAGTAATTTGAGCCCTCCCAATCATGTATGGTAAAAAAGCAAACGTTGTTTGGAGAGTTTTATATTATATTATGGTTTTCTATGAGGATGAATACTGGAGATGGGAAGTTATTACCTAGCAATCCGTTTAGTATTTCATATTATGATGAAATAATTCATTGCATGTCTGGATGTTTATATTTCACTATTTGAGTCAATTATATCATTTCATTAGCTCTTCACTTTGTTTCTAGATTTTCATGATCATTGTTTATTGTGTGTAGGTTCAGTTTCACAATGGATGGTGAAAAAATGGAGGATAAAAGCTATAGTTTTGTACCCCATCGTTTGGTTCACGTTGACTTGAAGGGTGCTCCACCTAAACCTCATTATTTGCTTAAACTTATTCCTCTTTTTCGGCAATGGGGAGCCACTGGAATAATCTTGGAGTACGAAGATATGTTTCCCTTCAAAGATGACCTAGCAATACTTTCAAAGCCTTATGCATATAGCTCTGATGATTTACGTTTGTTACAAGAACTAACTAAAGCGGAAGGCATGATATATGTACCTCTTCTTCAGTCTTTTGGTCATGTTGAATTCATACTAAAGCACAAAGAATATAGTTACTTACGTGAAGCACCAATGAATCCAATGTCATTATGCCCCACACATAAGGACTCATTACCGTTGATAAAGAAAATTGTTGATCAATACATGCAGGAACACTGTGACATTGAGTATCTACACATTGGCGGTGACGAAGTGTTTTGTATAGGTCTGTGCAAAGAATGTTTGAAGACACAGCAATCCAACTCAAAACTGTATTTAAGTCATATGATGCCGTTGATCAAAATCATCAACCAAGACTATCCGCATGTCAAGATATTTGTCTGGGATGATATGTTTCGGGATTTTTCTGTTACCGAATTAGAAGAACTAGGCCCTTCGGTGATACCTATGGTGTGGTCATACGTCGACAACCTTAAAGGACAATTTCCCGTGCGCATGTGGCAGCGATATGGTGATGTATTTGATGAAATTTGGATTGCTAGTTCGTATAAAGGATCTAGCGGGCCTACTTGTGATATGGTGCCAATGCAACATCACATAAACAACCACTTGTCATGGATAAATTTGATTGACAGTCTTGAGGATGGTATTAAAAACAAAATTCGAGGCATTTCAGTAACTGGTTGGTCTCGTTATGACCATTATGCTACCCTCTGTGAGCTGTTACCCATATCATTGCCCTGCTTAGCTTTGTGTTTACAGGTCTTCAAAGAGAAGACATTTACAGAAGATATTCATGAAAATGTTTCAACAGGGCTTGGCTACCTAAACCCAATACCAGTTACGAATCAGAACATTCGCTATGATATGTTATGCGGAAACTATCCAGGCTCTGAAGTGTTTTCTTATATATCACAGCTAGAATTTGCGAAATATCAGTTGTTAGCCAGCAAAGAACGTTTTAGTGGTTGGATGGACTTGTGGCACGTCGATGTGGTCAAAGATGTGAATTTTGGACATGTTGAATACGCCTCTTCTATGCTTAATCAAACCATTCAGTGTTACGAAGCCATTAAGAATCCTCTTTCAGAATGCTTGTCCTTTCATTTTTACGAAGAAACTGTTCGTGAATTTGTAAACGTTAAAATAGATAGTCAGGAGAAGGAAGCTCTCGAATTGCTAACAAAGGTGGAGACAATAAAATTGTCTTGCACAGGTGCATCGTAAGTTATTTTGTGTGTAACATGCGTACTGGATAATGTTCTGTTCTATTTACGAACTTAAGTAAGACGAAAAGGTAAAGGTTTTCCTGTTTGAAATTGTTTTTTGATAATTGGAAAGAAAAGGCGGAAAATATTGCATTTTCGACACTGATGTGATGTTTTTGTTACATTTTGTTCACTTTGTTAGTTTAAGATTTACAAGGATGTTTATATTTTACTACACAGAAAAGTTTATTATGTTCATCATCTATCAAACTAAATGCTGCTTCATATCGATGAAGTGAAGTGATGTATACAAATTCAACAAACTGAATGAAAAGTTTTTTTGCAATTTCACTACCATTTTGAATAATCGTTTTAAGTCGCTTATTCACACATGATGTAGTCATTTCTTGTTTTTTAACCTTTTCCATAAGGGTTCATAGAGTGGCAAAAAATTGAAACATGAGTATCCTGTTCAAAGTGTTTCAATGTAACAGTAAAAACTCTCTATATGAACATAATGATGGTTGTTAGGAGATTACGATTTTTTTAACAATATCATGTAGAAAATACTCTTTCGAAGCAAAACATTTCTAGTTGTTTTTATCCTTTTTTGGTTTTTATTTTGTATTTTACATGATCCAATTTGATTGGTCGTAAAAAAGATTCAATATCATTGCAATATCAACACTTTCAGAACGGGTCTTTACTTGAATATTTCATATTATGTAATCATGTTTCTATTTATGCGATCATGTTTCCATTTTACATCTCGTAGTTACAAACAAGTAGCAACAGTAAAATAACAAATAGCTTTGAATTTATTCATCTCCAATGTTCTTCCTCTGTAGTTTCATTAATAACTGTTGTAACATTTATCGTTCTTTGTTTTTGTTGACAATTTTAGGAATGAGAAAAATCAAACTACAAAAGTACTTAATTATCTATTTTCATTTTCATTGCTTTTTTGACCATTTCTTTGCTTCCGATAATGGATAATGGTACTTGATATAATCTGTAAGAAAATTAATTATGCAACAAGATCATCATCGCCTACCCTTTGAATCATGATGGAGTATGAAAACCTGCTTACAGATGAAACTAATCAAAGAAAGGTTGATTTTGATTAATCTCTATCATAATCTTGAGTGCTATACGCTTCTGTTGTCGAATCTATTCTGCTCTTAGGTGGCTAATAAACAGAGGGTTTAAATTAAAGAGGAGGGATTAAAAATAAAAATAAAGTATTTTTCATGTGTGGTACACCACCCAAACAAAAATGTGATAGTTTGCACCATAAACATAAAGATAGGTGAGGAGAATTTGCAAGATGAACTATATTTTACAAGGGAGCTGTAGGACTGGTATTCTGAGAACACTTACTGTTGTGAAAAACAGAAATCACATTCTTATATAATTCCTTTTGGCAACAACATCGTTGTCGAAAATGGACATCCTGAGTTGTATGGTTAGTACATTCTGTTGATATTACATTTTCGTTTCAGATGAAAGTGAATCAGAAAAAGTCTATATACCAAAGAACATTCGGTATGTTAGGTTGCTGATCTGTACACATATTTTTTACATTTTGATTCTAAACTGCTCTGAAATGTTTATTCCATAATTATCAGAGAACGATGAAAATGACCAAAACATGGAGTTACGTAAGAGAATCGCTTCACTTGAAATGGACCTTGCTCAAAAAAATAGTGGACATAATGGTGAGGTAAAATATCTTGTTAATAATACTATTACAGGAAATTTAATTAGGCTTACAAATTTAATATCAATATGTAGAGGTGGACATCAAATCTCCACCTCAAAGTATTTTAAATTCTCTTCATGGGCTACCAATTGTGAATATGGCCTCATGAGGATTGAGTTGGTGAGGATCAGGAAGTGTTGTATTTGTGGGGGATTTAGGGAAATAGACCAAATGAAAGAGAATTTAAAATTAGTTTTTAGTTATTTTTTTCATTCTTTTTTTCTTCTTTTTTGGATTGGAAGGTCACAAAGTTGCACGAGCAGATAACCAAATTACGTTGTGCATTTGAAAAGAATGAATTATTGAGACAGAAGCTTGAATATGAGTTGACTATCAGTAAAAATGATGAGAATAAGAGGATACGTGATTTGTTTACTCAGAAAGACGACCTGCGTGTTACTATTGATAGTTTAAATGGTAAGTCACAATCAAGATGCATTTGTTGTTGTTCTTATTTTTCACTATATTAAGGTTTGCGTAAGCAAGAGCTGGTAACTAAGTTGGCAAACCAAATATCGAAAGTCTAGAGAAGCAGAAGAAACAGAACTGCATTATTTCACTAAACGAATCACCTGTGCTTGATACTCACAAAAATTAAAATTACAGATTAACGAAATGAAAGTGGTAATAAGTTGTAGAGCTGTGACATATGATGTCACAGTTCCAAAAGTCCCCCAAATTTTGCCATATGCATCTTGTTCAATTTGGACCCCAATTCTAGTCTATAATTTTTATTAGTTGTTGATCTTGCCAAATGAGCTCCAGTGACAAAGCATCTCGCTACTCTTGCTACTTTTTGCTTACGCGTTATTGTCAGAGTAAACAATTTGTATATTGTCCTGATGAGCTGAGGCATTGATGGAATAATCTTTTGTAGGTAAAATACTGACCAAAGATGAAGAAATGAATTCTATGCAGAACATCCTGGACGAACAAAAGAATCTATTGGAATCAACTAAAGTAGAAATGAATGCAAAAACGCATGCACTGGAACTTGCCAATACTGAGCTGAAAAAGGAAAATGAAGTTTTATATGAAGAAAAGCTTGCTTCAGAAAAGCTAGTATCAACTTGGAAAGGGTATTTCATTTTATGCATGTATTTGCATCCCTTTCCCTCCCTACTTGTTATGGTTAATGTTTTTTAAATCTAAAAATATCCCAAAATTCATTGGAAATCTCTAATCCTCTTAGAATTGTTTTCTTGTATGTCTTTATTTTCATTCGGACATTTTTTTTCTCAGAAAATTCCAAGAAGTAGAGGATAAGTGTTTACTTTTAGAAGGTGCGTTGATATTTTAAAGAACAAAATAACAAGAAAATATATTACTAACTATAACATATGTTATATAACATATTATATGTTATATAACACAACTCAGAGTTTTGTTCTTTTGCACTTGTCAGATGTACTAACTAGTGTATAACTTTGAATTCTACGAAGATGCCTTGCATTACATTATTACCACGTATTCATGCGGTTTTGTAGAGCAAAGAAGTAAACACACAGATACAATTCACAAGTTGATGAAAGATCTCGAATATAGTAACACAAAAGAAGAAGAACTTCTATCAATGAACAAGGTTCAACTTCTAAACAATGTTTTTCTGTCTGTTGGTGTGAGTAATCCCAAACCCAATCAGAGTTTTGTCATGTTTTTATAAAAAAAAACAGGGTTGCCACATTTCCTGAAAAAACTAGAAATGTTTTTTTTCAGATTTTCTGCTGGAAAAATTGGAATATGATATCTTTTTTAAACTAGCCTGCTGAAATTGCTGGATTTTGTGACTTCTTGAGTGTATATAGTAGTCTCAAAGGGTATACAGATCTTATGTAGGACTTTTGAATGTATAAGTCATCTAATCAGGATTTTATTAATCGTTATAAATTGTTTTCAATAATGTACACACTTTGTTTAAATACCATTCTGACAATGCATAGTTTTAGTGTGATTAAATACTTTCAACTTTCAAACCTGTTGGAATAAGATATCAAATTTTGATGGTATGCTGGAAAATGATACTCTTTAAGCATTAAATTTGCTGGGAAATATCCTGTTGTTCTCAATAAAAAATTGCTGGATTTTTAAGTTCAAAGTTTATGGCAACACTGAGAAATCTCTTTATATTATCGGAAAATTTTGTTCAATATTTTTTTTATGAAAAACAGTGTGTCTTTATCTAAGTGTATTTGGGGCATAAAATGTAACACTAGTTCACAATGTTGTTTATCATACTGAGTTATCATACAGGTTCTCATTGTGATTTTGCAGGACCTTATTGATAAAGTTAAGAATGTCGAAAGCAGCAAAGAAGAAGAGAGAGCTGCACATTTAGAAACGAAATTTACTTTGGATGTTTTACAGGTACGGATATTAATCTGAAGGAATGAAAATATGAAGAACATGAAGTCAATAGAGAACAAAATTCTAAGACTATCCTTTCTTTAATATTTCAGCTCAAATTACGTGATACTGAAAGTTTACTCCAGACTGAAACTGCTCGTTATAATGAAAGCAAAAACAGTGTTGATTCTACTAACACAAAGTATAGGTAATATGCCCATGCTTAACATCTGATATGGTAATAAGTCTGCCTCTCTTGTCATTCAAATCATGATCTGTTCTGAATTGACCTAGCAACATTATACCAATTTTTTTCTTCTGCAAATCAAGTTAAACCTCATATTGCTTATCATAAGGTTGCATTTCTGTAACTGTGTGCTTTTGTTCAAGGGAGCTTGACTCAGCGCTAATGTCTGAAAAACAAGCTAAAAATCACCTTGAAGCACGTTACAATCATTTGGATGACAGTCACAAGAAGTTAACTGAAGAATATAACGCTAAATCCAAAATGGTGGAAGATTTGTCCTCTGAAATAAAAGCATACCATAGTGAAGTGGAAGCATTGACAGATCAACTTTCAAAGGTTGTCTTTTTTTTTCCTTAATTTTTTTCTCTCTCTGTTTTTCATTTGTCTGTAGGGCTATGGTCACAGTTCTCTCTTTCAAACCTTATCATACCTTGAATTAAAATAGCCAGAAGGTTTGTTACTGAAGTAATAGAAGAATTAAATTGTATAATTTGAAAGTCTTATGCTATTAGAACCTTCAGAGGACCTATTACCATTCCCTTGACCCCACAATTTGTCATTCAGGCTGTTATTATGTTTACTGGTAGCTTGGGAGAGGTGGTGGGTTCATACCTGAGTCACAGCACTAAGGAAGTTGAACTTTTAACCACCTTCATAGGACTGCCTTTGATAACAGTATTTTATGAAACTGAAGAAGCTACCCTAAAAAAAAAATTTTAATAATAAGTTTCCGTTTTTATTTTTACAGAACAATGAAAAATTATCTGGCATTGAAATTGATAAAATTAATATGACAAAAGAAATGACGTATCTGTTGAATAATTATGAAATTATTTCAGAGGATCTTCTATCACCTGGTATGGTTTGTTGTTGTTGTTGTTGTTGTTGTTGTTGTTGTTGTTATTGTTGTTGTTGCCTTTTGTGTTTTTGGACAATTATTATGTATTATTAGATTTTGTGTTGTTTCAATTGAAGAAAGTAGTTTTGTGAACCACATTGTAGATAATGAAAAAAGTTGGAACTTCACTGAGCTCATGAAACAGGTTGGAAAAATACTTGAAGATTATCAAAAAAAGATACTTGATAAGGAAAAGCAGGTTAATATTGTGCCTACTCTTTTCAAATATATTTTAAGAGAGTTTTGTAAGGAAGCTGTTTATAGCAGCAACAGCAATATAGTGCTATTACATGATACTTACATGTATATTCCATAGGTGCAAGAGGGAATGTGCACTTTTCAGAACTTACAAAAGGAATATGAAGATTATAAGAGCATTGAATTAAGCAAAGATTGTGCTCTCCAGGTAAACTAATTTTATTCATAACATGCATTGCCATATGAAACCTCTACCTGTGTTTTTTTATCTGGATTTGTTTCTTTGAAAGATAAACAATACTGCATTTTCATGGTATTTTTTATTTTTGTGACTTAAAGTAAGAATTGGTCCTCTAAACATTCTTGTGTAGGAAGCAGAAAGGTTGGTACAAAGTGCTCAGAATGACATGAAGAAGTACCAGATGAAATGTGCTACAAGTGAAGAAAAATTGAAGAAGATTAAAGAGGACAGAAAGCAACTGGAAGAAGTTCTACTTGAAAGAAATGAACGCATACAATGTCTTAGTCAGCAGGTTTTCCTCGTTTCTCCTTTCATTTTTTAGAAGTGTATTGTATCGTTTTAAATGTGAAGTCTTTTTTTAAAACGAAAGACGTTTTGTGCATGACCGTACTGCTCTGCTCTATTTAGTTCAGTAAATTATCGATTGACAAAGAAAATGTTGAGAAGGTATGATATTTTTGTTGACAATTTGCAAGTGACTTGCCATTGTTTGGAGTGTATAGCCTGATTTTGTTGACTTGTATTCTAGACTTACCATTCATCTCTTCAAAACATCTATAATCTCCTCATAACTGGTACAAATCAATTACCTGACCGACAGTTTAACTTTACGTTTTCCGAACTGAAAAATACAATCATGAATTTGTTAGAAGAGGATATACACAACATTAAGCTCAATAGCGAAAAGGTTTGTAATCCTGCTTTCTGAGTTATTGCTACATATTTTCATCTGATAAATGCTTTTGTTGCACATGTATGAGTGGGTTTCTATTCCTACCCAACTTTTTGTCGTGCCCTGATTCCCCGCGACGAGAACAATCTTTCAATCAATTTTTCATATTTCACCTAGCTGAGTGATGTTCAAACAGAATTGGTTAAAACCAAAGATGAATTGTTACGATACAAAGAATATGTCAAACAACAACAAAAGATTTTTACGCAGGTATGTCCCTTCCTAAGTATCAACCAATTTGAACCAAAGCAATTTCACTATACCGTTTTCCTCTAATCCTTCTTCACTTTAATATTTCTTACTGTTCAGAAAATTATATGCATGTCTTATTCAATTCATTTACTGTGAACCTTTACTGATTTTCAAAATAATTGAATAAGCGTTTAGCTCCTGGCCGTTTAAGAGGAGTACAATACATTAAATTACTGTTCTATTTTAAAGGAGAAATCGCTTGAATTTCCTTTTTTCTGTAGTAGTTAGTTTTTTATTTGATGCTTTCGATCTCACACCAGAGGACTGTAATGTAACGTTGGAATAATGTCTGTCACTGGAAATTCATTTCATCAGCAGGAAGTTAATGCAAGGCTAGAAAATAAAGAATAGTTATTTGATTCACTTTTGTCGTCTGCTTATGTTTACCACCTGCTGCTGTAAGACACATACCCTTGCTATTGTTAACAGGAGAAAGATTTTTTGTAGAACGAGCAAATGTTGGCAAATACGCGAGGTATTTGGGAAAAAGAGAAAGCTGATTTGGAAAAGAAACATTCGATAGAACTTACCAAGGTTCAAGAAGATGTTAAGGTGATTTGCCTTGTTGAGAATCTTTATTGGGAAACATATTATTTTGTGACACTTCATTCATTTTTCTTGTCATTTCTTGTAGAAAAGCGAGATGTTGAGAAGCGATGTATTGCTAAAGGAAAAAGATATATTAAGCAAGCTGCAAGAAAAAACTCATCAAAACACTAAGTTATCAAAGGCTTTTCATAAAATTGAATACGAGAACGGGTTATCTACAATCACCATGAGCATTTTCATTGGCGCGTTACAAGGTTTACTGACGCGTCAAGATGAACTTGTTCAACAAAAGCACATGTTCCTTCTTCAACTTGAAAAACTTACGAAACTGAAAGATGGTGTCGTGCAGTTGGCAGATACTTTGCAGTCTGAAATGGAGAATTCGCAGTCTTCCTCGTACCATGTTGAAAGGAAATCTGGGATTTTATACTTCCGTGTTATTGTTTTGGCAGTTCTTGTAAGTAATCGTTTCAAGAAACTATCGACCTGTTCTAAAAGCCTTTCCACAAGACACGCAGTCCATTCTCATCGGTTATGCTTCCCTGTTAAATCAGAAGTTGTACTAGGTAGGTAAAATGTAAAGGGATCGTTGTTGTTCTTATAAATTAGACCATAAACCGTTCTATCAATTAAAGTAATGATAAAATTTCGACGGGGTCGGGTGGTGGATGGTGCAGATGTAAAAGAAAACAGTGTGCCGGTTGTACAACACAGTTTCATAAGGAAATGTAAATTCATACCACATACTCTCCAGGCTCTTGCTTAGATAGATTCTCTTGTTTTGATTTTCTTGTTAGCGTTCGTTATATTCGTCGTTTGATCTCATAGAATCTGCGAGTGAAAAAATTCATCACTCGAAGCTGTTCGAGTGGCTTCGTAATCGATCACTTCAAAAGCAATTGTTGCAGCATGTCAAGCAAATTTCTTCATTAGCCAAAGATGACACAGGTAGTGCTACTGATTTTGAAAGTTGTAGTTCTTTATCTTCTGTGAGTCAATAACATCTTACCAATGTTAATTTTATTCTAGATAGTGGACTTCCTCATATGGTCGGTACCACATACATTGGCTTTTTGGAAACATTAAAAAAGGAATACCAGCCTCATTTGCTGGTTTATACCGCTAACAAAGATTCATTGATTTCACATCTTTGGACTGGATTGAAGAAAATACTCAGCGAGAAAGAGAAATTGAGTTGTCCATACATTTCAGCTAGTGTAAGAGGTTTAATCTTGACCCTTATAACTACTCTCTACCTTTCTAATTTTGGCCCGTCTTTCCTTCCTGTCTGTTAATAAGAATGATTATATATTTCCCCGTAGGGTAGAACTACATGTTAAAACCATCATTTTCTCCTTCTTCTTCCGTCAAAAATAAGGGGTGATTTTGTCAGACTGAACCGAGGTCTGCGAATTACACACTCAAAATGCCATAAGGGTAGGTTGTCTGCGAGAGAGTGTGAAAGGCAAAGGATTTTTTCAATTGATATACGTTGTCTGCGAGAGAGTGGGAAAGGCAAAGGATTTTTTCAATTGATATACGTTGTCTGCGAGAGAGTGTGAAAGGCAAAGGATTTTTTCAATTGATATACGTTGTCTGCGAGAGAGTGGGAAAGGCAAAGGATTTTTTCAATTGATATACGTTGTCTGCGAGAGAGTGTGAAAGGCAAAGGATTTTTTCAATTGATATACGTTGTCTGCGAGAGAGTGTGAAAGGCAAAGGATTTTTTCAATTGATATACGTTGTCTGCGAGAGAGTGGGAAAGGCAAAGGATTTTTTCAATTGATATACGTTGTCTGCGAGAGAGTGGGAAAGGCAAAGGATTTTTTCAATTGATATACGTTGTCTGCGAGAGAGTGGGAAAGGCAAAGGATTTTTTCAATTGATATACGTTGTGCACTGGTTGAGCTTTAGGTATTGGCGGCCGTTAAAGTGCTTGCATAGTGAATTATTATAGTACGTGGTAGTGCTTGTATATACAGCTTTCTGGATATGCATAGCACAGCTCCCACTGCTAAACCTGGGCTGGTTATTTTTGTTATTGTTTTTCATTCTTATCACATCTTGACGATCATTACCCTTGTTGTTGGTTTTCCATTCTGATCTGATGTTCACATTTTTCATCTTTATTATGATTCTGAAACCACATGCCAATTTTATGGATAAACGCCTTTTCACTTTTAAGGAAGAAAGCGTTTCCGGAAGAAACTTTTGCGTTTTTTGCCGAATTCGCCAAAGTTTACTCTCGCCAAAAAATTGGAAAGTTGTCAAGTGCAAAAGTTATTCCCGCAAAATGTGACAATAGGTGCCTGCCGCAAAATAATTTTTTATTTCAGTGAACGGGGAAAGTTTTTCCCCGCAAAATGCTAGATGTGAGTGCTTGTGCCCCATTCCGTTGATTACACCACTTACCATTTATAAAAAAGTACTGCTTCAAAGTGTTCATCGAATGTTGTGAGCTGAGTGATAACATTCAACTGTCATTGGATCCAAAGGAAATTGAAGGGTCTTTTGAGCATTTCTTTTACAGAAATTGTTTATCACGTATTAAATTGATTCGCATATGAATTGATGATTACCACATTCCCGGAAGATAATTTTCAATCTATTTAAATAATATAAATGCATCAACAGGAGGTGGGTTTTTAGATAAGAGCTACTTAGTAAGCCGAAATATAGTAATCTTGGGGAAATAGGAGGAACAATTTCACTGAAACAGAACATTTCACCTGTGCTTATCAAGCAAATTGAAACAGAGGAACGAATGGTAGGTAGTAATATGCCCACGAGTTTTTTTTATTGAAATTATCTCATTTTTATGGGTGAAATGATGGATTGAATGAAAATACCTTGGTCCTTGGACCCCCAAAAATTAAAAATTGGAATTTCAAAAAAAATTACGCTATCTTTTAGACCATGGGGAAAACCAAGGAAATAATACTATAAGACCATAATGAATTATTAAAAAAAGAAGAAAAGAAGAAGCTATTGTCTTAAATCGCTTTGATGTCCTCAACTAAATCGCTAATGAACTTCAGTGTGCTAGAAATTGTCCAATTAGAAATTACACACCAAAAATGCAATTATTTTGTAATAGTGAATAAGAAATATCTACTAATAGTAAAGCTAGTATTTGTAACGAATGAAATAATGTGAAAGTATCATATTCTCTAGAATGCTCTGTCAGATTTACAACGCTTCATGTTACGTTTTACTCATCGACTACACGATGCTGAAGTGGTTCGCAGAGCAATGACTGTTGAAGTTGAGAAATATCAGGAGAAACAAAATCAGATGAGAATGAAACTTCAGACTGTTTCGGAAGAAAATGATACACTTGAGAGAAAGGTGAGCGAGTTTTATCGACAAGAAGATTGATAATAAATCTTTTTTCCAAATGACGTCACGTTTCGTTCTATACAACCCTTGCAAGTACAGATCGAAATCAATTTCGAGAAAGGTGTATAGACCTTTTCATAGATTCGCCCAAAATTAATGGTTTTATTTAAATTTAATTTCGCAGAAAATGACAACGATTAGTTAATTGCTAATGATAAATTCACTATGCTCAAGTATTTTTAGATAAAAAAAACAAAACAACGGAAACACCTGTTTCATTTAGCATATTTTAACAAAAGTTCTGGTGAAGTCCTTTACGAAAATGTTATCACAAAGAAAGTAACAATACATGCCTCGTTTTCATGTAAAACAGAAACCTTTAAAGCGTTAAAACTTTGTAAATAATGCATATTTAAACTTGAAATAAATCCTATCGCATTAAATATTTGCATTGAAACGCAAATTTTTTTATTGCGCAATTTATTTATGAAAAGGTCTATTGGCAACTCATATATTACCCAAAGTTTTGCATTCAATTGGTGAATAGCATGCAGGTCAGTAAAAAATTGTGACTTGGCGAAACTCGAATTACACACACACTTTGTAATATATATTCGCCATGTATAATCGAAAAAAGAAGACATAAATAAAAATAGTTAAAAGTATATTTTGCAGAAACTTTTCGGAATGCATTCCATCATCAGTGCTTACGATATGCACATGTGCTTGTTTTGTTCTTCTCGATGAAAAATAATCTTGAATATCCCTAAAGAGTGTTTCATTAACACATGGATACCTATAGTTCATTATATTGTATTTTGACTTGGTTACCCTAACCTCAATTGTCTGAAGTTAGGATCTGCAGTGTTTATTGTATTTATTGACAGCACTGTAATAATTTAGTTGAAAATATCGGAAGAACAGGCAACAACAATGGTGGACGAAAAACAATTTAATGACGCTTGTGTTAATCTAAAGGATTCTTTGAAGAGGGAAGAAGAATTGATTGCACTTCTCCAACATCAAAAAGATGACATCGAATCCATGAATGAAAGGTATATATAAATAAGGAAACATTTTCTTGGAAGGTGAGGACGCCTTAGGAGTTTTTAATGCTTTTTAAGTCGTGATTCCAAAACGTTCCAAAAAAAAACAAGCGTTTGTTCTTATAACTTGTGCGTTGTATGATGTTTTTGTTTTCTTGAGGATCGAGAAACACGAGAGCACTTGCAAAGATAAGGAAAGCAGGATAACTAAAGCAGCAGAAAAGATGAAACAACAGGACGGTCATATAAAAGAACTTCATCAACAATTCATCCGTCTGCAACAAGAAAATCAAAAATATCAGAAAGTCAATGAATGTCGTAGTACAGAACTCAGCAAATACGCTAAGTACGCTCTCCTCCTCTTGTGTATTTTTGTATGAAAATATTTTTTCATTACATATACTAACCACCTGTGCTGAAGTGTGATATATATTACAAAGTGTGGTGGAGTTCCTCGTGATATATTTTGGTAGTCATTTACAATACTATTACAGTTTGCATTCCCTTTTTTAGGGAGCGTGAGGCATTGGCAAAGTACTTACGTAACGTATCATCGGCCTTGAACGAAAGTAAACGACAGGTACATTTCCATGGCAACCATCCCTCCAAGTTTGATTCTGTGTTGCCAGAAATGATTTTGCCAAATGAACTTTTGGCGCTTGATGGTTTTGAACGTAATGTGGATTTACAGATATGTCAGGTAAAGCTGGGTTTACATTATACAATTAATTAATGTTATCAACAACTTGTAACACAGGAACAAAACTACATAATTTCTCACGATTTGCTCGAACAATCGGCTAACGAGAGGGCTAGTGCTGCTAATTGTATATAGACTAAAGTTATGAAAATAAAAGAGAAATAAGTAAATTCAGGAAGTTAGGACAGTTGGAAATTTAGTGGAAGATCGTAAAGCGGGCGATACACGATCAAATTTATGGAATCCAATTTGTCGAAATCAAATTGTTGAAAATATTCGCTCAATTTATTTTGGAACGCCAACATGATTGGTTAAACTCGTTTCACTACAGTTTTAAAGAAATTGATCGAATGACGTTACTTTCGATAAGTTGAAAAAGTTGAAAAAGGCGCCCGCTTTAGCTTTGTTTGGTGTTAAAGGTTTATTGGTGTACGGAAAGATTTTTTGTCTGAAGGAAGCCATTGCTTAACAGGAAACTTCAGTATTTTTAACTACGGACATACTGCATAGCTTTTGAAAGGCAAGGCGTTTGGTTGAAAATATATTTTGTATAATAACCTCTTGTTGTTAATGTCACTTTACTTTCAGGACACAGTGAAAATATTTATTGACTCTCAAAGAGAAGCTCTCCAACAAATCGTCAATTTACGCGCTGAGAAACAAGTTATACAATACAGGATGTACGCCCTGGAAGATGACGTCACAAGACATAAACAGCGTATCCAAAAACTGAAGGAACAAGTATCAGCTGCTTGTCAAGAAGTCACGCCACCTGTACGTACATGTTGATGGCATTTTTTTCTTCCATTAGGGGGGCGTTAGCATCATGAGCTACAATCATGCTGGCCACAAACTTTGCTAAATGTGTTAACTACTTCATCGGACCTTGTCTTGGCGTTAAAAGGCGGGCGTTAGATGTTTGTCTGTGAAAGTTTAACCGTGTACGTAAGGGCCGGCGTTAAATTTGGAACGCCATCCCAAATTAAAAAGTAGAAACATAATTCATTTTGCTATCATTTTGTTCATAGGATTATATGACTGTTTTTCGTTTTTAGGATGTCGTTAGTAATGCAAGTAAAGAAAGAGCGGATGGTTTTATGCCTTTAACGTGAGTGTTTTTCAACAAATCAACAAATGTTTCCTCCTAATAAGTTTGGGCTGGCTTTCCTCATTCATAACTCGCCCGATGATGAGAGAAGGTTCTCTTGAAATCGTCATTGCCCACTGTAAGTAATTAGGCGCTTGACATGATAAACTCCTCACTGGTCCAACAAGCAAAATCTTCCGAGTTCCTCTTCCTGTTTCAGTCAATGTGCGCTTATTTTTTTGTTGTTTAAATTTTAATTCCGTTTATAAGATTTCCCAACCAACACACCAATAATTTATTACTTAGTAACAGTGCCTCTATCAAAGCACTCGTAGAATGACTAAAAGTAATTTTGATATTAAAAGTGCTGAGTGTGTAGAATCGGGCTGGGTGATGCTTAAACAGGAATTCGGGAAAGGTGTAATGATAAAAGATTCGTGCAGAAATGGGAAAGCCATTTTGGGAATATACTTCTGTTAACTAAAGTTTGTTTGTTTGTTTGTTTATTTAGACAACAAAACACACCAAATTTTTTGTTATGAACTGGATGCATCTCTACTGCAGAATTGTTTCGATTCCGTCCAAAAATGGAATGGATCTAATAATTTTATAAAATTTTACTTTTACTGAAATTGTATATATGTTTTATTTATTTATGTTAAGAAAATCGAGTACAGGAAACCGCATGTATGGATCTTAAAAACCTCCCGATAGTCAAACATCTCGATTATATGAAAGATGAGCCAATAAACGATGGCAGCTCTTACTTCTTCAGATGATAGGATGTCCGTTAGGGTATTATTACAGCCTATACATAAGGGACACCTACACGGTTCCAAAAAAGTGTTCGTTATGTACAGGTGTCTGCATAGGAGGCTTTTTTATATTAGGGCATTTTTATGCCTTGGGCTAAAAAAAAAAACCTGTATGGGATTCAGAGACAATAATTAGACAAAGTATAACTAATAAAACACTTTCATGAAACTATACTTTAAAGCCGAATTTCCATTGAAAAAATTTGCGAGCGGGTGGGATGTATGCGCCGCGCAAAAATATGTCTAGCGTTATTTCTCCATTTCCATTCAAGCAGCGCAGCGTTCAAAACGTTTGCAACACAAGCAAATTTGGCTGCTGTATATATAAATTCTGATTGGCTAATAACTATGAGTAAGAATTTTCTAACTTTCTTTAGCGTTGATTTTTGTTGGCTCGGTTTTGAAGTGTATTGATTTAGTACGCATGCGCATGACATCACTGCACGTGTTATTTGCCACCCGCTCGCACAAAGTTGCTGAATGAAACTCCGGCTTAACTGACGTGTAATTTAGGATTCCATGTTTTGGTCACGGCTCATAATAAACCGGAATCTCTATAAAGCAGACACCGTTGATGCATAAAAAAGATGTCCGTTTTATAGAATTTATCGAGGATTTGACTGTAAATCCAGGTATATGGAGATGTCTGCTTTTTTAGGTATGTTTCGTAACGGACACCACGTAATAACAGTTCGCGCATGGAAATAAAACCATTATTAGAAAAAATGGAAACTTTCGTCAATAATCAAATTAAAAAAAATGACGGAGAGGAAGCTAGGGAAGA
This sequence comes from Turritopsis rubra, assembly GCA_039566895.2. Taxonomy (NCBI): domain Eukaryota; kingdom Metazoa; phylum Cnidaria; class Hydrozoa; order Anthoathecata; family Oceaniidae; genus Turritopsis; species Turritopsis rubra. Next base: position 11,214,750 of record CM077623.1, on the reverse strand, counting down.
AGGGAACGAAGATGACATATAGAAGTACAGTCAGATGAAGAACAAAATGTAAAAAGCAACGAGACAGTTGTTGTAATGGTTTGTATATTTTTTCAAAACAAATGACGCAGGCAGAAGTGCGTAATAATAATAATAATAATAATAATAATAATAATAATAATAATAATAATAATAATAATAATAATAATAATAATAATAATAATAATAATAATAATAATAATAATAATAAATTTGACTTTCATAATTACATGGTAATTCCGTCTAATATAAAACAAAAAAATAAATCGTTAAAAATATATGAACAAATAATTACAAATATAAAAATTAATATAAATATATAATTTTAGAAATATACGTAATATCTGTTGCAAAGAGATGAGATGATGGAGTAGACAGTAAATATGATACATTCTCCTCAAACATGAATAGTATTAAAAGTTAATAAAAAAAAAACTACGTCAAAATATCTGATAAAAATTTATATAAATTGATAAATCAAAAATCAAGCAAACGAAAAAGAATAAAATAGCATAAATCTGATTGAAAAAAAACTATTATAAGTAAAAAGTATAAAAAACAAAACTAATACCGTATTCTTCCGTAGATAAGCCAACCCGCGTATCGGCCCACCCGCGTATTAGCCCATGGTTTTCCTTACCGATATTTTAAACCCGCGTATAAGCCCACCCCTTTTTATAGTTTTTTTTAGGAAGAAAGAGAAAACGAAAGTTTTTTAAAATGCTAATTTTTTTTCTTCTTTTTTTATAATTTTTCGTATGTTCTTTTTATTCATTTTTGCTGCATAAACATAGTATATACAGGGTAGTTCAACGCCACCACCAGGAACCCAAGTGCCTTCTGGCGCTCCACGCTTCTTTCCAGTTATTACGGCTTTCGTTAAGAGTATTTGCCAAGATTTTGTTCGCTGATGTCCACACAGCCCAACAGACTGTAAAACTTGGATTACAAAAGATACAATTTTTATTAACGTTCCTTCTGGTACAACTAGCAGAATACAACCTTTAGATGTGTGCCTAAACCGTTTAAATGTTACATCAGAGAGCAATTCGAAAAGCACCTGCACGAAAACATGGCAATGTACGTCAAGAGCAAGTTGACAGCCTCTGACAAGAGAGTTTTGATCACAAAGTGGGTTGGCAACGCTTGGAGTAGAATCAAAACATCATTTAAGAATACTATAGTTCGCTCCTTTTTAAAATGCGGAATATCTAACAAGTTAGGTAATTCAGACCACTTAGTTAGCATCCGTGAGCTTGAAGGTTATGAAATGCCTGAAACAGAGAAAGAATTTTATCTCCAGAGTGACGATGAAAGTGAAGATGACAGCGAGATGAGCTATGACAAATACGAAGCTGGTGATGATTCTTCTTCTGAATCCTCTTCGGAGGAAAGTTTGTAATAGATTTTCAAAGATAAACCGCACATTTTCATGAGAAACGTTGTTATAGTTTTACTCTCCCTTTTTTCCTACCCGCGTATAAGCCAATGTTTTTTTATGTTTTGTCAGCAGATAAGCCCAGGGCTTATCTGCGGAAGAATACGGTATACTACTTGAGGACGCGTTCATGAAGCGATGGGAGGCTTGACACAGACACATAAGCAACACTTAGCACTTAGAAATAATTTATAAAGTTAGCTAATGATTAATAAAAAAATTTTTTTTTTGCCATACTAGAAAAACAATTAAATGACTTTTCTTCGCGAATATTAGATGGAAGGTCGTTAAAAACCAATGAAGAATACATAGCAAACGTGTTGACATCATATGATGGAGATATTATTTCGTTACCACGGCTGCGCATCTTTCTCGGCTGTCGGTATCGAGATACAGGAATATAACTAGGCCAGGATTCTCCGTGTAGTGCTTCATACGCCATTTTCGCTAATGCTAAGTCGATACGCTCAATTACTGATAACCAACATAAGCCTATAACTTCTGATTTACCAGCATATCGTCCCAAGACATACCCAGTAGTAGCATTTTGTAACTTTTGTAGTCTGTTCTTCATGTAACATGGAACGTTTTTGAAGATGACATTTCTATTATCTATCTTAGAAAGAATAATACTTTTCAGCTAAATTTTTACGTATATGAAATAGCGTTAATCGCTTTATTTTTCTAAGAGGACGTAAAGTAGCATATACTTATGTTCATTCCAGTTAAGGTTTTCCTGGAATTTAATACCAAGTACTTTCCAACTGGTAACTCGTTCAATTGGGGAATCATCGGATGATATATTATATATGTCCATGAAGTCCTTGACTTTATTGTGACGATATAAAGTGGTGTCGTCTACAAATTGTAAGCAAGATGTAATATTGTCAGACATATCATGCACATATAAATTAAAACTGGGACTAAAATACTGCCCTGGGGTACACCTTACTCCACGTTATTAAGTGGCGATCTTCTGTCATCTTATTTTGACAAACTATTTTCTGTCAGTCAAATAACTATTGATTAGGTGTAAACTAATTTGCGAAAAGGTTAGCGAATGAAATTTCGTTAAGAGAGTCTTCAGTCCACGGTATCAAAAGCTTTACTATAATCCATAAAAACGGCTATAACTTATTATTGCTCTTGGCTTTTTGTATATCATCTCTTAGTTTTAATAACAATGTGATACACCAATGACCTTTTCTATAACCCGACTGTGTCGATTTATAAATACCTTGTTCATCAATAAAGTGTAGCAACCGCTTTAGTATGATTTTTTCGAACAATCTGGACAGTACAGGTAGAACTGATATTGGTCTGTAATCGTTGAACTCCTTAGGACTCTTTGTTTTTGGAATCGGACACACTCGAGTGATTTTCCATTGCTCTCCATTGCGTTTAAGTATGTGTGTTAACGGTGATGAAATTTTGTCAGCTACATATTTGAGATATTTAACAGGGATCGAATCGTAACCTGTTGAATTTCTCAAACTTAACAAAATGCTTCTAACTTCCGCTATCGTTGTGTGCTTAATAGAAAATGCATATTCACTATTGTGTTTGGTAAACTATTTATGAATGTCATGTTATTATTCGTAGGTGTGGGTTGTCCAGTATTTTTTGAAGCAGCCGAAGTCAGGAAATCATTTAGTTCTTTTGGATCAACATTGATTCTTTTGGAGCTTGGCTTTATGATGCGATAGATCGTGTTCTAAACTTCCTTCGATTTTTTAGACATCAAAGCTCTCTTAAAGAAAGGCTTTTTTGTATAAAAATGGCGTTAAAATATTAATTGTCAATTTTTTCTCTTTGAGTGGCGTAAAACACGGCCCTAAATGGCGTTAGTCCAAATTTTGGAACCGGCGTAAAAAAGGGCCGATAAGGTAGAGCTGAATTTTGCGGAATTAGTTTTCGCAAATGAAGTTCTTTTATTCCTGTAGGACAGCACCAATCTGCCGAAAAAGGACTATAAAGATAGAAATTTAATTGAAACATTTTCACACATCGGTTCAGGTCAATATAATGTTAAAAGTACGATGTATACCTTTTAACATGAGTAATTAATTTTAGCGGTTTGTCCGCAAAAATGTCCTTTAATAAAGGCCTTCCGTGGATTATTCTCCACTTATTCCAGGGGTCAGGCCAAAAAAATTTAAAATCATTCCAGGAAGTTGGACACAGGCCCCTCATTTTTTGATGAAAGAAGGCATTCAAGACCAAGGTGATCGTGAAGGACTTCTGGAAACAACAGTCATAAAAACTAAACTTATCTTGTTGAACTTTTCGAAAATAATCACAAATTTACATAATCCCAATGCATTCAAAGATGACCTAACCGTGGGTATTTCTACTTTCAGTTGAGTTGATATATTCGAAAACGACATCACATCAAAATGTTAGCGGTGACATACAGTACGAGTGTGCGAAGTTTTATATATATATAAAAAAAGGCAAAACGTGACCTAATGCTCGTTAAATCAAACGCAAGGTTTACAAGATATGGTATGAACAGTTCCAGACGTTAATAACTTCAGTAGTGTAAACTGAGGTGGTGGTAAGGGTCAGGCTATGCGCCTCGTTCTTTCAAGCACTTATATTAAGAGTTTTCATCAGACGTTCTTACGGTCGGAAATGTTTCATCATTGCCATAGATTTTATGACTATGGTTACATAAGGGCTGAAGGAGTTAAAACAAAGAAAAGTCTCGAAGAAGTGAGAATTTCTATTATGAGGAAAATTAATTTTTCTTCTTCGACACACCAACAGTTCTTCCTTTACGCCCAGTAGTTTTGGTATGTTGTCCACGTACTCGGAGACTAAATATAAAAAGAAGATAGTGAAGATAAAAAAAGTTACAAAGATTAAAGTATTTCTCTAGGTAAGCTGTATTAAGTCAATATTAATACAATGCTAGTGAAACTAGGTTCTGATGGCCACAAATCAATTTGCCATTTTTGTCAGGAATAAAAACTGTTTGAGGAAGATTGACTGCATTTAAAAAACAAAGTTCTTAAGGCTTTGTTTTGCACTGTTGTAATTTTATTATGGACCATCTTCTGACCCTAAATCTGACAGGCATAACTTAAATGCGAATCAAAGATTGCATAATGGATAGATAAGTGTTTGGAGAGAGACGAAGTGTTGTATTTTACTTATCCAAGTGATCTATCGAGTTTAGTACTTAATACATTAATGTGTTCATTCCACAAAAGATGCTTATCAAGAAAACTCCCAAGTATTTGACATGGCCAGATTGTAAGAGGTGTTTTCCATTAATTTTGATTTTGGGGTCATAATCATATTGTTTACCAGAGTCAGGAAATAAAATTAGTTTGGCCTTACTTACTTATTTAATAAAATATGGTCAACAGACTTGTGTAAATTTACAGGTCTTCATAAATAGACAGCAAGTGCAAAAATAAATACATGGCAGATTTTTGGCTTCAAAATTTCACATTTTTTATTTAATATTTTAAGCTTGGTATACGAAGGAAGAATAGATAGCTTCAAATATTTATTTCTAGTGTTTAGCTGGAGATATTTTGGATTTTTATGAAAAATAAGTTAAATCAGGTCATTTGTTTGGTTCCATAAAACTGCACAACCTCCAAGATAAGCATCCAAATGACACTAAGGATGGGAAAATTAATATTTGAGTAGCCCCTAACTTTGAACTGAAGTGGTCTAAACTAAGGCAGTTCCCAGAAAAATTCTTGGTTCAGGTTCTCTGACCAACTGCTGTAAATCTCAAAATGTTTTAAAAAATTTTCATTTGGCAATTCGGTAAAGAAAATTCACCTCAGCACAGTAAACATTGTCTGATTTCACATTTTATCTTTTATCTACACAGTCATGAAAATTCCAAAGCTAATGTCATATTTTGGCACAATCAACCAAAACACAACTTAGACCATCTGTGGAACCAACCACTAATAAAAACTTTTAAATTTGACCTCTGTTGAGTTTGATATGATAACAACAAGCTCAATTTAGTGGAGCAAAAAAGGACCAAAACCAAGGATTTTTTTGGGAACCTCCTACATAGCTGAAGCATTACATACCCCCAGTAGTGTCTCAAACCTCTGTGGGCTTTGATCTTCTTCAAACGTTCCAAATCTTCACGAAGTTTGTTATCAAGTGAATTAGCAAGAACCTACAGAAAACCCAGTTAAAAGTTGTAATTGAAAAAAAATATAATGACACTACAAGATTCATCCACAACAAGGGGCTGTCGACAAAAAACTTTCAATCCACTTAGCGGCATTAGGCCATGAAGGTCTTACTCCTGGATCGAAAGTTTTTGTGGACGGCCCTTACCATCATAAACAATATTCTGTTTAACACATCTTCAGATCATAAATAAAACATCCCCATATCTTATAAGATATAAAATAAATGCTAGGGTCGATAATCAGCCAACATTATTATTTAATATTGTACTGTCCTTCCGAGAATTTGCTTTTTCCTCATCAAAACAAACTTCAGAGTAGCCCCTAGTCCTAACGTGGTTCAAGTGATAAACACCAAGTTGATCAATCATACCAGAGAGTTCAATTTGGAATGAATAAATACAGACAAGCATGGTGAGCACTTTTCCAAGATGTCTGAATGGTAATCTTTGTCATCTCTTCGAACGAACTTAAGAGTTTTTATTGCCAATTTGGGTTGTAAAGACGAATATTTCTTTGATTTTTCTTCTGGGAAATGACCGAAAAGTCATTATTAAGTCATTGTACTTTTTTGTTATTTTACGTCTCTTATACTTGTGGCTGATCATGGTATAGATTAATGTGTTCAATGAGCCTTAAAAAAGGTCAAAACAATTGAATCTCCACTGGGTCAGTACAGCCTTTCTATTATTCGTTAGTCCACTCATAATGTCACACGGTGCATGGGGAGACTGGAGGCTATAACTGAATTTTGGATTGAGAGAGAGCAAACACAAGGCTATAAATGGCGGCTGTGTATTTTGCGAACCTTTTTGTAGTTGCATAGCAGTGATTCAAAAGTCAAATGGTAATCTTGTTTTTTCCTGGTTTATAAACAAATAACAAAGTTTTAGATGGTAGGATCCTTTTAAAAAACATGAGGAATATATATATATATACCTGAGAGAATTTGCCATCTTTAATATCTTTTTGCCTATTCAAAAAGTAATCTGGAATTTTGTATTGACGTGGGTTCTGCATAATGGTTATCAAACGTTCAACTTCTTCGTCTGATAATTCACCAGCTCTTTTTGTCATATCAATGTCTGCTTTCTTCAGACAAATATTAGAGAATCTGCGGCCAACTCCTTTGATTGAAGTCATGGCATACATGATCTTGGTTTTTCCATCAATATTGGTGTTCATAACACGAAGAATGTGCTGGAACTTCTCCGGGATAACGAGCGACTATAAGGAAAAAATAGCTTGACTTTAAATTTGAAAGGAAGTGTAATTAAAAAGTCTAACTACGCAAGTTATACTTCCTTTGATCCTATACTAAACCTATATTAAATGATCCGCATAAAAAACATCAATTGATGGAAGATTGTGAAGATATCCTTGGATTTAACAAGCAAACTGTGGACATACCATGGCTGCTATTCAGTTCTTCGTCAGCCCTGTTTAAAAAGAAAGATTTTGTAGGTCCTTCTCGCTAAAAGCTAGAACAGATATTTAACGGAACGAGTAAAAACAATTTCGTTGAAATTAATTTTGCTCTCTCTCCGCCGGGTGTATTGAGATTAGGGTTTTATTGAATGGATTAGTGCTTCAAGTGTCATAAGGTATCCAATCGTGTATTGCTTGGCATTATATTGACGTCACGTCAGCCATTGTTAGTTCTTGTTCACAACTAACGTATACATTATTTATAGGCGCACAGAGAGACCCAGGGTTCAATTCGATATCATTTGATTGCACAAAAGGATGTTAAAACTTGCTGTTATGTTTCTGTTATAAGAGATTCTTGTATTTGTGTACTTTCTTTGGACAATGATGCCGAAAGATGGTCACCGTGCACACGGGTGAAAGTAGTAATTGACTTTACAACTACATTTGTCAGAGGTTGACCCATAATCGTGAATTATTAATGCATTAAGCCTTTTACATTCGTTCTGATGCGTGATGTAAACATTTTCAGGTATTAAGGCAAGGAAAGTAGCAATTAATTTGTATTGAAGAAACAAATTTATGCCCTCATCTCAGCATAAAGTAAAAGTAAGATGAAATTTCCCTGATGACCCCAGATACCCTTTGCCCATGGAGCGGGATATGGTTTGGAAATTCCTGCGGAGTACACTTTTTTTGGAAACGAGACAGTAATTCAATAGGTCAATGAAAGCGTTTAAGAAAGTTGAGAGAGAGACGTGGAGAAGGTTTCAAGCCACCCTTGAAATGTTTTTTTAATTTTATTACTTTGCGCTGGGAGAAGAGAGGATCATTTGGGGCATTATTTCCATTTTCACAAAAACCAAAAAGGTTATAGATACTCTTAACTCCATCAAAAATTTCCATTTTTCTGCATTTTTGCACATTCCTTGCCCTTGTGTAAGGAAATTAGACTTGGTCTTCCTGTCCGCTAAAATGAGAGGTGTCCGCTATCAGTCCGCTTTTTAGAGGTTTTTCATGAGGGATTCATATTAGAATTTCCGGTCTTCTATAACGTCTCCCATTTTAGAAGGTTTCACACTATTGGGAGGGTTTGGAAGGGAGTTTGGGAGGATTCACTGTAAGAAGTGCAACTGACCATTTCTACTCACCACCTCTATAAGTATTTGGTGCAATTTTTTCTAGGTTAATGAAGTCAGGATATAATCTCGTTCTTTCAAATACTTTTATGAGACTTTTTACCGTAAATTTATAGTGAGAAGAAATTATCAGTAAAACATACTCCTGGTCATGTTCGATGATATACCAGTGACTGGATAATCGAGTCTCACCAATATTTCGTTTCAGGGCATCAAAACAGGTGCCAATAACAGATGCCAACTTAATGGCTTCAGATTTCGCTGTTGAAATTTCAAAAAACAGTTTCTCAACAGTTTTCGGGAGAAGTTTTAATTACTACTGATCAAAAAATGTATGTGATCTGCGATGTTACTGTTACCGTGATCGTTGGTAAAAGATTTTGCTGACGTCATGATGCGACGTCACAGTTCATAAAGTCCCCAAAATTGTGATCGGTATCGAAATATAAACGTCGCGTTCTTTTTGGGTACCCAATGCAATGTTCTCATTTTGTTGCGACTGATGTCAGGATTTCTCATGATGACGTCACAAGGCTCACAACAACGATAGAGAAGTTAGACTCACAATAACGATAGAGAAATTACATTAAAAATTTACCTTAGAATTTGGGCAATAGAAGCAATCCGTCTCAAAAAATGCCCTGGGTATATAGAAATTTATATGACGTCAGTTTATTACGGTTAGCAGCGAAAGCGAATACCGTAATTAAAACACCCCCTTGGACTACAGTAGAATCCCGTTTAGTCGTACCCTGGGTAACTCGGACATTTGGTTATTCGTACGGATTTCCTGTCCCCCTTGGATTTGACGATCCTAATCAAGCCAAAATACTCCGCTTAAGTCGTACCCCGGATAACTCAGACATTCGCTAAGTCGTACCATTTTTCTCGGTCCCTTTAGCGAAAAAAACCTAATGTAACTCGGACTTTTTGAAAACCGTATGTCAAATGATTCGAATTGGAAATCGAATTCTTGCAAATTTCATTAAAATCACACGATTTCCTGAGAGCGTTCATTCCTCAATTTCAACATGGCGTCACGCAGCGGAAAGAAACGTAAAATACAATCGCGGCAAGCTATTGAAACGCTTCTTACATATTCACTGTTTACAGAAAGTGGGGAAGTAGGAGCAATGGCTACGAAGGTTTCCTCTGTTGTTGAATCAGAGCTCACTCGCTTCTTAAAACAAGTGACAATAACAGACTTCTTCAAGAAACAGTAGCTATTTAAAAGTTGTATGCATGTGTAGCTTTTTCTATTTGATGATTGTTAGATGATATACAGAGTGATTATTAGTACCCCGTTCTTTCTTTTAGCACTCACCTACAGGAAACCTAAAGAGAGACGACTCTTTTTAGTTTTCACCAAAAATCTTTAATAAAATCCTGATAAGTCGTACGTTTCAAGAAAGTCTGAGTTATCGAGACTTCGGTACTACTACTACTACTACTGTTTTGCGTCATCAGTGTAACTTAGACTTTGGAAGATAATGGTTTGATATGGCTTTAAAACGTTTTGACGCCTTTGATGAAATTTTTGTTGTGTTACAGAATGACTGGTGTGCATAGTATAATAACAATTTTAAGTGACATCAAGTACGTCTGCTGCTACCGTTTTGCGTCATCTGGCTCTTGTTTTCGTATTATGTTTGATCTTGCCAAATGAGCTCCAGGTGCAAAGTATCTCGTTAATATTAAGATTACGCAAAAAGATGCAACAAAATGGACCTTTCCCGAATTTCCGTTTAAACACCATATTATAACGTTTCGCCTCGTTTGATGCAATTCATTGTTTTACTGATTCTATAACTTAATGGCTTTGTAATGGTCTCCATTATTCCGATTCTCCGTAGCGAAGTTAAAAGCAATTTTGATATTGAAAACGAGGCGGAATGTGGTAACTAGGCCATGATGCGGTGTTTAAATAGAATTTCGGGAAGGTCTAGTATGGCTGTATTCTCTTCTTTTGATCATATACAGTACAGCCCGAAAGAAACTTTAGGTGTCCGCGTAAGATAATTAACTTTCATGAAGAGTAAAACCTTTAGAAGTTAACAGTCATTTGTTCATCTTACGTGTAATTTCATAGAACTCGTGTTGAAAAATAATGAGTTCATATAAGAGAGAAAATTTTACACGAAAGTCTAATTTTAATGCAAAAATTCATTTCTTCATAAAGCTTCTTTCGGGGTGTACTGTAAGAGAGGAGCGACTAACTCAGATTTTAATGGCAATACTCCTAGGGTAAGTGTGTCATCCAGGTGCATCTTTACAACCTCATTACCAGTCAACCTCGTTACCAGTCACCTTTATATGCTTGCTCAGCAAAAAAAACGACGTTTATGTTGAAATAGATTACATTTATTTAAAAAAAAACACAATTCACAAAGAGATTCTAAAATATTCTCGAAATACTTTTCGTACAAGCCAATTCTCCGAAATTCTAGGAATTGTATTAAAACTCTTTAAAAAATCTTCAAGTTGGTTGTTAAACATTTCTGTAAAGTTCTGTAAAATTCTTACGTAAAAATAAAAAGTTATTCCATTTTATAAATATTAAGGGCGTTTTTATTAAGGGCGTTTTTATTGGGTACACCCGGTAAATCAGAAACTAACACCACAAACTATAAAAATATATAGTTTTTGAAAAAGAAGAAGAAGAAGTGGCTGGCTTCGTTTTGATGCACGAACTGCAGATAATTTAATTTGGTTTTAGCAAGCAAGATGAAATGAAAGTACAGAAGTTATACAAAAAATGAAGGATGGTGTTTTAGAGGATGGTGTTTTAGAGCACAAGAAAACGAAAGATAAAGATTTTTCAAGACGTTTGAAAATTTTTGAAATTTTTGTACAACATGGTGTGTGGATTGTTGATTTCTATGTTAAAATGAGTAACAATTTGTATTATTATTTCAATAAAGCTAATTTGTTATGAAAAATAAGAATTCTGCTGTTTATATAGCTATTTTTATTGTCTCTGTGTTTATTTCTCCTTGCCTCAAATCGAATTTTGGTGCTGCACCATAATTCATAGTATCACGTGATCCGTAGTCATAGCTCCTTTAAGTCCCCTTAAATGAAGTTCTTAAAGAACTGATGATAAACGACATCGATATAAGCATCGATAACAATTATCGATAAACGCCGTTTCGTGTAGGATTAAAATCATAGCTAGTCTAATACACGATTTTCCACTTAACGATTTCATGTAACAAAATTGGACGAAAACTTCGACCAACATTCCTCAACTCTCAAGAGATAAGACAAAATTTTACAGAACATTGGTAGAAACAAAGACGATTTCTTTAGAGAATTACACTGATGATATTTTCACGGGCATTTTGTGTAAAGTAAACACGAAAATTTTGACCAAGTTCTAAAAATAGTAATTGTGTAAACTCGTGTATTGCTTATGTTGAGAATTTCTTGTAGAAGTGCCTCAGGGTTCAGTCTTGAAAATAAACAAGTCCAGTAGGAGGGTGTTCAAGATGTACAAACGTTTCGGTGAGAACTCTTATAACAGTATTTATAAGAACGAGGCAAAAGTTGTTTATAAACTCAATCACCCAAACAAATTCTACAAGGTTTACACCATGAACTGCACTGATACGAGATTTTACCTTGAACTATATGGTAGTATCCCAATAAATGTTTTTTTTTTAAAGTCGTCATTATTATCAGAAAATGTGGGTGGGATCGTTTGGTCTTCAATTTCACCATACAAACGTTTAAGTTTGAAGTCAAGAGACGCTTCAGGTGCTTCTACAAGTAGTTTCAATTAAAAGCAAAAAGTTTAGAGCTTACATCATTAGATAGTATATATAATAGTCATTCGTCATACAAATGGATTTTGAAGTAGCTTTGGATTCCATCACTCCATATCCTTAAGAATACTAATTAATGTCCCTATAAAATAAGTTTGTTGTAAGATCATTATTTGTAAAAGCAACTTATTCTGCGCATGGAAGGCGTTGCGTTCACAATGGTTTCGTACTGGGTGCTGAACGTTTCCCTCCAACTTCTCCATGCTCTGCTTGGAAGTAAATGGACATCTTCTGTGTTGGCGGTTTGGATAATATTAAACTCCTTTGGAACCTCGACAGGAACCATATTTTTCCATTCAATGCTCTTCCCACATCCTATTCGTTCACGTTTTCCTGCATATCCCCAGACCCACTGAACTTTTCTTTCCCCAGTTTTAGTAATTCTTAATCTTCCATAGATTATTTTAAATGTGAATGTAGCCAAAACTCCTTTTCGACCATCGAGACTTTCTACGCGGTTACCACAGGTGGTCACCCCATCACAGCCCTCGACTTTTGCCCAGATAAGACCACAATGTGGACATCTTCTCAAACTTGAAATACCATGGTCCACTTGCAATCCCAGTGCATGTGTTCTGACGTCATGAAGAACAGAACGCAATTGATTCGTCAAAGTAGCAATATGGCCTGCTTCATCGGCCGTGCTGGGGCCATCAAATTCAAAATTGTTGTATGCAGCAACTCGCTTTTGCGCTTCAATAATTTCTTCAAACATCCATGCTTGAAATTCGAAAATGCAATCAGCTTGTTCTGATTGCTCCATTCGATGTAAATGTTCATAGAAATCTTGCTTAATGACTTCAAAATTTGCAACCTCTGTTCTTATGCTTTTCAAAATTTTGAGGTTGTTGTTATTTATCTTGAAGAACTTCAAGAAATTTTCACTGCTGATGGCTAAATCCATTGGTTTTCCACAAATCTTCTTCAGTGCACTGGTAAGGGTATCACCTGGCGTGTCAATTCCTGAGAAGACAACATCTGTAAGACCAAGTTCCTGATCCAAAAAATCTTTAAACATCTTTTCTTTCCAAACAACTTTATCCATGTGTGTTACTACCACTCCAAGGATATCGACAAGATCAGCAAATCTCTCCGCATATTTTCGTACTTCATCGATTACGTTATCAATACGCAATTGCGCTGGCACGACAATCAGAATACGGGCAACTGGGTAGTGGTTAAGGGCACACGCAATCTGCATGTTATGTGGCAACTTTTTCGTTATTGGATTGGTACCAGGAGTATCACAAATAATGAGACTTCCATCAGTAGAATGAAAAATCTCAGAAATTTTTGTCACGCTTTCATACTTAGCTGAACTACGACCCTGGACACCTGCGACTTTCTCTACGAACTTGGATTTTCCAGCTCCGACATTCCCGAGCAGAACGATGTAGGGACGCGACTCTTGATGATATTTTAACCTGAAACAAAATATGGCAATTTCTAAATAATATTTCCTAACATGTTAAAATGTGTCACAATGCCGACATGATAAAATTAACCAAATAGAAATTCGGTAAAAGCAAACAATTTCTACATTTTTTCAAATTTTTTGTTCGTTACTATAAGTGCAGGCCGGTAGACAAAGTTATTTTTGATGTACTTAGCTAAATGACACCCGAAAGGCCACCATCTTGATTTTTAACCCCTTACATCCCACTTACGTCACATGGCAAAAAAATCACAAAAGATGTCACAACGCGGAAAAACCGTCCAGGTTCAAGTCTCTGCCGTCGCTTTTTGAACTGAAAAAATGCGGTACCGACATGAAAATCCAAATTTCACGACGAATGAACGGCAGGAGTGGTCTGCGCAGCCGAAAATGTTTTCATCTTGTCAACTACAGATGTCAGTGTGATATCTTCAACCAAGTTTCTTTTTTTCCATATAAACACGAATCGAGTGAAGCGATGGCATTATAACTTAATCTGGGTCAACCCGGGTTGAGTAATTCACTTTCAGGAAATGCTTCCACACTTAACAAGTTCACGTAAATCTCGTATCGCTTCACCCGTTCAGCACGTTTTGGTGAAAAAGCTAACTAATTTTTCGTATCATTTACCTATAGATACTTGCTTGCAAAAATATATTCGTGTATCCAATGGTATGAATTACTTTACTCGTTAATGGTTTCGGGCATTTTTCTTTTACGCCATTACGCCTTAACTTTGGATCAGCTGACGAAGCAAATTTTGATCCCACGTAGGTTTTCCTTTCAAATGAGGTCATCAAACCTTTTGTATCGAGAGGTATGTAATTATGCCCGTAAGTGAGCTCCTGTACTAAAAGTTCTTTTTGGATTTTTTTAATACGGAGACCATGCAAAGTCTTCTGACAACTGATTTTTAATGAAGTTCATAGAAAAGAGTGAAAACAGGTGGTCAAACATTTAACGTGTAGTTTCTGTAAATGGATGAAGAATCAGTTTTGCGATTTATGAATTATTCCAGGTTTGACAACCATCATTCCGCTATTCATTGTTCCTGTGCATAAAGGACACTGTTTTCTTGCGTGGCTTTGCTGCAACAAAATCCTTTCGAAGTTTACAAATTTGTAGTTGGTAATTTACCGATAAATACTTTAAAATTGAGAAGTCTTTGAGTTTCCTTAAATTTTATACGTCTCTCTAGATGAAGGAAGGTTTTAAAGGGAAGAGCAGAATGTAAAGGAAAGTATGAAAAGGTTTCATTAGTTTACACTGTTTAAAGCTGTTCTTTGCTTAAGGTACATAAAAACAAGGAGGGATTTTTTGTGTTGGTGAAACTCCGCTTTTAGGGGTCCTTCCTGGATATAGCAAAGCTTTCTGTCAGAAGATTTGAATTAAGTTCTCCCTCACCCCCCATCCATGGATATTCTTGTGTCCCGATTCACCATCGTTAAATAAGATAAAAATTGAAACCCAGTGAGGAGTGTTTTTTTATTGAAACAGCAAGCGATATTCCTTGCCATTCATATAGAAAACACTCCTCCTCATAGACTTTTTGAAGATTTTGCCCGCTGGGAACATGCAAATCTGCTTTCAAGCGTGATTTGTATATTCTCTACGGATGTGTGTTGTATAGCACACCTAGTTGTAATACATTGGTGTAGTAGTTCAAACCATTATATTGTAAAAGGATTACCAACGTGATTGACATGAGTTAAAAATAATGTTTCTTTATGGCACATATCCTTCCGTGGGAAGGCCGTGTGTCTTCTTGTTTTATCTTGGGATAAATGTATCAGCATCAGCCACAAACGTTCTTCAACATAGTGCTGTTGAAGTCTTTTTGTTTTGGTAAACAGACATGCTGGAATTAGTTATCCTTATTTTTTGTTGACCTAAAGAAGATATATGGTAGTCGAAAAACTATTTTGATTAAAATAAAATTTTATTTCTTCAAAAACATACGACTCATGGAATGTGACCCGTAAAACTGTAAATTCATGTGATGCTGAATCTGTCATGTTCAAAGTTTTGGTATGATCGCCAAACATTTGAAACGGGTGAAAGTTTGTTGGTTTGGTGTTGTAAATATTTTAACTTTACCGTTGACAGGCGTAGGGCAAAACCTGATTAGACAACAGTTTATCTATATAAAAACAAGCTACTTTTAAAACATTTTTTTGTTAGAAATACAGTAAAACCTCTCGATAGAGGACACCATCGGCACCAAAAAAATGTGTCTGCTATAAGGAGGTGTCCTTTAAGTAGAGGTTTGGACTTCATAGAGAAATTATCAGATGAACATACTCTAAATAAAAATGAAGAAACAACACACCCGTAGTTCATATTGTGGTTTCCTGCAATTTCTTCTGGCTTCTTCTTGGCGTAAGAAAACAGTAGATCGGTATGATATAGCAGAAGCTGCTTATATGAGGTGGCACTCCTTCACCATATGACAAAATATTTTTGATTGACAGAACAAAAGTTTCTGAAGAAGTAAACATATTTTGATGACGCAAAATTTGTGTTTTCTTTGGTGCAATTTCATCGGATCACATGAAAATACAAACCGCAATTTGGCAAAATGATAACAAACAAAATCTTGTTTACCGACAAAAACAACAACATAAACACCATGAAAAGGTTTCATTTTGAATTCTTGGAATTTTAATTTAAAGACAATGTGTTGTTAAAAATACCACCAAAATAACTCTTGCTGACATCATCATTACCGATGCAGATCTTTCAGTTACTTTTATGAAAGTCAACATTAAAAGCAACAAAAATATAGTAGCTTGCATTTATGACCAACGATAATTCACGTGCTACTTTTATGAAGATCAAACAATACAACAATTCCTTTTCTTGTCTCTCACCTGTGTTATTGTACATGCTCATGTGCTGAGATCATCATGATGTCAGAATTTGCTATATTTATAACAACACATTCTCTTTAACTTATCGAGTTAAAGATATTGCTTGCCATTCCTATAGAAAACACTCCTCCGCACTGGGTTAACTTATCGAGTAAATAGCACACTAGTCATTTTGTAAGAGTGATAAAAATGTCTGCAGTTCTTTTTTCTCCTTCCCTGAAATTTTATCCCGTCTCAAAATTCAATTTTTGGTAATTTCAAACAGAGAAAAAAGAAGTCTAGATTGAGCTTAGACCCTATAAAGACTTTGGTCCTAAAATCCCCATCATATATTTTGTAGTCCTGACTACAAAAGTGTTTGCCCGTTTCAGGAGGGAAATTGGTTTAGACCGAAACACACACACAAAAACAAAAGAAAATAAATATCTGAATAATGATCTACAAATCATCGAATTGTTAATTTAAATGCAAATTTTAATGCAAATTTTAATGCAAATTGAAGCGCTTTCAAAACTTTCAAAAAGCTTCGAGGATAGATACTCTTTTCCTTTAACACATGCAAGAATATCCCCATTAACATTTAGTTCCTATGAAGGTAAAAAATAATTATGAAGTTAAAAAATCATTATGAAGTTAAAAATAATTGCAACATTTACAACCTTCACAATAGAAAGTAAAGCCTGAAAACAAGGTCACGTGTACATTAATTACTATTTTCACTTAACGATGATGAGTATTACGGCTCTTTTGCTTATTTTTTTCTCACAATTCATGTATAATATAATATAATTAGGGTCAATATTTCAGGAGGGAAGGGAGGGGGGGCACAATATGACAGCATAGCAATTGTAATGATACCTAACCTTGTCGCTCACCATGATTTTATTTTTAAAAGTGTGGGTCGTTCCATGTTATGGTGAAGTAAAGAACGTTTACCAATGCAAAAGAAAATTATTTGTTTAAGCAACGATGGTGTGGATCATTAATGAAACAGTTTGTCTGCAAGTAGACACTAAAATTCTCTTCCTTGGCAAATCGCGTTGACTGGAACGTACCAAACATCTCCATGTCGTCATAAATACCTACAAATCGGTTGGCGACCTCGACAAGATCAACATCATCAAGAACATCGTCAAACTCGTAAGGGACCAAGGAATTTATTCGAGATAGAGATAGTTCGAGATAGATAACAGTTTGAGGGCTACAGAAATGTCCAAGGGACCGAGAAATTTGTTCGAGATAGAGGGTGTTCGAGACAGAAAGAGACCAATGTATGTACATTAAGAATCATAAAATCAAAGCGCCTGTCATCGTGCATAATCGATTGCAGATAGATTTTCAATCATTTGAAGGCTTTTCATTTTTTTGCATTCCCTGCTAGAAACACTGTTTTTGTCATTATGATAATCTCTGACACAATATGACGCTCGGCAATACTCAGTACGGCTCTGAAAATCCAACCTTTTTGGGAATTTTACACAAATTTTACATTAAATTTTTACACAAATGAGCTTCGAGTTCTGGTTTTGACAAGATTGCATAAAGCCAAATTGGTGCAGCCAAAAAAAACGTCCGTAACGCCTATGTAACAGCTTTGTAACCTTAATAGATCACGCCCTTTGTGCTTAAGTCAGATATTACCCCGTACAAATACTGTAAATGATCGATTAAACTCCCACTCCCGAATAGACGCCTGATAAATAGTCGGTTTTTAAAAATAAACGCCCTTTCAGTTTTTTACGGTAATCTGTGACTAAAATTGGATGTAAATTAAAGAGGCGGCAAACAGTGTTTCTGTTTTTGTACATGTCCTACAAACATTACACAGATATTCGACGTCAAAACGACGTATATACCGCTTAAATCTCCTTTGAAAACCGGAACGTTTATCTATTTTTTAATCTAATAAAACATTCAGCTTTTAAGAAGTAAACATATGTTTATGGCAGCTATGCTTAAAGGTGAGTTTTCTGCAAATTCTCATGGGCACTGTTATACCCGTCTCTCTGAAAACACCGCTACAGCTTTCCAGAAAATATGTAAACAAAGATGGCAGCCCTTTTCCTCACCAGACTGTAAGTGCCTATTTCAATTGAGTTTTGTTATAACGGCAATTTGTTTATAGAGTCCAGGTCTATTCACAAGGATTACGAGATGCATTCATTGAAATAATCTTTTTACTTGTAATAGCGTGTCCACGATCACGAGACATTTTTCCCGGATGCTAGGTGTCATTGGTGGCTTAATTGTTTTAAAAGTTGGCTTATTTATCAAGTACACGATGCAAAATGTCGATCGGCAGAGGGAAAATTATCGTTGAATTCTTCTCGGCAGATATCGTTTGTAGTGTTTGAAGGTAACGAAGTTGTAATGCTTGTGGTGACTCGGAAATAACATCGGAGGCTTCCTTCAACGCTCTGGCCGCATTCATTTCACCCTCCGCAGCAATCACCTTAAAAAAATGTATATTTCAGTGCATGTCTCGGTTGCTTATTTGACAAAGATACAGAATTCTACCTAACAAAGTTTTTCGAATTCTAACCTTAGCTCTTGCTTCTCGCGAAGCTTCGGCTTCAGCGGCCATTGCTCGTTGAAGTTGTTGGGGGAGGCGCACGTCTTTAACTTCAACACGCTCAACTTTCATTCCCCAAGGGTCAGTAGCCTCATCAAGAATACGTTTAATCGAATGACTGATTTGCTCACGCTCCACTAAAAGTTCACTCAGATTTTTCGTCCCCAGTTCATTGCGAAGAGTAGTCTGAGCAAGAAGTTTCGTCGAACGATGTGCATCTTCCACATTGATAACAGACCATATAGGATTTGATATTCTGAAGTAAACGACAGCATCGACTGCCACCGTCACACTGTCTCGCGTCAGGATTTCTTGTGGCGGGACGTCGAATGACACTACCCTCAGGTCGACTTTCATATACGTATCAATACATGGAAGGACGAAGAAGATTCCTGGCCCTTTCGGATTACCAGCCAACAAACGACCCAATCGAAAGATAACAGCCCTCTCATATTCTTGCACGATCTATAACAAAATTATAAGAATGCTAAGCGACACAATATCAACCTTTTCACTGAGAACTTCAACATTTTAGTTGTACGTTTCGATGTACGCTCTTTCAATTTTAAATGTTCTTGTTATCGTAAAATACAAAATGTCTTCTACTTATCATACATTTGTAGATAATCAATTCTTTGTTTATGGAAATATCAATGACATCGCACAATAACAACAACACTTCATGAGAAAAAATCCGTAATCTGAAAATGTACATACCTTGAGAACGAAAAATAATGACAAAGGGAACGTAACGATCACTATGAAAAATGATAAACCAGCCAGCAACCACGTACATAAACCTAACCCTTCATCTCCATCTATAAGGAAAACAATACACAAACAAGTAAGCGTTGCGCTTATCAAGGTTTCTGGTCAATTATCTCCATCATAAGACAACAAAACCACTACCATACTAGTACTACGGCGATTCATTGGAACTATACCCTATCCCCCTATATAAAAGTCCACCTTGCATAGAAGACTATGCGCATATGGGCAATCAGAGACATGGAATGTTTTTTGAAATGAAATGGAGAACCTAGTCTTTTTTACTTCTGAGGGTTAAGTTGGGTTTTCACTCCTTCCTATTGCCATGGGAATGTTAAAATATTTACTACTGATTCGTTCATTTATATTAATTATTAAATCAATTATAGTAGTAGTAGTAGTAGTAGTAGTAGTAGTAGTAGTAGTAGTAGTAGTAGTAGTAGTAGTAGTAGTATTATTATTAATCAATCTTTATACAGGATAAAAACGTCAGTATTTACAATTATATACATATATAAAAGCAAAACTGCTATCCTTGTTTGTCCTGTTTCAAGGCTAATAAAATAAATAAGTGTAAAAATATAACAAAATCTTACAATCAAAATTAAAATTTAAAATCAGAGAGAAGAGATCGAAACGTAGTAAAATCATTTGTCGATCTAATTTCTAGTGGGAGGCTATTTATGTAGGCTAGTATGGTTTTATCATGTTCAAATGAAAACTACCAACAAAATGGAAACATTAACTCTGCGCATGTATGAATGTTGTGCGAATCTTAAAAAAAATGGAAAAAAAATGGCGAATTTCGCGAAATTTTCCCGTCGTGGATACAAAACATTCATATGTACACGATCCTCTGGAACCAAAAACCAGTACTGGGAGTTACTAGGTTTTTCCCAGTGTGATAGACCAAGCTGCTTATAAAAAATCAAAAAAGTACATAAGCAGTATAAAACCTGAATCACACTCGGTGATTTTCGTGTGATTTTCAACATCTTTTTCCTTCATTCTGATTAACTCAACAGATTCGGTAGATTTTCTCAAAGATTCCAGATTGCTGCTAAACCACGAAACCAACAAGAAAGAAATCAAAATCCAAAAAAATATTTTAATCAAACCAGGAGATTATAAAGATAAGACAGACGGTTTAAAGGAAATAGATCTCCACAATACAAACAGTAATTTTTGGGTTGGCAATATACAAATCATTCAATAATGTATTGTTTTCAAAAAGAATCCATCTGCTAGCCAATAAAATTATTTTGCCCTCGAACAAAAACACAATTTTCAGAATAGAAATTGGAAAACCATATAGATGATAGCAAAAAAGAAGAAGAAGAAGAAGAAGAAGATACATCATAAATAAAATATGAAGGCATTTAAAAGTTATCTCTGAATAGATAGAACAACAACAACTCAAAAAAACAATAACGGTGAAAGAAAAGTAAATATAATTCCCGCAAAAGAAAAACAAAACAAACCATACTCACACGTACACTCGCTATTTGTGGCCTAAAAAACCCGGTTTATTGGGATAAACTTGATTTTTCAGAAAATTTTTCAGTGATATAATACAATAACTTAACTTTATACAATAAGAAACTTCTTAAAACTTTTAAATAATGATTATCAATTTTTATCAAAAAGCCTCAGAAGCATTATTTTATCTCAGCAAGCGCAAACAAAGCATTGTTTTGTTTTGCATATGAATATGAAAAATAACTTTATATATTTTAATTCTAACGTTACTTTTTCTGAGATTTCCACCGGTTACTAATGCAAAATATCAATCGCTACTTCACAATACTTCAGGAGTATGAAGTATGGGGCAGCCTGGTATATATATTTGGTGCATAGTAAGCATTGCTCCTATAACTTTCCCACCCCAATCTGCAGTCAGTACCTTCACATGAGATGATACGATGCTTCTTAAGTGTTGTTAGATAACTCAGTTTTCCTCGAACGAAACCGCGCGCCGCACTTCTAAATGTCGAACTGGTTTCGCAAGAAAAACAAATTTCAACTTTGATGCAGTTCATTGTTTTACTGATGTTTTGCAGTTTAATGCAATTTTGATGTTGGAAACGAGGCGGAACACTAGTAACTAGGGCCATAATACGGTGTTTTAACAGAAATTTGGGAAGGTCTATTGTATCCTTGAGTTGAATTCGAACCCCCAACCTATGGATGACAATGGTTCTTGTATTTTTGAAAACAGAATGCACCAAATTTAATTCCTACTTTCTTGCCCCTATTTGTAACAGCTGTCCTATTTTATTATAATCCTTATATACACCCATTTGTAATAACAAAACCGTCTCAATTTGTGATACGACCTGCCCTTATTCATGTGAAGAAACCTTAAATTAAAATCTACATTTTTAATATATAATTATCAGCACCTCCATACTCCTCATCAGTATTTGTTACTTATTAATAAACCAAAATAAAAAAATGTGGAGGAGGGACTCTAAAAACTACATTGTGTTTCGTTTTTCTAGGGTCAATAAAGTCTTTTTAAATAGTACGAAGAGAGGGTGGAGTGCTCTGTAGCACTCCTCCTGCTGGTAGATACTTCGTTTTTCATTCATTTTCTGAAACTCCTGTACCTGCAAGGGTAACTTTTGGTCGCTGTATCTAACCCCTACTATTTTATTACACAATATCAAACTGCCTTACGTGTTCTTTGTGTTATGTGTTGTTGATTATCCCAACAGAAATACACTTAGTTCAGGCTGTAGTACTAAGACTGAATAAGAATACTCTCTGCAAAGGAGAAAAAAGTATACCTTGGTGGATCAAACTTTTATCTTGAACTAAGTGAAAACTTTCCCATCTCCCAGTTAAAACATGCGATTCAATTTTACCTTTCACCATGTTAAAAAAACTGCGTATTACTCCCTAATAATATTTCTTTATCTTGGTTAAACAAATACAATCTTGTCATCTAAGGGCATATATTCTCTATCGAATTATAATATTAATCCGACATAATAATATTACCCAATAATCGTGTAACAACATCAATTGCAGACGCCACGGCAATACCCGACTGATTCCCCGCGTCGTCGGAAATTATGTTATGTGGTTCTGCAATTCAGCCATTACTGTGACTATAATAACAAACTTAACTTTGATATAAATCCACTTCTACTCAACTTAATGCATTGTTCGCCTGGGCTTTTTTTGATACTAAGTTTTACAGCCCCTTCGTTTATAACTTTACGTAAAACAGACCGTTTTATATGAATATTATTCAAAATTGCAATAAAGGTAATCTCCTGATAAGAGAAATTAAAAGATTAGAAGATTTTTCATATTCCGTGGTTTATTTTTTTTTAATGTTTCGGAGCGCGTATTAAATCATTTTTGAAAACCAGTAAATGACGGAAATAAGATAGGAAAATTAAGTTAGTAAAGCATCATGGGTATTTTCATGTAATTACCACCAGGATGATGGAGCCGCTTATAAAAACTTTTTAATTTTTTTGGCGAGTCACCAGGAGTGGTTAAGATGGAAACTTCCTTACAAAATCTAAAATTGTCGCAATTGTAGTTTTTTGTTGTTGTTCCAATGGGGTGATTTAACAGATTGTTTTACATGGAGGCCTCTTATTTAAACGTTCCGACTCAAATGCTTCAGAATTTCTTGAGATATCTTGAAACTATCAACTATTATATCAGGAACTCAGAAATTGGTATATAGAATGGTTGGGTAGTAATGAGCTAAAAAAACCCACTGCTATATGTTCGCAAGCGAAAGTTTAAAAAACATAGCCGTGCTAATTATTCATGAAAATTAAATTAAAATAGAATAATGAACTGAGAATCATAGGCGTATTCAGGGTCAGTCAAAAAAAAGTGGAGGAGTCCAATGTTATGATATTTCTTTTTGCAGTCTTTAATGTCGATTAAGTTACTTGCACGTTTTCCTTTTCTACTTTAAATGATTAAACTCTCCTCCACAAATTTTTGAGTGAGCTCTAGCTACGCCTCTAAGAATGGTAACCTGTTATAGAGCTGGCCAAGTCGGACCCCAAATTACGTCGGTTATTGCCTTTAGTTATCGAAATATTTGACCCTTAAGCTTGGTTTCCACTAATGAGAATTTGTAATTTTTAGAATTCATAAATTCTTACAAATTCTTACTTGGTGTGAATTTCTCATAAATTCTCACGATCAAAGGCCGACGTTCGATTAGATAAATACGCTTTTTTTTCATGTTTTCTACCGATTTAATATGTTGCAAATAATTCTCAACTTACATTTCTCACAGGTGGAAATCAAACTGAAGTTCTCATCATGAGAATTGCCAAAAAAATTAATTCTCAGTAAAAATTATTTTCTCTCACTTCTCTCAGCGATTGCACAAATGTCCCAACTTATTTGTTAAATCGAGTTAAAAATTCAAAAAACAGACTCAAGGTGTTTTCAATATGATATATATTTAGCCATATATTTAGCGTATAGAAATTTTCGCTTAACATCTGCCAAATGGGCTCCGTCATACGTAACTCATTTACGCTCGTTCCTACGGGACTGCGCAAAAATGCGAGTTTTTAGAAAAATTAAGTTTCAGAAAATCACAGAATATCTGACATGAAATTACCGATTCGTTGCAACGTATTGCACCCAAAGCGACAAAGGGCGCCGATCAACGCGCCGATCAACGGAAACCCTAGTAATAATTCTGTATTTTATTTGCTTTTGGAACGCATGTGGTGAATAGAGAGCTAGCAAAGACATAAATATCGTGCGGAAAATTTTCTCAAAAACTTGTAGTGTCTTTTAAACATAAAATCTCACATCCTATTTTTTTGACATTTTAGAGGGTGTTTTTCCTGTAAAAGAGGAGGC
The DNA here is from genome assembly GCA_039566895.2 of Turritopsis rubra. Taxonomy (NCBI): domain Eukaryota; kingdom Metazoa; phylum Cnidaria; class Hydrozoa; order Anthoathecata; family Oceaniidae; genus Turritopsis; species Turritopsis rubra. The sequence goes on along the minus strand of CM077623.1, from coordinate 11,190,229 downwards.
GCTAAATGGAGGAAATATACGGTACATCCACTCAAAAAAAATTACCAGTCGATTTGAATTACCTTTTAAGGCCTGTTTACAGTTTGTGTGAATGCTATATCGATCATACAGGAATGTTATTTATGGAGACATTTCATCATCATTCGCCGCTGGTCGCTAATTTTCGTGGGGGTTGATTTTCGCAGAAACGATTTTAAAACTACAGTCGAACTCCTGTAATTCGAATAAATTTCTTGTTTCCCTGAGCATTTGGATAACGTGAGTTCTACTGTATTTATTTAATTATATTTCTATGTTGTTTTGTGTTATATTTCTATGCTGGAGTTATTTCTTTTCTTGACGAAATAAATCTTGATATCTAAAGTTTATCTTTAATATTTGCAGAAACGATTAATATCAGCATTAATATCACCACTTAGTGATATCATCAACAGCAGTATTGACACGCACCTATTTCCAGCTGAATGGAAGATTGGTAAAATATCACCAATTCCTAAGAACCACAACTCATTAAAAGAAGATGATTTTCGTCCGATATCAGTCATCCCAGTTCTCTCAAAGCTAAATGAGAGATTGATAGCCAAACAAATTTGTTTATTTATTGAACGTAAATGCATCTACAAAAATACAATGTCTGGATTTCGTAAGAACCACTCGCTATTATTAAAAATCCGTGACAACACTTAAAGGATAAACCCGTGGTGAAAGAACTCTTGCGGTATACAGTGACTACTCCAAAGCTTTTGACACTGTCAACTATCGTAACTTGATTCGTAAACTACACTCAACTGGCTTTTCTAAATTATCTTTGCATTGGATGTCTTGTTTTTTGATCAATCGTCAGCAGTTTGTACAGGTAAATGACCAAAAATCATCTCTTGGTACTGTTCAATTTGGTGTACCACAAGGTTCGGTATTGGGATCACTATTATTTAATCTATATGTTTCTGATCTTCAGGATAACGTACCTGGTACAGTTTGCCAGTTTGCTGACGACACGACATTGTATGTGCGCTGTAAACCTGCCAATTTTGCCGTACCTTCCGCTGCTTTGGAGAGAAATACCATTAATCTACTAAATTGATCCAGCGAAAATAATTTATTATTCAATGCAAAGAAGACCAAATCAATGATTTTTTCGACGAAACGTATGTGTGACGCCAACAAACTGAAAAAGGTACCTGAATTCAATATCGCAGTGCTTGGTGAACCGTTAGAGACAATGAACTCCTGGAAAATGCTAAGTGTACATTTCGATGAACACCTGAATTGGTCCACGCACATTGACAATACTGTAACCTCGTGTTATAAGATTCTGAGCATTCTGAACAAAATGTAACGATACGCTTCACTCAATACCCGAAAGAACCTCGTCGAAGCCTTGATATTTTCAAGAATCGATTACTGCAACGCTTTGTTTTACCATGCGCAACAACAATATATAAACCGCTAACAGAAACTCTAAAATGCTTGTACTGCTTTTGTATTAAAAAAATATTGTCGTAAAATGGATGTGATAAATCTTGGATGGCTGCCAATAATTCATAGAATGGAGTTGTCCCTCTTAAAACTATCACAAAAAGCCTTGCATTTGAAAATGTTTCCAAACTACTTAAAGATGCAGTAAAATTTCAAATACAATTTTTGCATTTCATTTACAGTAAATTGCATGGTCATTAACAGATGCAGATCTAGAACCTAGACAAAATTTATAGAGGAGAGTAAGGTTTAAGAGTATAACTAACACTTAAGTAACTAACTAACACTTAAGTTTGAATAGAAAATTCATGAAAATATACTTCTCCACTTTTTTTGCTTAACCCTGGATCCGCCGAAGATTAAAGAGGAACCTAAACTTAAAAAGCGGACGATGGTCCAACCATGCTAGAGCGGCACGAAAATCAAAAGAGGTAGATTTGGTATAGTAATAACAAACGTTCGTAGGTTCATAATAATACGAATGATCTTTCAACAAAAGAGCTTGGTACTATACAAAGATCACCATCGTGGATGGAAAGAGTCCATCTTTTAGCGTTCGTATAATAAACATAAGACTGTACGTTGTACGTGTTGTTGATAACACCATAATTCTAGTAGGTTTTCCAGAATTTCTGCTGCGGATATCTTTTCCGAAATCCATTGGGCTTTATCTGCGCGTGGGTTCGAATCTCATCCTCGTCGCCAGTTTTCATTGCATGGTTGGTTGTGTTTTATATCGATCCTGTCTATCGGCTAGCCTGTGATTGTTCTGTTTTTGTCAATTCAGATGAAGATCCAGCCATATAAAGATGGTTTTAGTCTCCATGCTCATCTGAACCATTTTAGCAATTGTTAAACTTATTGTGTTCATTCTTATACGTACACAGGCTTACTAATGTTGGGAACTGTAACATTAATCTTGAAGGATTATAAGCTTTCGTTGAACTGTTTTCTTTTTTATTATACATTTTTTATGTCCAAAACATTCAGATTCAGAAATTGATGAATCGATGAAAAAAATTTATTCATAACTGTTGTGTTGTTAGAGGACCTTACTTCTATGTCAACTCCCTGGTTAAGCCAAATGGTTATAATTCCCCAGGGCGAACCCGGTTTGAGAATGTGTATAAACATGAGAAATACAAATCGGGCTATTAGTCGTACACGATACCCCCACCCCTACGGTCGATGACCTCATTGCTAAACTTACGGGTGTACTTTTCGAAACTTGATATGAAAAAAGCCTTCACCAGTTGGAGTTAGACCCCGCTTCACGATACATAACTGCCTTTTAAACCGAAGACCGAATAAAAAGCTTTAAGAGGCTTTCGTTTGGAATTAACTCTGCTTCCGAGGAACTTCAGCATGCTATTCGTACACTTTTGGCTGATATACCTGGAGCTATTAATATCGCGGACGATATCCTCGTATACGGCGCTACCCAAGATCAACACAATAGAACACTCAGTCAAACAACAAACGGTGTTACCTTAAACCTCAAGAAATGCCTCTTCAGCAAACGTCATCTTGAATATTACGGCTACGTGTTTTCAGAGATAGGCATGCGACCGAGCGAATAAAAAATTCAGGCTTTACGCGATATGGATTGACCGGAAAACGCTACTGTGGTTCGAAGTTTTCTGGCATCGAAGGGATTGCGCAATAATGTCCTCGTTGTTTCAAGACAGAAACAACAAAGTTTTGAACGCAAACTTTGATGATCGCATCTTGTTAGGCAAACCTATATAGTTACGAAGGAAGAAAACTAACAGGGAGAATTGAATGGATCCCTAGTAAACCTCGAACCCAGGGTCTCTTGCCTTTTAGGTCACGGGCGGCGGGGAAGAATATATATCGAACACAAAAAGGCAAGAGACCCTGGGTTGGAGGTTGGATCCCTAGAATTTATTTTGCTATTTTTTTTAGGAAGAAAGGGATAAAATCTCAAAAATAAATTCTGCAAAAATTTTATATCGACTTTGACTTTGAGCGACAAAAATAAAATGCTGCACGCACGAGGTGTGATGGATGGTTGTTATTTACAAACAAACATGGCGTTGTAGTAGCGGAAGACTGTTCACGCTTTACCTCTGTCGGTTGGAAAAATGGAGAGAATTTCACACAAACAACAGGACAACGCCAGGAATCTAAGGAGACCATTCTTCAACTGAATGATAGAATTTTTATTCTCATATTACATTGGCTGTGTTTTGCACTATAGTAGGACTATAATAGAGGACATGTTCAAAAAAAGATGATATGAGGAGGAGAGGGGTTGTGGTGAGGCAGTTTTTTTGCAAATTGTGGACATTCAGGTTTTCTGTCATCATTTGCCTGTAGACCTTATAGATTAGTTTCACGAATACTGGTTTTTAAGTCAATGTTAGCTGAAATGATGTTCACCTTTAACAATCTGGAATTCCCGCTCATTTTCAAAATAAAAATGATTCAAAAATAATTTAACATCATTTTAAGAGCAAAATTATTCTTGCTTCTGAGTTTGCGAATCGAATTACTTGTTGCGTAGTAGATGCAGTGAAAACAAACTTAAAATGCTAAACATGCATTTGTGTTAAGTTTTGATTGTTCTTTGTTAAAACACTCTGATTGATTTGTGTTTTTTGATGAAGTTTTGCTAGAATAATGGTTTGAAATTCATTAACTAATTTAGTTTCAAAAATTCAGTTGACAACAATAAATGGACAAATTCTTAACATTGTTAATTTTTGGACGTAACTGTGTTTATTTACTAAATATATATATGGTATTTTTCTGAACCTAATGTTGTTTAGACTGCAGTGCAATCTTTACTTGTTGTAAATTTCAGACTGAAACAATATTTTTGTGCCGAATTATCAATGAAATGTTTATTTTTGTGTGCCCTTTTATCATTATCATTATTTACTTTTTTCTGTATATATATACTGCTTTGTGCTTTCAATTAACCGATTCACTTTATTGCTCTCCATCCTTGTTTTTCAAATCAAAGGAGGTGAATAATAATAGGGAGTTTCATAGGAGAAAAATAGAATTTTTTAACTATATATAATTATATAGTCTTTCATCTATGTACAGAATTTTTTAAAAATCCATCTATCAATCCATCTTTCCTAATTTGACTATCATCTATTGTCCTCCAATTGAAAATAAAATGTGGTAACAGAAGTTAGCAATAAAAACTCAAATTTGTTCCTTATGCCCTCTTTGCCTTTCTTTTTTAAAATGTGGCCTGATATAGCTGCAATCTATTACACCATTGAACCAAACTTATTTACTCTTCCTTATTGCACGCTTAGAAATAAAGGAAAGTATTTGTCAAAGTCATGTCAGAGTTTTTAGATTACGAGGATGGAGAAGACATCGATGACCCAGAAATGTCTGAAACTGAACAGGCCGAGGAAAAAGAAAGGGAAGAGGTTAATTAACTATATTGATTTTTATCTTGTTTTTGTTATTATTAGTTTTTATTCAACTAAAACCTTTTTTTCATTCCATTACAAGGCTGTCCCAGATAATCCTTTGGTAGCAGAAATGATGCCACAATGCTTATCTTTACTTTGTAAAACTGGAAATGGCCTCGCTCACGCATATGTTCGATTGGATATCCATCAAAGGTACAAAGCTTAGATCTTAGAAATTATCATCATTCTTAAATCATTATTTTTCATTATAACAATTTGCAAAATTTCTTCTTTTTTTTCTCAGGGAGATATCAGATATCTCGTTATTAAAACATTTTGTCCATCTACGATTTGTGGTATGTGTTTTGTACTTTTTATGATGTAAATGATTTCAGAATTTAGGAGAAATCAGTTTACGTAAAACCTTAAATTGTTTCACTTACTTTCCCTTGAAGAGTGAAGAGCATAATATATTTTATGCATGCAATTTTTTTGTTTACAATTTGTGTTGTCATAAGTTACAAGATTTGAAATTATTACACATACAAATTATTACACATTCACCCATTAATCTATTTGGTCATCAGCCAATGAAACGGTTCGTTAAGAACACAAGTTGTGTATATGTATGTGTATATTTTTTGTCAGAACGAAAACTTGTACAGCTTTTTGTTATACGCTAAGGGTATTATGGGCTTTAATGATCCTGCTGCCTTCTTTATCAGTTGTCCTTTTATTTTCCAATAAGCTTTTATCTGCAGGGTAATTGATCGTGCTTTTATATTTTTAGGACATCAGTGAAAATAACATTCAAGATATTTCACCTTTGAACTACCTTACTAATATGTTGACACTAAAAGCTGATGGAAACCTTCTGAAATCCGCAAAAATGAATGAAGTAAGTAGAATAAAGTATGGTTATGGTAGGGTGGAAAATATCTGGATATGCAACTACATTTCTATTGAAAACTCCTGGAAATACCTGGATATGCAATGAGATTTCTATTGAAAACGCATCAAAAAAATAAAGGAGAAAAGAAAAATCTCCTGGAAAATTGGCTTTTCCCAAAGTCCTTGTGTCCTTGTCCTGTAAGCATGGACTAACTGTAGTGCAGTAAAATTAAGTTGGATTTTTAAATTGCTGTGTGTTAAATGTTTTATATTGCTACTTTTTTACTCTCTTGAACTAAAGCTCAAGGTTTTGCTCCCTCATAATAATAATAATAATAATAATAATAATAATAATAATAATAATAATAATAATAATAATAATAATAATAATAATAATAATAATAATAATAATAATAATAATAATAATAATAATAATAATAATAATAATAATAATAATAATAATAATAATAATAATAATAATAATAATAATAATAATAATAATAATAATAATAATAATAATAATAATAATAATAATAATAATAATAATAATAATAGAAGAAGAAAATGGTAGTTTGTTGATTTTTTTGTTGATTTGTATTTATTTATTTTTTATATTTTTTTCATTTCTTTTTTGTAGTTACCTTATCTTCAGCAAGCAAACTTTGCTAATAACAACATCTCAGATGTTGACGGAATAAACCATCAATTGCTAGAAGTCTTAAACTTGAATGGTATGAACATTAATTTCCTTATTGTCGATGATCCTTCATGCTGCTACGCTACTAAATGGTATTGATTTCGTTTTGTTTTAGAAAACGAAATATCAGAAATCTCTGCTCTTGATCCAATAAAATTGTCTCGATTAACCACCTTAGAAATGAGGTCTAATAAACTATCTACAACAGCAAATTTACACCTTCGGAAACTAAAGAAATTATATCTGGGTGATAATGCAATCACGTCTATAGTAAACATAGCCAGATTGGAGCATTTGACAATATTGCATCTTCGTTCCAATAAACTGGAAAAGTTGGATGGTTTCTCTGAAAACATGAAGTACTTGCAATACATCAACCTAAGGTATTAGATATTTTACTTTTGTTCCCTTTCTATAACTTATAGGCCCTTTTTACACCGGCCCTTAATGGAGTAAATTTCCATGACTTGGTGTTAAAACGGCGCCTGGGTTAGATGTCTGTCCATGAGAGTTTGACCGTGCACGTTGACCAATAAATACCGGCGTATAAAGGGCGAATATTTATATAATATAATATAATATAATATAATATAATATAATATAATATAATATAATATAATATAATATAATATAATACCTTATAAAGGTATTTCTATACTTCATATAATATTCACTTCCTGTCACTTTCATCTTTATATACAAACGAATGGCATATTAAATATCCATTTTACAAGGAGTTTCCTAAATATTTTAATGTAGGAAGAACAATATCAGTGATTTACAGGAGGTATCAAAACTGAAATGCCTGCCGATGCTTCGTGCTCTCATCTTGCGAGGTATATCTCATCCACAAATCATATTTCGTGGTTCTTTGTTTCATATAATGTGTTTGTGAAATATTTTGTAAGTTGGTGTTTAAAGACGAAAGATATGAAAGGATTGAAACGTTGGTTTTTAGGGTTTCTTCTTCACAAATTCAAGATTATTCACGTTCTTCTTTTTTACGAGACTGTTAACACACTATTTTGCGATCGTAAAACTTTTTGGTTGAAAGTCTCGTATTTTCGTTTGAAACAACGAGACGCAAGAATGTCCTCGTTAAACCAGACGGAAATAGCAAAGTTCAATTTGATATGGAACTGTTACCGTCTTTTTATCTTTTTAGAGAACCCGATTTGTTTTGAGGAGAGTTATCGGGTGGAGATTTTGGTCATTTTACGACGGTTAGAAAGACTTGATCAAGATGGCTACACTGAAGAAGAAAGACAAGAGGCCGAAGAGGTGAGAGTTCATTCTTATTAATGCAAAAACTAGCCAGTAGTGTGCTAGTTCGCAACTATAAGCATTTTGAATGCAGTCCTAAAGGAGATTTACATAAACGGTTGTTCCTTTTTTTCTAGATTTATGACCAACGAACAGAAACACAACGGGAGGTATAGAAAGCTTTACTTTCATTATGATAAATATACAAAGAAACTCGTACTCTATGAGTCATTGAATTTTCTTATAGGCGAACGGTGAGGGAGCAATAGAAGTGATACAGTCAGAGGAAGACGACTAAAAAAACCTGACGCTGTTTTATGACGTCCACTTCAGTCTTTGTACATACGAAATGATGACGATGCACATAGTATGTTTTATTTAAAAAAAAATGTCATTTATATTTTTGTGCAAAGGTCATGTCACACGGTAGAAACCTTTTTCAAAATAGAAATTATCATTTTCTTCATGACGTCAATATTCATTTATTTTTGAATAATTTAGGTAAGATTCACGATAAGCTATTCCGTAAATTATTCTATTTTAAAAGTAAGTTTTGAGCATGGTTTATCTAATAGTTTACCGTCTAACAAGACTTTAAGTTGTTTTAATAATAATATATTTTATTGGAAAGAAATCAGTTTAGCAATGATGTCAATTGGTTAACATACATGCCACATTGCGATATTCACTAAGTTTGCAGTCAAATCTTTGTTGTTTCTGTCTGGGTTAAGGGGAACATTATTGCCTCGTTCTTTCAAACGAAGAGAGACTTTCAACAAAAACGTTTTGTGATCGCCAAATAGTGTGTTAACAGCCTCGTGTAATTGCTATGATGATGATGAGGAGGAGGAGGTGATAAAAACTCGAATGTTCAGTGAAAATGTAAGTTGACTAACAGGATTTGACTGAACAACGGTTTATTGAGAAGATTGCATTTTAAATGTTTACCGTTAACAAAGACTCGTTTGTTTGCCTTCTTGCTGGCGTCATTTGCTTCTGAACTAAAGTACATAGCACACTATCACTTTAAGTGTGATGTGAATAAAATGTTTTAGTGTAACTTGGACATTATAACCGAAAAGAACATTCTAAGGCTTTGTTCTTATTACCGTAAAAAAAATCACGGATCGTTTGCTATCAAGCATGTATTATGATTACCTGGGATGATCCTTGATTTTCTCTGGAAATGATAACGATCGTCTGGGATTTTGTTCTTTTAAATATATTTTCCTGTAGCCACATATATTCTTAAGGTTAGTTCTTATAATGGCACTGATTTAACTCGAGCATCAAACTTACAAAATTCTAATTCTAAATTTAAAACATTACTTGAGATTATATATTTACAAAAACCAAAAATGATGACAAAGCTATTTACGTAACCAACACACGAAATTATACAAATACTAGAATTTTCTATCATATCTAAAAAGCCAGCAAGTTAGTCGTTCGCTCAACTCTTTATGACTTTTCTATCAAGCTTTTTGACACTACGCTGTAACCTTTTCAAAGTTCTAAGATAGCCGACATCATTGATTTGTTCTTCCAAATCACGTTTTGAACGATACACGGCCGTTCCATTATAACGGTTTAAACTATACGCTAAAGCTTCCACAGTTTGCGGCATAAAGTATGCCACATTGTTCTTTTCGCAAGGATCAAAACGCACGTTGAATAAACAAGGCGAAATATCCGGCCAACAGCCTATAGCGTCTGGGTAGTTATTACACTCTATCTCGCTTTCCCAAATTGTTACGGGTTTCATAAGTCTATTTATTTCGCCCTTAGCTATTGGGCGTGGTGAGAAGGGTGTATAACTTTCTCCAGTGATTAATTTAAAGTCTCCGACACGAACTGCGCCTTTGTTGTCATAGATACCGTATAGAACTTCCATCCTATAAGGAAATTTTCGTTTTAAAACGGATTTCGGTGTGAAAATCCAGGTTTTTTTTACGTTCTTATCACAAAAACGTGGACATAAATTTTGATAACTCTTGAAAAATTTTCATAAAAAAATAAAATATTTCTTCAAATGGCACAGAATGCTTTTCAAAGTAAAGGCTTTTACTTTTCATACACACATGGCATTACACACTCAGCGGAAAGATTACAAAACACTAGTCCGGACTTCAATCAGTTGCCGCTGTATGAAAGGGTATAATGTCTTTGCTATCCTACAATTTTCTCTAATCCATTAATAAAATAGTTATCATAAAGGTAAGAAATGCTATTCAGGTTTATTAAGAAAAAGGTGTTTCCACATAATTTATACTTTATAGTTTAAGGGCCAGTTTATACGGGGCCAGTTTTGTATCATTTCCAGTGAAACCCTTATAAAAGGGTTTGAAAGAACGAGGCATAGACACTAACCCAACCCTCCCTCACTGACCCAAACAAATTTTAAAAGGTTTACACCACGAACATTGATATGGTCTTGGTTTGTGTTTTTAGTAACACTTTTTTCTTCAATACACCAAAAATAAAGGCTCAGAAAAAAAGACATCTTTTTCAGTGCATAGCCTAAAACATTTCTCTCGAACAATCTTTACGCACTATTGACAAAAGTTCGAGTTTTTCTTTTCTTGTATTTAAAGGCTTATATACACGATTAATTTAAATTGATAATCGAAGAATGTCAAACTTCAATCCTCTTTCAAACATTTTTTATCAAACTTTTTCCATCAGTTTTATTTGATCGTGTATTCTAGCCTTAAGTATACTCAAACGAAAAACCAAATTCCTACCTGGGAGAATAGTCGTCATAGTCGATTGAATCCCATACATCCATGCCGTCACTTTCGACGACATGTTCCGGATTTCCACCAGCTAATCGGAATATTGTCGGAAGCCAGTCGGTAATATGAACTAGGCCATATGAAACACGACCTAAGAAAATCGGAATGCAATGAAAGGTCCCGGCGTTGGGTGTTTGCCTGTGAGAGTTTGACCGTGGACTTTTCCAAAATAACACCAATAAAGACCGGCGTAAAATAAGGGCCGGCGTAAAAAGGGCCGACAAGTACTTTGAAACACTACCAGGAATGCAGAATGTCCTGTGTCTATATATATATATATAGACACATATATATATATATATATGCAATATTTGATGTTTCGTTTCCTCTCGAAAATGATATTTTTGCTCTCGTAAACATCTTTCTTATGTAACAAACACGATAATGCTTTTACCTCTCCTTTGAATGCGGTTACTGTAAACGAAACTTAACCCTCTCGATCCGCCTTCCCATAAGGTTCCATTCCCACCGCGAAATGGATACGTTGATGGCCACGTATAGAAGTTGTTTCCTTTAGTTCCACCAGTCAGTGTTGTGAAAAATAAAATGGCGTTCCGTAAGATACCAGTGTCGTAAAGAATACGAATAAGATGACCAATGGCACGATCTAATTGCATCACAAGACCTGAAACAAAAAAACAGAACACGAAAATTTTAATATCAGTTTTTCTTTTGATAATAAAGCTCAGTAAAGTCGAGGTCAAAGTATGATTTATCAACGGAAATGAAACCTCTGTTTAAATGCAGACGGTTGTATTATGGGGCTTTTAAGACGTTAAAAATGGAAACTGACTCTGTATTATTGCATTCCTTAACATGTATAGGGTATTGTTAAAAATGTGACGACGCCTTGCTTATCAATACCATTCCATACTATAAACCATACCTGCATAAATTCTCCTTGCTTCAAACGGAATATGTTTCGCCTTTTCCCGATACTCATCAGGTATCTGCTCTGGATAGTCAGCGTGTAATTGTGGAAAGTTTACTTGAAGGAACAACGGATACGTTTGTTCGTGTTCTCTTAATATAAATTCCGATTTTTGTATAACATCCCAAGGATAGAAAGGAATATTCGTATCCTCGCAATCAATCTGTAAACAAAAGTAAAGAAAGATACACTGAGGAAGAAGTGTAAAGAAGAGAATTTTTACAACCGAAATAACCCCGAACCCAGGATTTCTTTTCGATAGGCAATAGAGCCCCCGGGTTTGAGGTTGCAACCAAAATCGCCCTATTTGTATTACTGTTTTTTTGGAAACTTTTTAGCTGAAGATTCAACTGGTCGTCTGATAGGTCATCACAAAAAACAAATATCCATCTCTTACTTCTCCAACTTCCCGTATGACGTAACTTTGGATGTCTAAATAATTCCAAATGTCGTAAGTGACACGTGATGTCTCGCCGGGTTTCGGTTTTTCTGGAAATGAAATAAATACAACTATTGCATTGTAGCCTAGTTACAAATCGGAAGCTTCTTATATCAACATCAAAATCTGCAATGTGGACCGAGAAATTTCAAACAGAAGTTAAGGGCTTCAAGTATGGGACGTATACTGCTGAAGAATGCAAATTTTATTTGATCGCACACTTTATAAGAAGAAGACATACAGTAGAAGAAGACATGAGTACTTACTGTAATGAATCGGATGTTTTCCTGTCCGATATGCCGTGACCGATTCTTCGCAGTTAGGTGTTGTGTAATACTGCTGTAGTATGACACCGTGATTTGCTATCCGATCGATGTTCGGCGTCGGAATTTCTGGATTTCCGTGAAAGCCAACGTCGTCCCATCCCTGAAGTTAAGAAATATCAGATTTAGCCTTCGTTTCACGTTTCACGTCAGCATCGGTATTTTTTTTGTTTAAGTATTTTTCTGTACATGTGTGTCATAACTTTAATCGCGAGAGAACTTTCGCGAGGAAGAAAATCGCGAATTATTTTGGATTTACTTTTGCGAATGGGAAAACGCTTTGTTATAGCTAAGTCAACAAGTTTCGCTTCGTTTTCATTAACTTAATTGCTTTTAACTACAGGTCTATTGAAGACATTTTTGCGAGATAATTTTTCTGCGAATCGCCAATGTTTATTATTCAAAATATTGTTATTATGTTGCTTAAATTTTTTGTACAAAAAATATCGCCTGAATAAAAGTTTCGGAAGCGGCTATAGTTGAAAGATTATTGCGAGACAAACTTTCGTGGATGAAAATCTTGGACCAATTTCGGGAGTCAATTTTTCGCGAAAATGACCAAAAATCGCGAAATGGTGAAAGTTTTTCCGATTAAAATAGTTATTTTCGTATTTTAAGTCTGAAACATACTTTTCGAGACGGTAAAAAGCGATTCTATTTTAAAGCATTTCTTTAAACCAATTGCCAGCAGAAGCTTAAATAATATGTAGTTCTGCATGTTGATGTTTTCTTTAGATACTGACAGCTAATGGTGATCAAGTGGGATCTCAAAAACTATATATAATACCTCGTTCGTGTGAAAACATTTTTAAAGAAAAAGAGAGAGATTGGTCGATGCAAAATAGGGAATTTTTACTAAACTTTGGAATCCTATTCAACAATGTTTACGAATTTACGAATTTTACGAAACAGATGTTTGAAGACTGAATCGTTGTGTTACGTTACGATTTGGTTACGGTTTACCGTTCTTTATTAAAAAAACACGAAGAATTAAATTCTGCTTCATTTATAGCGACTTTCAAAGATATGCCTCCCTTTGATCGACCATGCGTTTACATTTAACCGTAATCGATGTCAACGAAGCATAGCGAATTGTCGTTTCAAAGTTTTTCCTTTTGAGAACCTCCATGGGGTTTGATTTTTAGCTCTTGCAAAAATATAAATGCAACACTATATAAAAACATCGAAGAGAAAGATACGAGACAAAGCAATATTGATAATCCATGGAAAAAAAGTTTAGATCCTTTAAAAAAGGACTATGTTCCCTTCCCATTCAATGGCCATCTTCAATTTCTTTTATAATGAATTCCGTCTTTTTATCAAACTGAAACCTTGAAACTTCAACAAATTCTCTTTTAAAAGCTGTTGATGGTCATCTTACAAACATTAAATTGCGAAAAGTTTTTTTGCGTTTTTACGAGATCTCGAAAAAACGCAAAAAAACTTATTAAACTCAAAAAAATAATATATATCAAAAAAAGAGAGAAAGAATAAGTGAATTGAAAAATGATGAAAATAGCGCAAGCCCGATTTGGTATGAGGTACGCAATGCGTTCTAACATGGTCAATAAAAGGAAGCGTTTTAAGGTGCAATAAAGGAAGGAAGCCGTGGCATCATGTACGCCCAAGTTGACTGCTGCGCGTCCAGAAACAAATGGGTTGATATATGTAATACAGGTCTCACCATATCTCTGAGAGTAACAACAACAATGTGTGGATGTGGTGGTTTCCCTCCTTCTTCATCTTGACCATATATCTTTCGTTCTTGAAGTAAAATCAGAAAAAGGTAGACCAGACATAAGATAGCCATTGTGTCCTTTTGTTTCTCCGGAGCCCAATTCAAGTGATAACCATTGTTTAGCGGAACGTTCGATTGTTATTGTTTATTTTGTTGTTATTTACTTTTTTAGGTCTCTATTTATCCTTTTGAAGCAATCATTAGAATTTTTGACCGTTTGTAAAACTTATGTTTCAAATCAAATTTTTGTACAGAAGGTTTAATGTCTGTGAAAGATTACCGATCGTTTGCTTAATCATACATAATGGTAGTAAATACTACAATTTGATTGGTTAATCAGATAACCAATTCGAACTACCTGTGTTCACTTTAAATGCTTGTTTAAAAGATCAACAATTTACAGATCACTCGCCACAATCATCTGAAACCTCTTTAATTCATATTCTACGGTATTGCGGAGTAGTAAAGTCGCGCAGCTCACGTGGGAAGTGGAGGAGGTTTCTCCTGTCCAAACTTTTCAAAAAAACATTATTGAAAACTAGTCAACTAAACAACAAAAACGCAAATAGTTACTTGCAAGTAGGACATTTATATATCTACGAGTCAGTTTACATGAGAGCCGTACAGAACCCAACCCAGTTTGAGATTTCAGTACGGGTCGAAAAACCATACCTACTTGCAAATGTTTTTCTATTCTTGTTGACATGTATCAATCGTACTGAAATTTCTAACTGTATCGAAGTCTTACCTATTTTTCAATTACGTTTGAAATCTCAATACGGCATGAAAAGGTGTGAAAACTTTCACATTCCATTGTTTTATGATAAAATGTGTTAACAAGCATGCACGTATTAATTAAATTTTGCTGACACGTGTAGAAATAAAAAGGCAGAATATGCTTAATCCATTTCATGTATACGAAAAATATTTCGATGAAAAATATTATGATGGCCTTTGTTTGTACACCTCGTCCCCAGGACTTCTTGTCTTTTCGTTATATTGGACTATAATAATTAGAATAATCATTACTGGTCAAATATGAAGTTTAGAGTATACTTTCAACATGAAGGGATCAAACATTTTGTTCGAATAGACGAGTGTTTGAGTTTTTCCTCATTTTTATGACCGTTGTTTATGATCATGAATGCATGGATGTTGGATTTTAACGCTGCATTTTTGCTAGGCGAACGAAAATATTGTTTAAATTAGGAATTTAATGTTCGAATAAGTGAGTTTCGAATTAAGCAGCAGAATGTACGAGACTTCAAGTAGTAGTGTCATGTTACAGTCTACACTAATAACAATAACAACTGCTACAATTTTCAATCAACAATGAGATCTCGGGAAGTGGCCATCGTAAGAACCAAAACTGTCATTTAAATTTCTCATCACGAATATCCTTGTTGCTTTGTTGCAGAATTTCAACTTGGAAGTTCACGTGGACAAAAGGAAGAAAATCTCTCTTCTTGAATGATCCACTCCTAAGAAAAGAAAGAAAGAAAATCTTTAGCACCAATAAGTTAATGTTTTTAATTGACGTTGCTTAAAGCGGGTTTTCCACTTCAAAAAAATAATACGTGTATCAGCACGTACCGTATCATTGGGAATGCACATTGATTGTTATTTGGAAATACGCGTATCAATAATTCTCTTCGCGTACCAAAAAATAAACTTCTTTTTTTTTCAATACGTGTATCACTGAAAAAGGTAACTAATCAAACTACTAAAATTTTGCATCGTCTGCAGTTTTGCATGAATATTCTGTAAAAAAAAATACAAACACATTTTTTGAATGGATATTAATACGCGTATTGCATCGTATTTTGTGCTGATGCGCGTATCAAAAAAGTGAAGCGGAAATCCTGAAATTCTTGCTCTTTATTTTCTAATCTGTGAACCGAAAATAAGTTATTTTATTTACTTTTTCTGACTGTTTGGAAAAGAACAAGAAAGAATACTTGTCAATTGGAGACAGGTTTTCGTAATATATTGCAATAGTATATGTCGTACCAGATCCTCAGATCGTGACCGGATCGTGTGCGTGACAATTACAAAAGTAAGTCCTACGAACTATAAATTAGTATGTAATTATATGGAGCAATATAAACATGTACAAAGTCAACAAGCGACGAATAGCTATTCCTTCTCTTTCTTTCTTTAATGAAAGCTGCTGTTCAATTACCCCCGGATAAAAACTTTTAGAACCCCGATGCCAAAGTGGGTGCCCAGCCTGTCTCGTTAAAAAACATTTACAAGACTTTGTACAGGCGTCAAATTGAGTCTTAGATAAACTACAACAATATTTACAATTGTACAATATTTTGTTACGCTAGACATACCCAAATACATTATCCTGATGCACCCTCGCACGTATCAGCAGAAAATACGGCGGTACGTTCGATGCAATACGCGTATTAATATCCATTCAAAAAATGTGTTTGTATTTTTTTTACAGAATATTCATGCAAAACTGCAGACGATGCAAAATTTTAGTAGTTTGATTGGTTACCTTTTTCAGTGATACGCGTATTGAAAAAAAAAAAGAAGTTTATTTTTTGGTACGCGAAGAGAATTATTAATACGCGTATTTCCAAATAACAATCAATGTGCATTCCCAATGATACGGTACGTGCTGATACACGTATTGGAAAGTCCGTGCTGTGGTATAATAGATGATTTTCAAATGAATAACTTTGTCGGTCTCAAGAGAACCTCACAGCACGTTCCTTTAATTTCTAAGGGGTTTCTACAAAATGAGACATGTGCATACTTTATCAATTTATACTTCATTGCTTCTAAAAATTTAAATTCACGATGAAACAATAATATCTTATGCATTGTAAGAAATTGTTTTGACATTTAACGATGTGAACGAGAAAAGCGTAAGATATTTTTTTATCTGATTTTTTTTAAATATTTAACTTATTTGTTGTTGTTTTTATTCATTTGTTATCTCATAATTATTTATTTATGGACTTTGTTAATATATCTTATCTGATGGATTTAGAATTTATTGGAACTAAGTTGTCCCAATGACGTCTCTAAATTATGCCTTCTCAACGTTCTGTTTTGGTCGCTGGTCTGGTTTTGGACATTTGATGAGTTTGGTCGAGTGTCGGATGTCGTATCCGAGTTTTCTGTCTTGTTCCTTTTCCTTTTTAAACCTTTTTACCATCTCTGCTGGATGTGAAATAGTATTTCATACGATGAACATGTGAAAATTATTTTTGAATAAACACAGAATATTTGGTCACATGTTCATTTTGTAATCGTAGCGTACAGGTATTTCCAACACTGAAACTTTCGTTGGATATTTCAGATCTCCTCCCAAAACAGCATGCATGGTCCAATTGGCTTCCGTTTGTGTTGATAATGATCTTCTCTGTATGTAAAGAGGTGGCACTAAGCCCGACTCGGCACGGCGAAGAAAGGGTTAGCTTTGCAGAGACCGGCGTATGTACAGAGCCCTTTAAGATGTTTAATCTTGTGGTTGCATCAACACGAACACTCCAAAAACATATTAAAATAAAGGAAAAATCCTGCTCATTAATGCATGCACCATTTTTAAAGCCTTCGTTCCCAGGTTGTGCTTGGTTGTTTTGGGCTGACAGTTTGTTCATCTTGAGGCAGCGAGGACGGTTAAGCCCCTACGTTGGACGTCTGAATGACCTGCTGTTCTCCACAAGTACAGCTTTCCTACTTCCGAGTCAAGTTAGCGGGTTGGCCTAGTTCAATTAATGGCCTTCACTTCTTGCATAACGTTGGCTCTCCAAAAATGAGGAGAAAATATTTTCTGTCAAAAAAAATACAAAACTGGGTAAGAGAGAGAGAGAGTGGAACATTTCGAAATAAATTGTTTGGCATCCAGCTTCAATTTCTTCGTCTTTTTTTCCCAAGCTGAAAGTGCGGTGTTCGCTCCTGCTCCTGATCTCTCCTGTCTGTAGTTACGTTTGATTTGGTACGATTTAAAGATATTTATGAAGAGTTTGAAAACAGTAAGAATTTTCGCCATTTGAGTTTAAAGTTCCATTTATCAGTAAAATTTTAAAGTGTTTAAATTTGGTTTTTAGAACTTTTTTTTCTAGGGCTTTATATTGTTGTGGTACAGTATGTTTTATATCTTATATATATTATGTTATATAACATTATTATATGTTCACATTTATCGTTGCTGGTATTGATATATATTTTTATTTTCGGGCAAATATTTTCTTAAAGTATTTTCTTTATCTAATGGATTTATAGTGATAAAACGGGTCATCCGGGAAGGGGTAGACAAATTTTTTTTTATAGAAAGGTTTTAGCTTCTTACAGATAAAGAAGAATCTAATGGATTTTTACAGTTCACGTGAATTTTCTTTATATACATATTATAAGAACTTCATTTTTTGAAATCTCAGTTCGTAAGTCTCCTCTAGAAGATGCAGATCCCCTTTTTCTGGTGATGTTCTGTTATATCCATGTTCCAGCCCTCTTGTCATTTCAGGAGAAAAATCAAACTTGAAATGGCACGTTCTGGTTGTATTTGTATTAAAAGTTCTGACAAGAGATATTAGGTTTCATAAATACGATTTTGATCAGTACATGGCTGTGTTTTGTCTTATATAATCTTTTCGTGTTTTTATGCTTTAGGCGAATGACGAAAATCACTCTGAAGATAAACTTGTAAAATTAAGTTATCGAAAGAAAATACTATTTAAATACTCGTCTCTGGTCCTTGCCCTCACGGTTTTCTCTCAACAGTAAAAAATGCCAGAAGATGGCGCTGCTGATTTGGCTTGAAAGCATTAACTGCGAGTTTTTAATCCAGAGGGTGAAGATCTTGCCAAGTATCACAAGTCAGGAAATAACATAGACTTTGTAAAATTATTTTAAAGCAAAATAAATCTTTAGTTCTTCTCCTTTTACAGATGTTTTTATGTGCTTCTGTGGTCAATTGCGGAATATTTCAAAAGGAAAAAAATGAGTCGAAAAGCCTAATCGCTGATTCCTGTTGATGGGGATATTAAAATGTTCTTAAGAAGAAAAGAAAAAACAACCTGTCTCTAATAGCACTGGCAAGAAAAACGAGAGTCTTTCAAATTTCATTTTACCCTTACAAAAAGAACGTTTCTCCTATCTGTATAGTAAATCCCACAAAGACATATAAAGGCCTATATTTCTAATAGACTGGGTTATACCGCGAATAAAATAAACAAAATGTTTGCATTCAGTCCGATTACAGTACAATTCCACATTAAGTGCAGTACACGACAGAAGTCCGATTTATTTTGTTCAGCCCGTCAGATGTTTTGAATGCCACCTGATGTCCCTTGAATGTCACCTGATTTAAAATCGGGTGATGGAGGGTGAGATGAATAAATCTCCTGTTATCAAGAAAGCAACAAACGCAGGAAGCCTTTTAGCTCTTTTTATTTGGCACTTTTGAGTTGTTCTGTGTGAATTGCTTCTTACTACATAAAAAGTATGTAGATGATTTAGGGCATTAAGGCAATTTAGTCCCGAGGGTGTCTCTGTGGAGGAGTGTTTTCTATAGGAATAGCAACCAATATCGTCTGCTGTTTTAATAAAAAGACACTCCTCCATAGAGACATTGGGTTAAAAACCTTCCTTCCTCTCTGAAACTCTTAAAGGTATTGAAGAATGTCAACTGTACGAACGAATGATATCTTTCACACAGGGAAATATGGTACACCCATCTCTTTCGTAGCCAACAGTAACAAAACATGGGCTAATCAACCTCGAAAGATATTTTATTTCAAAGAAAATTTACTTTAACACGAAAATAAAATTATTCTAGACTACAAAAGAGCTTATATATATATACGCTATGGAATGTTAGATAGAAGATTCAACGTTTATTGAAAGTTGATTGGAGACGCAGAAAGAATAACCTGAAGTTCTACACGTGTGAAAGAAAATTATTTACAATATATATGGTAGCCTCGTTGGGGGGCCTTCATTAACTTTTTGATAGACAAGTCAGTCAGTTCTGTCAAAAAGCGGAAAGCAACCCTGGAAACGAGGCTGCATAATTGGGAATAGATAATAATCTTTAAAAGCGCAAGTCAAGGGCTTACCGTGGTCTGGAGTGTTGCTGGATGCGGTCGATCCAGCGCGTTTTCTTTTTCAAGAGAGTGCCTTTTTTGAGAAATTTGCAATGTAAAAATCTAGTATAAATTAGCATCTTACAGAAAGGTAGTTCATGTAGTTTGTAATATATCTTTACTTATCATAATAGATATTATCTGGCGCGTAACTTATTTTTCCCTTGATAAAATGTCCTCCCTTTTTCTATTCCAACCCGCCTTTAGGTATTTCAACACCCCTGCAAACATACACCTTCCCCAAATATCTGTTTTAAAACATGACCTAGTCAGGAAGATCAGCTTCGTTTTTAACATAAACATCACTATCACCTATTCTTCTTGAAATTTGAATGAGAGAGACAATTTCTACGTACAAGAAGAAGAACCTTTGATACAGGTCATACAGGTCTCAAAAGGTTCGATGCAAGTGGATGGAAAATGAGCCTTGCTTTTATGTTTGCTTCATAAACACCTAATTCCTGAAAACGTG
Source organism: Turritopsis rubra (assembly GCA_039566895.2). Lineage (NCBI taxonomy): Eukaryota > Metazoa > Cnidaria > Hydrozoa > Anthoathecata > Oceaniidae > Turritopsis > Turritopsis rubra. Next base: position 11,169,693 of record CM077623.1, on the reverse strand, counting down.
TATAAGCTCCAGAATAGGATTTATTTGAATCTCGTGGAATATACAAGAAACGTGGACATAAGGATCATTCTTCATCGCTTTCATCCAACCCTTAAAGGTAGTTTATGATTTGTCGAGTAAAAAAATCTATCTATGAACCATCTGAATATTTCCCTTTTTCGTTTGGTGATAGGAATTCTAAAATCGCCTGCTATAACGTGACAATGTGTTATTTTCTTCTAACTGTAGATGCTTGATTTTTTGATTTTGCCAAGTTGTTTCTTAAGTAATGCTAGTTTATCTTGTGGAATTTCTCGCTTCAGATCTAAAATGCAGAAAACAAAAGTAACTTCTCGTTAGCAAAACAATAACATGTCGTGAATGGATATGTGGATGAATGTTTGCGTTCTTTCTCTTGGATACTTGGTGTGTATATATGATGGATGCCTTCTCATATTGATGTTTCTTTCTCATATCGATGTTACTTTTGAATGTGTCGTGCATTAAAATTACGTTAACGATTGACGACGGATGTTGTGTATCGTTGAATGTGGCAAAAGAAACAGAACTGCAACGACAAACGATATCGTGAAATTTCTTCCAAAAAGCGCTTCACAGTTTTGGTAGCGTTGCATTTAAAAACTGATTCGTTTGAATATATGTGCTTTGACTTGATTGTTCAGATTTTCTTGTTGCTCTATTGTCATCTTTTTTGGTATGTGTTTGCTTAGATTTTGTTTGTGCGTCACCTTCGTTTTTATTTAGTTTAGCGTAAATATGTTTGGCCTTCAAATCGTTTTTACCTTCAAACGGTCTGACTTTCCCAGATTCTTCCTGCACCATTTCAATAGGTTGTCTCGATAATCCAGAATCATCTGGAGAATTATGTTCATCATCGCCATTATTAAAGTGGTCATAGTCGGAGAATTTTTCATATTTGTCTCGAAGTCCTTGACCTCTTTCATTTTCCGACTCAAATCCATCACGATTTTCGAAATTGTCAAAATTGTCGCGATCGAAACTATCAATGTTGCCTCGATGATCCGAATTTCCGTTATTCCGATAAACATCGTCGTCATCATCCGAATGGTGGTGTCGGTGAAATGTATTCTCAAAGTCGTCTCTATTGTCGTCATGTATATCATGAAATTTCTCGATATCCTCATTGTTTTTAATATAGTTATCAGAAGGAAAATCTGAATGATCAAGACCTTTCATATCAAGGTGATCGAAGTCTTTAAAATCTGAATGATCGAGACCTTTATAATCCGGATGATCAAAGAAATTGTTTATGTGGTCGTCATGGTGATAATGCGAGTCTCCATTTTCTTTTGAATTGTCATCATCATTATATTGTCTATCATGTAAGTCTTTGTATCCTCTCTCACCGGGTTCGTCGTGGAATGAATTAAACGAAGAATCTCTGTTGTCAGTGGGACCACGGTATTCCCGGCTGTCACCGGTCTGGTGGTGTGAACCATCGTTGTAATTAAAATCGTAACGATTTTTGCGGGCCTCCGCTTCAGCAGCTTTCGTTTCATCTTCTACTTCATTCTGGATTCTACTGCCATCCCAACTGGGTTGTGATTCGTCTCTTGATTGCGCATGCTCAGCTAAATTGTTGTCCTCCGCCGGCATTTTAATCGGCGTCATCAGTGACTTTAAACTATCCACTAAATTTTTGGTGTTTTGCTGCTCTGTGGCCACACTTTCAGGAGAATTTATTAGTTTTTTTGTCTCATCGACAATCTTATTTCTTCCATAGCTTTCTGAATTTTCCGGTGGTCCGTCGAAAACCGGAGGAGCGACAAATTTCGAGAGAGAATTCTCGCCGGAGACAATCTCACCTGGATAGGATTCAATATGGCGCGCTTGTTGTGCAGCCTCCTTGTTTGTCTCATCGAACGCATCACTGTACGTTAAGTGGACATCGTAATGAGGATCATGTATGTTCGCTTGAGAATTAGAATGCAGTTGCGGGCTGACGTAATGATCCCATGATGCCCCGTTGTTATAAAAGTCCATCCACCTATCCGGGTGATGGTCATGTTCTTTGTGTACGGTGTGGTCGATAACTTCATTCATGAAATCACGAGGTCGTGCATTTTCATTCGCATATCCGCTGAATTGACCAAAGAATCTTTTGGTAATGTTGGCGTGTGTCGTGGGGCTTGCACCTGTTTCAGTGCCTTCTTTATGGAATGTTAGAGGTGCACCTAAAATGTGCATAATAAAATGTTGGTTATTTTTCAGGATCTATTAAAACAATTCGCTCTTCCTTCACTTAAAAACCACAAGCTAAAGCAACTTACTGTGGCAAGTGTGAACAATCAACGCCAACAGTTCATAAAGAAACATCATCTTTGGATTATTACCTATTGCGGAGATAAAAATGTTAGTTTCTATAATAATTTTCGTGAATTAAACAACACATCGTATTTCCGTTTGGGCGCCCGGGCTTATAAGAGGAAGACGGCTAAAAGTGGGGTGCTAAAAGGAGGACATACGTTAAAATGACTTAAAATGATTTGCTGATTAAAACATAGTAAAGGTGTTGTCGTTTAGACTTGGCGTATGTTTGGATAGGAACTTCTATACCCACTTGAGAAATGAAAAGAAGGCAAAATTTCATTATTTCCAAACTTTCTCGTTATAATTTCTCTGAGATTTTCATTTTTGTCTTGTTTAGGCACCTGTCTGTGGGGTCCAAATGTCCCCCTGCTTTTAGGATGCTGTCAAGATAACGTTATGCCTCCGTTCATGGTCAAATAAGCGTAATTGTGCTATCTACGATGCTCAATTATGACTTACTGAGCAAATACACCTGCCTCCTTGGAACAACACACGGCAATAAAAAAAAACGATACCAGGAAGGAAAAACAACACAAGCCACAAGTAAAATATCACCGTTCACTGATAAACTACGAAAAACATGCTACCTATTTCTAACAAATCCTATAAGGAATTCCATCGTATCTTCAACACGACCTCCATTATTTTCTTGTTAATCTTCGGTATATTTCTGTTTACTTCATGCTTGAGTGACTAAATAAACTCAACCAAGCGTAAACGTTTTCTTTACTTTTGATTGTTTTTCACCATCTTCTCTTCGTTATAAACCTTCACATTTTCGTTCTAATGTTTACCAGGATTTCTTAAAACAACAACCAACGACAACAAAATAGTTTTTTTTTAATTTGAAGACTCTTAAACACGCTGATCTCATTAGCAAATGAAAGCCTCTTTCACGAAATTGTGGCTCCACCGCGTAGCAATGGAAAGAAATGGAAGTTTCACTTGTCTGTAATTACTAGAAATGTTTTAGAACAAACCCAATACGAGAGAAACGTATGTCCTTGCGTCTTCGGTTTAATATAGAAATCTGCTAAATGGTGTAATTAACTGACATGGAGTAATAATGAAATATAATTCCTTAAACAAAATCCACAAGAAAAACGAACCTTTATTTCACTCGCATCGCCGTTCACGTCTGTCACCGTAGCGTAACCTCCGTTACGTAGCGTAACCTCCCTATATGTACTCAGTGAAAGTCCGAATTTTCCAGGGGGTAAGACTTGGCGGAATTTAACCGTAATTTCTATTCATGGATTCCAGATTTACAGAAACTTTTAATACTTCTCCTGAAAACTGTGATAATGTTTTTTATATATATATATATATATAACTCATTCTGAAAAATATAACCGACAACTAGCTTATATTAGTAAGAACGATTCGAAAGTTAAGAAAGGGAACTTTAACTTTAATTAACAACGACCCGAAGTAGCTACCTCTGTTCTATGTGCTATCGATAAAAATCAAGACAATACTAATGCAATCATCGCAAGAATTTATAAACGATTCTCTTTAGTATTTGACTGTCTCGAAAAATAGGCCACATACACTATTGCTTCAATGTTTAATGATAATGTTCGCGTCTTTCACAGAAAAAGGCAATTCCTCAGGGAAAATTATTTCACATTCCTTAATCATTGTTAACCACGTACTAAATAAGATTAGAAACAAGGCGAATACTGTATGTGCGTGGCCTATTTTTCAATTCCAGCATGATTGCTAACTTGGTAATAAGCTGCATGGCTCAAGGCTCTACGTAAAAAATACAGTATCATAAAAAATATGGACAGTTGTACAAGGGTGTCGAAAACGAAAGTGATTGCGTAATAAAAGATAGATAGGAAGACTTTAATACAGGAAATATACAATACTCCACCAGTGTTCTGTTTCCCCGAATGAATTGTGAGTGTTGTTAAGGGCGCCCGTGGAGAAGAACACTTGTCAATGCAAACTGTCACGCTTCAACGGTGGCGCCAATCGCAACGAGAACTTCTCATTCAGCCTGTTCGGTTGACTTTGAAGAAAGGATTGCGGGATGGCGTTACTCAAAGCACGTGATGATGATCGCGATGCCCAGTCAGCAAAATCACTTTCGTGCAAATCTGATAAAATCGAGACCTTGGACACATTGGTATTATGGTTCCACAGACCATTGAGAGCTTCCTCTTGTTCAGCGGAGAGGGATACCATAAAAGTTTCTTTTGACGTCTTACCTTTCTTTAATGGCGCCTTGCTTGTATCACTGCTGCGACTGTTAGACCGTCGCATACTTCCGCTGGTGATGACATTGTTCTTGCTACATTGAACGCAAATAAGTTCTTCGTCAAATCCCACAGAACCTTGCAAACATTGCGCATGGTAAGTATGACCACAACGAAACAAGATGAAGTCTTTGGTGTTGTTCCGATCAAGGACGAACGCACCCGAGCACAAACAGCATTTATTGGCCGTAGGACGGATCCCTTTGTTTAGGTAAGTTCTTTCTTGTTCGTACTGGCCATGCAAATCCTTTCCTAAAAGGTTCGTAGTCGTTTCCAGGAGCGTGAGTTCATAGTTATACGTATCCAGCATACCTAGAATGAGTTCTTTGATTTCCCCGAATTTCCGGGAACTGTATGTAGGATCTTGCATGATCTTTTGCAAAACTGCCGGTAATGAAATGTATGACATCATGTTGATTAGTACGTCTTTTGTGAATTCTTTGTAAACAAGGAACTGATTCGATTGTGTATCCTAAACACAAAAGGGAAACTTGAGAATGTAAAGTATAGAATTAATATATAGAAGAAATATAGAATTAATAAACACAGTTGACTCTCGATAAGTAGAACCTCCACGGGGCAGAAGAAAATGGTTCCACTAAGCGAATGTTCCACCTATCCGAAGTTGGCTTTTGCTAAGGCAAATCCAAGAGACCGACGAAAACGGTTCAATATATCAAAAGTCAAAAAACCTTAGATCCTGTTATTCGAAAACTCATGTAATTCGAACAAATGTTTTCGTCCCCTGAGAGTTCGAATTACATGAATACCACTGTATATATAAACGAATATAATTAATAATTAATAATTAACAATTAAGAGTATAAACAAGAGAGAATTAAAAATAGATGCACTTGACAAACTAGGCAGTCCTTCAAACCGGTTTTCCACTTGTTCAGTTCGTGGAGAAGCAAAATAGAGGAAAAACGATTGGTGCCTTTGATCAATTACATGATTATCTGCTTTGATGTTGGTGAAGCACACGTGCAATTTTGACAGGTTATAGCACCGTTGTTGTGCGCCGTGAAAAGGTTGAAATGAATAGCGTTATGTCAAAGTCGGAAAATTCTTCCAAATAATAATAGCCAATATTCCGCCTAGTGGAAAACAGGCTTTAAAAAACAGTCGAATAAAGGTTTGATAGTTTAATTTTTGTCACGACATAAGAACAGCATTTTAAAAGCTACTTCACGGAACTTTTTCTGTTCTGAGAGATATGAACATCATCATCATTTACATTTTCCTCAATTCATAGAATAAAAACAGAAAACTTTTCCAAATCAACAATTTTTACCTTGATACGTCTTTGCGGAGCCATTACTATTTCTAATAATGGAAACCACAGAGCTTCTCTGTCCTCCATCTCCAACCGTTGCGAGTTTCTTTGACATAGCTGCATAACGAACTGCAAGCTCTTATTGGTTGTCTTCAAAGCAACTCCCAACTCTTCTGTTACGTCATTGACATCATGAAGTTCCAGATATCTGTTGTTAAGACTGTCTACTTTATTTTGAAGATCTTCGCAAAGAATTTTAAATGATCCATGAATATCGCCCATACGTTCCAAAAGATAAGCTGTAGCATGAGTCAGTTGATGGGTTCGAGCGATGACCAGAACCTGTTCAATTCGATAGCTGTCGTTTCCCCTTAAATAATGATAAACCGATTCGGGTTCATAATTACACATCAACTCGACGAATGTCTCGTGTAACTCGGGGTTTACTTTTAAGTCCCTTTCCGTTTTATCAACTTTTGTGTCCTTTTTAAACCGGAAAATTCCTTTGAGGAAAGCATATTTCAGTTCGGGCTGGTTATCTAACTTACTGGCAACATCGTTGAAAGCTTCTGGAAAGTACTTGATAATCAGACGAGCGAATTTAATGCTGTTTATTTCGACAAGGTGGTCCATAGCTTCCAATACAGCGTTTGCAAAATCATCTTTTTCATAATCTGTGAACGAGTCGTCGGCAAGCATTTTGTCAATATAAACAAATGCCAAACCTTTCCTAGCCGAATCACGCCAGTAACACGATAATACTTTGTGATATTGCCTCTTCTCTTGGTAGATTATTTCACATACACGGAAAAATTTGGCCGATTCGGCAAGCGCAAGCACTCTTTCATCGGGGAAATGACGCAGACCACCAGCAGCTTTCAATTCCAATAACGCTTGTTCTCTTTCCTCGTGGCGTTGGTCTTCGTCAGCAGCAGCTAGGTACTCCAACACTTGCTCAAACAGTAGTTTATTAACTTTGATACTCTCTTCATATTTAGCCATTTGTCGTGCTATAAACGTAAATAAACAGCCGACTTGTGCAGGAGTAAATGTTGCGTCATTCACCATTACTTGCAAGAGGACATCGACAACCTTCTGCCGCTTCGATGGTGCACCAACAGCTTCATCTTCACTTTTTGGGTCGAATTCCTTTTCTTCAAATGCCAAAGATAGCACGTTTAAGAACTCTCGTGTATCAAACATGAGCAAAGTACGAAGGTAGGGGTAGGTTTCTGAGTAACTGGAATGTTCAGATCTTTTGATAATAATGGAGTTAAATATATCATCTTTCACCTCTTGCACATACTTTTCATCAATCACTCCAATCGGGTATTGATTTCCAGCCATACAGCAGCTGAGATAAACAAGAATTTTGCAACCCAATGCTGAATGCTTGTCATCCAGCACACCGTTGCACTCGTCAAGTGCGTTCCGCAAGATTTTGATGAGCTTTTCCAATGGTGTCAAGTAATCTTTAAGTCCCTTTGTAAATACATAGATGACAAGGTCGTACAAATGATGCGCCCAACAAAGTTTGACCATATAATCGATGTCAACTGATGATAAATCCAAATGAACTAGGCAACCTTCCAATTTACTTAACTGAGCTGTTGCCTCGTAATGTTCAATTAAATCACGCATTACCACAGGTGAAAGGGTTGTTACTTTGTCGTCTAAAATGTAAATTTCAAGACCTTCCAAGAACTCCTTCTTAGCAACAGCATCATCAGCAAAGTGATCGTAAACTTCAGTGAAGAGCAGCTCTGAATCTTCAATCAACAGACAGTATTCAATACTAATTGGAACAAGACTTCTAAAATACGGTGCAAGTATATTTTCATCATTGGTTTTAGGGCAACTAACAGTCATTGCTACATCTAAATACGACAGTAGTATGCCTGAAATCTCTTCACCAATTTGCATTTTTTTGTTTTTCCGAGAACCGACCAAGCCAACAACTGCTTTTGCCTTCTCCAAGTAAAACGACCTTGCAAGTGCTAAAGCTTCAATAAATTCATTCCTTTTGATGAAGAAATCCAAACGATCTTTCCAATGTCTTAATGATAAACAATGAATTGACTTTATACCTAAAAGTATTAACTGACCGTTGAACACTTGAACTGATTGGTAACAAGCGTGTTCACTTGCTGCCTTCAAAGCAACACTAACATTTCCACCAGTTGAAAGGGACTTGAAGTAGCTACTACCATATACCAGCTGAACAGATACCAAGTCAAGGCACTCAAGCTCCTCACCGCTCCTTATATCTACAGTTCGAATACGTTCAAATGTGTCTATGGTAACAAGAATCTGAGAGTTGAGCCAGCACATAGTTACCAAAGTGTAATTTAATTTTAACGATTGCCAAAGGGTAAATTCATAAACACCTCCGGTTTTTTCAACTTTATAAAATAGAACGGTTTTATTCCGAGCAAAGGCAAGTACTGGTACCACTTGTTTTTCAGCACCACCACCATCCAGCAATGTAAAATGCCAACCCAACAATGGTAAACAGTCTTGCGGACCAGTTAACTTCTTTGTAAAGACAGCTGTTGGTTTTGGTTTCATCTCTATGATAATCAACTTTGTTAGAGACGCCATTGCAAGAAGTGATGATGAGTATAGTGGGCTATCCTTTAAATTAGGACTCATATGCAAAGGAACCATGGTGCACACTTCTCCTTTGCTACCAGAGAAAAAACAGGATGATTCACACGTACGAGTTATGAGTCTTTTGAAACTTAAAGTGTAAACTGAACCGGTACTGTCATTGAGCATGGCTACAGTTGGATCATCAGTAAACTGAATATGCAAAACTGCATAGCCGATAGGATGTGCTTCTGTGATAACTCGAAGACATGATCCATTATTAAGATCCCACATTGTTATTTGTCCTCTAGCATAGCCACAAAGCAATCGTGTACAATCAACATTAATGCCTGTATACAAAAAACAAAACAAATATTTCTGCAACGAAGAACATGTAATAAAACCATCCAGAGCTGAAATAGAGAGTGAACGAGTATTAATAGTGTGGATAATCAGCGAGTTGTGAGTTAACGAGTTGCAAAATTTCACGGCAACAAATTTATGATGTTATGCAGCATCCGTAAATCAGTTTTAAATCCGGTTCAAAACAAGCAAGTTGTGAATCAAAGTACTGATAACTTATGCAACATATGAAACGGACCCGCAAATGAAGAAAGACATTTAACCTTTTTCATTGTTCAACCCTTTTCTAATTAGTAGATTGCCTTTAGAAATTTCAAAAAATCTGAAACAAAAACTTATTTTGCAACGATTAATGAGTATTTTCCATCGGATTGTATTTTCTAGACTCCATCCAGACCAGACCCTCCACATAAGTTGGCATAAGAAACTTCTAGAAATCTCAAAAAGAAAGTTATTTCACAACCCATCGCCATGATTATTGAGGAAAGGTGTTAGGTACATGTAGTGGTAGATGCTACAAAGGTCTTTATTACACTAGAAATAAAAAAACTGTCATTTCAGATTTGAATATATTATGTTGAGTGCTTTTTCAGTGGATTGACATGAGTTTTTGGTCTTCTTTAATCTGCAGGATAGTTTCCCTGATTCTCTCGAAAACCAATTAGAAAAAATATAAGCAACTTACTAACCCACAACTCACCAATTATTTCCGCATGGCCGTGGGAGGTGGGGGTATTTTGTCCTGTTTTGATTAAGATAAAATGTGCCCTTCTATTTGTCACCATCTTTTTAATAAAGGCATTTTTAAATCCTGACTTTAAGTGACCAAAATTCTCTTCATTTCTTTCTCATTACCTTTCTTTTTTACTCTTATTTTTATTTGACTGACATTGAAAATCAGAACAAAGGATATTCTTTAAGATATACTCTTAAATTTAGAGCAAATTTCAGCCTAATATTCTTATAAAACAGATTCTTACAAAAGAAAAAGCGTGTAATTAGGCGAAAACTCCCAGCCTTGGTTTTATTCATTACTGACTTAGGAATTGCAAGTAATGAAGGAGCAGGCTCTGCAAAGTGCAAACTGAAAACTGTAAAGATTAACATAGCATAAAGTAAACAACAGAAGTAGCACCTGTAATCGTGTAATTTTTACATCTCACCCAGCTATTTTTAAGAGATTGCATTATTTTGGCACGTGAGCTTATATTTACATAATAATGACCTTTTCTTTTAATTTCAAAGAGTAGTATTTAGTTTTCTTGTTTTTACTTTTCTTATCTTCCTTAGAAAAAACATATTAGGATGAATGATGGGAATAACAAAAAGTTCTCACCTAAGGCAGTCACTGCTCCATATTTGTCACCATCAGACGTTGTTCCCAAGACTAATTTCAATACTTGGTCTTTGGGTTCAAAGACAAGAACCAAACCATGGGATGTTCCAATAGCAATCAAGTTAGATACTGCCATTGAAGTGGGCAGTCCAGCATCTCGCCTGTTACATGCATCAATCATTTGCGAAGATATTTTCTTTAAAATGACATGTCTAAGAAGAGATCCATGTTGGTTTGGCTTCTTCGGTTTCAGTAAATCAACTAAGTTCAATTTTGGAGCAGGTAGCATTTCACTGGCGATACTCGTTGTACCATCGTCTGTTTTCACATTTCCATGCATTACTGAAAAGTCCTCGAAATCAAATCCATCGGTATCTTTTTCTTGTAGAATACTTTCCAAGCTAGGCAAATCTTCATCTCCCAGATCAGGGAAATTGAATTCGTTCTCAATTGATATGGGGTCTTCATTCATTTTTGCAATCTCTCTCTCTTAAATGAAAAACAAACTAGTTATTTTGATCTTAACAAAATCTTTGCAAAGAAGAGAAGCAACATTATAGCAGGTGGCTGAACCCCTGATCAGATAAAAAAGAAACATGAAAGTTGTTTTATACTAATTTCTTTAGGTAAAAGCTGAAATTCATGCTAACATAAAAGCTGAAATTCATGCTAATTTAGCAGACATTAAAACTCAATTATAGCTGTAAACAGCTCATTGTCGTACCTAATTTTATGAAAAAATTACAGTAAGAAACTGTAAACAATCTCTTTAGGAGGTATGTGACCGGGCTCTTATTTCCAATTAATCATTATAATATAAATCAAACAAACTGCATGAAAATATACACAGAAAGCAAAAATGTGGTGTGTAAATATAGAACAAGAAATATTTTTATGGTGTAAATTATAACCTTCAGGAAACAGGAAATTATTTATTTCACCATAGAATAAACACAGTTGAAACCAACCAGATAACCAAGGTTAGTAGGACTTGAACTTGAAGGACTAGGACTTGAAAATATTACGTACAAATAAATATATATAAAACAGACGAAATTATTAGGAAGGACGAAACAAATGAGCAAAACAAAAACTCATATTAAACACTCTTTTTTTTTCATAAGAACAATTTTATAAGAATGCTGAGGCTGAAAATGACCATAAAATAAGAACAACTGAAGAACAATTTGAGGCTGGGGAATTTTAGAACATCATATTTCGAACTGTGTTTAGCTACATTACTTATATATATATATATATAAGTTCAAAACTGTCAAAACTCTTGTTATTACTTGATCATAAAACCATTGCAAAGGATTATAACAATAAAAATCAATTTCCCATTGACTAATCATGAACACCATGACGAAAAAGAAAAAAAATAAACCCATACAAAGGACTAAATCAATTTTCCATTCTTTAAAAACTAAATCTCTCGTGTAAACCTTCATGGAAAATAAGAAAAATAAAATAATTTGTTATCAGATTTTTAGTTTTACATTTACATTTTACATTTTTAGACAATGTGGCCAAATTTTTTTCATTGTAAAGGTTATTAATTTTGTTCAAACAAAGGATTGATTGGTATTATATTCTGTATATATATGCCATATATATACACATGTTTTAACATTCGTTGTGTCTGTTTCTTTTGTTGGCTTTAGTCACAGTTGAGCCTCGTAAAGATTATCTTGTCCTGCAAAGAACAAGTCAAAACATAATCAATCTTCTTTGAAACCATTACAGGTTTATGGAACGTGGGTCAGTATTAACGAAACTCAACTGCAACTAAGCCCTTCTGTTTTCTTTGGCCTTAAATGGTAGGCAATTGACTTGCTTACCATTTTATTCTTATTCTAAAGAATGACAAAAATGTTTAAATGGTACACTGCCGGCCACAAAAAACTGCCGGCCATGCAGACACTTTGTTTAAACATTTGAGACACACACTGTAAGGTTGTGTTTATCAGAACCATCTCTAGTATCATGTCATGGTTATATGAGTAATTGCAACAAGACTAAATATGCCCTGAAGTGACACAGGAATGTTATTATGAAAGTGATCATATGCAAAAAAATTTTTAATTATATCGGAAAGTTTCATTATTTTAGATTCTTTAAATAGTGGAAGTGAAGAACTTCTCTACTTGTAGGTTTAAAGAACATTTTAAAGAATTTTTTTCAGTGAAACCTGCCTAAGATATGTGTTGAAAATTGACTTGATGATCGTTAGTATTTTATGTTAAAACATCCAGCAAAGAACAAAGCAAAGAACACTTTTTCTGCATTATTCTTATACAGGGTGACTTCAATGACTTCGATGATACTGCAAACTGTCCTCTTATCTCAAATCTTATAGCAGAACACTCTTTTGCCAGTATTTTAACTTCACCAACATGTTTCAAATCGGATGATGATAGAGGCATTGATTTAATTCTGACAAATCGCCCTAAATTGTTTAAAAAAACTAACTCTTTTGAAACAGGAATAACGACCACCATAATCTTATTTATACATTATTCAGATCTACTTTTGTCAAATTGCTTTCATGTGAAATCATTTATAGAAGTTACAACAGTTTTTCTATTGAAGCATTTAAGCAAGATCTACACCTTAATCTAAGAAATTTTTGTAGTGCAGACTTTTCCTCTTTCCACTCCATACTAGAGGTCACAACTGAAGTAAGGGGCAATCAAAAACCACATATGACTAAGGAGTTGTGAAAAGCAATCATGAGAAAAGCATACTATAAAAATAAATACAACATAAGTAGAAATAATTTAGATTTAGAACTAGTTAAAAAGCAGAGGAATCAAACGGTTAATTTAAATAAAAAAGCCAAGCAATACTACTTTAGTTCATGCTCTGGAGATTCCAAAGAATTTTGGAAGAAAAGTAAACCTTTTTTCAACCACAAAACCCCACAATACAAAAAAATAAATCGAGTTGGTCAAAACGATTATCTTATTTGTGATAACAAATTGATAGCAAAACAGTTAAATGAATATTTTATAAGTATAGGAAAAAATAATTTCAAAAATGATAATAATGCATGTATTGATGACGTAGACGCCATCATAAAAAAATATTCTGATCATCCTACCTAGTATTGTAAAAATAAAATCTCTTTATGAGGATTTTGATTTCTCCTTTCCTCATATATTCCCTGAAGAAGTATATGATGTTATGGTGGGATTGAATACTCGCAAAAGCATTGGTGGTCCATTTCCTACCAAAGTTATTAAAGCTGTCTGTGATATGATATGCTATCTCCTCACTGATTGTATTAATGCAGCAATTTGTGAGGGCGTTTTCCCTAGTGAATTAAAAAAAGCAGTAATCACACCAGTCTTCAAAAAGGGAGACAAAACTTTGATGGAAAATTATCGGCCAATTAGTATTTTACCTTTATTTTCTAAAATTTACGAAAAGATTTTATCTTTACATATATCAAATATTTTTTCACCGTTTCTGTGTGACTTTAGACCACACTATAGTACCCAACATGCACTCCTTTGTCTTATAGCAAATTGGAAACAATGTCTTGATAAAGGAGGAGTCGTTGGTATTATATTAATGGATCTTTCCAAGCCGTTCGACAGCATCCCTCATGATGACACATATGGGTTTAGCAAAGATAGTCTCAAATTGTTAAAACATTATTTATCAGGTTGTTCCCAATATACCAAAGTTGGTCAAGTTCTTAGTGAATGGCTTTTGATTGAATTTGGAATACCATAAGGGTCGATACTAGGACCACTTATATTTAATATTTTCCTTAATGATATATTTTATTTCATTCTTAACACAGATCTCTGTAATTTCGCTGACAACAACACTATTTATAAATTCGATGACACTATCACTAGCGTCATGACTTCACTTAAAAATGATCTTTCCATCATACTCGACTGGTTTATTTCAAACTACCTCGTAGCAAACCCAGCGAAATGATGTTTCAGCAGATGATGTTACTTCGTAATGATAACACTGAAAATCTATTTATTGAAATAAAAAATTGTAAAATTCTATCCACGAAATCTGTAAGGTTACTTGGTATCTCTATTGATAACAAACTCACTTTTATTGACCACGTTCTGAGTTTGTGTAAAAAGGCCAGTCGAGGTATCAATTGCCTTTTCAGAGTCAGAAAACTTATTTCATCAGATCAAGCTCTGATGAAATTACTCAATTTGGCAGAAACTTCCAGCATCCACGAATTTCATTTACAAAATTTTCAAAACTAAAGCCAACATAGGCCCTGCCTTCATGCAGGAATTCTTTATCCCCAAAGAAGTTAAGTATGATCTTCGTACTGTTGATCTTTTTTTGTCACTGCCTGTAACAAGAACTATAAAATTTAGCACATCCAGCTTTCTATTTCGTGGAAGTCTACTCTGGAATTCTCTGCCAGATTGGGTAATAGATTGTTCCCAGTTAAGTTCATTTAAAGCGTCAATCAGAAAATTGAATCTCAGTAAGCGGTGCAGTTGCAAAATATGCCAAAATTAAATATTTGCAAATTATACCATGTTCCTAATTTTAAATTTTGTTGGTATAAATTAGTTTATTTGTTTTTTTTACCACGGCAAACCAACGTTAAATAAATGCACTCTCTCTGCTGCATTAATATAAAGTTTAAATTCATCTTTGAAACTAAAAACGATAGCTATTAGTTTTGGTCATTTTTGTATATAGCTATTCAAAATCAATGGAGTTGATTAATGGGTTTTTAAAAAATTCTTTACGGTGGAAGTTTAGGTTTATTCAATTTTTTTTCCACACATATTTCCACACATATTTTCCAGGTTTTATCCAAATTTTCCGTAACATTTTTTCCACACACTTTTCGTGCCTCAATTACATGAGTTGACCAACAAATTCGAAAAAAAATCCTGATCCAAATCTACACACTACACGGAGGAAAATTGGAGAAAAGTTTTGGTGTCGGAGAAAAGTTCTTTGTTCGGGATCCAATTTCTAATGTCCTATTTACACCAAGTTCTAATCCGAGCAGCTCTCTATGGCTTTCCTATCAAGTTTCAAATCCACCTTTTTAAAAGTTTTTGCTTGTTAATTACCTTTTCTGCTCTTTTCCGACGGCTCTAAATGGCGTTAAGAGGGATACAATATTTTGCAAAATGCAGAAAAGAACACTAGGTCTATTAACTATTTCAAGAGATCTGTAAAAATAAAGTTGCTTAACAGTGACATTGATTTTTCTCAGTTTTTTTAGGCTGTAATATTTTAACAGCGTCTAGCACACCCTTTTTCCTTGCTAGTTATGTTGGTATCTTTCGTTTGTTTCTCATTTTTATTTTTATATTTGTTTTTTCATTTTCATTTCACACTGTACATATTTCCTCTTGTTTGTAAATATTTCTGCCCAGATAGGTATTTTGTTTTCATGTTTTTGTATATTATTAGTATATTGAAAAAGTAAACTAGTTGTTATTACACGGGGCTTGATGATAAGGCACTTCTGCCTTTTGCTTGCTCCAGCCGTTATATGCGATTATAATTGAGATCTGTATGTTATATTGGCGAAATAAATAAATAAAAAATAAAAAAAACAAAAAAACAACAACTAGAGTTTAGAGAAATTTTGATCGGCGCCCTTCTTGCGTAATCCGAATCGGTGTAATCCGAATCGGTAGTTTCATATCAGAAGGCGCGTACGTGCTTCAAAAACGACAAACACTGGGAGTTTCATCGGTGGGTCATCAAATCTGTATAAATTTGACTAATTTCAACAAATTCAAATTGTAATGGTCAAATTTTCGAGGTTTACAACATCATCGGACCTCTTACTTTTGCTCCATATCTCGTTGCAAAACATTGTTCTTCAAGCAACATTGTCTCTATTCTAGAGCGGAGCCAGCGCGAGATTTCGAAAGCATTATTTTAAAACATATTTCGTCACACAACCTGTTATATGCCACCAATGCAAGCTAAAAGAATGCAATTTTGGGCAATTTTTGCGATGTTTGAACTTAAGGGGGTAACCCACCTTAATTTTCTCTACGCGGCGTTATAAGGGCCGTCGTTAAAAGGCTCCAAAATGTTGGAACTTTTCACAAAAAGCGGCGTTAATGTTTTTCTAACGCTTTATTTTTGCTTGTGCGCACAATATTTTAGGTATTTTTAATAACGGACACTTTGCGCGTGAAAATAAAACCATATTAGAAAATAATGGAAACTTTCGTTAAAAACCAAATTTAAAAAAATGATGGAGAAATTTCATTTCGAACAGCAGATGGGAGAGGAAGCTAGGGAAGAGGAAGAAAAAGAAGATGACATATAAAGTACAGTCGGATGAAGAACATAATGCAAAAAACAACGAGACAATGGTTGTAATTGATTAGTATAATATTTTTTCAAGAAAATAAAACTAATGACACAGGCTGAAGTGCGTAAAACACGGCCCTAAATGGCGTTAGGCCAAATTTTAGAACTGGCAGAGTTAGGGCGTAAAAAGGGCGAATAGATAGTATATTTTTTATATTCAACGTTTATGCATTCATGTCCATACCCATCAATAAACACAAGTTGGTTTTATTAGACATTCACTTTCCATGCCAAAAGAACCTATATTGTATTTATAGGAGGCATGAAATATTGGTTAAAAAAAGTTTGTAATTTTTATCCGACGAAACGTTTTAACCATTTTAACCATTGGGATTAAAGTTTGTTCCTTATATATATAACATTGTTCATTATTCATTGGCAGTGTATTCACCAGATATTCGGTATATTCATTGGCAGTGTAGATGTCTCAAACCAATCTCAACAGCAGTCACTATATTTTTGGACAGATTTGAGGGTCGTGTTGCTAATTAAAAAGAGTGTAATATCCATCAATATAAAGAAATTGACACATCACATTTCTTCTTCTTCTTCTTTCTTTAAGGGTGTAATCACCACCCACCCACCCCTTAACGCGAATAATTTTCGTCGAAAAAAAATTCATGCGGGAAATTCCTTTTTTTTTTTACATGACAAAAGGAAAGGTTTTTGTTTACACATTTAAAACAATTCGATCTATAACATTTCATTGACAATATTTACTCTTTTATGTGTTGACATCGAAACTAATCTGTTTAAAAAATGTTTTCTTTATCCTAAGAATCACCATGTTTACATTGGCACTGGTGAAAAATATATCATTTAACAACCGAATGACGAGTGTTCTTACTTTTTATTTGAAGAGCCAGTAAATTCATTTCATCAGCCTTTGGAAAATAAGAAAATTACATAAAAAAACATGGCTGTGAATATTGCCGGTTTGATAAGTATTATCTTATTTTACGTCATAATCTTATTGGTTGGAATTTTCGCGGCATGGTACAAAAAGCGGGAAAATTTGAAAAAAACAGATGCGAATCAAGCAACTGAAAGCGAAGAGTTGATGCTGGCAGGAAGAGATATTGGAATGTTCATAGGAACTTTTACGATGACAGGTATAAAGGTTTGTCTAAACACGACGAATGATGAGTTGTATATATTGAAAACATTTCGTGAAAATCTCCCACAAGAGCTGGTAAAAACTGTAGCATAGAAAGATTTGGGCGATTTGGAAGAAATTCTTTGGAGTCGTCAGGCGCAAACAGCTACTTACTTTGGCTTTGAAAAGTCGGGTGAAAGTAATCGGAGAACTTTCGGCAATAATTGGAAAAACTTTCACGATTTTGGCTACACTCAGGGCCCAGATTGACTAACCCAGAATGAGCCATGTTTTTGTTGTGATGAACCAGAGAGGTAAAAAGAAAATGTTCCATAGGACATATCTTCCTTTATTTAGCTACTTGGGTAGGTGGAGGTTTTATCAATGGTACAGCTGAAGCAGTTTATAACAGCGATAATGGATTAGTTTGGACACAAGCACCATGGGGCTATGCTGTCAGTCTAATTATCGGTAATATTCAAGTTGTTTTTTAAGGAAAACAGTAAGCTTTCTCTCCCTCATTCAATGAAATTAGCGAGCAATGATTCCAACGCAAATCAAGTTAAACAAGCTTAAATTATCAACAAAGCCCAACCATATATTTCTTCATAATTTGGTTTTCCGAAGTATCTTCATTATTTTCATTATTATATGAAGTATTTTCAAGAAGCAACAAGTGAGCAACACGTTTTGTGTTCCTCTGGGGATCTGTGTCAAGATGGACACTAATTTGTTCAATGGTAGCTTCATTTTAAGGTATTCAAAGAAAACTTGAAAATTTGAGTAAAGCGTTGCTTATTTACCAAGGGATTCAGTAATAAGAGCAGACACCATAATTCTCTCTTAATTTGAAGTTAATTATTCCTTCCTACGTTGTAGGTGGGCTAATATTTGCGAAACCCATGCGTCGAAAGAAGTATGTGACAATGTTGGACCCATTACAAGAAAAGTATGGCAAACATATGGGTGGCTTTCTATACATTCCAGCATTGTTAGGAGAGACGTTTTGGTCAGCCGCTATATTATCCGCACTCGGTGCCACATTGGCTGTCATTCTGGACATTAACATCAATCTATCGGTGATTGTGTCTGCTTTGATAGCAGTTGGCTACACGTTGTTTGGTGGTTTATATTCTGTTGCATTTACAGATGTTGTACAACTTATCTGTATCTTCATAGGACTGGTATGAAAAAACTCACACATGTATATCAGGGGGGGTGATGATGGTAGTTGTGGTGGTGGTGGTGGTGGTGTATTTAGGGGGACGGGGGGGGTGTAAGTAGAGGAAAAACGGAATCTTATATTAAACAGGTTCATCAAAATTATTGGCCCTTCTTACGCCAGTCCAAATTTAACACCAGTTCTTTTTACACAAGTCTTTGTTGGCGTCATTTTTAAAAAGTCCACGGTCAAACCTTTGCAGAAAAACATCCAACGTCACCCGTTTAAACACCAAGTGATGAAAATTAACGCCATTAGAGGGCCGGCGTAAATAAGGGCCAATAAGGCATTAGTTTCTCGCTTGTTTCTTGGATTGTATCAGCTCGACTTAATTTATAGTGGATTGGTATACCATTTGCTTTTACACACGATCACGTGACTTCCATATCTGATACTAAAAATATTTGGCTTGGTACGTTAGATGAAAAGTCAATTGGAGTTTGGGTGGACTATGCTTTGCTGCTGGTATGAATTTTTACGAGTTCTCGCATGTTGATTTCAGTATTATGTTTTTGTTATCTTTAGAAGTTAAAGCGTCCTATTGATTTTATAACTTCACAATTTGCTCAGAAATGTTTTCCCAGTGAATTCCCAACCTCATACCCAGTACCCTGGGTGCGAGTTTCAGTTAATTCCTTGTTGTTGTTTTTTGTTTGTTGTCTTATACGATGTATCCCTACACCCTCCTTCATTGTGTCATTTCCAGCTTATTTTCTGTTCTTGCAGATGTTTGGAGGTATTCCATGGCAAGTATATTTTCAACGTGTGCTATCATCAAAATCAGCTGAAAGAGCACAATTTCTTTCTTTTGTTGCGGCTTTTGGATGTATTATAATGGCCATTCCTGCTGTCCTAATAGGGGCAATTGCTCGTTCGACAGGTTAGTAGCTATAATTAGTAATTCAGGGCTCTATAGTTTGTAAAGGAAGTTGTTGAATCTTCATATATATGTAATTCAAACTAGAAATGAAGTCAAACGCAGTCAGAAATTACCTGTCAATAAGATTATAATGCAAAACTATTTATATGTTAAGTTTAAGTAAAACAACTGCAGAATTATGACATTTTTATTAGAAGGTTGCCTTCTCCAACCAAATAAAACTTATTAGCGTCACAGCTAAGATGCCTTGTAAGTTTCATTGAGCAAATACTCGTGGTGATACAGTGAATAGATAGATGACCAGTAAAAACGTAATGGGCGTATGGGGTTTTAACAAGTGGCGACGTAGTCACTGTTCTTATAACTAAGCACTGGATCGCGTCCATGTATTGTTTTAAAATTGAAGCCTAATGATTGCGTTTGCGCCGCGTTTTTTTCTTTGAGATCAGTGAAAAATAGTGCAAACTGAATCGTTCAATGCTGGTTTAACGAATTCATTACATGCATTTCAAATGCATAACACACTGTGTGTTCTTCTTGTGTTTGCTAGTGAGAGTTAGAAAATTAATTACTTTGCATTGGTTGTAACAAGTCATGTGATTAAAATACAGTTGAACCTCGGTTATCCGAACACCGGGTGATCTGAATTCCCCGGTTATTCGAACTCGGACCCTTCAACTTCGCTTAAGTAAGGAATTTTCAAATAACTAATGGTTTAAGTTGAATTACTTATAACAATCATTGATTTTGTTTTAGACTGGGTTTCTGTGGGATTGCCTTCTAAATATCTTATAAACGGCACCAATTCTATAAACAAGCAAAGCATGCGGTTGGTGTTGCCGCTGGTGCTTCAATTTTTAACACCGACAGCAGTCGCTTTCATCGGTCTTGGTGCTGTGTCGGCTGCAGTGATGTCATCAGCTGACTCATCTGTTCTTTCTGCCAGTTCGATGTTTGCGCATAATATTTACAAAATGATTTTCAGGAATAAGGTAAGTGACGAAATAAACTTGAACCTGTGTTGTATACACTTTTTCCCCCGAATTCACGTTTACATGTCGCTTCCTGACTCAGTTGTCCATATGGGCCTCGTTTTGATGCTTTATATTGTTTCACGGTAATTATTTAGCTATATATTTTGCTCATTCGCAAAATGCAGTGGGACAATTTTCGTTTAGACATTCACTAGACATTCACCGCTGTTGATCGACTTTTTTCATTCTCTCTCAAGAGACAAAGTTATTCCATAAGTTGCTCTGAGAAACTAAGGAAACCAGTACTGGTGCGTTAAAAGCTTTCTTTGCTTTCTTTTATGTTGTGACTAGGCAAGTCAGCAAGAACTTGTGTGGGTCGTTCGCGTTGGAATTTTGGTTGTTGCTGCCATAGCAACAGTGATGGGTCTGACAATCGATACAATTTACGGACTATGGTACTTATGTTCTGACCTCGTTTACGTTGTCTTGTTTCCGCATCTTCTATGCGCTGTTCACGTACCCTTCGTCAACATCTATGGATCAATAGTTGGATATGCTCTTGGTATTACGCTGCGACTTGGAGGAGGTGAAAGTCTGATAGGCCTTGATCCATTTATCGAATATCCTTACTATGACAAAGAAAACGGCCAGCTATTTCCGTTTCGAACATTATCGATGCTTGTTACCTTGGTAATGCTGGTGTCTGTTTCGTATATTACCACTGTGTTGTTTGAAGCCGGTTACATTCCGATCCGTTACGACGTATTAAAAGCCATGTCAAATAGAGAATCGAACCATAATAGCGTTGATGTTGAACTGGAAGAGCGGGAAGAAAAACACCACCTCAAAACTTGATTGAAAGTTATTTGAAACAAAAGTTGAAGATGTAAACCTCGAAGGTATTTTTGTGTTTATCTCAGCTGGAAAGACATTTGTAAGTCCGACGACGTCCATATAACGTCCCAACGACATCGTGTGCCTGGGTGGTTACTTCAACGTGTATGTCACAATAACATAAATTTATTTTACTTAAATGTGCATCGTGCTGCTTTCTCTCTCTCCCTCTCCTCAACTGAATAACCTCAAAAGCTTCACACAGATGTGCGCTGGAAATTGTAGAAAGGGATTCTGGGATTTGTTTTTACAACGTGCAAGCGTACGTCACAACAACAAAGAGAATAAGAATGAATTACTCATACTATTGCAGGCAAACTTCCTCCCCATTCTCCCCAAGAGTTTCCACTCTTCACTCCTGTGGTCATAGATGCTACTGTACATGTGTCGATGTGGAAACACCCTCCACCAGTTTGCACTTTTCTGTAACGATAAAGAAGCAACAAAACGAATACTTTTTAAAAAAAATTCAAAAAATCAAAAGGTTTTAAAAAACTATTTATATTCATATTAATAAATTATGAGATGAAAATTAGATTTTCGGAAAACTAAATATGAAAGCTAAGTTTTCTGTAATCAACAAAAGAAAAACTTGTTGTTTTCTCAATATTATGCAAAATTCAATTTGGTAAAATTTATGATGAACATATATACGTACAAATATTTGGTATGCGACTAATCTCACCACTCACCGTATTTTATTGAAAGATAAAAGACAGACACTACTAAAAGACAGATGAGTGGGTCAAAAAGTGAACACACGGAGTTTTAGCCTATTATGAGTGAAAGCCAAAAAGCCAAGGAAATGGATTTGAAATTGTTTGCGTAAGTCTAGTGCTGACTTTGAACTAGAAAATAGTGTTGTATGGATAGCAAACTATGTATTCTCCATAATATGTCATGGAATATGACTTAGTGTCATTTTAGTAAGTCATGTCAACGTTATTCCTGAGGCATCGTTCTCAGTGGGAAAAATCTTCTAAAAGTCTATGAGGAGGAGTATTTTCTGAAGGAATGGCAAGCAATATTGCCTGCTGTTTCAATAAAAAAACACTCCTCCACAGAGATCTTTTGAAGATTTTGTCCACTGGGTTGTTTTCCTTACTAACATCACAATGGACACACAGACTGCCTTTATTTCTTTGGGACGATATGTTTACATTATATAGGAACATATATGTCTCATTATCATGTCAGCTACGCTTAAAGAATATACATTTATATAAAATTAAAAGTAGTCAATGAAAGATTTTGAGGCCTATCACTATTGAAATGGAAGTAGTCTGCCTTATTGGCCCGTTTTACGCCAGCCCTTAATGGCGTTGATTTACACTACTTGGTGTTAAAACGGCGCGGACGTTAGGTGTTTGTTTGTGAGAGTTTGACAGTGAACTTTTTAAAAATAACACCAATAAAGACCGGCGTAAAAAGAGTCTAAGTTAAATTTGGGGCTGCGTAAAAATGGCCAATAAGGTATTTATTAGTCTAGTTTTAAAGGTTTCTCATCAGTGTAAACTTTAGCATGTTAAATGCAAAGGAGTACACAGTTTAAACAATGAATTGTGATATCTGCTCCTTAAAAAATTCTGCCCACTTTGTAATGATCACTAGTGTAGGAGAAACATTGGCGGTTCTTTCTTCGATGATTGTAATGTTAAGGCGTTATTTAGAGTTTGTTTGGCTGCTAACTTATTCTTGATCATCACCGCTATTAAGACAAACAACGATTGAATTCTATCTCGTAGAAGTAACTTTACCTAAGTGTAAACTATACTTTATATGAATAATCTAAAGCTGAATCTTCACTAGGCGGTAAATGTCAAACCAATGAGAACACAGAAAAATGTCAACCAAAAAAATGCATCACATCACTTCACGTTCCAAATAAACTGCGCCTTTAATGGAGATTGCAACAATTTTACTTCCCTAAAATATCGAGGCGGAAAATGGCACATTTTCCGCCTAGTGGAGATTCAGCTTAAACAACTCACCCGCGTAATTGGTGTCGAACAATTCTTTATTATTTGTCAATGAAGGAAAATTAATTATTACAAAAGTAGCGGTTACATTGCAGAGAAATGATTAAGATTTATGTGTAAAAAAATAAAACTTCTTAAAATAAAATTCATAATCATAATATTAGAAATATTCATTTTACTTTTACTTTTAGAATTGACCAAAACAAAATTTAAATCTGTATATTAACAAATAGAAAATATTTGTTTCGCTACGGAGCTTTGTTTATAACATGACTATCAATATCCCTGGCTTAATTAGCATAATATTCTTTTACATTGTAATCTTATTGGTTGGAATTTTCGCGGCATGGTACAAAAAGCGGGAAAATTTGAAAAAAACAGATGCGAATCAAGCAACTGAAAGCGAAGAGTTAATGCTGGCAGGAAGAGATATTGGAATGTTCATAGGAACTTTTACGATGACAGGTAATTAGAAAAATTAGACGTTTCTCAGATTGGCTGGAATTTGGACTTATGTGATCACTTAAATTCTCACACACAGTTTGTCTAACGCGATGTGATAATATCACTAGATTTTGGTGAAAACTTTGGGGTTTTTCTGCCTTGGGTTAATAAGAACATTGTTACGTCTTTGCGTCGTTCTGAGTATGTCTCTATGTAACGGATTTGAATCTTAAAAAATTTCGGTTGAAAGTCTTTTTTTTACTTGAAATAACAAGGCATGACGTAACCATGACCTCGTTTTCCCAGACCAAAATAACAAAGTTTACACCACAAACTACTGATGATGTAAATCTATTAAATCATCGTCACAAGAAAAATAATATTCACTTTTTTCTTGTGACTTGGTGACAGGAAGATATTATAGGAACGTTGACTGTTACGGGCGTAAAAAATCGCAATGTTTCTAAAGTGAACAGTGATTGGAGTGAGAGTATAAAAGTTGGAAAGGGAGGCGACGACGTGTAAACCTTTCCTGTAAGCTTACCGTTCATTTTCTTCAAGACTGTTACCTTCAAACTTGTCACACTTCAAACTTTTCAAACGAAATTTACACTGACGCATACATACATACGATAACATACGATAAAGCTCGATATAACGAACCCGGTTTTCTTTCTCCTCCCTTACCAAACCCTCTTAAAATCTCTCGATTTCACGAGCTCTCGATTTCACGAACTCTCGATAGAACAAACTGATTCCACCTTCCATCGGGTTCATGATTCTAATGAAATATAAACATTGGGTTGTCTAAGGGTAACGTAATGGTTATAAGAATTGGAAGTACAGAAGAACTTTTCTGTGGCAGACATAGAAATAATAAGCAAATGATTCTTGGTAAGGCAATACGTCATGTTGAAATGTAAAAGCTAGTGATTCTCTCTTATTTTTAAGCCACGTGGGTTGGCGGAGGATATATAAATGGTACCGCAGAAGGCGTTTACGATGACACAAAGGGTTTAGTATGGACACAAGCACCATGGGGTTACAGTTTGAGCCTGATTGTAGGTAAGAATACGAATGGATATTATAAAAGGTTTTATCATCAGTGCAAAAAATTGAAAAAAGGAAAAAACGTAAGCTTTGTTCAGGATTCAAATGTGACAAGGTTTTTTTTATCTGTACGTGTATTAGTATGGGGGAAACCCTTGCATTGGGTCAAATGTATACAAATCATTAATTTCCACTGTATGTATTTTTTATTTGCACTGATAAACGAGATAGACTTACAGATATTTTTTGAACTAATGATAACTAATATATGTCACTGGACGTATCAGTAATGTGTTTTTCTCGTTTTTTCTCGTTTTTCGCTTTTTCGCTTTTTCGAAGGCTTTTCGAAGGCTTTCCAACTGATGAATAGGTCGTTTTCAAGTTCATGGGTTACTAGATTTATCCATGTAAATGGTGGTCCACCGTGTGGGCGTTGATATGTATCGAGGGTGTATCGCAATGCTTTTTTTGCTGGGTGGTTTCCATCTATTCTTATAAGTTTTCCGAACCGTAAGGGACGTCTTATCTTGATTAATTGGGACCAAGATTTAATTTTGCATATGAATGATACATTACATTGAATAGTTTCGAATAAACCTCGTCCCCCAGGAAGCCCTGTGTACGAGGTTGAGGTTTGGAATCATACTACTTCAGGGCAATCCAAAGCGACTTGTTTGTTTTGAACTTTGAGATTTTTGGGTATATTTATTTAGGTTTTGACTTTTAAGTTGCTGTTATACTATAGGTGGGCTAATATTTGCAAAACCCATGCGCCGAAAGAAGTATGTGACAATGTTGGACCCATTACAAGAAAAGTATGGCAAACATATGGGTGGCTTGCTATACATTCCAGCATTGTTAGGAGAGACGTTTTGGTCAGCCGCTATATTATCCGCACTCGGTGCCACATTGGCTGTTATTCTGGACATTAACATCAATCTATCGGTGATTGTGTCTGCTTTGATAGCAGTTGGCTACACGTTGTTTGGTGGTTTATATTCTGTTGCATTTACAGATGTTGTGCAACTTATCTGTATCTTCATAGGACTGGTAAGAAAGTTTGTTTTTCATTTTGTTTGTGAGAAGCTATGTTGGATTAAAATGCAATTACTTACAGTGCAAACTCTCTATAGCGGATATCCCATGTAGCGGATATCCCATGTAGCGGATATCCCATGTAGCGGACATCCCATGTAGCGGACACTTCCCTATAGTGGACACTTTTTCCTTGAAGTCCACACAAATTCGATGTTAGTAATGAGTTCGTTTTGTTTCATAAAATCAGTTTGAGTGTTCATTGTATTATTCAATTTCAATGGATCTGTATTCTATATTTTCAATTTCAGTGGATCTGTATTCCATTTGCTTTTACACATGGTCACGTGCAAAACATCAACTTAACAAAACACGAATGGATTGGCTCGCTAAAGAGTAGATTTGTTGGTGAATGGATTGATTTTGCTCTTCTTTTAGTAAGCTTACCAATCAAATTCTCTCCTTTTTTCTTTCTTTTTTCCCGTCCTATATATTCACCATGGTCGATTTTCATCTTTATTCCAGGTATTCGGTGGTGTACCTTGGCAAGTCTATTTTCAAAGAGTACTATCCTCAAAATCTGCTGCACGTGCACAATTCTTATCTTTCGTTGCAGCTGCAGGCTGTGTCATCATGGCTGTACCACCTATTTTGATTGGAGCTATCGCAAGATCAACAGGTTGAATTTTTTGGTTCACTTATCCTTTTAAGATAGTCAAACAACACACCAATATAAAGAGACAACCTCGTACTCAGGTTCCTCTGGGGTTTTTTTATGACTGGGATACCAGTCACGTTTCAAGTCGTAGGTTCACGCAGGAGCATGATTACAGATCACTGCGCATGAAGTCAAATCGCAAAATGTTGTTGAAACCTTCCTAAACGCTTACGACCCCTTTAAAGATCTATATGGCTTGTTGGACAAGTTTCCTCTCCACTTCCTCGAGTAGAT
The DNA here is from genome assembly GCA_039566895.2 of Turritopsis rubra. Taxonomy (NCBI): domain Eukaryota; kingdom Metazoa; phylum Cnidaria; class Hydrozoa; order Anthoathecata; family Oceaniidae; genus Turritopsis; species Turritopsis rubra. The sequence goes on along the minus strand of CM077623.1, from coordinate 11,142,660 downwards.
AATGCCAATGATGATTTGATGAAAAAACCCTAATCCTAATCTGACGTTTTGGATGGGAAAAAATGTTCTTCAACTGAGAACTTCTTCTCACCTGCGTAAATGGCGTTAAACTTTATAAATTTTGTCTGGCTTAGTGAGGCTGGAGTCAAAATTTATACCGCAAGTTACTTTTTACTGTAAATTTATAGTGAGGTAGTGAGGGAAGATATAGTAAAACATACTCTAATGAACCAACTTACTTGAAATCAAGTCATGTGCGTCAAGACGTACTGCGAGAATATGTGTTATTTAGTGATACTTAATGTTGGAAAGTGTTATATTCACAAAAGTATAAACCAAATAAGAGCAGTTGCTGAAACGTGTTGACTAAACAACGGAACCACCTGAGACGATCTGAACCGAGCTGAGACGATCTGAGACGAACTGAAACCACCAAGAGATGAGCTGAGACGAGCTGCCGGATGTTTCGAATCTCGGTGGGAATCGTCCTAGCAAAGAAGATATTTATTTTAATTTTTTTTAAAAAAAACTATATTATTTGAGATGTATAATACTGAATATAAAAAAACAACATTTTAAGGATCTTTTTGTCACGTAATCTGTTGATTGAATTGTGTTTTTATAAACTCAGAATCCAACTACTTAACACAAGTCAACTTTGACCCAGCCATGCCGTTTCAGTTTTCAGTCGTTTTAAGACGAAAATTTGGTCACGTGACACCCGGGCAGCTCACTCTTAAGAAGATGGCATCCGACAGCCGAAAGGACGGGGTTGATTTTTTTCTCCGTGGTGGATTCAACTTGTCTCAGCTCGTCTCAGCTCATCTCTTAGTTTAGTCAGTACGTTGCTGAAAACGAATTTCCATTTAGGCTAATATACACGAAACTGAATATTCTATTGTAAGATTTCTACTGTATTCTGTTGTTACATATCTATTATGTTCAATGGTTTCTACTCGAGAGGGAATTGCCTTAACTCGAATAGCGATATCTCACATTTGTTAAAATTTGGTGAATATGCTTCAGTTGACCATTCGAGTTCCTCGGAAGTTTGATTTACTGGGAACTTAACATACTATCAATCCATATGGTAGTCCATATTTAGTCTTTTGGTATACAGGTAAAAAGATGGGTATTTCCCTGAGGACCCTTGCATTAGGTCAAATGTATACAACTCATTTATTTGCACTGATAAACGAGATACACTCTACTGATTAACCAATCAGATTGCAGTTCTTTGTCCTAATGATAACATCAATAAAAACTCCTTCATAAATCCTTTTATGTTTATAGACTGGGCTGCTGTGGGAATTCCAACAAAATATTTGGCAAATGGAACAAGCAACATCAAAACCGAATATATGCCGTTAATACTACCTCTTGTTTTGCAATATTTGACTCCGACGTCTGTCGCCTTTATCGGACTTGGTGCCGTGTCGGCAGCCGTTATGTCGTCAGCTGATTCGTCGGTTCTGTCAGCAAGTTCAATGTTTGCACATAACATCTATAAAGTGATACTTCGAAGTGACGTAAGTTATCTTGATTAAAAAAAGTAAGAAATCTTCCGGTTTATTTGGAATGATTTGAACTGAAATACAAGCAGCACAACCAATATTTTGGCTGAGGTTCAATGTTGCTTAATTTGCTCTCATTAACAAGGCAGATTTGTTGCTTCCTTGTTGCTTGTTGACTATCTACGTGAGAAGACCAAATTTGCGTGTTTGTTTACTCAGGTAGACCAGTTGCAGGTTTTTATTAAACCAATGAAACTTTTATAACACGTTTCTCATCAGCAAACAAAAAAATATATGTCCCTTTTTATGCTCTTTTTATTTTAGTTTTGTTTTCAATTTATATATATTGTTATATATATTTTTTGGTTTTTTCTTTGAGCCTGGGCTGTTGATTAGCTTCATTTTTTGACAAATCTGAGCCTCGTGTTGCTTATAAAAAAAGCGTGTAGATTAGAACCAGGAAAGGGTGAGAGAGATCAGAAAATTTCTACTCATTCATTCTCCTCAGCACATCCCCTTTGTAACAGCAAATTTCTGCAGTTTCATGTTGTTATTCAACAACAAAAAATTTGTCCCCATACCCCCTCTCAGATGAATGGATTTTTTAGTGTTATGGCAAAATGGAAAGGTTTTTTTGTAAGAATACGAGCTTAGAAACACGAAAGTTTTTGCAAACTATGAAAATGTTGTTCAACATTCGTTACTGATATCTTGTGAGTCATGTGGAACCAAAAATTCCAATAGGGCTATTGATGATATTGATGATATTGATGATATTGATGATATTGATGATATTGATGATATGTATCTCAATTTAAACTATTCTCAACGTTATTAACGCAAGGGTTGTTGTATAACAAACAGCACATTATTCTTGAAAACAAACTGTGTTCTTTTTAGGCAACTCAAACAGAAATGAAGTGGGTCATTCGATTCGGCATCATTGTTGTCGCAGCTATTGCCACCATTATGGGATTAACCGTTCATACGATTTATGGTCTGTGGTTTTTATGCTCAGACTTAGTGTATGTTTTGTTATTCCCACACCTCCTCTGTGCTGTTCACGTGTCGTTTGTGAATTTATATGGGTCAATAGTGGCGTACTTTCTTGGTTTGCTGTTAAGACTATGTGGAGGAGAGCAGCTCATAGGCTTAAAACCAATTATAAGATATCCATATTATGATGTAGAACATGGCCAACTATTCCCTTTCCGTACCTTGTCGATGCTCGTTACTTTAACAACATTGTTAAGCGTTTCATACGTTACGAAAATACTTTTCGAAAGCAAAACCTTACCTATTCAATACGATGTACTAAGGGTAATAACAAGATCTACAAAACATCAAGACACGCTTGGGAATGGTCACATGGAACTTGTAGAAGAGATGGACAATGAAAATGTATTTCAATTAGACAAACTACCACAGCAAAAGTATGGAGCTGTTAATGCAGAAAGTAACAGTGAGCTGTGCTGAATTTTGAAGACCTTACCGGGTGTAAAAATGCCGGGGGTTAGATGGGAGGGAAATTTGGTCACTTTCTCCAGACCAAATTTGAGTTTAGGATGAGAAAACAACTTTTTACTCGGTATTATTTTATTCATTGTGAAAATGTTTTATCGGAGTGTTTTTTAGGCGGGAAAAGTTTGTCGGGGAAAAATGTGTGGTCACCACCCAGATATTGTTCACTTCAACGGTTCCGTTTATTGCCGATGGATAAGGTAATCAAGCACAGCTGCAATGTTGTCACGTGATTTTTATCAACCAGGAGTTGTTATACAGTTTTTGACCCTCGAACCCAGGACCGTATGTCTCTTTTTGATACCGCCTTGGAAAACAGGCGAACGGTCCTCAGTTCGAATTTGACAGTTTTTAAGCATGATTAAAAAATAAAGTACCTAACCGTTTTAAAAACGATTCGGAAAGAATTGAACCTTACAATGACTAATACTTGAGGTAACCAAGAAGTCTAGGTTCTACAAAAAAAATTCTTGGTAGTGATTGGTTAACCTCTACAATCCTTAAAAAAAATAGTGAGATATTTATTTGTCCCATCGCGGAAGTTGGATGTTACTTACTACTTACGTTACGAGGGTTTTTTTCTCCTTCAGAGTGTGTCTATCTGACAGATTGCCATCCCAAAACTTTGTTCCTCTTCTGTTTTTGTTTGAAAGAACGAGGTATGACGTAATCATGACCTCGTTAGCCCAGACCAAAGAAGCAAAGTTTCTACTACAGACTGCTTTGATGCCAATCCATTAGATAGATATTTAGTTAAACAAGTTGATAACTGCCCAGTGGATAAAATCATCTTAAAGTCTCCAAACCAACCAAAACAAAGCAAAAACATTATACCCCTACACACCTATTGAGTTTTATGTTCCCCAAACACCTCCGCACCTATTGAGCAACCTTTTTCACCTTTAATTTGGTGTTAGGCCTTTTTATCATAGATTTTGATATTCTCTTGAGGAAAATTACAAATAAAAACTAGATGCCCTTACAGGCAAAAAGATTTCTGCACACCAGCTGCAAAAATGTGAAATAGGAAAAATACCATAATGTTTTTTTAAATTCGTTGAATCTCAAGCCATCAGGAGAAATTCCTATTTTAGGCAAGCATCATCAATGTATCAATAACATCAATAACTGATTAAAAAGCCAACTTACATAATACTAAATGAATAACAATACTAAATTTTATTTCATTCTTCATTAGTTTCTAAACTTTTCCTTACATTTTATTTTGTTTTTTCACAATGATTACAAAGATATTTAACGATATAAAAACCAGTTGGAAAAAAATGTGCGTTACTATGTCCGCCATTTTCTTGCACGGCAATTATACGGACGTATGAGGGATCACGATAAGTTTGGACAGTAAGAAAAAGAAAACGGAAAAAAACACTGACGGTTGTAATGGATTCCTTTGCTACACAGAAATCCAGTAATTTACTTTCTCATTTAATAGTTGATTAATTGAACTACGCTGAACTAGAGTTTGAAGAAAACTTACACATTAAGAAAATACTCCCCAGTGAGACACTTATTGTGATGTTATGACATGAAAAACTGGATCCAAATTTGAGGTCAAGTTGGTTAAACATAATGGCAGATGCTTAAGCTCAATTGGTTATATGGAAATACTATTCATCATCGGCGGATGCAGAGGGTTTCTCGAAAATCTGCATCGCGCCAATGGGATTATTTGCACGTTTTTGTTTTGTGCTTTAATAGCTTACACTCTCCTCAACAAAACCTCAACATCCCCGTTGTCCATAGTGAATATCTTCATATAATTTTTTTTTTTAAACAGATTTCGGAAAATCTTGGTTATTCATTAAAAAATTTACGCCCCATCCATTACTTTCACCATCATTGATTCACCGGCCTCTGTCTTCTTTTAGTTTTACCGCCCTCTTTCTTTCTTTCTTCTTGCGATGTAATTTTTTTGATATTCCAAATTTTCGTTTCCATTTGGCGTGAAATGTCTATCATCACCGTTTGCTTTTTTTCTTCAGTTTGAATCAAACGAATGCAAACTCCGAGGGTGAACTTTCTTCTTGCATCTCACACGTTTATAAAAGTTCGACAAAATCTTTTTAACCGCCTTTCGCCAGCGCGAGTTTAGTAGAACGTAGCAGGCTGGATTGACGGCTGAATTCATATAATGCAACATCTTGAAATATTTCAGCATGGTCAAGTTTGCTGTGTTGGTCGTGTCAAATGTTCCCACGTAAAAACTTATGTTGACGGCAATAAACGGAGTCCACAGAACCAGAAAAATTCCCATGACGACAGCTAACGTCATTGACGCCTTAAGTTCTTGTTTTAATTTTCGGGCTTGAGTTATTACTTTTATTGTTTCGCGACGTAAAAAGCTCGTTTGCCGGTGATTTAGCAGATTACTGTTGACCAGTTTTTTGAAAGTTTCCTTTTCGGCGTTAATGATTGGAAGGGCATCCGGACTGCAAGATGAAGAAGGTCTTGCAAAAGTTTCAGTGTATTCAGCGAATGTCACTTCTCGGTGAGACTTAGCAGTGTTATTATCAAGAGAAACAGGTTGATTTGATCTCGGCTCTTTAGTTTCATTTATTGAAGTGGTCCATTTGCATTGCGCAGCATTTGTACCATCATTTTCCTCAGGAATGACAACTGTATGGTCATGCGTTGTCGCGTGTGCATCTCTATGACTATCATTACACGACGTAATTAACTGAGAATCAAATGAGACATCCGATGGAAGTTCATCATCGACGATAGTCTTGTCAGAACTAATCTTAACTGTTTTATTTTTCGTCACACAGAATGGAGTAACGTCAAAAGACGACTTTACGGCAACAGGTGACGTCGTTTTACTACGCATTGTCGCATGGACAGTTGATTTAAATGCCGTATTTTTCCGTTGTTTCATATTTGTACTAAATTTTGCTAATCGCTTCATTGTCCCGTTGCCTGGAAGTTGAAATATTCTGTGGGCGTGTCGTTTAGCAATAGCCGCGATTCGAACATTACTCCAAAACATGACCATAGTAGGCAGAACGTAAGCAGCTAGGACTATAAATAGCGTGTACTGCAGGACTGGTACAACAAGACGAAGAAGCGCACATATTGTACCATAAACCCAAACAACCGTTGAGAAAAGGACGGCCGACAGTATCGTCATGTTCCGTTCGTATTTATACGGGTGTACTATAATGTAATATCGATCACACGCAATGGCCACCAATGACGTAATCGAGACCATGCTGGCCATGACATCTAAAACTGTGAATGTGTCGTGATTGGGAACCCACGAACATACGTATAGTAGAAATTCCATGGGTAAAGGGACAAATGATACGTACATATCGGCCAACGCAAGACAACCAATAAAGATATTTGACGGTGTTTGAAATACGGATAGCTTATAAATCACCAATAATATTAACGTGTTTTGCGACAAGCATAGAACCATGATGAGAATGATTAGGAATGCGTCAAGATAGCTCAAGAAGCCAGGTGGAACATTACACGTTAACACTGCATTTCCTGACATTTTCCTTAGTATCTATAATAGTTTAGAAGTCTATATATTGACGCATAATAAAATCTTCTCTGATTTTTTAGTTCATTTCGCATATATTAAAACTTCCAACTAAAGGATTATCGTCAGGAGAAGAAAAACAATTATATGAACAATTTATTATATGTGAAAAAAGGGGTGAGAGAAAAAAACAAGATGTAAAAATGAGATCAAGAGACTCTTATAGAAACTTTTTACAGTGGGGTGAGACAAAACTTTTTAACAAATCTATTGAAGAAAAAAATTCACGTTCACACCAATAAAAGAAGAAAAATAATAAAAATATATCAGAAAAATTAAAAAACAAATAGAAATCGAGGAAGAAGGAATATATATAATGCAAAAAAAAAAAAAAGTTGAATGTTGTGATCTCGGTGTTAAAATAACTGAAAATAGCAGATAAAACCATTTTCCATTTGCTTTTCACACGAGCAATGTAATATAACGGTGAAAGGAGAGAACATCTGCCTTTTCCCTCCCTTTCAACGCCATTTTCTTGTTTTTCTAATGTGACGGAAAATGAGCGAATATATATCTATATATAGTACAGTATTTCTTTTTTTCCAAAATTGTAACTTTGTAATGCTTTTATTTATTTTTAAGGAAATCCACAACAGCCTTCGTTAGGAATAGAAATCGCTCATTTCTCTTGTGTGATGACTTTTTCAAAATATACGTAGTAGTAAATATCCATTTTTTTCCTTTTAAATTTCATTACACGTTAATAAAAAGGGATGCCTGATGTTGACTTTTTTTCACTGAAATTTTGCGCCACCGTACTCTACGTGATCCAATGCCTTCGTGTCCTTAACATAATATCATATTACCATAAGAATACAAATCAGAATTTCATTACCTTATGTTTTTGGGGAATTGATAGGTCTAAATTCCGGGTTTTGCGAGATATATTTTTGCAATTCCAGAATATATAATTTCCTTTTAAGGTCGAAATAATTGGGACTTAAAGGAGCATTAACGTCATAATAACAACTTTACCATAAAATGTTCCCTGAGCACCTCTGAATCAAACCCAACGTCCGCCTTAAATTTAAGGTTTTGTAAAGTCACGAGATCAAAATCGTGACGTCACCGCCGCCCAACTTGCTCGCACGCGTGTGTAAGACCGCTTTGATAACATGGAAAATAAAAAAACATGGGTTCTCTAGACGCTTAATTTTACTGACAAAACTTTTGGGTTCTAAAGAACAAGTCACAAACCCCAGCAAAGGTACCTTTTAGGACCTTTATTTTCCCCTTATAAGTATTATGCACCAAATTTAGCAAAAGCATTTTCAGCATGGTTATTGAGAGGGTTTTGAACTAAAACTGATTTGGTCAGACAGTAATTTAGGCTCAGAAACCCAAAATACCAAAAAGCCATTACCCCAGTCAGTCCATCAAAATCAAATGTACGTTTCCTGATATCCCAATATTTACAGTTAAAGCAGTAAATGTGACTTAGTAACTGAAAATGTGTTTGATTTGACAAAAAATGGCTCTAAGACCAAGTCAGACCACCGCAAAAGTACCTACGGGATCTTTATTTTACCTCAAAAGCATTGTGCACTAAATTTTGCAGAAACCTTTCTGAGCATGATGACTGAGGGTTTGACACAGTAACTGATGAGGTATTTGGGTTCTTTTGTGTAGTCAGACTGCCATTTACGCCCAGACACCCAAATTATCAGAAAACCTTTCTTTTGATCAGTCTATAAAATTCAAATTTATCCTACATTTCTCAGGGAATTGGAGTTAGATTTACACGGAATACGTACTAAGAAAATGTTTGAACACATGAAAACACTTGGTTCTAATACCAAGTCAAAAAGAAACTGCTATCTCGCAGAAACCTCGCCATGGGAAACTATTTTCCCCTAAACTTGAAAGGAGATTTCTTCTACAAGAAAACTTTTAAATAGCGGACAGTTTAAAACTTAGAAAAATACTAATTGAACTGAATGTATTCCAGTTCATTTCATTTAAACTATTTCAAACAGTGTTTCATGACTTTTTCTATATTTTCATTTTAAAGAAACCGGTAAAACAGTGAATTAAAGTAGCTGATGCAATGAGCAAAGTGAAGAATCTTATACTGAGCGAACTAGCAAACATATATTGTAAAGTTTTTTTTAAATAAATTCGTTCTTTGGTCTTAATAACCCTTCACTAGAAAAACAAGTTTATATCCCATTAACCAGGTATCATTTATCAAACATATTATTAGGGCCAGGTTACCATTTCTCTGATTGTAGGCCTAAAAGCCAAAAACTCTTCTTGGTGCAAACTTCGTTATAACAGACACCGTTTTGGTCTCAGCTGGTCAAGTATAGACCGGTTTGACTGTAAATATAAGTGTATAAGTGCAAAATCTGTATACAGTGGGGTTAGGGTTAGTAAAGTGGACGCCATTCGTTCCGAATTATAGTGTGCACTTTTTAGAAATGCCCGCTTTGTAGATAGGTTCTTTTTAAGAATTTGACCAGAAGAACGTTCTGTTCTGTTCCTGAATCATGTCAACTACTCGCACTGGCTTGTAAGATACCGAAAATTTATTCAATTAAGGAGAAACTTACCTACACGCTTCAACGATTTAATGAACGCTTTTTCAAAATTGCCTATCATCGACTATTAAGTTTTTATGTTTTGCAATAATTCATTTGGAAAATATTATATTAAATATTGAGTGTCTATCTTTTGTGTCTTGCGTCTGGTCCGTTTACTGAAATTTGGGGTAACCGCTTGATCAGATAACCTCTTGACCAGACAAAGGAAACAATTTTTTTGTCCAATTATGTTTCATTCTAAACGAATTTATTACTTTATTTCTTAACAAAACACTTTACATAAATAAATAAATAAATAAATAAATAAACAAACAAATTTCAGAATATGGAAAAATACAGCCTCGTTGCGTAAAGGTAAGAAGCCTTGAGAACGAGGTTGGGAAAAATAGTATTATTCAATGAAGCTGAGAAATTTTTAAAGGAACAATTCGGATTTATCGACAATTCCTCATCAACACTACAACCTAACAACTGGTCACAAAGATTTATTTATGACGAGAAATATTCGTTCAAAGCAATGAACGTTTGTATAAAAAACCAATCAAATTGAACTGTGGAACTTTCTACAAATCACTCATTGGATTTGTCTGAGTAAAAATAATTCAAACCACATGTGAATAATCTTAAAACTCAAAGCAACATCAAAACTACTAACGGGCAGTCTAATACTTTATGAAAACTGTTGCAATAAAAATTAAAACCATACTTAAACTATCGGTTGTCTAACAAGATGCGATCGCCAAAACTTTGCCATTCCTGTTGGGTTAATGAGAGTATTGTTCTCTCAAACGAAAATAAGAGACTTTTAACCAAAAAGTTTTATAATCGCATCTTGTTCGACAAACACACTCGCATAAAGAAGTTACAGTGCCTAGATGTGTATAAATTTCAGCTGGACGATTGTACTACAATTTAGTATTATTTGGCGTGATAACGATATACACTACCCAGTGTGCAAAGTCTTCAAAAAGACTCTGTGGAGGAGTGTATTTTTATCGAAACAACAGGCGATATTGCTTGCCATTCCTTTAGAAAACACTCCTCATTTCATTTTTTAAGATTTTGCCCACTGGGTAGATAAAATTATAACTCGGGTATTCGGTTAATTAAGTCCAACCTTGGTACTGAATATCATCTATAAAACATTCAAACACACATAGGTTCAGCGGAAACGCTAGCCCGTTTTCGTCGCTTCTTTGTGGAAGTATCACTGGAAGGACTTGGTTGACTATCAGAGATCTGAAATCTTAAATCCTAAAAAACGAAAATACGAAAAAAAAGAAATCTAGAGAATTGTCAGATTTTCTGGGCCTTGCTTCGTGTTTTTTTGCTAACTGTTTTCAGTTTTGCTATTCTCTTATCGAAAGAACAAAATGTTTGGGGTCCATATCACGTTTATAGTAGAATTGAATTCGTGGATTCAAATATACAACAAGAAAGTCACCGGTTACTTCATCATTCCTAGCAAAAACAAAATGTCAAAAATATATGGGCGTTTCAGTGGCGGATATAGAACTTCAGGCAAAATTTACGGAGAACAAGATTAATCCTAACCTAATCAACACTTAAAGGCAATAAATGAGTATATAAGCGGAGACTGCCAGTACTCTGCTGACTCCTGCTGCCACTGGCAGTCGGAGCGAACGGTTAGATTTTTACAACAGCATTTACAACAGTTACATTTTCTTCTTATTTGAAGATAATATTATATTATATTTTCTTCAGGTAGTTGTCGAGTCATCGTTTTTTGAGATACTTATATTCATATATTTGCTTTAACAAGAAAAAGATGGAAAAGATTTCACTTAAGCAGTGTTTACTCGAAAGGAATAAAATCGCTGATTTTTATCCTATCCTGAAATAAAAGTTTACAGTTTTGTTGTGAAATAAGAGAGGTTTGTGTCAATAATGTTATGTCACCCATTGCAATGTTTTGTGCACTTCATTCGTTTTATCCTTTTCATGTTGATTTCAGTATGGAGAAATGTCACCAAATAATGTTCCCAATCATTGGAATGATGACACAGAATCAGCCAATCACAACAGTCTTATCCACACCATGATTAGTCGAATAAGTTCAACGCGTTTTTTTAAACCAATTTTGTCCTTTTGTTTTTATCACATTTCGACCAATCGCTGATCTCGGCCAAAACCGTAGTTAAGATTTACTTAAGAAATTAGCCGGGTTTCCTCAGGTTACCTGAAACGGTGTTACAAAGCCCTTCTACGTTTACGTTTACGGAATGAAAGTCAATGCTAAACTGTATCAAAAGCACTTGCATAAAGAAATGTCACCTGAAGTTGATGAAATCATAAAAAGATTTACGGAGGAGAGCAAGATTAATTAGAGTATAAATTCCACTAGTGACAACTGATTGGATTTCCATCCAGGACATTTTCATCAATCAAATTTGTTTCCATCGTTTTTTAGAAGAAAAGTTGTGAAGTGGATTTGTTAAAGGAAGTGAATGCCCCCTTCATTCGATGTTAATTGTAGCTATTACACAAGCAACTTTCAACTTGGTCAGTAAAAAGGTAACCGATTTCCAAAACTCTCGAAATTACATTTTAAACTCTTCAAAACAACGTAAAATCTATTGTTCAACGTGTCTGGAAGTTTCCTCAAAATCCTATATTAGATTGATTTGGGACGTTTTTCTTATTAGGTACAGCATACGATCACATACGAATTCTATGAAGTTATAAAAAGAATTACCTTATTCTTTAACGATACAACCTCGCCAGACTTTCGCTTTGAACCTTTCTTCACAGGGCTCTATGGAGAAGTAACTGGTTAGTATTCATCACAAAGATTCATAAAGGGTGACCGACATTTTAACAAATTGAAATTCCAGGGACAATCAAGGAGATTCAAGGGAACCATTCATGGAAATCATTGAGTGATTTCAGAGACTAACGTCTGAACTGAAGATTAATGAAGGCCCGTTGGATTGCTTGAACAAAAATATACCCAAAACAGGAGTATACAATCCTCCATGAGAATGAAAGTTAAACGCTTGAAAATAACCAAAACACATGTTCACAGGAAGTCACAGAGGGTAACATAAGAAATTCAAGAAGATCTACGATCTACTCAAAAATGCCAATATTTAAGGAGTTTTAAGTAATTTAAAGGAGACTGGACACCCTGTCACAATACAAAGTTATCAGGAACAATATTCATCCAACAGCTTGAAAGTAAGCAAATAGCCATGAAATTCAATGAAAAACCACCCATGATTCTTTATAATGCTTTTTCAAGACATTTAAATACCAAAAAGGATACTTTTGCGAGGAGAGCCATTTTAGGACTCAAAAGAAATCTTACAAAGAATATCAGAGCACATGGCCTATTATGTGAATGACAACTAAACACAAACTATCCAGTTAACGAAGCATTATCGCAGACCGTTGCAGAAATCAAGGATCAAACATTTATCTAGTTTCATTGATCTCATATTTATTTAGTTTCATTGATCTCATATTACAAAACTTGACTTTATTTTGTTGTTATTTCTCAAATATTCAGAGTTTCAAGGAACCCCATAAATAGCTCCTGGTGGAATATGTCAAACAAGATAGTGATCCTAGGCCAATTTTGAAATGGTCTTCATGCTTTTAAAAAAGAACATCGTCAAATTATAATGGTTCGTTAATAATAATAATAAAATTTATCTCTATACATTCAATTAAAAAACTTTCTGTGAAGCTGTTACATTATTTTCCGAGGTTTTAGGTTTTTCCTGATAATATTCTTTAGGCTCTTATCGGGAATTCCTGAAAAGCCTAACCACCATGCAATCATAAATTAAAAGAAATGAAAATTAACGTACGGGGGAAACTTCGTCTGTACAACTTGATATCTCCATTTTGGAGGCTTTTTCCGAAATTATGCCGATGTCCTGAAACACCAAAAATTCAACTCAATAATATTCATTCCTTTTGAATAACTCTTACATACTTTGCAAAATGTTAAGGAAATTCTTAATAAAATATTCTAGCTACCTCAATTTCTTTATTGTTGTCTTCATCAATATTTCGAAAATATTTATCAAATCCCCTGTTGATAATTTCATTTTTCTGAACAAGCTTTCCAAACCTTTCCAAACATAAAATATGACACTGGAATAGCATCTCAGTAATACTTTTAAGTGTTAAAGACAATGTGTTGTAATAAAAATTGCAAAATTTGAGCATGAACAATAACAACAAGTGAAAAACAAGAAAAGCAATTGTTGTATTGTTTGATTTCCATAAAAGTAGCACGTGAATTATCGTTGGTCATGAATATAAGCTAATATTTTTGTTGCTTTTAATGATGACTTTCATAGACTGAAAGGTAGGTCTGCATCGGAAATGATGATGACAGCATGAGGTGGTATTTATAACAACACATTGTTTTTAAGTATTTTTTTACCTTTTAAGTGTTAAATATTAAAATGGTCAAACAAGAAAATAATAATGAAAAGGCAAATATTTTGAAAACTTGGCAGCTTCATACCTCTTTGCTTTTCCTCCAGTTTTTACGAAGCCTTCTGATTCCAACCGCTTCAGTAAACTTGCAGCTACCGCTAAAGGAACTCCTAAATTGATCACAAAGTTATAAAGAAATGTCTTACAATCATCTTTTGTAAATGACAACAAAAAACAATCAGTGGGCAAAATCTTCAAAAAGACTCTGTGGAGGAGTGTATTTTTATTGAAACAGCAGGTGATATCGCTTGTCATTCCTATAAAAAAACACTTCTCCTCATAGTCTTTTTGAAGATTTTGCCCACTGAGAAAGCTTCTTACCAAGACGTTTAGAAAGGTTTGGTGCCATTATTCGTGTGGTTTCTGATACTGCTAGTAAAGTCCTTCTCCAAAGACAAATAGCCTATAATATTAGAAATAATACATACAAGGCAATTCAATATGGTATTGCATTTGTATTGTAAATTATAGAATCTGAATGTTTGTTAGAAGGATGACACAGTGGTCTGTAGTTTGAACCTCGATTACCCAAATTCTCTCTAACTCAATCAAATTCCAATGTCCCTGCACCTACCGTTTTGTGTAATTAGTCTTTATTAATATCAGAATTTGGAAGGACGAGAATTTTCAGGATCCCTTTATGTACAAAACTCAATAAGCCCCCAGAGGTGAATGGATGAGGGTTCATTTGAGAAGGGGACTTGTTTCAAAATTTCGGGTTTATTCATCTATGCGGGTTTGATCAAGACTGAAATAATAAAAATTTAGGGTATCATAATATATAATGGTTAGGTGACTACCTGAATTTTAGTTGAATCATAATCCATCGCAAGACTTTTATCAGTACATTCAATATCACTTGATTTCTTTGAAAATAAACAACAGTTGTAAAAAACATAAGATAATAACATTACAAAAAATTTGTTTATAATTGCTTTACTAATATAAATTGTTTTTAGATCTTGAATTATCAATTCACCTTATGATAAAATATAATGCAGCAACCCATTTGTGATTTTGAAGATTATTTCAAGGGACAAAACAACGTACTTGTGCACATTCCACACAGAAATGTGTTTCAGGTGCCTGTTCTGACTTTAAGATTGCGAAACACGTAGCATGTTGCCATGTATTACAATCTGCACAAAGTATCATTAAACCATCATCCTGTTATAGAAGACCAGCATCATGAAAAACAAACTTCCAACAGTTTTACTGACAAAGAATAATATAAACAATTGTATTTCTAAATTAGGGATTTGATTTAAATGTCCCCTTAAAAGTTGGAGGGGGACGTTTATATAATTTTTTGACTAAATCCATTTAAATTTTAGAGGGGGCGTTTATTGGAGAGGAGCGTTTAAAAGAATGTGGGCATTTATTGGAGAAAATACG
Organism: Turritopsis rubra; assembly: GCA_039566895.2. NCBI lineage: Eukaryota > Metazoa > Cnidaria > Hydrozoa > Anthoathecata > Oceaniidae > Turritopsis > Turritopsis rubra. Next base: position 11,127,649 of record CM077623.1, on the reverse strand, counting down.
GTAATTGAACAGTGTAAATCAATTGCACTTTAAGCCAGTTTTCGACTAGACGAAATATTTAGCACGGAGCTGCTATTGTTTTCTCCATGTGATGACAATCGAGTCATTTGATTGGGTTGTGGAGTGTTCCATGACAGAAGAGTTGAAATTGATCCTACTTTTCCATGGATGTTTTTGGCAGAACATATTAAAAAATACAAAAAGCCAATAGAGGACAAGCAGAATATTCTGTCTAGTGGAAAACTAGCTGAAAGTCATTTGCTCAAGTAACATAAACAAAGCATTTATTTTCAAAAATCAAAGTCTTATACAAAACCTCGTGAACACCACAGGGACATTTAGCAACCATTTCTGGGCTTTGCTCTTCATCAGGGACAACTGATGAAGCTGGTGTAGAAACTCTTGTATTTGATGCTTGTTTTTCTTCACCAGCTAAAAAAATTGAAGAATACTACATCAAATTTGATCATGCCAATTGGAATTATTTTTGTAAGATATAAAAAAGGTATAAAACTTATACATTCTTTGGGGGCTTCATTTTCTTTGTTGTTGTTTGGTTCCTGATTCTCGTTCTAAATCAGATTGAGTAATAGATACACATAACACATTCAAATCTTTATTTGTATCAATATCAGACACTGAAACTTTGTGTTTAATAAGCTTTTTTTGCTTTGATCCATTCATTGAAAAAAATGGTTTGAATTTCATGCATCAGAGCCTACAAAACATACTTTTTTTTTCTAGCCCTGTTTATTAAACTAACCATTTTTTTGTGTGTATATTAACTACATAGGATTTTTTTGAAACAGACCCCAATTCAGATGTTCACTTTTCTTTATTTCAAGTTTAATGGATCTTTTCTTTGTTATAATCAATATTATATTATATTATAATATTATTTTGTTTTTAATCAAACTGATACAGAAATTTCTCAGCAAGGCAACTTTATCAGAAAAAAAAGAGTCCAGATTAGATTTTCTGAAAGATTACCTCATTAAGTGTAGAAAAAATATATATGACAAACGTATACAATAGTCCATCACATAAATAATTATTCTTAATAATACCTGATACAAGCTGATTGAATCATTTAATTGTTCATTTGTTTCAAGTAATTCATCCTCATTTTGAGGAACAGTTGTTATTTCTTCTTGATCTTCTTCTAAATCATGGTTTTTTGTTTTGACACGTAATTTGAAACTAAACAAAACAATAATTTTAGATTAAAATAAAAGCACTATACATTTTTGAGGCCAATTTTTCCATATTCACTCATTCAACTTCCCTTTTTCAGAATTCCAAGATGACACAAAATCAAATAAGAATAGAAATTCAACACACTTCCTTTATACATAAAACAAATTCAAGCATACTTTCCACTGAAACATTATTATTGGAAACATTGGAAATGTTTTTTGGGGAATTGAACTGAATGAATGTTTCAGAATTGACACAAAGCAGAGAGAAATGAAAATTTACAAAAACATTTGTCAGTAGATGGCAACCTTCAGTATAAGTAGAACAAGTGTTAGCAAAACTGTATAATGCAAACTTAAAATGTGAACCAAACAGCGTTAACAGCGTATTGTCAAAATTGAATCCAACCATAACGTAAATATACTTACGAGTGGAATTGCTAAAAAAAGAAGAAATATTCTGTTAATGGTATTCACTGAAAATTTATAAATTTAAGGAAATTCGTTAAGTATTTCAGATCATTAATATTAGGCTAAATAACAATAATGAAAATGAAAGGAAAAAAAGAACCACCATATCCTTACTGTTGCAACATCACCAACTTTGATATTCAATGGGTCATCTTTGAAATAAAAATCATCACAATTGCAATCCTATCAAAGTGAGAAGAAATAGGATACCATAACTTAGAATTATTACTACATAACAAAAGGGCACCTACAAAGATAACATGTAACACGATCTTTTTCTGATCTTTTTTAATCAGAAAATAGTTTATTAAAAGTCATTGAGGACGTACAGTTCTCGTAAATGGATCACGCGAATAAAGGAATTCACTATTGCGCATGTGCAGAATTTAAAAATAGAAATTTGTGTGGTCGCTGACGAACGACAAAGAAGTTGAAAAATTTTAACTTCTTCGCCCAGTCGCATTGAATTATTTTAGCTGAATTGACAAAATGTTAGCAAAATTAGAAAATTTCATACATTAGTGAGACTCATTTATGCGATCTGTAAACTCTTGCTGCGATCAAGTCACTCGGTTCGTGCAGCTTATTCAAGAGAACTGTAAACCTATATTTTCTAAAAAAGAGTAGTACCTTAAAGCCAGGTGGATTGTAATCTTCAGGTGTTACTATATGAAATAATAAACATGAAGAGGTTTTCGTTAATCAAATTATAAATAACTTTTTAAACTGTCTGCCATTATAAGATATTTATTTTTCATACCTTCGTCATAATAAAGAAGTTTCATAGTCATCATAACATCGTCTGAAATTGAAAAAAAAAAAAAATCCCGCAAACAATTAATCATTGTTTAAGCAAGACATTGAAATAAGGAACAATATTACCTGGCAGAGGACACAATGTTTGACTAAGTAATACGATGGTTCTGTAAAATAAACAATGACATCTGTTATTCATTAGAGACTTAAAAATATTCCACAAAATATTGTTACAAAGTTAGAAGCTGGTTTAATAAAGTACCTGAGCAATCTTTTAGTGGCTTTCCTCGTCTCATTGTCTGACTTGGCAGATGCTATTTGTGCTCCGTTGCTAAAATAAAAGGAATAAGGAAAATACAGTCTCACTATCTCTAATTTATAACAGGAAAAGATAAAAATTTGAGGAAAAAATAATTAAAGAATCAAGTAGTTGTTTAAACTAAAGGTTGTGTAACGTTGCTAAAAAATAAAACTGTCAGCCATATTGACAATCTGCACTCCGTATTTTCTATATCATATGCCATACCAGAAAGAAGAAAAAGAAAGAAAGAGATTGTCAGAGCAAACATTTGACAATTAGTTTGAGATGATATTCAGCCAAAAAATGAATTGATTTGAAATAACTATCAAACATTTCTTCTTCATTAAAGGTTTAGAATCATGGTACCGGTATATATCAATGCCAGATCCATCTCCATATGCAAACTAAAAGCAAAAATATAAATAAAAACAAAAATCCAAAATAAATAACCATTAAAGGGTTTCTACAATAAAAACATTGTATCTTAAGAACTTACTTTAAATGAGTACTGCTCAAGAACAGTCTACAAAAAAAAGACAATATTTTGATAAAATGTATCTGCAGGTGTTCTCTCTATTGTGTACTTGTTGACTCCCAATAACTCAAACTTTCAAGGGGCCAATGACTATTGTTCAATTTAATGAATTATAGAAAAGGGGAAAGCTAAAATGATTCGAGTTATTGGAAAGTTTGAATTATCGGGATCTACTGTATATATATATATATATAGTAACACTTTTAAGGTATCATACATCTTAAAGGAGAATTAATGTCAAAATTTAGATTCCACTTTTTCTTGGTATTTCGAAAGTAATGGTAATGAAGAGCTTGTACTAAATTTCATCAATTTTTTGTTAAGTTATGAGCAATTAAAGTTTTGTGTCTTTTTGAAACTGTGACATCTTTATTTATTTATATATTTATTTATTTAAAACATATTTATACAGGGTGACCTCTTCAACTTATAAAATAAATTGCTTTCAACGAGGGCCCTGTACTGAATAATAAAAATAAATAATAATACAAAATAAAGCAAAAATTATTAGTCATTAAAATCAGTAAAAAATGCATATAAAACAATAAAATCTAGGGTGTAATGCGAATGTAGTGGTAGAGAAAAAACACTATAGGGTTAAAATGGTAAAAATGATATACAACTATTCTAGAAAATTTAGTGATTTAGTGATACGACTCTAGTAATGATAGAGTGATTAAGGAAAATACTGAACGAAAGGAAAAATGTATAAAATATAATAAAAATAAAAATCTAAATCAAAACCTAAGGATAAAAACATTTAACTAAAACTTTAAATTTTTCAAAATCTTTCGTTTTCCTAATTTCAATATTTAAATCATTATATATTTTTGCACCAGTGAATTGGAACGAACCTCTGCAGTACTCCCTTTTGATTTTCGGAATTTTTAGTAAACAGTTTCTGTTTCTTGTATTTGCTCCGCTCAGTTGGATGAAGTAATTTTGAAAGCTCTTGTCGGCATTATTATCAATGATTTTGCGAACAAATAAACAGGCTTTTGTCTTCTTGATTCTGACAACAGATTGGAGTTTCTTTTCAGTATATCCAATAATATGATTCGCACGGGAGTGTAGCTTGTCAAGTTTACGCTCGTTGGTGGTAGTTTGTTTAAGCGTTGCGAGAGAGCAATACGTGAGAGTTGGAATAACCATGGTTTGGTAAATTGTTCTCGCAGCACAGCTTGTTAACATCACTCGTAGTTTATTAAGTAACTATAATCTTCCATTAGCTTTTTTTAACGAAATATCAAAGTTTGAGTTAAAATTGAGACTACTATCTACGGTTACACCAAGATATTTATAGCACACGCAAGTCGATACAACTTTATTTTTATACACGACTTTCAACTCTTCTTTTTGCTTTGATAACATTTTATTAGTTCCAAACATCATTGCTTCAGTCTTGCCCTTTTTTAGATTAAGTACTAGATCATTTTCTCTGCACCACCTGTCAATGGCCTCCATGTCTTCTGAGAGAAAGCGTTCAATAACCAAGAAATCCCTGTTGCTGACGTATATAACAGTGTCGTCTGCATATTTTATCACATTACAGTTGAACTTTCAACCATAAAACGCCCAAAAAAAGATCTCAAATTCACCACAATATATGAAAATCTATTCTGTGAATTTTGGGATTTTTTAGGTCTCAGATCTGCAAAAGTATATTACATGAAAATTCCCTAAGGTAACCAATAGAAGAGAAAACAAAGGAAACATGAAAAACCCTGCTTATGATTCTTAGACACTGCACATAACATTTACTCACATCTGGATCTTCAGGATCTTCATAAATCTAAAATTCAAAAACATAATAATAGCAGATGATTTGGTGAATTCTTAGTTCAAGTTTCAACATCTTTTAGAAGAATATGTTTTCACATTTTGCAAGTACAGTTAAACCTTTCTATAGCGAAAACCATTGGCAACAAAAAAATGTTCTCACTATAAGGAGATGTCTGTTAAGTAGAGGTTCGGGATTTCCAAGAGAAAAGGTATCCCTTCCTGGGAACAGGGTTCCCTAAAAGTGGATGCCCTCCATATGGGGTTTCACTGTATTTGTTTTGGTTCTAAAGTTATTTAAAACAACAGATGTTTATTCATTGGGTTGTTGCCATTATTTCACAAAGCTATGGTATACAATCCAAGAGAGAAACACTTACACCAACAAGAACAGCCCTTAACTAAAAAAGAAATAAAAATATAAAAACATTAATGATTATAGGCCTTTCCATGAATGTGGCTATCCACAAAGAATTGTAAATGTAAAACAAATGTGACGTGTGGTGCATGGAAAAATCTTTTAAAACACTTTCATATTAAGTTCATTTTCAAAGGGGAACTAAGATAAAAAAATTAGCATTTCTATTCTCCTATTCTCCACGAGGCGGAATCGTCCGCATGCACTTGACTTTGGCCAACTTTGTGTATGCTCTGTAGCTCAAAAATGGAATTTTTGGACAAGAAAGCATACGCAAAGTTTGCACGGACGCTTTTGCCTAATGGAAAAGAGGCTTTACGTTAAGCAGGGGTAAAAAAGAAAGACAAAATTCATTGTCTTTTCACATGTATTGTACGAAAATCCTTGCCTTACAGGATTAATATTTAGTTAAGTTAAGTTAAGTTCACTTTAGTCCAATAACTTCTGATGGAATACTCTTTGCTAATTTGTCCATTCTTGCCGAAAAAAGATATACATTCTACGTGAATTATTTTGTTATTAATCTCCCGTTCACTTCTCAAAATATATCAGTTGTGGAAATAAATTCTTTGAAATTTACCTAAAATGACCTGATCACGTAAAAAATTAACTGTCTTTTGACATTCCAAACGCGAAAATTTATATGATGTTTTTATCATGTGATATTTGCATAATATAAGTTTAGCTAGTAATTGTCTATAGTATCATGGCCATGCATTTGATCTATTTTTACATATTTCCTGATCAGTCCTTTAACAACTCCTAACATTACTTTCAAAACTTGAAACTCTTCAATCCTCTATAATTACTTCTAAAGCATCGCCTTTACCTTTATAATAGTTAAAAATAACGATAAGCTCCCAATCTGCAGGAACCACTGTCCTCTCTAATAATCTGGTTTATCAAGTTTGTAATCATGGTTAACACTATCTTCTACCTTCTATCTTCTATTCTATTCTATCTTCTATACATTTCCAGGCAACTTCCTTATCTTCTTTGCTAACAGTCAATACTTCATATTGCAAACCTATTCTTTCCTGCTTCACATTTGGCTTCCTAAACTTCAAGATAAAGTTCTTTTTCTATCTTTCCACACTTCCCATAACCTACACTTTCATCAAGGGTACAGTCCACATCACTGTTTCTTTACCAAATTTCCTTATGTCTTGGACAACACCAGTTCTTTCTGCTGTGTCTAGCAAAGACTCTTTCAGAACTTTCCAGTAACCTTCAATAGATGGTTTGGTCTTATGATCCCCTCTAAAACTCTTAACGTAAAAGTCGAAATCACTTTTTACACTACTTTCATGCAGTTTCCAAATCTTCCTCCTCAAGATAAATATCCTAGTACTTTTAACTTTTTTGATCTGCAACTTACTGGTTCATGCTGTGATACACTCCTCACTAGGTACAACCTTTGCATCCTTAAGAAGCTTCCCTTGACATATCCTTACTAAACAATAATTAACTTGAGTTTTAGCTGTACCAGACTCATAACTTACTAGATCTCTCTACTTAAGGAAAGTATTAGCTACTATCATTAGCTACTATCATATCTATATCCTCCATGCAAACTATCAAAACTATCTATATTTTTTCCAACATGACTATTAAAATATCCAGCTATCACAGAAATTTCTTTTCCCCTAGCTTACCTCCAATATTAATTAGACTTGAACCTGTTTCTTTGTACATCATCTAAACCACACTGAGAAGCATAGACTGAGATTACTGAAGGAACGCTCTCTTGAACCAGAAGCATAATTAACATTCTCTCACTTACCCTGTTCACATCAATAACTTTATCTATCAACTTTTCAGCTAAGAAAAGACCACTGCCACTTCTATCCAAATAACTTATACTTAGTAGCCTTATCTGCTATCACTCCGCAAGATTTCCCTTGCCACCTAACTTTCTGTACACAACTCATGTCAAATGATCTACACTCTTAGAGTTCTCCAATTCCTCCAGACCTACCTCTGCTTTATGAGTGTTCATACATTCAAACTACACAATCTTAAATCCATAATGTGATTGCTCGATAACTGACTGACTAGACTTACATCCAAGCCTGACTGTGTGCAACACCGTCACTCTAACGAGTTCTGGTCCCGTTTACAGCAGTTATAACTTCTACTTTTTCCTGTCATCATAATAACTATGTGGCAAAAACTTTTATGGCCAGATGTCCTTCCTGATGGCAACTCTGTAGTGTTTTTAGCTCTAGGTGATTACCAGCTAAGGCTAAAGAGCACTTCACCTGCCCATAAAGTAGACTTATGCCAACTCAGTATTTCACAGACCTCGGTTAAAATCAAAAAAAAAATCAAAATAAAGAAAGAAGAAACAACATAACTACCTAAGAATAACGAGAAAGAAACGAAATTGAATAATTTGATAGAAATATTGAGGAGTTAAAGTTATGTTAATGATAAGGATACATCTTGTGCTACATCTGTACTGTGTATAACAGATCTCATTTACAGAAATGCAGTCAAGGTCTTAATTCTGCATCCCTTACGATGTTAATACTTTTATAAACGTTTTTATAAATGTCCAAATTGATCAAAGGTTTTTTTACCAGTGGCTGAATTATTCTTAAAAAGGAACATTCAATCAAAATTCTGAAGTTCAAGCATGAATAATTTACAAAAAGCAAGAAACATCGCACATTTGATAGAATCAAATAAAACTTACATATTTTTTTTCTAAGGCATCAAAACAACCTCTCATCCTAGAGAAAATATAACAAATTATAAAGTCATCTCCTCATTCAGCCTATAAGGAATAACATAAGATGCTTTTTCTTAGAAGACAAACCACCTTTCCATTTTTGTGGAAACAACAGAAGTATGCTAAAAACAATTTAGGAACCCAACCCTTTTTTATTATCATCTACCTTTAAGAAAACAAAAAGTGAATTTTCAGTAAAACTTAGCAGCTGGGATCCAGTAGACTGGTAGGATGCTTTTTAAGCCAGCTTGTTAACATACTTATTATAGAGGATTTTTCGAAAATACTCTCAAATGTTGAATGTTACCATTTTAGACCACGTTATCGAAGATTTTATTGTTTGAGACCAAAAGTCAAAATCTGTTAATTAAAATTTAGACAAGACTAGAGAAAAATCACCGGATTGGAGGAAAATAATGAAAAACGTACCATTGAATGACCCTACGCGCTTCAGGACATGCCGGATCATCACGGAGTATCTTCAAATTGACATCTGAAGGAATAAAGCAGGTTAATGATACCCAGATACAGTTAAACTCATATCAAATATCAAAAGTGTAAATCAACAGTAACTACTTAGCAACTATTAAGCAGCTATAGCAATGAAACATTTGAAGGTAGAAAGAGGTGTTGCAGAAAATGAAAATGAAACCGAATCAATAAAAAACATAGGGAAAAAAATCTGAGCAAATCCACAAAATTAACTTTTAACAAGATTCTTTAAATCATTCTGCAAAATATATTGAATAACTTTGAGGGATAGTTGACGAAAAATGACATTTTTTGATGTTTCAAATATACCAGCCTATTCCCGATTAAAAGTCCTGCCTAATCAAACCCACATAAACAAACTTTGAAAATGGCGGGTCAGAAAATTCTCAGTTCCAACATCATTGTTATTTTCAAGCTCACATTTATCACTCCAGCTGTTTAGTGAAGATTAGATATTTTATGAAACGATAGTGACCCATTTCTCTTCTAGTATTTTGATGAGAATATTTGACATTGCAAAGATATTCATGGATTAAATAGGTCCACTTGAATATAGAGCATTGTTTTAATTAACACTTTCTTGATAGGAAACTTTTATGCGTTGTTATTATTATTAGCATTTATCGTGCGATTAAGGATGAAGTTTATTATCAAGACTTTTTTTTTTTTTAAAAGTTTTAATTTTACCTTTTAATTACAATAATGCTTGTTTTATTTATTTGAAAAACATGTTTAAAGCAAGATTAAACTGAAATATATACAACCCAAATCATACTAAAAATGGGAAGTTGTTCAACAAGCTGTATGGTAACTTTCTAAAAAAACAGTAAAAATAATAAATAATAAAAATCAAGCCACGCAGCACCGTAATATTTCCTACGTGTTTGAGGATGAACGAACTATTAACTAACATCGGTCTAAGTTATTCTAAAATTATTCAACGAAGCTACTCTAAATTCAAAATTTTAATGAACATTTTCTTTAACTCATTGCAGACGGTGAAAATTTTGCGAATCAGAAACCATTAATGCAAAAAATAAACTTAAACATGTTACAATGAAATTGTTTGTACCTTATATCTTATTATTATTATTCAAATTTGATGACATTCAGATTTCCGACCTTCATGGGTGCTTTAATTTACACCCTATGGAACACCCTATGGAAAAAGACGCTGAGAGCGGCTCACCGATTTTATCTTAACATATAGAAAGCTGCTCAGGGCAACCGGAATGAGTTAAAATTATTGAAACTCATCACAGAAAATTACTTTCGTGTGATCACACACATTCATGAGTAGGCCTGGTTTATGTGATCTTGTCAAAATTTTAACAAAAGTAGAATCAGCAATAAACATGATAAAGTAAAGTCAATATTAGTATATTTCATTATATCTCATTAGAATTCAAATATTTTATTCTCTTACCTTCAAGGCAACGATCTCCGAAAGCATTCTCAGGAAACAGAGCTCTAAATACCAAAAATAGATAAATTTATCTGGAATACGATTGGACAATAAAAATGCAGCAAGTCTGTCTGAATTACCCTAGTGGGAAAAAAGTCTCTGTGGAGAAGTGCTTTTTTATTGAAACAGCAGACGATGTTGCTTGCCATTCCTATAGAAAATACTCCTCCTCATAGACGTTTTGCTCACTGGGACAGCTCAAAGATTCTATAGCTGTTGTCTATAAACCTGAAATTATCTATAGCTACAAAACAGAGCACTCACTGACAATTCTAAAAATATAAACTCTCTACACAAATAAACCAACCAACGTGTGACATGTACATAATAAACATATAGAACAAATATTTTTTAGATTTCTTATAAGAAACCTAGCAAAGGGCCTAGTTCATAAACTTTCGTATTGGGTTTCTTAAACTTTTTTTTGACAACAGGCAATTTATGTACCAGCCATGTGAGCAAAAGCAATCTTTACGGTATTTTGAAGTAGAAATTATGATTTTATCAATATCACCAAGCAGGAGGTAATGCAGGCCAAATTTCATAGCGGTAATCACTAGTGGGTGCTGTGATTATCATGGCCAAATTCATGGAAAGTCCAAGGTAGATATTTTATTACTACCTTGCGTGAATTAATTTTCGCGGATGTTGCCTCGAAAAATTCCACATGGATTTATTTTTGCGACTATAGGAATGTTGAATCTTTCATTGCAGTTAATATTGCATTTCGCATGGATTAATTTTCTCGAATGGTCACAAATTTTGCGTGGACTAATTCTCCCGAAAATCCAAAACCCAGGTAAGTAAAAGTAATATAAAACGCGAAATACATTTAAAATAAAAATGGCTACTTTAAGCCATGTAGAAAATTGAACGAAACCAAAATTTGAATTGAGTTCAACGCTGAACTCAAGCTTCAAAACTACCACAGCCCAAATTAAATTGCTGTGCCTGCAGTTGGGTAGTTAATCTGTTATAGTACTTGATAGATAATTAAATAAATTGTTGTCACCTCAAATAACTAATACTGGAAACCTGAAAAGTAAATATTCTGAAGCTATTACAATCATACTAACAGAAATCTAATGCTTCATAACAGTAGAGAATTTTTTTCTTCTCATAAACTCACACAGCTGTTGTTAGATAGTGAAGATAGCAAATAAACTGTTGTTATACACACAGGAGCCTCTATACTTACAGCAACTGCAAGCAGCTTTTTCACAAATAAAGCAGATTGTGTTTCTATAAAAAATTGAAGTTATTATTACAACATTGATTGCTGTTGTTATAACATACAGTTTATGTATCATAAACCATCTAAACCATAAAAACTTTGTAGTGTAAACCTTGCCTTATTTTTTCAGACACTTTCATTAGAGTTATTACCATAAAAGTTAGTTTGCCTGGAAATGATACAAAAATAGCCTCATACATTGTGCTTTCAAACTACCACACATATGTATTATTACCAAGAAAAGATGTAAAATTTGGAAAACAGATGTCAAGTTTCCTTCAATTGACTATAGGGAAATAACAAAGATTTTTTCCATTACAGACTTTGTAGCGAAACAAAAATTCAAGTGATCACTTAATATGCTTACCAGTCACTTGCTCATTCGGGAAGATGTCTGACCACTGCAAAATATCAGAAAAACACAGTGAATGAAAACAGTGGTTATTGACACAACATTTACAATAACAGTTGGTTAATGGCTGTTGACCGCCTGATCTCTTAAGTTGAACTGCCAGAAGCCCTATATTAAGCTCGTAATCGGCCGACAGCTATCAATTTCTCTAATTATATACAACCTCTTTTCCTTTTGCTCACATACACAGGATATTGAGAATATCTTGATTTCAAGCTCAAGTTGATTTTAAACTCCGGTTAGTTTAGAAAAATTTGGTGCCTCAAAACCCGAAAAAGTCTTTCTAAAATGACATGAAAATAATTTTCATTTTATTGATGGAAAGAAAATAATGTGACAAACAGAGTTCATGGTTTGAGTTTCAGTACTGATTGTGAACCCAACCCAACATGGAGAAAGCAACTGGTTGAAAGCAACTAAGAGTTGCAAATTTTCATGTCACAGACAGGTTACAATTCACAGAAAGTAACTAGTTTAAAGTGATTAATCCAATTCTCTTTGTGGAATTTTAAGAGAAAGTAAAATGTTTAGAGAAATTGCTCAACCAGAAAAATAACAATTTGCATTAAGATTTTCGAACTCACTTAAATGAGTAGAAATTTAATTGATTATTCAATTATTGATTTATTGATTGCAGAATTTTTGCCTCTTCTGTCTCTTCTCAAATTCTGCCTAATGGAAAACGGCCTTAACACTTAATTAATGCCTCTATGCACTCTTATTATGAGAGATTACATTAATGAAGGTTCAAACGTTTGAGAATTGCTTTTGACTGGTCACAATGAGGAGTTGATTCTCAGTTAATCGTCTTCTTACCTGAGTTTGTTTTGTCTGGCTCCTAATTTGCTGTGATGTAGCCATTTTTTTCTTATCTACAAGTAAAAATAAAAACTAGCACAAAGCAACAGGGGATATCAGAGCCCAAATTGTATAGCAATTACTAACTGATACTAGGAGCCAAGATTATGGTGCCCAAAACCAACAAAAGTTTATGTATTTATTAATGTTTACCCAGGATAGCCTCTTCAGTTCTAATAGAACTGTTATCAATGAGGGTCCTGCGAAGGAGGTCCTAGAGCATTCAAAGCCCCTATTTGGGCTATGGAAGCTGCATGTCTGCATGAACTGCTCAACTAGACAACCTCCTTAGACATCAACCCCACTCTCAAGCTGAGTGTTAAGCTGCGTGGATCGATTCACACGGTTACAGTTGCTGGCATGACTCGGCCAGGATTTGAACCCTGACCTCCCGCACTGGAGGCGAGCACTTTACCACGAGGCCGCCAGTTGGTTCAAGATAAGAGATACTATTGCTACTATTGCTCTTGTTTTTTCACTATTTTGAAAAATCATGAACATTAGTTTCTGGTTTGATTGTTTTTTAAATCATTCAAAGTTTCGGTTTGATTGTTCTAAATAATTTTGAAGTTTTGTTTTGACTGTTTGATAGTGGACATGATCATTAGAATGGGGCAGCAACGTTGCACAATAGGAAATCGAAAGAATCGATTGGCAATAATTCTGTTTGTACCATTCCAAATGTTTTACAATTAGGCACACTTGACGATCGTACTGGTTCGTATCGACTGGAATAAAAGAATTCCAGAAAAACTTATTCTGGTCAGTTTTATTATATAGGACAGTGCTTGCTGAATTATGCCTATTTTGCTTTCCCTGATAAATTTCCTTGATAGAGACCTTTTCAGATCAGTACGGATAAAAAAGTAACAAACATTTAAAATACTAGTTAGAGCATATTTATACAAATAGATACGTTATGAACTTAACTGGTATAGGTTTCATTGTGTGATTCATATGTGAAGTTGGGCAAGTATATTAGGTCAATTTTAGGATAAATATACAACAAATAATATAAATATTATCTATCAGTTACAAAAAATGTTACTTCTAGAGTGTAACACAAGACACTAGTGTTTCTCTAGTTTATGGTTAACTAATTTGCTCAGATTTTAGCTAACAGAGCAATATCAACACAATACAGTAGAACTTAGTATCAGTAACATGCATGCCAGGATTACCTTCTCCTGATTTCCTTTCATTGTGTACTTTTTATCATTTCGATGATACCAAAAGATATTTTCACAGTTTAAATTGAATGCATGACTATTATTATGTGCTCATATTATGAGCTAAATTGAGTGTAGGGAGTGTATTACAACTCGTAGGAGCATCGACCCTGATGTTTGGCTTAATGGACTAGATCATGGATAAATGTTATGGAAATGTTTTTGTTTCGTTATAATTTTATCACCTTAAGATAAACAGTAAGATAAAGTTAAATATTAAAACAATTAGTTATACTTAACAATTATATAATTCTTGAAATTGCTCCTGTATTATTTCACTTTGAAGATGGCAGGTAAAAAAACTTTGGACTGTTGTATTTTTATCATATGTTTGTTTTATGACAGTTTTATACTGTATAGTAACCCCTGACATGCCTATGTGCTGTATGTTTACATGTAGATCTTTGTGGTATATTTGCAAGGCAATGTAATCCTTTGAAACGGAACTTCCAGATTGTGGTAAATTTATCTTTCCACTTAAACTTTCATTTCATTTCATGGTGTCTTAGCTATCAATGATGGGGCACATTGCCTAAATATCATTTGGTTGAATACACTGGAGATATTTCCGACTTGAAATTGCGCTGGAGATATATTTCTTCTCTTTCGTCTGTTTTTTGTTTCCCTGACCGACCAACCCTATTTCGAGACCTTAAACAAATATCTAACACCACATATTTGTGATAAGAAGTAGATGCCTTATTATGACATCAGCCAATCGCTGATCTCTGCTAAAATCCTACTGCAGATTTATTTGCTCCCACCCAGTTCTAGATTCTTCAAAGCTCCATCTGTGAAAGAAGAATATAGTTTCCGGGCTAAACTGTTTAAAAAGACAATGTAAACATTTGCAAGTCATCTATTATATTTTATACAATATCAACAGGGCAATGATTTTTGAGCGCTGAATGATAAAATGATAATTGTTTGTGAAAATACGAGATTTTAAGAATACCTAGAAGAGAGAAGAGGGGCTTGGTGTGAGCATTGCAATTAGGTAGCTACGAATTTTTAAAAAATTTTTTTTAACATATTTCATCATGACTTCTCATCTAAATCCATAGCTATTTTTCTATTTATTGAAGGATTGTCTAGATCATGAGGCTTTTGAAAGTGTGATCTTTCCTTAAAAATGAGTCAACTATACTTAGATAACAGCGTGAACGGAGATGATGATCTTTATCTCATTCCACGGTCATCGCGCTTTTGATGTTGTTTACATTTTATATTTCACTTTCCCACCAAATTTTTTTAAAAATAAATTTTGCGCGGGAAAGCAAATAAGATGTTACAGATAAATGTTTTTCAAATAATGAAATGTACATATACAGGAATAGGTCTAAAACGTTCCTCAATTTATATATAAAGATCACTTTTTTAAGGAAATAAATTACAATAAACCAAATATAAGGTACTAGAAATATTTAAAATTTACGTTGATGGGTATCGTTTTTGCTTTCACTAGTATATCAACAGGGGAACGGGGCGGGAAAGTTTAAAAAAAGAAATGAAGAAATAATAATAAAGGCGATTCGAATGTGAAATTGTGAAATGTGTCTATTTTGGCATTTAAATTTAGATTTATCGTCTTCAGCAGAGAAACAACGGAAAAAGTCATCTATTTTACGTTATGTGTCATCATTAAAACATGTAAGTTTACTTCTTAGGTGTCCATTATCTCTGGAAAGACCAATTTTGGCACATTTCGTGTGGATAACTTCTGCGAATATGGGATACACACCGCATTATCTCCGAAATCGTGTATTTTAAAGAGATATGCATAAATTTATTTTTCTTGTGAACCGACCACTCTTGTGTTTGTTTTACACTCTCTTTTTAAAATGACATTGAAAATGGAAATGTATAAAAACATTTTGGTTTTATTTGGTTTTATTTTTGCGAATTTGCCCAGATTTGCATGTTTTCACAAAAAAATTGAAAGATTTGAAACTAGCTTATAGGTGGAGGGTTGAAGCCAAAATTTTGGCTAATTCAAATGTTTTACAAGGTTTTCATGTCCATGTTCTTGTATTTCACATTTTATTATACCTTAAAAATATCCATTCTATCTTGGACTTTTCTTGAATTTTTCTTGAATTTGATAATCTCAGCACCCAATAATAGTTATCCCTATGAAATTTGAGCTGTATTTTCTCCTGCCTTTAGGAGATAAATAAAAGAGTAATCTGGTCAACTGTCGTGAATGTAAGTTCAAGAAATAATAGAAACAGCTGTGTAAACAGACTTTGTCTTTTTTGGAAAGGATTGTTTTTTAGCTTGAAAGCCCCCTACCTAAAGTGTACTAATTTTCGACTGTCTTAAATTTAGCTTTTATTTTAGGCCACCATTAGTTAATAGTTCGTTAATCCTCAAACAAGTAAGGAAGTACTACTATCTGTGTGTGCTTTATTTTTATTATTGATTATTGATTATTGAACAACATCCCATTTTTAGTATAGTTTGTATTGTATATTTCAGTTTAATCTTGTTTAAACATGTTTTTCAAAAAAATAAAACAAGTGTTGGTGGAATTAACTGGGAAAAATAACACTTTTATATTTTTTGGGAAAGAGTCTATTATTACCACTTACTACTGTGCGTATGTTTGAGGATGAACAAACTATTAACTAACAGCAGCCTTATACCCACTGAACTGGTTATATTTTGACTATTTATTGGTTATTTTGAATAATAATAAAAAATTGTTGGTTTTTAAAATGCCATTATTAATAATAGAGGTAGGTAGGATGAAAGATAGGCCAGACAGGACTTCATACTTTCTTTTTTCTGATCCAAACCTTTGAGGTTATCAATATTAACGGTGAGAAACTTTGTATGAAGTTGTTACATTGTGAAGAGCATTCATCCGAAAGCAGTCAATTTTTATTTTGATAAACAGCCTTGAAAAATCTAGAAGAGTCTAGAAAACCCATCATTTTCTTATTTTCAATGTTATTATTATAGATCTAATGATCGTGTTTGGGCAAACTGGGAAGCTGCGGTGTTACAATTTTTATCACATGTCTTTACAAAACCTTAACTTTAAGGCGAAATAAATCTTTTTGAAAAATTTTATAAGTTGGGTTTGATTCAGAGTTCCTCAGGGAACTTTTTAAGTTAATGTTGTTATTTTGATGTCAATTCTCCTGTAATGTCATAAAAGCATAAGCCTCTTTATTAATATAGTTAGGGAGTATTTTAGAAGAAACCAGTATTGGATAATCTGCTAGTCTTGTGATCATAGCTTGAACATATCATCTCCTTTTGTCCACTGTCTGTTGAAACCTGACCATACAAGGACTTCATATCAAGTGGAAAAATTTTGGTTACTCTCTCTGCAGTTTCTTCTAAAATTCTCCGTCTAATAAGATATGATAACTTTCCATTGCTTTAATGATGATAAAAAGGCTTCAAAGTAGGAAAGAAACAGATAGAGATGACAATTCTTGGACATTCATTTGTTCTGTACACTATTTTCCTTGATGGATCATCTTTATGTCTTATAGTGAATAAAAATATATTATGGAAAACTTAGAGAAAGTGATCAAAGACCTTGGTTTGTAGTTTTTCAGTAATTTTTTATTCTCACAATCTTATTTTATTATTATAATTTAATTATAAGTTATCGTGGCTTTCAAATAAAGTTATAATATATATGCTGTTATAGAATTTGAAAATGAAAGTTTAGTGCGGCAAATTAAAGATGAAATTGAGACAATAGACTGTAAGTATATAATAAAACTATAAAACCATTGTGTTTTTCTTTATGTATCACCCTCTGTTACGTCAATATTAGCCACTGTCAATTGAAGCATAGAACAATACTGATGTCGATCCTCAGAAGTAATTCTGGAATGTTTTAATTTTCAGGCATTCAAAAGAACATCAGAAATAAGTCATCAGAAAGTTTGAGACTTGAAGAAGATATAAAAAAAGCTGACTCTGAAACTAAAGCTCTACATGATCAATTAAAGTTAAATAAGGAAATTGCAGAGAGGTATTATATATAAGTCTTTCTTTTATGATATTGTTCTTTTAGAAAGGCTGGATCTCAAAAGAGATTCTTTGTTGAAACTTGAATTGCATTTACTTTGGATAGCTAATGGCAGTAAAATGTGGTGCTGTGGTCCCATCTTGTTGAAATATATATTTGTTGGTAATGGGTCATTCTCATCAAATCCTCCCAAAATCACCTTTTTAAATGGTGTAACTTTGAAACTTTAATAGGGGAATGTGTATCCAGGGCTTCACCAATTTGATTTTTTTAAATATTTTTTAATATTTTTCGTTTACATGAAATGGATCTCAGTACAGGTAGAAATATTTTTCGTTTACATGAAATGGATGCAGCATATTCTGCATATTTATTTCCGCATGTGTAAGCAAAATATATGTAATATGCACGTGCTTGTTAACACATTTTACCATGAAATGAAATGTGAAAGTTTTCACACCTTTTCAAGCCGTACTGAAATTTCAAACTTACTTGAGAAGTAGGTTTGACTTCGATCTGAATAAAAATTTCAGTACGGTTGAAATTACGGTTACATGTAAACAGGAATAGAAAAACATTTGCAAGTCGATGTTTTTGTGTTTAATACGTTACATTTTTTCAATAATGTTAGACAACTATTATTTGTGTCACAGAAGAAATTTAGGTGTATTTAGGATTGTGAATGCTTAAGCTCGTTATGAAGATGTTGGAATTTAAGCAGATTACAAAATGTTCCATACGTTACACTTGTACAGTCAAATTACACTTGGTGTGTTTGTATAATGACCATAATAGACTTACCAATACCAACTATTTCTTTCATAGGACCATTTGTTTTTGGAACAATTTTTTTCATGTTGTTTTTAGGAAGATTTGATGAGAATGACCCTAATACAGTGAAATCTTGATATAATTATGAAACCCGATATATAAAGAAATCTCATTATAATGAATTGGTTCTAATTTCCCCTCCCTTAACAAATCCTCATCAAATCTTTTATTTTCACAAACTCTTGTTTGTGACAAACTGATATCTCTTTCCTTCTGTGGTTCGTTATATCGAGTTTATACTGTACATTTACCTGACCTCAGTAAAATTACTCATCTTGTATGTCTTGGTGACAATCCCCATAGAACACGGATTTTTTAATATTGTGAAATACCATGATAATGTCATTAGTTATTGCAATTTAAAAGAGCATCCTAGTAACCTGAGAAGCTAGATTATTGATCAGTTCTCATCTTAATGAGTCCTCCTAGCTCTGTTTAAATTACATTCGTTTAGCTTGAAAAATGCTACATTGTTGCTGTATAAACACTGTACTGATTTAAGAAGCTCCTCGAAGTTAAAGATTGAAGAAACTGAAAAAAACAGGTAATTCATGATCATCTGCATTCTATGGGAAAAGAAGTAATACGTCTAAATTTTTTTGGCAAAAAAAATAAACTAAAAGGTTGGATGAAATCCTGTTGAAACGAAAAATGTCAACTCGGTCAATGAAGATACTTTTACATTTCCCAATTTGCCCAACATTTATCTCTGAACTTGTCTGCATGAAAATGTTGAAGCAAGTGGTATTTCTTTTTTTAAAAAATGTTTTAATAGACAGATAGAGTAGTTTTAATATTTTTTAATTCTGAGAAGTTTAAATCTCCAGGCATTATTTGCTACATTTTCAGGATTTTTAGATTATAGTGTGCAGTAGAAGTTTTTGTGTTGTTATTAGATTCGCATGTATTTACGGGTGCGATAATCACACTGTTTAGAATCGAACATGAAAAAGTTCTTGAAAATTATACAAATAAATGGCTTCGTTATGAAGCAGAATACGAGAAACATCCAGTTGCAAAAGAAATTCGTAAACATAAACTAGATGCTGCAAATCTTGATGCTGAAGGTAGAATCTGTATTGCTTGATGTGATTAGAAAAACGATTAGCTGATAGACTAATTTTCTGAATCTTGTAATGATTAATATATATTCATACATTCTTAAATCTTTTTGAGTGTGTACGTCTGTACATACTACGCTTTGGAATCATAGGGGATCAAAGAGGAATAGAGGAAAGGAAGATCTTGAAATGACAGAGATCGTGTCAGTATTGTTGAAAAAAATTTATCTGTTGTAATTATGAAATACATCGTGTGTCATTTCTTTTAGCTAAGAAAATGAATGAAGAAAAGTCAGCATTGGAACAGATGGTGAAGATGTATGAGAAAAGTCGAGGTGTCTTCTGCTGATTTTCTGCTCGTTTTTCATTGTTTCTAATTCTCAGGAACATATTTCGGGGAAATTCAATCATGGAATGAGTGTTTTTAGATAAGGATTTTGTATGATTCATCAGGCAATGGGAATTTTGGCTGTGAGCAAGATATTTTTTTAATAAGGTAAGGACACAACTAATACGAAAATGTAATGAGGAATAGGGGTTAAAATCACTGTACCCAAGGTAACCAAACGAAAGTACAACAAACGAAAGATAAGCAAGAATTTTAATGGTTGCGAAAGAGAAGTATTCCATCCTAGTAATATCTCTTCTGCTTTAAATTAGATGTTTTCAAAGAAGAAAAATGGCATGCCATATCATCTATTGTAAAACTGTATCCTTTCTGCACACAATTCATTGACCACAGTCAATGAAGTAGTAGACCTTTACGTAGATATAGACCTTTATGAACCCTTTATCCAATTTGAAGCCTAGAGCTTTAAGCAGGGAACAAACTCAGCCATCACATTGGTACAGTTTGGCATGGGTAAAATGTAATATCAACAATCGGATACTGCAAGTTTCTTATCTGAATGTCTGCCAATATTTATTAAACTGTACAGAAGTGTTTAGCCAACATTTTTTCCTCATCAACATCGTGATTACGTTCAAAAGCAGAGATGTCAAACTGTAGCTACTAAACATATCATACAAACATCTCTCCCAACGGTCCCCCCCCTCCCCCTCCCCCCCTCCCCCTGCTTTTAATAGCTTTAAAAAAATCATGTACTGAAGAAACAAAAAAAATGTTTTGTAGAGCTATGTATTTTATCTCAAGTCATGAGTGTTTTTCTTAATAAACCAAATTAGAGCTGCACTTCAAGTTACTACAAATACTGTTATCAGGAGGATTCCTGTGCTCGTGAAAGAAAATAATTCCGTTCGAGCTGAGATAGAAGCTAAAGAAGAAATATTCAAAAAATTAAAATCTAAATGTCAAATAATCCAACACAAGACAGGTATGTGAGTTAGATGCTTTAGCTTTTGGTAGAAAGATGGAATAGTATATACTTGCAAAGTGATGATGAGTATTCAGGAGTAGATGTGGAATATTTTGAAAGGCTAGATGGAATTTCACTTAAAATCTAAAAGAAAATGTATGCAAAGTGTTATATAAGAGTTGATTTGAAAGTATGGCAAAAATGTTATGTTTCAGACAAGATCATTGTAACAAAGATCTGCTACTGTTGTCTTTTTTTTTTTACTTTTGTTACTAAAGACACATAGATATGACAGTCACGATATTAAAGTATATATATCATTTATCATTTCATTATAATTATCATTAATTATCATTATATTATCATTTCAGAACAAGTTTATAACCTTGACTGTTGACTTTGGACATTTTGGATGTGTGGTTATTTCCCAAAGTAATATAATTATGTATTGTTTTATATTTGAAATAACTTGTTGATGGAATTTTTATTTTTCTAGTGGTCCCAGATGTTAAAACGGAATGGAATAATATTCCAGAACAATCGGTATCTGCTGCTAACACTAGATCCATTTCTTCACCTTTTTCTTCTGGTTTACCTGTAGTAACCGCAAATGCATCCAAGACACAAACAAGAGTTACTAATGACCTGGAAAAGCCAATAAGATCGTTGCAGCTACCCAAACTCCCACAAATTCCAAAATTTTTAAAGATGCCGGTTAAATCTTGTGTTCAAAGTGCTCCTACAATAAAGAATAACGTCCCTGTTTTGCCCATGTAGTGTAGTTTTCATTTATTATCTTACATTTGAATCTACTGTTTTGTGATAATTAACATGTACTATCAGGGTGGCCACTGAACCTGGAATCTCCATGAAACATACCTGTGGAAAAAAACCTGGAAAAACATTTTTCACACTTTTCATTTTTCACTGACGTCGTCCAATGAGATCTTTGTATTTTTTACCTTGTTTTAATTGTGACTCTCACTTAGTTGTGCTTGCAGTTATTTATTTTCCATTTGCAAGTTTACTGTTTTTCTAGTGAATTTTGTTTACTATATCATGTGAGCTGGGGTTTTTTTTGCTCTAGTTGAACTTATGCAAGTTCTTCTTTGTTTGAACTAGTGCACTACTGAAAAAAAGGTAAAAAAACTGCTGAAATTTGATTCTAGAAAATGAACAGCCACCCTGAATAATGCTAACCTACATTTCTATTGGATTTTTATTTAATATATTGTTTACCAAGCCGGATTTTGAAATTTTTACCTTATTGAATTAATAAATTGAGTGTTTTTATTTAAGAATGACGTTTCCTGTATCTGATGAAAAAAGGATATCTGTTTCATCACCCCAGCAATATGCTTCAAGTGAAGATGCAATGGACATGACTTATTCAGTTCCTCTGGATCAACCATCGAATGAATATTTTCAACAACTTTCTGGAATGGAAGTCGAAGGTATCAAAATGTATTTTGTAAGATCTTTGACTATCTTTGCATAATGAGACCATTTATCTGAACTTGGTAAGTCCAAGAGGTTTCCATAAAAATTTGATTTGAGTTTCCTCATTGCTATTTGGGACTTTAAGAATTCAGGATGGTCAGTACCATTTAGAATCTCCTGAAAACTCCTTGACATCTTTATTACTCCCTTAATCTCCTCTCCTGTCTTAGATTTCCTCACATTTTTCTAGTTTTTTCAGTTTTCTTCAAATTTCAACTTCCTTCCTACTTTTCCCAGTGTTTTCCTAAAATCTCTTAAGAAGGAGATCGAATATTTTCCTATTCATTTGGTAGGATTGTTAAAAGTTAAACTTTCACTATTAATTAGAAGTTTACGTAAGAATACATATCGATATCGATGTCTCTTGAGAGAATTTTATGATTGACAGCATCGTTTTGGAATTTTTTTGGAAGTTACAAGATGTCTTTAATCTGGATAAATTGATGAAATTCACTCAAACATTTTTTTTTGATAATGTATAATGTATAAGCAGCGTATAAGATAAACAAGAGACCACCTTTTCTTCGCCTTAAATGGAAAGTGACTACATGTTCTCGACCTACCCAAAGCCAAAAGCACTTCTCAGAATTTTTCTGAAAAATCTCAAACTGGGTGATAACGTTTTGCTGGTCACCCATAAGAATGAATGTTGTTATTATATATACCATCGTCATTACACCATACAGTCAGTCTCCGAATATAATTACTGGGTTTTATTTTATTTTATAGTAAGCACTCTGCAGCCGCAGGCCGCCCAATCGCCATACTCGTTCAGTCCTGGTGCTCATGCCGAGACTTTAAAACAACTCAAACAATCTCCAGCGACTGGCTTATTTCGACTGGGTCGACCGATGTTCACCTCCACTTCAGCTCCTGTTGACCTTTCCGTAACCGTCTAATGTTCTGCTTTTTTTCGTTTCACGTATTAATTTAAACATAGGAAAAACTTCAAATAAGAACGGTGATTAGATAAAGAAAAAATGTGTACTCTTTGAGTAAATCTCTCCTCTTTTCCCCATCCTTTCGCTTATTAACATCACTGTTATATAAAGTTATTTCAGGGTAGAATTAATAAATCTTAGATATAATTAAGACCTTCTTGAACGAATACTCCAAATTTCTTGTTTTAACTGTTTTAGAGTCCTAAAGAAGAAAATGGGTTTGCGAGCTCATTTAGTAGCCAAAACCAATTCCTAGAGACGCTTCAACCATCTAACAGAGAAAATACACAGGTAAAACTGCGTGCCGGATTATAGTTTACTAAGAAAAATATACAGTCGACATGAACCCCTCGATATAACGAACCTGGTACTCTTTCCCTCTCTTAACTTAATTTTGGATGAAGCTTGATTCATTTGTTGTATACGTCTGTTGCCTGTTGACTATCTATCTTATTTGCGTGTTCGTCTACTCAGGTAAGCTAGCGCTAGCCCTTGTTCAAGCTAGCCAGCGCGGGTTTCAATGGAACTTTTATAAGACGTTTCTCATCAGCAAGGAAAAAAATATCCCTTTTTGCTCTTTTTATTTCAAGTTTTATTTCAGTGTTAGGTTTTGTTCTTATTTATTTTTTTCCCTTCTTATTAGGCAAAAAATCCAGTTGCGCCTTGGCTGTTGCTTCGGGTTTTTTTGATAAATTTGGCTCCCTTGCTTATAAAAAATGTTTTCCTTTGTGTGTGTTTTTAGAAAGATGGTGGTACATCGGATACTGGTTTTGGTGAGTGTGCGATAAGTTTGTTTATTTTGGGCTTTGGTCTAATAAACTATATACTCTTTTTTTTTTTTTTTTTAACTTTTAAATGCGAAATATAATACAGTCAAACCTCTATTAAATCGGACACCGTCGGGACTAAAATAAATATGTCTACGACTACGAGAGTAGAGAGTAGTAGAGATACGCCGTTAAGTAGAGGTTCCCAGTGGGCAGAATCTTCAAAAAGTCCATGAGGAAGAGTGTTTTCTATAGGAATGGCAAGCAATATCGCCTGCTGTTTCAATAAAAAAACACTCCTCCACAAAGACTACCAATTTCTAACCTGTTAAATTTCTTGGTTAAAAATCGTCTGAAAGAAGGAGGCATAGCCTGACCCTTCCGCCCACTTACCCAGACAAATTTAACAAGGTTTACACCACGAACTTAGCTGGTTAGAAATCAGTAGACGAACTATATGTTAACTGCATAAAATAAAGAACTATACATTACGCTGTTACCTTCATTCTATGGATACGCTGTTACCTTTCCAACTGCTGTTGAAAAAGCAGAATGATAAGGAAAGGAAAGAAAGAGTGCTTTCCTATCTTTCTCGTGCGAAATTCAAAGGGCTCTTTGGAATACTTCGAATAATTTGTTGTTTTTATTCGTAGTTGAGTAATACGAAATATTCGAACATGTTACAGTTCTATATTTTTGTTGTACTCCCAGCAGTATAACGTAAAAAGGAGGATGCATGCTATTTTAAACTCCTTTCTACCTGAAGAGTGGAAGCGTCGTTTCGTTGGTTACTTTTTCCCTGTTTTCTTATTCACAAATTATAAAGATTCCGCTTTTCAGTTTAAAATAAGGCACGCAGTCAAATCTCTGTATAAGCGGAAATTATTGGGGGCAAAAACCATGTCCACGAGTTTTTTTCTCGTAGGTTCTGCTTTGAAGAATGTAGTTTCGTCAGATGTGTTCACATTCACGCAACCATCTATGTCGACTAAAGCCTCTCCCAAACAACTGACCAGACAGGATTTCTCATTCAACAGCATGACCACAGATATGCAACAGGAAGCTTTGTCACCAGGCTTTCATTTTGAAATATCTGGTCAACAATCACCAAATGAAAAAAGTTTTAGCTTCGATCATCAATTAGATTTGGATACATCGAAAGTTCAGGACACCAATTTCAGTTTTGGCATACCGAGTCCTGGATCGTCGGCTTTTGACGGATTTTCGATGCCGTCGACTAATTCAAACATGTTTAATTTTGGGAAAAGTCCTGCAAGAGATGACGTCACATCTAGCGGAGGGTTTCTCTTCCCTACAAACAACACTCCACCGTGTACCGACAATTTCAATTTTTCATTCGGTGGGAACAATGTTCAAGCAACCCAAGATAATAATTCAAATAGTTTCTCGTTTTCATTCTAAGTAAGTCCAACAGTTAGTCCGATTGACATTACCGTTTTCGTTGATAGGCACGATGTGCTGTAACTGCAGCTGAGATTCTAACTTGAAAGTTATTTTGAAAGTTATTTTGCAGAAAAAGTTCGGGTTTTTTTGTATACTATATTTCCCTGTTAAATAGTTTTTAGTTATATGTATTGTTTAATATATCAACCTTGAATACTTCTTGTTTTATTTCTTTTCTGATTTCTCTTGTTGTTCTAAAATTACTTTAGGATGGGCGGGTTTTCAAAGCGCTTTAGGAGGGCGGCTGGTAATCGATGATGAATGGACAAAATCATGGCCAGAAGACATTCTAATACGCCCTCTGCTGTATGGCAAAAAAATATTCAAAAAAATTAACAGGCTTATTTTGTCTAAACAACACAAACATGATCGGTATACTTGCCGAATGACAACCTCTCTTCGCTCGTTACTTTTAGGGGTAATTATCTCAATAACCAATCAATGCCAATAACGTCGGTTGGCCGTTGGGTCCACATGTTTCGTCGCCCTCTCTTCTCCTCCTACTTTCCAGGTTTCGCAAATTTGGCTTTCTTACGCAAACCTAGTGATATATGATAGCCGTTGTTCCTTAT
The DNA here is from genome assembly GCA_039566895.2 of Turritopsis rubra. Classification (NCBI taxonomy): domain Eukaryota; kingdom Metazoa; phylum Cnidaria; class Hydrozoa; order Anthoathecata; family Oceaniidae; genus Turritopsis; species Turritopsis rubra. Next base: position 11,101,323 of record CM077623.1, on the reverse strand, counting down.
AATGTCTTGATTTGTCTCAGGCTATTGCAATTTTGGTTGGGGTTTGTTTGTTATCTTTGAACAAAACTCGTTCACACTGTTGGCAACAAGCGCCGTTTTAAAAGATCTCTCGTTTTTTATATTTTATTTTTATCTAGTAGACCTAGTAGACAGTGTGAATATAAAAGTGGTTTCGAATTTTTAGTTGGAAATTGAGAATCTAACTTCAATTGCCGGCAAAAAAAACTTAGACGTTGTTTATCAAAAAAACCCGAAACATTTATCTGTCCCTCATAGACATTTCGCTAAAAAGCGCACGCGTTAAACACCTTTATGACACGCGCATAAAGATTTACAAGAACAAAAGAGATAAAACTAAACGAGCGCTCTGACAATTTGTCAAAGCAACACAGAAATCTAGTCGCTAGTTTGAACATACAAAGTAATTTATTTACATAACGGCTAAACGATGATTAATCACACGTCCATGTCAACACGTCTCCAAAATTTTATTGAAAATGACGCCAGAATTTTTTTCTTCACAAATTTAAATCTCAAATGTAAATCTGTGAAATTTTATGAAGCTTATCATTTGATTGCATGGGTAGTCCACTAATTATTTGCCCAAGATTATAGATCTAAAAATCAGCACAAATTATTTCGACAAATCTCTACGCCCTGACCATAGTCAAACGAAAACACCTTCGTGTGGCTATGCCCTGACAAAGTGCTAATACACATCTAATACACCTGAATTTCAGTGTAAAACGTCGATATTTTGTCAAATTATCAAGCTCTGGCTCGTTTTAATATGAAGGTCGGTTCCCACTAGGCGTGTATGAGCGTTTATCAACGTTTGTTTAACATTCATTTAACGTTTTTAACGTTTCAATTGCTTTGATATTCCGTTGAGGTTTATGTTTTTAAACCATTCCTGAATGAGATTTGTTACTATTACACTGAAAGATTTATGTTTCCAATGACTTAAACCATAGTTAATAGAAATACATTAACTTTGCTTAAACATTAACGTTCGCTGATTAGCGCCAATAAACGTCTGGTGGGAACCGGCCTTTACGCTGTTCCACAGTCGGCGCTATTACACTTTCTTATCTCCCTAATATTATTGATGATTAACAGATACAGAATTTCATGCTGATTAATAATCACATAAGAACTTGGGTGTCAAAATCAATAAAACAGAAGTTATTGACCTTTAAAGATCTCAAAATGTACGCTATCAACATCACCACTCGGGCCCACCATGTTGAAATATATTCGCAATGCCAAGACTTGGTTTTCATTGACGAGCTTATTTTATTGCTCAATGTTGGTAAGCTGGAGAGAGAAAGCTCACCAGATTATTAAATAAGGGGAGGAGAGAGACAAGTCTTTCTAAACAGGATTTCGTAAAATATCGTGGCTTTAAATAAAGTATATGATATATATACACTGACTATTATAGCATAGTACCTGCGATGAAGAGAGCGATTGAAAAAGTTTCTTTTGTCTTCTTAGCCTTAAATGACCGACACTTATTTTGATTCAAAAGAAATCCAAAAATGTTTGAATGGTACACTGACATCCAAAAAAAAAAAAGACTTTTTTTATAAACCCTCAAAGGTGAAGAATTAGTTTTCCAGGAAATTGATTCGTTTAATGTCCGCTTCAGAGAAATCCCTCTGTCATTATTTGTACAAATCTTTTTTTAGTTTTCCGCTTGATTTGTTTATGCAGTAAACTCCCGATAACTTCTCAATCTCCACCAAAGGTCCGATAAACATTGTTCGAGTTTTCGAGACGCTTTGATGAGTATTAGTTCAAAGGGAATGCTAAATCAGTTTGAGTTATCGAGATTTTGCTGTATTTAGAAGAAGAGGTTAAGAAAACATGACTGAAAGTTTACTGATCCAAACGATCCCATGAATTCAGAAAATGCACCCATTCAATTCCAGACCATGTTTCGATAGTAATCGTCACATTGAACGCAACGTTGTTCCCAGGGCTTCTTGCCTGTTCGATATATGGACGGCGACATCCGTATAGATAGGCGGCATGAAGCATTGGAAACGAACGATGAAAAATGTAATCATGTTCTAATGTATAAACAGAAACTTTGAAGTACCATGTCGAGGTTGTAATCTGAAACTAGTCGTGAAATTTACGTCAATCATTGGTCGATTTTGCTTTGAGGACAATATTGATCTAACATTGATGAGTCATAAGACAGGCTTGGGTTTAGTAAGCAGTTGTTGTTGTTCCAAACAAAGTATAGAAAACATGGACACACTAGAGTTTAGAAGAAAAATCGTTTGCTTACAAAATAGACGTTCTCTTAAATTTCACGTCACAGCAACAGTCAATTTCTAATTTATGACTACCCAGTGGTAACAAGTCTCTGTGGAGGAATGTTTTTTTATTGAAACAGCAGGCGATATTGCTTGCAATTCCTATAGAAAACACTCCTCATCAGACTTTTTGAAGATATTGCCCACTGACTAACTTGAGCATGATTAGAGAACTTTATAAAACAAGGCATTGTTTCTTTTTCTGAACAACGCAAACGTCATCATTGTACACTTGAGAGCGAGGGAACTTCAAAAGGGATAGTGTGAAGGGAAGAGCACAAAGTTATAGATATTATATTGTTAAAATTCTTTTTTTAATAAATTTTTCATTATTAAACTAGCTTCATTATTAAATTAACTCTAACAACCTCTTCACCGGTTTCCCTTTAAACCTAAAATTGAAAGTGGTGAAGAGGAAATTACGTCAATTTCGATAGATTAGTTGACCTTTCCCGAATTCCTATTACACATTTACTCAATTAGACAATTAGGTGCCACATTGTAAATATGAATTCGAGAAGAAGTCATATACACATTTCCCGAATTTAAGTTCAAATGTCCATATTTTGACAAACTATCTTAAGCTACCTCGTTTTGATGCCATGATTTGATGAAAATTAGCACAAATCGCCCCACAGCGATTTGCAGTTAAGCATAATAAATTAAGTACCTTTCGTGTAACAGCACAGTGCATCAAAACGAGGTTAGTTTAGTTGGAGAAAATATAGGCGTTTGAACTGAAATTCGGGAAAGGTGTGTTCTCTCTGTAATAACTCTGATTTCTTAGAGAAGTGTCCCCGCCTCCTGAAAGCATCGAAGAACCAATCGATAAACACTACAGAACGTCAACAAACGAAATTCGATATTTACCAAATTAAATGCAAATACCGGAAAAACATGTGCCGAGAAACCGAAAAAAAAAAATCTCACTTCAACCAATCGAAAAAATAAAAAAATGTCAATAAAAAAAGTTATCGTACTAAAGTGTTGTCGATGCAGCCATGCTCAGCAGGATGGGAACATGTGCTTAATAAGTCAGTTGCGAGTATAAATAAAAGCAAAAAACAGTAACAAAACAAAAAATATGTACAAGACTGCGTAGATAAACTGCATATACAATAAGTTAACGACAAAATGAATCCTAAACTTTAATTCCAGATAATGAAAGACCTTTCCTGAAGTACTGTTGGAAACACCGGGTTATATATAGTCAACATGTCTATAACGTCGTTATGAATATTCAAATTGCTTTTATCTGTTCTACAGGGAATTGGGAATAATAGAGACTGTTAAAAAATAATGAAATGTTGACTAGACCATAATAACAGAAATTCAGGAAAGGTCACGTTTGAAGACAAAAAAAAAAAAATTAGGAAAAAATGTTTAGGATTCAATATAAATAGGGATATACATATTTTTTTTAATTTGTCTGCCATTTGGGTGGAATTTATTTTTCGTTTATCACCGAAGTCAGACAATTGCTATTGAAAATTCATTGGTAAGGGGATTTTCCTGAACTGAAGCAGGGAAATAACCTGACAAAGGGGAATGTAGAAATACTGTTTATTTTGGCAGAAAATTAAAATGTCTCAAGTGAAACATAACAACAAAAAACATCAACAGGGTAATGGTATTAGAAGATATGGTATTAGAAGGCAAAAAAAAAAAAAAAAATATTTTGAAAACTATCGACAACGATAAACCGTAAACAACAACAACAACAAATCATTTAATTTGTAAACACAATTTAAAATTAAAAAACAAAACATTAGAGACACATGATATTGACATAGCAGTTTGTGTAGCCAATTTGAGACCATCACAAATTCATTGGGGTAAAATTTGTCTACATGTTTGGGTCAGCGAGGGTGGCCACATTCCCTTAAGCGGGGAACTGTGATGATGGTCCCTCAAAACGGCAGATAAACATTGCAATGCAGGAATATCAATGATAAACGTTTGGTAAACTATTGTCTGATAAAAGCACTCAATTCCGAACTAAAAACACGAGAAAACAAAAGGGAATCATATAGAACTAGCCAATAAGAATTTAGAACAAATAGCAGGCTAAATTTTAACAAACACAATAACAATCTGAAAAACGGCAGTAGACTCTGTAATTCCAACTCTGAAGAAACTGGTTCGAATTAAGCAGCATTTACACTATTTCATTAAGTAAACAGATTTTAATTTTTTACTGCAATTAGAAGAACGTCAACAGAAAATTCAATCCATTTCTGTTTGTTTTCACAATTTACAGAGCGTTTGACCGTTCATTTATGTAGAAATCATTTGTGAAGGGACCTTGAAATTAGTCTGAATTATGGGAATTCGGATTACAGTGAGTCTACAGTCATAAATGTGGTTTATCAACGTTTATATTAAGTATAAAAAATTCTTATAAAACATATCTTATATTTAAAATATATATATATATATATAATAATATCTTCAAACATTCAAGAACATTAATTTAAATAGATCTACTGATCTGGATCATAGTGCATGCCACACCAGATCCGCTACATCGCGTCGGTCTATTTTTAAAAGTGCTTCAAATAACCGTTCTTTCGTGGCATTTCGACCCGCCACATAATAGTCCAGTAGGGTCTCTACCGGTTGTGGCTGTGACTCAAGATTAAGAACAAATGCAAAGTTGTAGCCTAATTCACCAGCCAAGTGTTTATAGTTTCTGGTGTAAGCACTAGACAAAAGTACAGACAGTTCTTGTACCAGACTGAAGGGTAAAGTCTTTGATGTAAGCTTGTGTGTCAACAAAGGCTCTACAAAAAAGAAATTCATATGAAAAAAAAGAAGGAAATCACAACAGTCTAGTCTGAAAAGCACACCAACCAGCAACACACATTAAAAGACATTTTTGAACTTGAAAATGCAGCCTAGATTAGAGCTACGAGAAAATTCATGCTGATGGATTTGAAAACTTTGTAAAAAGCATTTTGCTTACTGCACATTATTGGCATCGGCCCATAGTCATTTTCTAAAACAAAAAATATGAAAAGAATAAGAAATTAGTCAGAAAATGCGAAGTGAGAATAACATTAAAACAAAGACTAAACATACGGTTACGAGGACGTGCCGTCTTTGGCGGTAGAGGTGGCGTCTTTTGTGCCTCCTTTATAATGTCTAAAAATGAATTTTTAGCAAGTGTTTCAGAATGCACAACCTGTTATATGATATATTAATTAAAATTAAAATAACAACTTTGTGTTTTCCACGAGGATGGTGAAGATGTGCTTACCAGGTTTTTCTTGAAATTTCTTTCGTCTTCTGACAGCTAAATTAGAAGTCAAAGAATTTAGAAAAACAATGTTGTTATAGGAAATAGGTTCAAGTAAACACTTAACCAGAGAAACAGAAAATAGCGAAGGGGAGTTTTTGGTCAATTTTATAGAAAATATTGGACTTTGTTTTGTTTTATGTTCCCATCTGCCCAAAGACATGAATTTGCATGAATAAGCTGTGACAGAGACAACCCTGCTGATAAAACAAAAATTCATAAAATTTGCAGAAGAAAGAAACAATGCGATATTAAACAACAATAAACTCCCAAAAAAGTTTATTTCTTGATTCTTGTAGGAAAGAACGGAAAGAAAAGCAGAAAATAATGTTTCGGAATCTTGCATTATTCTCCCTGTTTTGTTCTTTGAGATCTTTGAGAACCATAGAAAAACAGTAAATTGCCCTACTCTATTCCTCACTATTCACACCAAATGTTTGGAGATATTTCATTCTTGTTACTAAAATTTCAAAAGAAACAAGTTGAAACATACCTCTTCTGTAACAATATACCGAAAAAACAATGATTAGGATGAATGCAACACCAAAGGCCACACCCATACCAATGACAGCAGTGTAATCTATTATTGAAAAAGGAGAAAGTGAATATATTGAAGCAAATTGAAACAGGAACTAGCTACTTAAAGCGAAAAGTTTTTTTGTGAGGATTAATTTGTAAAAAGTTTAGGCAAATCTGCAAAACTAAAGTCAATGCAAATACTTTAGGTTTCTGACAATTAACAAATAAACAAATCCAGGCAAAAACCAAGCCTCAAAATGTTTCTTGAAATGCACCCTTTAATTTTCTCATCCTTAAAAAAGACAACAAATGCAAACACTGAAGTGGTCTGTTCACAAAAATTTATCATGGCACTGTGTACGAGTAATGGCAGTGTTTTACCTGTTTCATTGTCTACGTCTGGGTCGTTATCTATCGTCATATTTAAACAGGTGTTTAGATGTTTTTTCAAACCCTAGAAAAAAGAAACAAACAAAAAAAGCAAGGATGGAAGAAGATACAAAAATGAAGCTTTAAAAATGATGCAGTAGGAAAAACTGGTACTAACTGCAGGGCAGGGCAAACATGGCTTGTGGGGATGATAGATTTCATCACCAGGGCAAGCACAAATCGTGTCACGGGTGGTGGTACAAGCTTTATCCGTAATTTCTTTACGTTTACAGCGCTGGCAACTGCAAAAGAAAAAAGAAAGAAATCACAAATAATCAATCTTAAATAACAATTACACACATTTTATCAAAAATTATTTTAAAAAAATTCCTGACATTTAATATATGACCATACCGTAGACATGATGTATGATTATTAGGAAGTATTGAAAAATAATTATTAGGACACGGTAGGCAAGTTCGTGCGTGTGTAGAAGTACAATACTTTTCCACAAAGTACCCAGCTGGACATGGCTTACAAATGTTCTCCATCTTCACACGCATAGGAGACCCCTAAAATAGAAAGAAAATATAAAAAAAAAATCACTATAGGTTTTTACCTGACATATATAAAACACAAAATCAACCGTTATCATTCAAGTTTTAATAATGTACCTCCTCAAGTAGAAGCAAATTTTTTCTTTTTCTAAGTAGTTTTTTTTTTCTCCGATGTAAACCTTATAAACTTCTTGAATAAACAATTATAACGAGCAGATAAACATTTCACAAGTAATATGATACGCAAATAAGGTAAATAAAAATGTACTGTTTACAAAAAGACATATACGTTGTTTTTTTTTAACATTCGTCTATATTTTGGCTGAGGCTCATGCTTATTTATCTGAAGGAATTGTTCTTATTTGATTGCATTCTAAAATGAAATCTTTAAAAAACGAGAGAAAAATATCTATGTGAGCTATTTTAAACTCTTGTTGGATTCACTTTTTCAACATTTTAGTTGATGTTCGTAAACCTTAGATTAATTTTTTCTTAAATACCAAAGCTTGAAAAAACATTTGAGGATGATCTTGAGGTGTTTTTCATTTTGGGACAAATCACAACTAAATATTCTGATTAAAAAGGACCAAAAAAAATTGTCAGATCTCAGATCATAAAAACTTACTATAACAACAAAGAATTAACCGAAAATTATTGTGAGATCATCATCTTAATGGATGAATAGTAGTTTAAAAGCATACTACTCATACTAAATTCAGAAATTCAGTTATTAAAATTTATCCCACAGGTATTGGAAAAATGTTCGGAAAATTTCTAAAACATGTTGATTATGCCGTTTAATTGCAAGCAATATCCTCTATAGTAAAACTCAAATTCCGACGTTAATCAAGAGGAAAATTTAAAGGATGAATGACCTTAATTAAATTATACACGTGCAAGACTAATTATAACAAAATTTGTACAAAAATAAGTATTTCGGAGGAGAAAATATTGGAACAAGCACTGATTCTGTGTAAGTAACATTTAGAGTGGTTGTCATATGAGCAGAAACAAATATAAATAAGCTGAAAGGTTAACACTTCAGATAAATTGAAACACAATGACATGTATACAGACAGGATTTTCCAGCCTCTTGATTATTTCTCCTTTCAATTCAATAATGGCCCTTCTAAGGATTTCAGTTTTTTTATTGCATCTCTCACAAGTAAAGATCAATTATTTAGGCCATTTTATCACCATAATTTTCCCCATTTCAAGCTTTTCACCAGATTATTATTATATATACACTTCCAGCATGAGGACAATTTAAAAAATTTAACCTTAGATAATACTTATAACGTAACAATTATTTTGTAAAGAACTTGTTGATAACATCATCTGTTTTATACCATGAGAAGAAACTTCTGAAATAACTGAAATTCTTTCATTCTCATTCGAATTACTGTAGATAACAACTAACAGATGTTTTTTCAAAAATATCATCAACACAGTTCAAAAATACAGAAAAATGTTATCTATCTCAACATTATGAAAGAAACAGAAGATTAAATAACAATCTACAAACTTTGAAACATAAAAAAAGCTTTTCAATAGTTGAAAACACATTATGCAACATCAACAATTAAGTTTTTTTGGAAAAACAAATCCAGAAGTTCAACACCATTTTGTTCCTTAACAAAGTGCACAAGTAAATTAATAAGAGCCAATATCTGTAAGAATCAGACAAAGTAAAGAAGTGGTATCTTCAGATTTTGCTCATTTTCAGATATTTTGTTAAAAATCATTACTTATGACACCTGGAAATTTTTTTTTGAAAATTCTTGTCGGTTGCCAAGATATTGGGCCCTAATATTTGGCCCACTTTGGGAGAAAATTTGCCTGCCAAATGAAATTTTATAAATATTAATTATTCAAATAAGTGCCAAGTATTATTTAAAATTTTCAAAACATTTCTGCAAAAATAATTGTTTCTGAAACCCTCAGTCTGGGAATGTAATTCTCAATTGTGATCGGTCAATAACATCAGTGGACGAAAAAAGTTGAAAATTTTCACAATCGTAAAATTTCCACTCATGTCTGAATCAACCAATAAGAATTCAGAATTCACATGCATAATGAAACGTCCGCATAGATAGTTTCAATGGAAATTGGCTTTAAAAGGCAGCCAGCCATTTTAATTCACTTTTACTGAAGTTTACATTACTAAAGTGATTGCCAACGTGTTTTGAAAAATTCCCCTCACACATCAGCACGAAGAATTATGTGAAGCATCAACTACTAGACTAAATAGTGGCAACACACACCCCAGAATTACTTATTTACAGCTAGCCTTTTTGCTTATATTTGACTGCAAGCGTGAAACAAAACAAATTTGCAAAGATGCGGATGTTCACGAGAGCAATTTTTGTTGATTGTTGATTGCTCATTTTTTCTTAATAACGTTTATAAAAAGATGGTGTTTAAAAGTTACTTTAAATATGCCACCCATTCTTGATGAAGAATACTTTATGGTAAAGGTTTTTTAGGCAATACTAACATCAAAGAGATCTTAAAGAAGAAAACCTCAAAAAGTACATTATAAAAGTTGAATTCTACAAAACCCGAATTGCTGAAATAATTCACGTTTTTGCCGACGTGACTTTGATTTTCTTGAATTCCCGTCAGCAAAAAATTGCTGACGTGAAATATTTGATTTAGAAGGGCTGAAAGGTAAACATAAAAAGTTAAAGGAAATAAAAAAAGGAACTGGGACTAAAACTCAAACATTTTCCATAATTTTCTCATGAATAATGAAGATGAGCTTTTGTTAAAATTAGCTTTGATGCTTTGAAACAAATACTCATAAATTTTCATTATAACATTTATGTGATGTGAAAATTCCATTTGGTCTCGAAGTCATTCATATATTGATAATAACAAGCAGATTTGTATTTATATGGTGGAATTAAAAGATGCGAACAGTAACTTTGACTTGAAAATCTAAATATCACCTGTGATACTAAATTTTTATTTAAATGCAAACTCTGTGAACAAATACACCATCTCACATTTTATAAGAATGTTAAACCGTAAACACTCTCTATCATGGGAGAGTTTTGGAGATAAAAAATAAATTTAAGAACAGCTTTGACCATGATAAAAATAGATGAATTGAGAATGAAATAGAAAAACTTTTTTTAGAAAGTTAGTTTGATCTTAAAAATAAAGGCAAACTTTTGTGCACTAAAACAGGTTTTTTTTCTCGAAAAAACATCCATTTTTATCTAATAATGTGAAGGAGGAAATATTTTTCTGAGATGAGGTGAAGAAGTGTATAACATGACCTTGTACGTTGTTAGCATGGTAAGATTGTTAAGCTATAGGTTAATGTAACAAGATGCAATCATCACAAGTTTGCAGTGAAAACCTTGTTATTTCTGCCTACATTAAATGAGGTAATGGTTTTGACATGGACACTAACAAGGCAAGGAGTTTATTTTACCTGGAACTTATAATGTCCGTGGATGATAATTTTGACATATTTCACAGGAAATAATTAGAGGAACGAAAGGAACATTTTGCAGCAATTTATTTTTGCAGATCAAAAGTATTTTGATATCTTCCAAAGAAAGACTTTAATAAGGCGGGATAATATTGGGCCATTATAATGAATAAGCCATTACTCCTTTCAGCATATTAACTAAAGGGAATTAATATTCGTGAAACTAAGTTCTGTGAAAAATCCAATTTACACTGACCCACAAAATTTAAATTCCCGCAAAATTTCCAAATATTGTAGATTTTCCAAATTTATATACTTTTTTATGTTAGGTAAAATAAAAAATAAAATATATTTCTGCGAAATGTGCAAAAAATTTATCCAGGAAAACAAGTTTTGTGGAATTTAATTACCTGAAGATATTACTACATGGCTCTTTTCAATTCTAAGTATCGATCCCTCAATGAAACACTACTATACTGTGAACACAAGAATCTACTATAATACTGAAGAACATCAATAACAAAAAACCGGTTCATTAAATATAATTTCCTAATTAATTAAAAAAGTTTTCCTCTCCACGTGAGAGTTTCTTTTGAAGACACTAAAAAAAATTCCTGATGAATAGTAAAACATAACATAACTGTTAAACGTACCAATGCTTGTTGTAATGTCACAATGTAAAATGTTACGAGTAACTTCATCTCGTGGTTTGATAATTTCCATCAATGATCATGGACAGGCTAGGACCGGCCTTTTTACTGGCCTAATGATGTAAGAGTTATTCCCGAAACGAGGCAATCGCAAGTGAGCGGAGAAGCCGTATGTTATGCTAGGAGCACGTTCTTTTTTACGACTCCTTCGGAAATTTAGCATGGAAGTTACTAAAGAAAACTTTTCGTTAGGTTTCGACATTTTGAAGTCAACTATAAGAAAAGCTGATTTCATTGCAATCGATGCTGAGTTTACAGGATTGAGCACTATAAAACGAGGAAAAATGTCCTCATACTATGATTCATTGGATAAGAATTACGAAAAAGTCAAACTAGGTTCAAGCCAGTTTCTTCTTATACAATATGGTATTTGTCCGTTTGTTTGGAATGCTGAAAATGAAACTTACGAAGCTTCACCTTTTACCTTTTACATTTTCCCTCGACCGTACAAACGCTTTTACAATGATGTTATGTTCATGTGCCAAAGTTCCAGCCTTGATTTCCTTGCAAATCATAAATTTAATTTCAACAAACTTTTCCATGAGGGTATTTCTTTTATGTCGCCATGGGAATACGAAACGGCTAAAAGAAAATTGGAGAATGACTTCAAACAGCAATGTGAGGCAAGTCTTGCCATGGCAGCGGCTTCAACTACTGTTAGCAACAATGCTGTCAATAATGATGATGGTGATAACAAGTCGTCTGTTTTTATACCTAAAATTCATAGGGATTTTATTAATAGAGTATGTACTGAAATTGAAGAATTCATGAAAAATGAAAATGAAACTACGCATGATTTAGAACCATGTGGTCCATTCCAGAGAAAGCTGATTTATGAGACTCTTGAAAATAAATATCCAATGGGATTATATTTAGAAAGTGTTACAAACAGTGAGAAACAGAAATTCATCAAAGCCATCAAAGTTACTTCAAAAACCTTCCTTGGTCAAAAACAGAATGAGAAATATCAATCACAATTAGAAGAATTAAATGAAGTCCTTGGATTCACTAAAGTTGTTCAACTTTTATCAGAGTCAAAGAAACCAATAATCGGCCACAATATGCTTTTAGATTTGTTTTATACTGTAACTCACTTTTTTTGCCAAGTACCAGATAAGCTAGCTGATTTTAAATCATCAATAAACACGTATTTTCCTGTGGTCTTTGATACAAAGTTGATGTCATCAACACAACCCGTAGCAGATCAATTGTCTGGTACGACCCTAAAGAATCTAATGGACAATGTTGAGAACGGTATACTTCCCAGGCCAAATGTTCTGCATTCAGGGGAAATACAAGAGCATATTGATGGCATGGAGCAGTATCACCAAGCTGGTTATGATGCATACTGCACCGGCTGTAGTTTTATAAGCATCTCCAAATATTTATTAGGGTGCGTGAAATTGCCATCAGTTTATGTTGACATTTCTAGTGACATTATAAACACCTTTGCCAATCGTGTAAACATTTATGGTATAAGGGGTGTCAAGTATATGGATATTTGTGGACCTGAGCCAACACCTGACAGAAAGGATGTCTTTTTGGTAACTTTCCCCAAAGAATGGACTGAAAATGACTTGAAAAATCTTTTTTCACCAGTCTGTGCTCTGTCTCAACCTTTGGTATGGTTAAGTGATACGTCCGCCTATGTTACGATAAGGAATTCTGAGAAACACGACGATGTTGTTCAAACTTTAGTGACCAATCGCAAAAACGATGAATCGTATACTGTTACACCTCATGAATGCCGGCCATCTTCTCAAACAGCATGCCAACAGAGTCCTGAAAAGGTAACAGAAGTAAAACGAAAACGCGAATACGAAGAGGTGGAAGACGGAGAAATCCAGAGCGGAGACGAGGAAGTATCACATGAGCCGAAGGTGCCGAAAATGTTCGAGGAGCCAAAACAATGGTAGAAAGATCATTCTGATTAAAAACGCGTTATAGTTACCGTGTCCATATGGATCTTGTAATTTTATTTCTTTTAACAAAGTAAAATAGATATTGATTTTATTCAACTTCAAAATTGACGTATTCCATTGCATCTACCCCGTACACCTTTGTTATCAATTCGTTATTCTGTCAGGTGTCTACCGTCATTCCTCTAATTAACGCGAATAGACCTTTTTTCGAAAATTGAAGTAATTTATACCCTCTAATTATTAATGCGAGCTTTTCATTTTCTCTCTAATTTAGTGCGATCCCAGTCAAATTTTCCTCTAATTATAACGCGAATCGGTAGAGGGTAGTAAACAAAATACATCATTTCTTTTGTTTGTAAATATTTCTTTAAAAAGCATTTTACAACTGTGATTTACAATTGCATTCTGCATGCCCTTTTCATAGGAGTCGCCACTTCGAACCTTTGACGAGTCTGTGGTTGTTATCCCACAGACGTCCAACGATCTATGAACCATCCTCTGAAATATAATTTTATGCCTCGACCCAATCTACCATGTCTTGGCGACTTGGTGCTGGAAGTTTAACATCTTTGTCTTTCGTAGTTGGCATCTTTTCAATAGTATTCTAAACGTACCCGACCCAGCATTTCCGCAATATTGCCTTGAATGGTTTGTTGATGCAGACATCCATCGGTTGACATTTAGAGGTGCACCCAGGAGGACTCATTAGAACATCCGATTTGTTTTCAATGAGCTTGGTACTAACTTCATCAGTCTTGTGTGCAGAGAAAGCATCAAATGTAAGTAAAGAATTCTCGAATCCAAGTTTTTCTGACATTTCTTTGACAGGTTTTAACCAAATCACTTTGACCCAAACCTGCATCAGTTCTTCATCCATCCATGCCTTTTCTTGGGTTTTGATGATAAATCCATTAGGGATCAGTAGAAACTTGATGGTTTTTTCCGTTTTTGCCTTGAAGATTATCAAAGGTGGGAGCATTTTACCATCGGCGGCAGCTGATAGCACAATAGTAACATGTTTCTTTTCGTTACCAGATGTCCGTACGTTACATTCTCTTGTACCAGTTTTGCAAATACTCTTAGCAGGTATCATGTCAAAGAAAGCGGGCCTTTCATCCATGTTGCCCACCAACGAACGAAGATATTTCCCAATTCGAATGTAGCGACCAACGTCTTCGTATAATTTGGTTAGTGACCCTTCGAGCTGTTGTGGTAACTTTTGGCTGACTGAAGTACGACTCAATAGTGATAATCGGTGTCTAGCAAGAAACTTGTCAACCCATCCGCGACTTGCATTGAATGTAGGGTTATGAGGGCGGACAACTTTTTTGGCTTTCTCCTGCAGACTCAAAACGGACACTGGTACATGCAAGTCCCGAAGTTCCAAGATCCAAGCTACAAGCTCCTTCTCTACGTTTACCTCCGGGATGGTTCCTTTTATGACTCAATTTGGCGTCGCGGGCAGGAATCTTCAAAATTGTTCTTACAGTAGACTCGTTTACAGCAAATGCTTTGGCTGTGGCTGAATGGTTTTGAGTCATCAAATAATTGTCTGTCAAACGATCGATCTCGTGAATTGATTCCATGATTACGTTAACGTTCGAATGTTTTGAAATGCACATATTCACATTGCAGACGTATATATAAACTCCAAAACTGAACTGAAAGATATGGCTGACTCGTTGACATATGAGCTTCTTGTCAAATTTAGAAATTCCTGTTATTGTGGAAAAGGAGTTTGTTGTATCGTGTTGTATCAGAGGTTATCACATTTATAGGTGGAAAGAGTGGGTTCCTGAAATCGGTGCAAAGTTGACAACTGTACCTGAAGCAAGACCTGGTGCTCTCGTGGAGAATCGATATGCCATTGCAATCCAGAATGAAACAATGTTTTTCCAAGGTTTTTGACAAAATTAATGTTCTTCTTTTTGAAGAAGGGAAATACATTAAATGTGAGTCACAGGAGAAAGAAGATATTCCTTTGACCTAGAGCAGGGAGGAATGGAATTGCCTGCAGAATTTTGTTTTATTTCGACAAACCACGACTTGACAAGTAGAATGGAAGAACAAACGTTGGTCGAGATGAAAAGTTTAACAGGAAAAAGAAAGAGATAGACGGAAAAGTATTATGAAAAAAGAAAAAAAGAAAAGAAAAAAACAACATAAAACATTGTTGTCGTAATTTTTTCCCTCGAATTTTGGGCGTATCCAATGAATATTTCCTCTAATTAATAACGCGATAACATATTGAGAACAGCGCTATAATTTATATCCTCTAAATATTAGCACGACCCGCTGAAAATAATTATTTTTTCGGTCGCGCTAAATTAGAGAAATGACAGTAAAAAGACCGGCCATCCAGCTTTTTTTTATGCTTAAAAACCTTCTCTTTGTACACTGAAGGGCGGTGGGAATAAGTTTCCCTATAATGGAGAGTTCGTTAAATCAAGAGACCTTGAAAGGGTTTGTTAATGGAGGGGAAGGAAAACCGGATTCGTTTTATGTTGGGGTTCGCAATATAGAGATTTCAGTGTACTTCAACCGTATTAAAGTTCGTGCTGTACTATTTTTCGCTTAATTTAAATTCGTGCATCAAAAGTTCATTATTTCGCGCAGATTTGAATTCGCGCACCTGCTTTCAAAAAATAAAAATAAATAATTCCGTTAGGAAAATGGGTCCACGCTTTTTTCACTTGTTGATTTCTTGAGGAATTCGGCAATTCGAGATCTTTGCCAGCCCTTGAACACTATAAGCACGATTATTCCGAATGTAATCATTAAAATAAAATAACCCATTTTGAATGAAGTGGTTTCAAAATACTCATCTTCAAATCAGCAGATATTATATAGGGGTATTGAATATTGTATATTGAAAAAAGGGGCTCACTAATATTGAAAACTAAAAAATGTACCCTCCACAGAAATGTTTTGAAGATTTTGCCCACTGGGAGAGGTTTGAGCATGTATTCCTTTAAAAAGCGTCCCTTATAAAGCGATGTGCTATTTATAAGAGAGGCTGGACCTAAGACTGAAATGCTATCATGTTCCTTTTAAACAAATACTGTAACAAAATTTGCACTTCTGTCATGTCTTCTTTATCAGTAGGCTTCGAAAACACGAAGTAAAATTTTTGAAAAACAATCAACACATCTTATTTCTTTCTTCACAGAATGCAATAAGGAAAACTTTTGTTTCGTTTACGCTGTCTGTGGTCCTCGTTTGCAATCGTAGTTGCTTAAGAAGTCGCTTCTGTTGAAATGATTTCAGTTGACACCAATTTTGAGACGTGAATAAATTTGGTGTTTTTCTACATTCAATTTCATTTAACCCAGCTATAAGTTCTCTTTCATGTCAAAACTCTCAATCTGAAATTTAAATCTTTCCTTGCAGCCTTAAATTCCATAAATTCCATAATTCCAGTTGTTAATTTGATAAATATTACTTGGCAGATGAAAAAAACAACTAAACAAGCCTGATAATGTTAAATTTTTCTCAGTATGTTCTCCCTATACAAATGTGCTTAAAAGCAGAAATACATCTGATGGACAGTGGCCGTTAAATCTCGAATGGTAATTGGGGTTCATTCAACTATACTTGAGTCGAGCTTCACCAAACACGAAACGCAATATTCTATCAATCGACCACGCACAAATAAAATCTGCAAAGATCACTTGGCAAAACATCCATTGGAACTAAAACGTAAAAAAAAAAAAACATTCTGTAAAATCTACCTGTTAAAATTAACGTCGAAAGAGGAACATTCACATTTTTAATGTTAACAATTTTACAAACGGTTATCGGATATGCTTGCCGAGAAAAGAAATAGAACAATCTCTCGCAAGCGACCAATTTAATTAAAACGAAAATTTCATTTTCGCTTCTACGTTCTACGCTGTTATGTTTACGAGAATCTCGATCTGTGAAGAGACAACATAACTTACAAGACATTGAGCTCCCGGGAATATCGTTATAAATCAATGACGTCAATTTCAATTATGAAAAGTTTCTACTTTGAGAATAATTTATCTAATAGTTAACTGTCTAACAGGACTTTCACATATCGACCAAATTTTTATTCAACTTTATACAAAGCCGCGCCAGGCTCATAGCAAAAACAAACAAACAAACAAACAAACATTATTCTAATTCTACGAAAAAAGTAGTCATAAATGTGGAATTAGCAGTGCGTATTTCAGGAACGGCATATTTTGCATCTGCGTGAAGACATGCAGGCCTCTGAAAATCTTATAACATTTTCCTTACTTCCTTTGGAAAGTCGACGATTTCAAATTGTTTAGAGACATCCGGCATCCAACCCATCAATAGCGTAAATAATGCCGCCAACGACATGGTGATGCTATAAAACAACGGCTTGTTTTCCATCAAACTCTCCATAAACGGACGTCCCTACGAAAACAACAACAACAACAACAACAATAAAGAAGGGTAACCGAACCAAGCCATAATAGGTTAAAGGTGTGTGTTTGGCATACAAGTGTGACCATACCCTGTAATTAACAGCAAATGTAGCAACCTGCATAGCCATTGATATAATATAAACGACACTGTTTATAAGACTCGGTTCGAATTTCTTTTCCAAATCCACGTCGCCTTCCCTACAGACCAAAAATGATTTTTAAAAAAGAAATATGGATAAAGGAGATGAAATTCTATTTTGTGATACCAATATAAAATCAAATGTTTTGATGACTCACCTTCTTGGTGCTATTTTGTAAGCTTCATTCACAACAAACACGAGAGATACAAAATGGATAGCAAATTGACTTAGGACAGTCAAGATGGTGTATAGATTGAAAATGTTTGGTAGTGGACGTTCCTTCGAAAGTGTTGTTAATGGCTGTAAAATAAAATGAAGCAGGATGACGAACAGTGTCCGGACACTTATGACCATCATTTCGTAAATTCAAATTTATAGACAATTGTTCGTAAAAATGTCTCGTTCATCCAGGAACATTCTACAAGAATGCTTAAGTGGATGATAAAATATCAAATATATCGACTGACACATAACGTGATTGGTTGAATTCAACAAACTCTACACATTTGATTCGATAAATTTGATCGTGTATCGCCCAGTTCACGATAGGCCTCGGTCACATTACATCACATCAGGAGGCCTTGTTCACATTAGGTCAAAGTATTATGATTTGTTATCTATAGCAATAAGTTGGAAAGAGTAAAACATAGCAATTCTAGAAATGAGCTGTTCATGACGACATTAGTAATGTAATTGTAGGTACTGTAACTCATAGGTACTAACAATCACATTTGAAATAAGTTGAAACATGTTATGAAATATATACACATACTTTCGATCGAGAAATAAAGAGAAAACAGCCAGCCAAAAGAATCCCTTGTAGTGTTGCTTGCCTGAAAAGAAAAAAACAAAAAAAACCACGAAAATAACAGAAACACGTGCCTGAAAACTCGTGGCCAATTGGATACAATAACGATTTCTTTTGTCATTCACAACGAATGTTATATAAATGCCCAGAGAAGTCTATGTATTCCCCATCCAAGAAATAGCTTTTGAATTATGGGGGAAATGCAGTTGGATCTCGTTAAGTGGAATCGCATCTCCCGATATAAGTGGCAGAAGTTTTAACTGAAAATTGTACTCCTAGTAAGTAAGTAACAGGGAGTTTTAAGTCCTCGGGCTACCATCCGTAGTGGTTGGCTATTCTGTCCGCCGACTTGCAGCTAGGAAGTTGACTCACCGCCAGAGGTACGTATAGCATTGCTCTAACTTGCCCGAACGCCAGTGCACTCTTCCACTTTTTTTGCCTAACCCTAGATCCGCCGCTGAGTGGGACTTGATGAAAGGAAGAAAACAAATTCTTTAGTCAAGTATCTTCAAGAAATGAGCTTTACTATCATATTCCTGACTTCCCAGTGGGCTAAAGTCTCTGTGGAGGAGTGGTTTTTTTTTATTATTAAAACAGACAATATTGCTTGGCATTCCTATAGAAACACCCCTCCTCATAGACTATTATGCTTTATATGAAATGAGTACTTACCCATCGCTGAACTTTATACCATCCAAATATAAAACGCTTTGGCTGTAAGCCAATATTAACGCATTCAACGCTAAAATTTTAAACATCTGCAACGTCGTCACTAGCGTACAGCGCCCCTGTTTGATCACGTGACAGACTGAAAGAAACAAGAGAATTAGTTCTTAAGAGTTTTTTTGGATCAATTCACACAAAAACTAAACTCTCAGTAAATGAGAAAAAAAAACAACCAACACAATTCCTCTTTTAAGCGCCCCATGATGTTTGGTTTTATCCAATTCTTTTTCCTTGGTCACTTCTGATTTTCAAAATAGTTTCATCAGTGGCCTCCTTTTTTACGCGCTCCCTCTAATAAGAGCGCCTCTTGTGTCCCGCCCACCCCTCTCTCCATAAAAATCCAAAAATAAAAAGTGTCTGATCACATAAAAGAAGAAATACGGTAAACATCGGGGCGCACTCACCAGATTGGGGTGTACAATAACGAGATGTGAAAGGAGAGGCAATTGATGCATCACCAAGCTTCACTATTTGTGCCTGTTCTTTATCAATTTCATCCAACATCTCACGAAGTTTCGCCTAAAATAACATACCATTATTTACAAAATACTCATATTGAATGGTTCCAATCACAAACATTAGTGCAAAATCATCGTACCTTGAGGCCACCTTCATACTTAGTTCACACTTAGGGGGAAGAGGGATGGGTGGGTGGATTGTTCGTTCGTTGCTTGTTGTCGGTGGTTTGGAAAAAAAAGGGAGCGAAAGGGAATTTAAAGAAGAACAACTGCGAACACGGGAGGGCAATTTTATTTTATCGTAATATTCAAATGACCCTCTAAATGTGGAAACATTAAATCTTCTGTGGCATGATCATTAAAGGGGCTACGACATAAATCATATGATTGTTGTGTTTGTTTATTTTTTTACCGTCAGACATAATTGTTATCTCACTTGGTTCGAGTTGATTTTTGGTGCTGCACCATAAATCTTAAGATCACGTGATTCGTGTCGTAAGCCCCTTTCATGTATGGTATGGTGTGTACCAATAACTTTGAGAGCAACGTGTGAAAGTAAATTAAGTTTGCAGAGAAAGAAAAGAGTCAAATATTCGTAACGAGCGTTTTATATCAATGAATTAATGAAACTTTTTAAATTAATTTTCGGGTTATTTTGGGATAAATCACTCCTCGGTTTTTAGAAAAATTTCAAATCATTTCAAAATGTTGTTAAAATGTTGTTAAAATGTTGTTAAAAACTTGCCTGAGGAAAAAAAATGAGATTACTAATCCAAATAAAGGAACAAATAAATTTTTATCCACCTGTTGTTTTTCCAGTGCATGGCGTGCATTCTCCGCAGCGTCTCCTCTGTTGACAGCTCGCATTTTACCGGCCTTAGACATGTTTTTATTAGGCACACTGGTGGAGAGTTTACTTTTAGGATCGTTCGTTTGCTCTGCATCTTTTTTTTTCTTTCGTTTTTCTTTCAAAGGTTCCATTCTTTCATTAGTTCCTGGAAGTAATGCAGTACCTGGAAAAAATAAAATAAAATAATGTTATACTAGCACAAAAGGTATGCAAAGTCTGCGAACTTGCAACTCTCTTTTTGTATATTGAAGAGAAATATTTTGCTCCTGACATTATGGTAAGTACAAGACTTTTGCTTCTCAAAAACATACGGCTTGTTTACACGACGAATATATTTTCGAAAAAAGTGAGATGTTTGATACAAAACAAGTTCACATTGCATCATTTTTTGACAAACTGAAATGACTTTGGACACAATTATAACATTGGGTAAAAGTGTTTTTGACTATTCTGAAAACTGTTTTAATTATATCGAATTTTTACGAAAAGTTTTCAAAAACATTTTGAAGGTCCTGTTGTCTTGGTCCTGTCCTGTTCAAAACTTACTTAAAAAGGATTAGTTTATGGAATAAAAAAATTACTTAATTGACGTCAACGAAGAAAAAATATATCAATTTCTGTTATGAAAAAAGTTTCCACTCATAATTTATCTAATAGTTCACCTTCCAACAGGAACCCTTTAAACTTATATCCATCATAGGGGGGTAGTACTGAACATCAGAAGCATGCACGCAGTTATGAAATAATGAACAAGAACGAATTAATATATTTCAATGGGCACATACCAACATGAGCATGCTTCAAAGCTCCTACATCATTGGTACCATCACCACACATCAAAGTTACAAAACCCAATGCTTTAAATTCTTGAATAATCCACTCCTTAAATAAAGTATTAGAAAGTAAGTAAGTAAGTAAGTAAGTAAGTAAGTAACCAAGAGTTTCTGCCCACCAAATTGATGCTTGGTAGCTGACTTATCACCAGAGGTATGTATAGGATTGCTGTAACTTATGCTCAAAGGCTAGCATGGAGTCAGTCAATGGCTCCAAATAGGCTGATATGCTGCCTTTAAAGAGCATTGGAGTATCAATACACAACATGACCGAAACTCAAACACAGATCTCAGTGTTTGCAAACAAGGATACTATCCACTACACCATTTATGTGGATCCGAAATAATAAAAAAAGAATCCAACATAATCCAAAAATAAATCTTCAGTAAATTTTCATACATTTCATTCATTCATTCCCTTAAGTGAGTGTTAAGGAAGTTCAAATTTACCTTTTGCTTTGGAGCAACTCGAGCAAATACTCGACAATATACTAATACGTTTCGAAGTATACTGCGTAATTCCACACACGACTGCATATAAGCAAGACCCTGAAAAATCAACAATAACATGTGTTATTTGAACATGTACGATTCTGATATAATGATGCACTAGAGGACGACATTCATAAGACTAAAAGGCAAACGAAAGTGCTTTCTTAATGTGTATAAGCATCTCTTCCTCGTGTTTTTCCAAGTTATTCTATCATTCTCACTTCAAAATCAGACACACTGTTTAAATGTTAACATTTTTCTTTGGATTTAATAGTTAACAATTACAATAAATTCTCCAACCCATTATAAAGACTGGTGGTAGCCTTAAAAGCCTCGATAAGTCGGAGAAAAAAATGGATCAAAGTGACTATTTTTTGCAAGTGATTTTCCCAGACTTAAACTGCACCTCCCCCCAAGATAGTATTACATTAAGATCATGTATCACAAAATCGTATAAACATTTGACAGCTCTCTTACATCGCCTGACAAACAAAATCTGTATTCCTTAGTAAGCATTTTGATGTCAGTACCAACAGGAAACACTTCCGCATCATCAATTGTTCGCCAATTCCAGTGTTCCTCTGTTATGCTTTCTGTGGAGTCATCTACAAAGACATTGGAAGAACTGAGAGGTGCTGAACAATTTAAAACAACTTGAATGTCTAAAACTTTTCGAACAGAATTAAGGAAGAAGCACTCAACAGGTCTGGAAACAGTCTAAACAACAGGACCCAAGTATAACCGTGGCGCGTACGAAAAACTCAGTGCACTTCAAGAGTTGATACAAGAAATATCAATAAAACTTACTGCTGTGAATGTCCTCTTTAGATAGAATCAGTAATGTTTTTTCATTCATTCTTAAGGAGGTAGCCACGTGACACGCGGTTAAAGGGTTGTCACCAGTGATCATAATTACCTTAAAAGCAAAGTAATTAAATTAAAAGCTGGATAGTTGTAACACAGATTCCTTTAGTTCCAATCCTCACTTTCGATAAACACAATTTCCATTTTCCAAATAGTATTTTTAATATTTTTTCTCTTGAATTGGAATGCATAATGAGACAAAACAAGCAATACCCAGAAGGAAAGTAAGGATAATGCCGAATTTTTAAATATATAAAACTTATACTAAATTTTTGTTACAAAAACATTCCAATCCTTGTCTCTGATCTACGTTGTATACCCACTAAGGTATTAGCAAAACAATGTTATTGTATGAGGTCATTAATGTCATAAAGAAGTGGATAGACCTTTTCATAAATTACGTCACAACATGCATCGCCTTGTTTTCACCCAGAATATTAATGACGCTTGGGGTTGTTTGCAAAGAGAAACGATGTTTCACGTTGTTCTTTTATTACGCTTAAGTACGGAGTAATTATAAAGATTTGAAACGAGTTGATGGATGTTGTGACATAATTTATGAAAAGGTCTATTACTGATTCGATTATTATACAAACAAGATAGCAGAAAAACAACAAAAACAACAACAACAACAACAACAACAAAAAAACTCAGATAAATAGAAGATGAGCACTGAACACTCACATGATGAGAAGCTTGTTTGATTTCTGCAATAGTAGCCAGCGAATCTAGTTTTAATGGACTGGACAATACAATGAAGCCATCGAAAACTAGGTCTGATTCAACATCTTCACGTGTCATGTCACGTATCTGAAATACAAACATCAGTTCACACTGTAGATTCGAATATGGATAGAAGACAGTGTAATACTATATCAATGTCAACATCAGTTTTTATACACAAATGTTGCAGAAGGAAATCAAAGACAGATAGAAAACAAGCAGGGAAGAAACAAATATTGCTTAAAATTTATCATCCGAAACACAGAACAATGAAATGAACTTGAGCAGCTTAAGTATATTTCCTATTGAAGCTTTTAACGATGCAGAAACCTAAAAATCACAGAGCAGCTCTATGAACAAATCAAATAGTGGTCAAAGATAGTGCAGCTTCTGAACTCAGGACTATAATTTCGACTATAATTGATGAATGCCCTTGATGAAAAATCAGAAAAAATTAATTTTGATCTAAAATGGTGAAAAACATACTCTGAATAGGGGTGAAATGTTAAAATGCCCTTTTTTGACAGAACAGTGCCCCTCAATGCGCCTTCTTATGTACCCAGTGGACAAAAACCTTCAAAAAGGCTATGAGGAGGGGTGTTTTCTATAGGACTGGCAAGCAATATTGCCTGCTGTTTCAATAAAAAAACACTTTTCCACAGAGACTTTTTGATGATTTTGCCCACTGGGTATAACTGAATGCATGCCCCAGTTCACATAAGGTAAAGTTGTTAATACCTCTTTGGGAGATAACTCACTACCAAGATCTTTATGGCCGAGTGCCATGATTCGTCCTCCATTACAGGAAAGCTCTTTTTGAAGGGAATCATAAAAATCTGGAACTTCCACAAACTAAAACCGAAAACTTGTAAACATAAGAATACTTAAAAAAACATTCAGAATTTAAAGAACCTCATGGTCTGAGAAACAAACCCAGGTTTTCTGACAAACAAGTTTTTCATTAATTATTTTCATTATTATCAGCTTTTGCCTGTTTCTAATCATAATAACTGTCTTTCTTTTGCATAAAAGTAGTGCACAAAAAATCTTTTTTTATGCAGCGAAAATGCCCTACCAAACGAAATTACGTTATTTAAGATAAAGTCTATTTAAGCCTTCAACACCTTAAATTTCGAGTAAAAAAAAACGGAACATGAAATCTTTCGAAGGTCGTTTTTTCAGATGTAATGTTTAGTCAAAAGAAAAATTGTAGTCAAAGAAAAAAACAATATGCCTGATAGAAAGAAATTCCCTACCATCTTCCTTAAAGTCTCTGGTGCACCTTTCACCGCTGCTATGTGATATGTTGAGGACGAGTCTGCAGAATGTATGGAAGAAATAACTGACATTCTTTTCAATGCACTTGTAAAGTGAAAACGATGCAATATCTTTACAGACTGTCTCATCCCTTTCTTCGCCATACAGACATCTCCTTTTGTCAATGTCCAATCAATAGCTTTCAAAGCAATTTTTTCCATAGGATCACCAACTAATGTATCGTCTAAGTAGGTTAGAGAATGACAGCATGCAAGAACACGCACTGTTGATACTGGTATTTCACTGATGGGTTGAATTGTATGTGAACCACTGAAAAAAAAATATAGTGAACGTCTTTTAAACTTGCTTGCTTCCATGACGGGAGGTCAAGGTACAAAACTTGGTCAAATCATGCCAGCCACTCTAACAGTGTGAAACAATCCACTCAGCTTAAGAACAAAATTAATGTCTAGCTGAGCAGTTGAAGCAGACATGCACATTCTGTAGCCCAAATAAGTGCCTTAAATGCACTAGAACTTCCTACCCAGGAGATAAAAGTTCTATCAGAACCGAAGAGGCTATCCTGGGTAAGCATTAATAAATAATAATAAATTATATTTCTGATTTAATGGCAAAAATATCTTATACGCAAAGGCAATACCCAACTCAGCTGACCCTCGTCAGATATTACTTGCCTTGACGAAATAAATTTTGATATTGTATCCAATGTTGCTTTGTTGAATATCCACCTATAATTTTCCAGAAATATTGATACTTACTTTATTCCAGCAACACCTTCAACAACTAAATCATCGCTAGTTAATGTACCAGTTTTGTCGAAGCAACAAACATCCACTTTGCCAGCAAATGGAATTCGGAACGGTTCTGTACAAAATATACCTGAAAAAAAAAAGAAAATCTCTGTCAATTTCCAAATAACCCAGTAGCTGATTTTGAAACCATCACTCACTCCTGCTCAACAACACAATCCAAACTTAATTTTGAGCCAAAAGAGAGGTGTTAAACCTATATTTTATTATAAGATTAAACCATTAAAGCCTTTCACCTTTTTGATCCTTCATTAAAAACATGCTGACGTACTTACCTAACTTTGATAAGGCCATCAATGATGAGTTAACAGCAAGTGATAATTCAATAGGGAGCTCTGGCGGTACAACTGACGTAAGTATTAGTGTACATTCCAAAAATAATTTGTACCTGTTACGTTTCGGGTTTTCCGTTCCTGCAATAAAATAGTCAAATTAAAAATGTCAAAATGGAAACCTTTTGCGACACACTGACAAGAGATTAAAAATGCCGAACTATTTAGAAGTAACAGAAAAAAGATAAAACCTTTTATCCAAACATAGCTGGAAGCAGCAATGGCAAATACCAGTAGGAACATAATAAACATGAACGTCTCCATATTATTAGCGGTGACTCTTTTTACTCCATATAATATGGTTTTCAGAAGCTTACCCTGAATTAAAAAGAAGGAAAAAGATTCCTACGATGAAACAAAACAAACCAGATATTTTTTGCATGTAAATAAATAGTATTCAAGTTTCATGAAAAGTGGCGCAAAAGAAGAGGTACAACAGATGGGATTTTCATTTTAAAGATTTTTCAGATAGGATACTGACTGTTCTGTTCTGAGTCATAGAGAGCACAATAGTAAAGGTCGAGCATGCAATTATTTCAAATAGTGGAAACAAGCTCTTAAGAATTTGACATTCGATTCATTAAATTATCGAATTCTTCAAAAGTCCGATTTTATATTCATTGAAGATGTTCAATCATTTTTAGGAGAAGGATTTTAATAATCATGTTTTCTTAGTTTGAAGTTTGAACATGACATTGCTCAGAAAGTTTTATTAATTCTTCATTTACATTCGAAGCTACCACTTTTAGCGAGAAGTATCAGCCTGCAATAACTGGTTACTGACTGGCCATCAAATTTGCCCATTTCCTGTAATAACTCTTTTCATAATACCATCCAGGTGATAATATGTTTTATTGACTTTGCAATAGGTTTTATATGATTGACATCAGTTCTTTGCGACAGCATGTCAATCCATTTTATTTACTGAAAACAATGACAATTTATCTCAACATATTTGTTGAGAATGTCCGTTTTTCTTTTCGTTTCAGATCAAATGATATAGTTAATTCACACCAACGGTTGAAGGATAAAAACTTGATTAGTAAAACAAAAATAAAAAAAAATTGATCTCAACCTGAGATGTGGAAAAACCAGTTTTCAGGACATATGCAACACAACCATTGTCAGGTGCTGTAAAACAAAATATTAATGAAATTTTTAGCTAGATTTGAATAACAGATTTTCAATAAAAAATATTAAATTCCATTATGAATAAAAACTCTTCTCAGGATTAATACTACTCACATTTTAAACCTGCTGTTGTTTTCGCTGGTGGAGTGTGATTGACGATTTTGGTTCCGCCACTGAGAATGTGGAGTTTTCGGTGCTGTTCGATATTCAATACTTCATTTCCTGGCGATGTTTCTATTGACTCCTATGATAAGAATTGAATGATAGGAAGACAGTGACTTACATAGTATGTGGGGATATCAAAAAAAAAAAGACCTATAATTTTAGATTTCTCTAACTTACACTGTGTAAAGTATTCTTTGCTCAAGACTAAGAGTCTAACAAGTCCAACAAGATACGATCATAAAACTAAGTCCCTTATTTTCATTTGAAAAAATGAGGCAATATGTTCTCGTTAATCCATACAGAAATTACACTGATTTACAGCAAACTAGTGATGATTGGATCTTGTTAGACATATCTAATAGCGAACAGTTGCTTCTGCCAAGCGTTTAAATGTCAGGTCAGATATTTTCTACCAAGGGATCCCAAGAGAACCATTTTTGCAATACCAAATGAATCAATAGGTCTTTCCATAAATTACTTTGGCAGAGCAGGTTTGGCCTCATTTCCAAGCTGAGTAATAATAACGATTATTTTGTTTACTAAAACAAAATCATACTTCTCGCTCAAGTATGTAATAATCCTTAAGATAAGGTGAAAGCAGTAATTTATGGATAATACATGAATAAAAAGAGGACTGAATACAACACCTTCATTTGTGGAACAGCTTCACCAGTTAACATTGATTCATCAACAATACAAGAGCCCCGTAGTAGAACCATATCACAAGGTAACATAACATCACTTTTCGATCGCACTAATACAAGATGAAAGTAGACACACATTTTTCGAAAAGTACAAAATCAATAAACAACAATAATCAGAAGTGCTTACTGCAAGAACTTCCCTCCCCCAAAATATATGCAATTTAAAGTGTTCAGGTGAAAGTGACTTTTTAGTAGTGGAGATGTTTTTATACAAGTTTACACGTGTAAAATAACTGACTTAAAACAAATGGCCGTTGTTTTTTATAATAGTACAAAGTTGTCAATTAAGAGAAATAAAATCTTTATAAAAACTTAAAAACCTTTTACCGATTGAACATATATCACCAGGAAGCAATTCATCGGTGCTTATAGGTCGCCATTTCCGATATCTATAAACCTGAAAAAAATTATTTCAATTCCATATACTTTATTTTAACTTGAGTACGTTTAACACCCCAAATGTATAAGATGTATATATGTATAAGACACTATTTTTGTCGCAACCATTCCAGAAGTTCATTTCATGATAAAAATATAATTACAT
This sequence comes from Turritopsis rubra, assembly GCA_039566895.2. Lineage (NCBI taxonomy): Eukaryota > Metazoa > Cnidaria > Hydrozoa > Anthoathecata > Oceaniidae > Turritopsis > Turritopsis rubra. The sequence continues at coordinate 11,072,904 of CM077623.1, read as the reverse complement.
AAAGGATTCAGTTAGTTTGAAAAAAAAGAGTTTGAAGAATTTTTATATGAAATCCGAGACCATTTCCTTAAGGCAACATGATAAGAGATCATTGTGTGTAGGATTATAGCTAATCACCAACCTGTATGTTGTGTACCTTGCTACCCATGTTCCTAATCTCTCGCATATTTCGTTGTTGCTACAAAATATACATATCACAGGTATAGAAAAATTCTTTACAAATTCAAACAGTACATGTGAAGAAAAAGAATTGGTAATGGCCAAGAATCTTTCACAAAAAAACATTGTTGGCTTTTGCTATCCTCCACAGAATCTTTGAAACTTAGTTCTCACTTTGCCTTTGTCAGTGAACAATGAACACTTGAAGTATTACCTGGTGTACTAGAGTAGCCTCAAATGTGACCAACATAAACAATGTAAACAGGGAATAATACCAATATTCATCTAGGCACCAAAGGCCAACACAGAATACTTGAAAAACAAAGAAAGGAGCGGTTGCACGTTCTTTGAATAGGTCCATGAAGTCTGGAACGTTCATTTCAATTCTAATGGAAAATTATGCAAATTTCTATTACTACAAAGGCCATATCAGCAAAATCTTACACTCGTTAATATAAAGGAAATTAAGAAAATGAAAGGTATTATTTTGAGTCTATAAGAATTTAAGCAATGTCTATTGATGTTGACTTTTGTTGACAAAGAAACTTCCTTGGTCATACTTGTGACCAAGTTGTTGAGAGTAAAAATTTACTAAGCATGTGTCTGTGTCTTTGTTTAAAAAAATACATAGCAATGCTGCCATAATTTACAGCAAAACTACTGAGGAACACATCAATAGCAACAAGGAGCTGTTCAAGCAATTTATCAAATACCTAAAAACTCAATCTACATACAGAATGGAATGTTCTTTCATAATGTATTCTCATATCTATCGTACATTTTCCAATTCAACAAGAAACAATAAAATTCAGTTGATACGAAAAAATTCACAAACAGTTCTGATTTTACAGCATTTTGCAGTGTTCTGTTTTTATAAGAAACTTGAACTTGAACATGAATGGAATATTTTCTGTAATATTTGTGCATATTTTGTTTACATCAAGAACAGCTTACATAGTCAACTAATTCAGCGAGGGATCTAGAAGTATATCAAAATTTGTGGAGGAGAATGTTAGCTATTTAAAAGCATAAAAGCAAAATTAGCCCATTGGTGATACAGACTGAAAAAAGAATTTATGTTAATGTGCTCCCCCACAATTTTTGACACACCTCTGGATGTGCAACTACAATTTGCTATTTTGTTTTTGTTTTTGAGATTATACTATTTTGGAAAATGTTTTTCTTCTGGTGTGAAGCATTAAATCAAGGCAAAAAACATAGGAAGAATCTCCTGCAAGGATACAACATTCGACACTTCACGAAATGATTTTTTTTAACGAAAAGCTGAAGTTTCTGTATTTTTGGTGCAAAAAAAGTTTACTGAAAATAATTGATCAAGACCAGGTATTATTTTGAGTTAATGAAAAAAATTTAACTTGTTTTCCCAGACACAAATAAAAGATGTTGAAGCACAGAACCTGTGAGGCCAGCTGTTTCATAATCAACGTAATTAAATGGTTTTAAAACAAATTAAAAACACTGCAACAAAATCCTGCACATCAAAACACTTATTTAAATTAGTTAAAAAAAGTGAATTTCGTGAAAGAAATAATTCCAATGTCTCACTCCTTTATTCACTTTTACCTGTTGGCACCATATCTTCTCTGAACTATTTCAACATCTTGCTCCTCTTGGAAACCCTTGCTATTTTGGTAGTATGAGAATAGCTCATTCACTGGATATGTAGTCGGAAGAAACGTTTTTTTCTCTTCAAAGTCGTAGTAATAGTGAAGTTTTTGAAACATAAAGGATATTATGGTTGTGTCTTTCTCATCCTGAAAAAGAAAATTTTCCTTGGTTGGCATCATTAATGGGATTAGGTACAACATTCCTAATATCATTTATTTTGAAAATAATTTCTTAATGACCCCTCATTTCAAAACTAGTAGTGAAAGTTTCAAAAAAACAACAGAAAAGCATTATTCATATGTCTTCAAAAAAAACAAAGGTCTACCTTAGAGTGGATTAGCTTCACAAGTTCAGGATATCCATTGTTTGGAGTTGGAACAACTTTGACTAAATCAGCATGACGAATGTCTTTGACCTGAAAAAAATTGAATAATATCTTTATACAGCCAAACGTTTGCCTGATGTAATACAAATAATTCAAATGGGACAAAAATAAGGTAATAAAAATTCTCTGGTTTATAGGTGAAAGATCCCATGGAATAATAGACAAATGCAACAATATCCAAAAAATTGCTTGGTCATTCATTATTATGGATTATATAAATTATAAATTATATAAATTATTATATAAGGATATTCATAGGTCTTTCTTTGAGGATGATATTTTATTTTGAAAAATTGTCCAAAAACATTATTATTTTTCCTTCACTTAACATCATATGGTCGGAAAGCCAATTAAATCTCCTAAAAATAATGCAATTTACAGAATTAAAAAAATGTTTTTTACATTTCGACATTCTGTCTCAAAATTGCTGATCGAATAAACTTGGTAATAACATCATCTCATTTATCACACTTTGGCTACAAAACGGTATGCGGTTGATTTTTGGAAATAATGTAGGTACTTCTTTTTATTTATACTTTTCAGAAATTTGTGGGCTGGAAGCATTTGTAATGAAAAAATTATCGAAATTTAGCTACCAGTCCCCTATTTCAAATTTAAACTAGAAGCCCTTAGGCTTGAACAATTTTCGCTAAAGTCATGGAGAGAAATCGATGGAGTTCAAACAACTTTGACCATGTTTCTCTGATCTCTTACGGAAGTACTAATGAAATGAAATTTGTACTTATTGACAAAGCCTTAACACAAGTTTTCACCATAAATGCAAGAATGGTCTATTCATCTGATCAAACCAAAAACAAAATGTGGAAAATGATTTTTGGAATGGAATGTTTCGGAGAATATTAGCAAATAAAAACTCAGTGATTAAATGCTGTTTTGATAATAAAACACTTCCAAAAATCGTAGTTGAAGTTTCCAACTGGGTTTTTTGGAAAGCACCCTTGCCCTCCCAACAGTGTAGAAGTAAGACTGGCAGCTTAAAGATGCTGCGGAAATAAAGGAGTCCCTTTTAACTCATTTTTTCATATAAAACATGCAAAAGATTTCCACAACTTTGTCCTGAAATAGTCATTTTGAATCACAAAAGTTCTAACCTCAAAATCATCTATGTACCAGGGGTTGACAAATACTTTTTCACACTAGTACGTCAGTATAATTTGAATTATTTTTAGCCGTACGTAAGATGTACTCGAACTTCACAACCACTGTACGTCTTAGCGACATTGTATATAGCAGTTGATATTTTAGAAACCTTCATATAAAGTATGGCACCTATAGGAAACAAAAAGTTTCCTCTACCATGTTCCGTTACAATGCAGCTTGCAGTAGGAACGAAGGCGGGGTCATTCCATACTTTATATATAATAACAAAGATTTGATCTTTGAATTCATTCATTTCTTCAATAATTTTTATCAACAAGTGGGATGGATTTATACCTTTAGATTTTTTGTTTATTCAAGAATATTATCATACAATTTAAACGAGACTTGACGTACATAATTTGATAAATGTAGTGTACGTTTAAATTCTAAACCGAAACTAGACATACTTCAATAGGCAACAAGTAACGTACATTGCCATACAACTTTAAAGTGATGAGTGTACTTGAGCAGTAAGCAGCCGTACCTCACGTGCTCACGTCACAATTTGTCAAACCCTGCTTTTAATATACCAACTCTGAACAGTGGTCAACTTCCAATATTTCAGAAGTTCCCACCTTGTATCCTCTGCATGCATTTTTTGACACTGAAATACACAGCAAAAAGTTTGTGCTATTCTTGTTGTTATTTGTGACACATATCTTTAATTATTTTGCCCAAACACGTCTTTTTGACTTTCATTTTCCCCCAATACATCAATCTAGCTACCACATCATCATCATCATTTTTTATGATCAACATATTAGCTATCTTTCGAGTGTTGATTTCAAAAAGATCAGTATTTCGGCTCTTCGAGAACAAAATGTTCTTATGATTACATTAACATTACAAGACTATGTAGTAAAAGAACAAAAGTTTTGATAGAAATAAAAACGTTTCAACTGAATTGTTTTGCAAAAAAGCTTTGTTTCTTCGTGGCTTTTTCTGGTGAATGATTTTTGTTTTGGTGACTTAATTTTTAAAGATTTTTAAAGAATAGAATCCCAAGTTCTCATATTAAAATTGCTGTTTTAAAGAATGTTCCAGTGGGACACTGTTTGTTGTAGAGAAGACTGGCTGTTGTAAAAACAGGAAGAATTCGCATCCTGAGATGAGAAGTGACACAACAGCCGACCAAATGCATGTCATTTAGAACAATATGAACAAATAGCATATCAATATCTTGAAAATGATGACAGAAATTTCTTTAAAATCCATCATGACATAATGACTTTCACAACAACAAAAATGCATATTAAAGAAACCGAGGCCTTGAAAAGCTATATATTATATTCTGAAACGGAAATTTATTTGCAGTTATCAAAAAACATACTTTATTAATCAATCTTTAATAACAACTTAATTAAAATATCATTCTTACCTTACTAGATGTCAAACGAGCCCTGATATGCACTGACCAATGACAGGTCAAACAAACTAGTACTTGCAAAACTCCAATAGCAGCCAAAATAATGCATCCTATTTCAAAGTATTCGAACATGCCAAATACAAAAATCCATGATGGAAAGAATGTTCCATACAATATTAAAAACGGCAAAGCGTAACCATGAAAAATCAAGGGACTAGTTTTAAACAGTTGAACAGACTTTACTTCGTCACTGAGCGGTGCTCCTTCCGCCATTTTTCTTAAGAACATAATAATTTATGTTTTCTTGTACAACTACCACGAAATTGTGGTTACCGACATGCGAAGCATACAACTATCAGAGGGTACTGAAACGTGGTGTTAAAATACCCCCATTCCTGTCCCCACGTGATTCTCCAGGTTTGCCCTGTGTGCTCAATAAACGCTGTGTCTGCTACATGGCCGAAAGTTCCTATTTTTACTTTTAACAAGGTGACCACTCCTATAAGCTAAAAACTCCTCAATTTCTGTCTTCCTCTAAATTCTCCTAAAATCTCCTAGTTAGTAGCTATATTATAACTCTTGAAATTTTAGAATTCACCTAAAAACTCCTAAACTCTTTTTAAGATGTCTCATTTTTTTCCAGTCGTATCAATAAAAACGTTTATATATGATATGACATTTAGGGGAACGAACACAATTTCTCCCAAAATATGGAAAAATCCCCTAAAATCTCCTAGCTAAACCTAATTGTTCACATTTAAATTTGAGTGTTTTTTAAGCAGCTGACAGTTGTTAGAATAGTACATCTCCTTCCTCTTCTGATGTTTTTAAAAAAAAATGAAGCTGCCTTATATGACAAGAAATAATGCTGAACTTTATTATTAGGGAGCATACTACTTTAAAAAAAACTAAATATCTGGTTGTTTACAAATCAAGGGAATTGCAATGAATTACCGGACAGGATAGAACGGTTCGTTCGACTTGGAGAATTCTCCCTATTTGAGTGACTGTTTTCTCGATTAGAGCAGGGAAAAATCTGTCTATATATATATATATATATATAGACAGGATATATATATACAATGTGGCCGCCAGTTTTTTTTATTCTTGTAACCGTTTGGTGAAGTCATGGAATAAAGTGAATTTCACTAATTTTTAGCTGTCTGTTCTATATATACAATGAAAATAGATATTTCAAAAAAAAAATTTTTTTCTATGAAACTCCTTTATTTTCGTTTAATCGTCTTTCTTGTATAAAAACAAGGCAGAATTTGTCATAGTGGTTTGGAACAGGGATGGAGTGTTCAAAATCAGTAAAAAGCTTTTAAAATCTCTTGTCATATTTGCAGGACACACAGGTTTTAATCGGGCATATATATATACACACACACACACACACACACACACACACACACACACACACACACACACACACACACACACACACACACACACACACACACACACACACACACACACACACACACACACACACACACACACACACACACACACACACACACACACACACACACACACACACACACACACACACACACACACACACACACACACACACACACACACACACACACACACACACACACACACACACACACACACACACACACACACACACACACACACACACACACACACACACACACATGTGTCAATGTGGCCCGCCAGTTTTTTGTATTGTCGTAACCGTTTGGTGAAGTCATGGAATAAAGTGAATTTCATTTTTTATTTTTCAGGAAAAACAAAGATGTTATTTTACTCTTTTTTCAAATCCTTGGTTGGTAAGGAAGTCATTGTAGAATTAAAAAATGATTTAAGCATATCTGGTGTTTTAGACTCTGTTGACCAATACCTGAATATAAAACTAACAGATATAAGTGTCACTGATCCTGAAAGGTATCCACATATGATGTCTGTAAAGAATTGTTTTTTACGTGGTTCTGTGGTTCGTTATGTGCAACTTCCTCCTGAGGATATAGATGTGTCTTTGCTTCAAGATGCTGCACGAAAAGAGGCAGAACAGCAAAAGAAGCAGAAAGATGCCAAGGATAAAGAGTAAAATCAAAATACTTGGTCTACGTTGGGTTTTTTATTTATGCATAAGTTGTTTTCCCGTGAAAGACGATTGCAAAAGATATGTACTCAGAAAGCAACGTTGATTGATGAACATACAAAAAAACCAAAAAAAACCAGACATGATACATTGTAAATTTGTTGTTCTCATGATAAGAATTTTTCAGTTCCAATGTTATTGTTCTTCTAAGCCTGTTACGACTGGTTTATCTTAAGTTATATATTATTTTGCTTCTCTTTCCAAAATCTGAAGAAGATATTATGATTCCTATTTTTTACTATGTTTTGATATTATATGTATACCAAATCGAGGTTGTGTTCAAAATTAATGACTGTTGAGTTGATGGTCTATTTATATTCTTGATAAACCAAATTTGTCAATTTTGTTTTGCTGATTAATATATGCTGACAAATTCATAATTTGCAGAAGAAAAAAGATGTTTTTCTTTTTGTGTTTTCTATACTTCAACTTTGAAACTTTAACAATTCGATTTCTGCTTTTTAGTAAAGATAATTTTGATAACATGGAAGAGAACCCATTTGATGAAATTGAAGGTGGTAATTTCATTGTTATGGAAAAAGCAAAAGAACAAGAAGTCAACTCATCTGATGATGTGTCAGAAACTACACAAACTAACGAAACACCTAAAGACAAAGATAAAACAGCTCAGTTACGGTTGGCTCCACCTCCAACCCTTACCAGAGAATTGTCTTCAGTTCGTACAATGATTGTGAAAAAGTTTCCTTTAATACCTAAACAAGAGTATAATAAAGGTTCATATCAATTGTACAACAACATGATCAAGAGCAAGGCTACACAAATGTAAGTATTTTGTAAAAATGTGTGTTTTGGTAGATTAGTAAGAATAGAGTGAAGTTTGTTTCATTCTAAATTAAAGATCTTCAATCGTCACTTTGTACAATTCTTTTGGTGTTTTTTCTCTGCCCATTCCACTGCTTTTTTGGTTTCAATAAACTTGTACTGGACTGGGATCTCTAGTCCGTATATTGCTCCACGATCGATATGTTTTTGAATCACTTTGCATTTGATGGTGCAGTTTGGGATGGTCAGAAAGAGATGAAAAAAACATAAAGAACACCAATTTTCTCCTTAATTTGAGACTAATATTAAATTTGAGTGGCATTTCTATAAATTCTAATGTACCAATAGTATCCCCTTTAAAAGAGATTCCGCTGTATTAAATTCCATAGGTACGATCTAGCTAAAGACAGTTTTGACAAGCGACACTATGAAACCTGTCTATCGTACCTTCACAAAGCGTTAATCATGGAACCAAATGATATCAAACATTACTCTCTACGTGGAGACACTTATCTGCAGTTGTGCGATTTCAAATCTGCCATTTTAAATTTCAAGCATGCCTGCATTTTGGATCCAGAAAATGAAGAGTATTTTACCAGGCTGGCATTGCTTTACTATTTGCAAGGCCAGTGTTATTATGATGAAGAATTATATTTGGATGCATTGGAGTTTTTCTCTAGAGCTGCTGAAATGAGGCCTGAAAATTCTGGATATCATGCTAGAAGGTATTCTTCAACAACAAGTGTCTAAACTTATTTATCATTTTCTGACAAACCAATTCTGCTGCTATTATTGCTAAAAGGATTTTCTAGTCAAACCAAGGTTTCTGCTAGCTGATCCCATCTACTATCCATTTGAGTCTGTCCTTTTTACTGTTTTCGTTTTAGCCATTTCTTTCATGAGGTTAGAACAATAATAAACTTCTTTTGATGGAGAAAATGTTATTCTTTCCCAATTTTTTAAGCTACACTATTTCTACAACTATGGACGTCCTTATTTTTAGGTTGCTAAATTTCGAATTCATTGTTTCCTGAAGTCTAGTCACTACCTAAAATGTCCCTTTTGGCTAAATGTGTAATAGTTGTGACTGCTTTTCCACAGCTAATAAATCAGTTGTTTATAAATAGTTGAGATAATCAATATTATTATGCTTGTTTCCCTAACCTTTCAGCATTGCCTGTCTAGCCGCTTTAAAAAGACACAAAGAATGCCTTGACTTGATTAACAGGAGACTGGATGTCGACATGGATAACCCAGATCTATTCATCATGAGAGCAAGACTTCATCTTTTGTTTAATAATGTAAGTAGCATTAAGCAAGAACATTTTGAAAGCAGTATTTGATTTGAATTGGTAGCATTTACTTAACTAAATGTATTTCCTAAATGACTGAATAAACGTGCATGGCCAACTAAAAACCCATCTCGGAATAAAGGGTGTGGTGCCCAGGGTGTGACACGTGACAATTAATAAACACTCGTTAAAATAAGGAGATTTTCTAATACACTCTCTATTATATTCTCTATTTTGATTATTGGTCAGCGGCGTAAGCACTCTGAGTATTAAAATCCTCGTCATTTATTTGCGGACAGTTTGAACCGGACAGTTTGTTGCTGATTATCAAATTAGGGTTTAGATGGCCGCATTAACATCGCATGAATTATTGACCATGCGTTATTTATCAAAAGACCTCTGAATTTCTATTTAAACACCCCGTTATCAAGTTTCGCCTTATTTCTATGTATACATCCGGTTTATTAATTAAATATCTTACATGTAGTAATATACCATCACAAATTCCATGCATTTTTTCACGAAGTTCTATCAAGTTATTATTAAATTCTACCCTTATGTGGCTGTGGCTTATGTGGTTGTAAATGAATATTTTTTCAAATAAACTCCCATGCTCGAAGAAAAGGCCGCGGTAAAAGTGTTTTATTTTTTTCAAAAATATTTGATTTGCTAATAAACGCCCAAGATATTAAATGGTCATTTACGGTATTGAGAAACTCCATAATGAAGCATAAAATCCTGTACTTTCAGATCATGTAAAAGATCTCACATGGCATTTACTTATTTTATTCATTATTGATATTTCTGTGGTAACCATGAAATGGGAGCATATTATAAATACCTTAAATTTTATGGCAGTGCTAAAAGTTGGACAATGTCTATCCTAATCTTTGCTGCTTAAAAATATGCTTCAATTTTCATAGGTTTCAAAAGTTTTTTCGTATCCCACATGTTAACCTTTATGTCAATGAAATAAGTTACACTATGGTGTTTGGAGGGATAGAAAGTATTTTCGATATAAGTAATTATAAGTTTTGATTTGTGTATAAGAGACACTGTAGTTCAAAAGAAACTTGATGTGCTCAGGAATAATTGTTGTCATGAACACACAAAAGAAAAGTTTTGTCTATGATTAAAGTTACATTATTGATTCTGTAATGTTTGAATGTGCTGTGTGAATGAAATACAGGGAAGCCAAAAGTTGGAGCTGGATTTCTCATAATCCTATTAAATACCCCTTCATATTTACTCCAAGTAAATTTTTAACCGTCAAAGTTTTACATAAATTAGATATTAGAAGATTAGAAGTATGACATTTCATCGGCTTACAACAGAAGGAGAGGGTGCACCACCACCCACTCCCACCTCTCCTGCACCCCTCTGTATGGGCCTCTGAAAACTATAATTTAGCAAAATCAATTAACATGTGTATACACACCAAATCTAAGTATCTTTTGTGAACGTATAAAGTTCCTTTTGTACTGTTTTATAAGCCCTTTACATACCTGTGTATCCCTAAGAAGTCAACAATGTGAAAAGCTTGTTTTTTTTTATAGCCAGTATTATCATACTTCGATGTACAAAGAGTGTTAGATTTGGATCCAAACAACTCAGAAGCTGATTTCATGCAGATACATCTGGAAAACAATGCTGAAGTTTTCAAAGAAAAGGTGTTTCATCATTAATCATTATTTACTTTGTGTGTGTTAAAGCATCTTGCTGATCCACTCGTCCACACTATAGAAGGAAAAGTTAGAAAAGCCTATCACTAGATGCTGACAAAGAATAGTTTTCATGTTTTGTTATTTTTGTTATTCTTTGTTTCAGGCCATCAAACTTGACATGAGTGGGGAAACAAAGGATGCCATTATAAAGATATCACATGCTATAGATACTAATCCATCCATCTCTGAATACCATGTGTTACGGTAAGCGATGCAGACTTGGAAGTAAATGGTAACAACATTATTTGGAATATAAGCTTTAAAATACTGCATTGATTCTTCCCAAAATAATGAACTTGCTGAAGAAAGGATGTCATTAATTTCTTTATGCTTAATTACTTTTTAGTAATTGTGCATTAGAAGTCTCAACTTGCCACCTTTCAGAATGATTTGTTGAATCATAAAGTTTGAAATTTAGAGAATTGTACATATTCATACTGATTTGAAAATGTGGCGCTGTAAGAATTATTTCAACTTGTTTTCAATAGTGCTGCTATGCATCGTCGAAATGCTGACTATAATGCTGCCTGTGGATGATTTACTATATGTAATGAGCAAAAGTGACCATGAATCAAATGTTGAACTTTTCATGAAAGCTCAAAAACAACTTCTGTTAACATTCAATGATTTCGCGGTTGACTGTTTCAAGTAAGTTCTCAATTACATCTAATCTGTTGAATTCACATGCAAGTCCATTCAGGATGTCATTGAGTATAGATCGTTCTGGAGCTTATGGTTACTTGCTGGATTTTCACTTGGTTATCTTTTTTTTGCTGCATAAATTGTTTCACAGTAATTATTCAGTTTATACAATAAGAATATATTTTAATTAACAACAAATCGCTAAGGGACAATTTCAAGTTATTTCTAATACAGAAACAAGGTCTGTAGTGACAACTAAGTCGCAATACGACATAAACATGAATTTGGAAAAGGGCTATTGAGAGTTAGGCACACATTGTTTTTATTCCTTATATTTCTTCCTTTCTTATTTTTATGCTGCAGTAAAGGCTTTTATGATGAAGCAATACTGTTGCTGGAAAGAGCAATCAAAGGTGAAAAGCAAGATAGAGTCCTGTACACAAACAGAGGAGGTAATGCAATTAAGAATAAAGCATCCGATTTTGTTTAACTAAAAGAGTAGTGCATTTTATAGATAGAGCTTGTAAATGATTTGGTGTAAATCGAAAATACAACATTTATGTACTTGATGACTTGGAATTTAAGTATCTTAACCTATGGTCTAGCGCATGTACTTTTGCTTTTTTACCAGTATATTTGGGGTTCAATTTCCACTGAAGAGACTGCAGGTGATACTCCACCCTGAGGTTATTTAAAAGCATTTTACACAGCCCATTTTAGTGCCGTCAACTGACTTCGTGTTAATCCTGCAATGGTTAATGTATTTAAGTTAACTATTGAAAAAATGAAGAGCCATTAAATAAATGATGATGCTCCGGGGACATTAAAACTTCCCGCGACTTACTTGCTGTTATGTACAAGATTCACTTGGCTTCCTCTGTTATAAATTGTAAACAATATGACAGGAAAAGGTTTTGTTAATTTTTGCGTGTGGGGAAAATAGAAATTCCATGTGATTCTTTAAAATATGCAAATATGTAACTTTCTTATTGTCCGCCTATTGATTGTTTCCATAGATTGTTTTTACAAATTGGAACACATTCATTTTGCATTACTTGACTATCAGCAAGCTGAGGAACTGGCACCGAATGATCGAAGTGTTGAATTGAGACTGTCAGTTGTATATAATGACTTGGGTATAATAGAGTACAAGGACCGTAAATATCACAGTGCAGAAGAGTATTTTACTCTTGCAATATCCCATAATCCAACAGTGTCTTCATATTATTTATCTCGAGCTCGTGCAAGATATATGCAAGAGGTAAGGGTTTTTTGTAGGCCAATCGTTTGAGACGGTTTCAGGGAAAAGGACGGTTTCAGGATACTTATTCACCTCATTTCCATGTTCGAGGAAAAAAAACATTAAATTTTAAATGCCCCAAGGACTAAAGTGCATGCATATTTACTAATGATTGTTTGAAAACGATGCTAGTAAGAAGATTGAACTCAACAGTTCGTTTAACACGGGAAACGTCTATTAGTATAGACTTTAGTATATATTAAATGATTTAATATATTTTTTTGCTTGTATTCAGAAAATTGTGGAAGCACAAGTAGACATCATATCAGCATTGCATTTAAACCCTTTAAACAAAGAAATGGTTGCTCTGTTTTTACGCTTGTATCCTGGAAAGTTGGTTGATGAAGTTTTGAAAGGAGAATATGGTCAGATTGTTATCGAAGCACTGGAAGATGTTCTAGCTGAGAAAAATCAAGGAGATCATTGGCAAGGTAACATAAACACCTTGGAGGAGAGAGATGATGAGCATGCAACACTAACTTAGTGCTGCTCTTCTCTACTTTTCTTAAATTCTTGAAAGTTTGAAAATAAATCATAATTTATAATGATAATTTGGGCCCAGCTGCCTTTTTTTTTATCATTCTATCTATATATAAGAGAACAACTCTGCCAAAATGTTTGTTTGAACTTGTTTTATAGAATATTTTTTATGGGTTAATGAACCTTTTTTTTATTCAGCAAGTCTAGTAGTACCTGTGAGGTTGTGAGATGACCAGTAAAGAAATCTACTACCTGAATTTTCTGTGTAGAGAATGTCACTAAAGAGAAGAAATTGCCTTTGCCAGCTATCAAGAAAGAAGTGAATTCTGAGGATTTGAAGCAATGTATGAAGGACCAGGAATTTCACTACAATTTGATAAAAGGCAAAAAAATGGTAAATTGTTATAGAATTTCATGAGTGTAGGAGTGCTGATGTTAGTCTTTTTTGAACTGGCAGGAAAATTGACCTTCGATTGTGACGTTGTTTTGAAGGAACCATTTTCTTTGTTTGATTTGTAAACTGTACGTTAAAACACAAGACTCCTGCACCTTAAGTCAGTAATTTCATGGAGAATAATAATGTTTGAAAACTCTATGAACCCTGTGGAAGCATAACAAAATAACCTTCAATGGCTGTGGTCATTGAATATGTATACTTGCAGGTTAACGAGTTGGTCGAATCCGTCATCCAATATCGCCAAGATTTATCTTACAACGGTCCGACAGTTGGATCTAGTCCTAAGAAGAACTTAACGAAAATGGTTGCAAATGATTCGAAGAAGAAATCTAAGAAGTCTGAAAAGATTCACTCCTCCCCATGATACTGTGAAACTAGTGTGAAACTCGCACCATTGATCCGAGGCTAATCAATTTTGACCAGATATTATTTCAGTGAAGTACATCCACCCTGAAACATAACCGATAACCGACGCCACTTCACAGAGGAACAAACTCGCGGCAGTATCACAGGGGACTTGAGTGTTTCGTTTGTCCTTAAGTGGGCTCGAGTCAGGAGGCGGATAATCTACGAGTTACGACTTTGAGTTATAAACGAGGTAGCTAATATGACATCACAACTTCGAGTTATAACGTCCCTTTGGGCATTTCGATAACTCTGATTGGAAAACATAATAGATCTTTCCCGAAATTCTGTTTAAACACCGCGTTCCACTCACAAGTTTCCACTCGAAAGTTTCCAGTCGTTTCTATTCATTTTATTGTTTACTGATTTCACAACTTCATCTTTTTGTAATAGTCGCCTATTGTTCCAATTCCTCGGTGGATGATATGACACGACATGAAATGACATGATATTGAAAACGAGGCGAAACTTGTTGACTAGACCATAACACGGTGTTTGAACAGAAATTCAGGAAAGGTCTATTTCAATTTCGATCTACTAACTCGAAGTTGGAAAAACAAATTCTTTTTAGAGTATTTTTTTTCAAGTTACAGATTAAACGTCACGACGTTACGACTGCTAACTTTTACATTCGAGGTCATGACTCGAAGATTACCTGCCTCTCGAGCCACGGATCCACAACCACCGAGCCACTACTACTTTTAATGCTACGAAAGAGAGTGTAAAACGGTGCTTCCCATTCTACGCTTGTCTCTCTGGCACTCCGACATGGTAGTTGGTAGCACGAATGCCCCATTTTCATTTTTATTTATTTATTATTATTGCCCTGCAAAAGTTTAAAAAGGACTTAATATCTCGCAGATATCGTCGAAATAGTTATCGGGAAGTCGAACAAGTCCCCTTCGTGGGGAAGGTTTTTTTTAAAAAGGATTTGTTTAAATACCATGTATTATATTATATATATATTACAAAATATTTATTTATTTTCATAGTTTGGATTGTAATATACGAGGTACGTTGTCCCATAAGTGCACGAACGCATGCAACTAAAATACTAAAATACCTAAGACGATAAAAGAGTGCGAAACTTATTACTAAAATAGGAACGCCGGCAACACAAAATTACAAACCCATATAATTAAAGTGCAAACGCTAGCAACAAAGAATGCGAACAAAAACAAAAGTAAACGCCCTTGCAGAATTTCTGCATCATTGGCTTATTTCAAAATTTTCCATTGAATTTTCCTTTCCTTTCCTTTCCTTTTTCAACCTTTATCTCTGAAAATCCTTGAATTCTCTGTTAAGGCTATTACATTTTCGTAAAAATAACATTGTTTCGATTTATAAAATAGAAAGTTTTAATTTCTTTTTATTGTATTTTGTTAACGTTTAGTTATAAACTTTCTCTAACGGTAACCAGAGGTGCCATAATTTTCTGACACCATAGCAAACCTTTTACTCTTCGAAAGCAATTCGGCGTTTCACACTAATCACAAACTATTAATGTTGATGTATTGTATTTTTGTTGCTGGCGTTTGAATTCTACTTGTATGCGTTTGTAATTTCGTGTTGCCCGCGTTTCTATTTCAGTTTGCGTACGTTTGCATTTTTGTTGCAAGGCCTGTAATATATAATAGTGTTAAATTATTGATTACATATTGTTGGTGGTATTGTTGATTGAATACGTTGAAAATTACCTAACAATAAACAGTGCCATTTATTTAGTTGGTTTCTTTGTAATTTGGTTCGATCGAAAATATTTGGTCCCCGAAAACGATAACGTCATTAGATTATCTATTGCTTTTTAGAAGAGTTATCAATAACTATTTATCGAATTGTTTGGAGAATGACACAGACAAGAGCATTAGGTTACTTGGAGAAGTGCATTGTCCCTCCCTACATATGTAATGTCGTTGTACCTACTTCATTGACGTTGAAACATCCTGTGGATGAGGATCTGTTAAAAGAGGCTGTCTTAACATTTATCAAGTGTCAGCCGAATATCAACGCCGGTGTTCGTAAATGCGACAAAGATGGCCTCGCATTTTGTCCGCTGGAGGAAATAAAAGATTATTTTGAAGTTTTGCCAGCTAGCACTCATTGGAAGAGTGTTTGTTTAAAATACGGTAAAGGATTGTTACGTCAAGATTGTTACGTCAAGATTGTGAGCACTTTTGTCCCTTGAAAGTGTTTCTTATACCTGTTTCGGTCACAAAGGCCTATCTGATTCCAGTCTATGCCCATTATTGTGCTGACGGAACAAACGGTATGACCATGGTTAATGATATACTTCAGAACTACCAGCAATTGCGTCGAGGGGTACCACTCGAAGGTCTTCCTTTTTCAGCCCCACCATCTGTCGAAGATATGAGCAAATCAGCCATGCCGACCGTGGCCGAGGAAACTGAAGATCTTCGTAAACAGTACATTCGCAATTTTGAAGATGACTACGGGCAGTTCCATTGTAGCGTTCCTTTCGAAGAGGGCGCTATACCAGCCTCAGAAGCCTTGTATTACACCAGCACACCGGGGGTTTATGAAATGTTCATAGAAATGTGTCGTTCGCATGAAGTCACTGTTGGATCAGCTCTTATGACTGCCATGTCTTTCGGATTGGCGGGCTATATTTTTGAATTCATGAAAGACTGTCCTGGCCAGTTGCCTATAGTTCTAAATATTCCTATAAATTTGAGAGAAAGAACCCCTTCAGATATACCAACCAATTGCTGCAATTTAAGCGTTACTCAATATCTTCTGTCTGTTGGTCTTACGAAAGAGCGACGATTTTGGGAGCTTGCAAAAGATGTACGGATGAAACTTGTTGACACGATCAGCGGGAAATTTCATTTGTTTGATTTTTCAAATATTAGGGAGATAGAAACGTCACTAGAGGCTACTAAGAAAGAAGTTGGTGTAAAGTACCATGGCTGTGTATCCAACATGAGAAGGTAGGGAAATGACCTCATACTGAAACCTGTTACTTTTCTCCATAATTTGTTAGCTGGTAATTTTTTAATCAGGTCCGTCCGTTCGTGGATGGTTGTTTTGTGAATCCAGGAAATGGAAGTTTAACCATCTTTGCTAACTCGTTTTTCTTCGATTAAAAGGTCTACAATCCTTTACTATCATGATGAACTTTAAACCTTCAGCTTAATTTTATAACATATTCTGCTGGTTGGAAGTATAATATCTATACATGAATTTTGATGGCCAAATTTCATGAGCTTTTAGAGGACGATTTGGCATGCTTCTCGGTCACCTCAAGCAGGAGTCTCGCTAATTGCCCTTTGCTCATTTAATTCAGCAATTAATTCCATATAGGTTCCCTGGACCAGTCAAATATGACGAATTTAATATTGAATCAATTCATTGCGTTGGTGGTTTATGGCTCACCGATAAGGATGTAATGGAGTTAATGATTTATTCGACAGATAAATTGAATTTGTCGATGGTTCATCGAGCGGGTGAAGAGAATGCCAGACGAGCTGATATCGTGTTCAAGCATGTCAGATATGTCGTGGAGAATTGCCAACAAATTGGCGCCGACTTTGATTTGTGGAAATGCATGAAGAGTTACAAGAGCATACAATAGCTCTATACGCTATACTTGCTGCGAACACATTTCATTCCCACCACACGTACGCAAGTTTACTTAAAGTGTGGTACCAAGTTTAAATTTTCCAATAATTTCTGTTCTCACGCATAAATAGATTTCGTTCGCCCGTTAGAATAATTTTGTTGTATCATATCAACTTCTATATTTGTCTGTTTCTACATTATTATTATTTTATTATTATTATTATTTTCAAGCACAACTTACAGTCCTGATACTTTGCTAATCTAGCCTTTATCTGATTTCAATTTTATGCAGTATCTACTCGTATTAGTTTCCTCATCCTCCTCTTTTTTTTGGTTCTAATACATTTTACCTTTATCATATAAAACATTGTGAGGAGTATCAGATACAACTACAGAGACACAGCTAGATTATTATCTTTATTCCCTTTAGATTCTTTATAAGTTTGTTTGTCCCATTTCACACTTCTCTTGTCTGTTGCTATTCTATGTGTTTTACATTTTGAGAACGCACACATATATACTGTTTGTTCTTTCATGAATGTATAGTGAATCATAGTGTTTTTATTTAAATGACTACAATTCAGTCCGTCCCACGTTCTCCATTGTTTTTAATGCGAATCCTTAATACGTCAATTTTAATGACATGGCGTTGAAGGAATGGGCGTTAGATGTTTGTCTGTGAGAGTTTGACCGCAGACTTTTTAAAAATAAAAACCCGCCAATAAAGATGGACGTAAACTAATTAGGTAGTTGATTAAACTTAGAAGGAAGTTTGAATTAATTGTATAGCCACTGTGGATGGTGCAGGATAAGCCACTACGAACGCAAACCGAGGGTATATAAAAATTATGGGGGGAGGGGGGGGGGGGAGAGAGAGAGAGAGAGATCACGTGATTCAATAACAATAGAACTTCTATATAATATGTATATATATAATAAAAATTAGATGAATTATTAATCAAACAACAACTTGCTTTCCCTGCTGTACGAAACACTTTTCTAAACACACGTTGGATCAATTTCCTTATCAATTCCTCCATTTACGTTTTTCATAAGTTTTCTCTAATATGTTTTTCTATAATATTCATTTTGGTTTATTTGTGTTGTTTTTATCGTTTATTCGCTTTAATCTCTTGAAGTTCATTCTAAAAAAAAGGAAAACCAACAGAATGTATTTCGAATTTAATCACCATAAAAGGCCGGTTTCCAGATAGCGTATTTTTCCTTTCATAACAGAGAAACATGTCGTTCTCGAGCGGGAAAGTGAAATTTTCTTTCGTAAAAACATGCAGGATTTTTCGCCAGCGCTACTATTTGGAAACTGCCGAAACAACGATGTTTTCTAGACAATTATTGAGATTCTAGAATCAAACAAATATAACTCAGGTATTAAACAGAAAACGGAAATGTCAGTTGTTAGTTGTATTGGCGTTAGTATTAATATTGTGCAGGAATCATGCAATTTATGATCACAGTGCTACAAACTAGGGATAATACAATTCATAATATAAAGTAAGGTAAAATCCCGATAACTCGAACCTCCTAAGGGACCGATGAACATTGTTCCGAATGTTCGAGAGTCTTTATATGAAGTGAATGCTAAAACTGATTTCGGATTATCGAGGGTTCGAGTTATCGGAATTCTACTTTAGGATTTTTTTGTTCTAGGCTAAACACATGCATTATCATTTGTGACAAATCTATCAGAAAGCTGGGCACTAATTATGCATACCACTCCCGATTCTTCTTTAAATCTTTCAAAGGATATTCCTAGAATAAAAATAGATCTTGACGCTATTATTTCAAACCACGCGCACTCTCGTTAACACAAGGATGGGGATTGGTCTGGTTAACATTAACAGCAGGGTCAACATTATTCGATTCATTGAACCGAATCTGATTTCTACGACAAAGCCAAAAGTTCTTTATTTACACTATTCGATTTGTGGTCAAAAATTAAAATCTTTTCAAGTTGAATTGTGTAAACGGAACGCCGCTTAAGTGAGTTGGTGGGAGTTGTTATCAATAGACCTTTTCATAAATAACGTCACAACATCTCGTTTCTAATCTTAATAATTACTACGTACTTAAGCGTAATAAAAGAACATCGTGAAACATTTTCCCCCTGCTGAGGTATCGTTTCTCTTTGTTAACCACCCAAGCATCGTTAATGTTCAGGGCGAAAACGAGGCGATGGATGTAACAACGCAATTTATGAAAAAGTCTATTGAAGAAGAAATAAAACTAAAACCAGAATGATGAGAATTCGAGTGAATGTGAAATTGCAAACATACAACAAATTAATGATGTCTTGATGTCATTATGGAGGATGGGATTGAAAACCTTATAAGCAACCATAATTCGCTTAAGGAAAAACCTACTCCAGCAGTTTACTAAAGTGCCACCGATATGTTCTTACAAACTCTTTACGTGGGCTTACCTGATTGATCATAACAGTTTCATTTCGCGTGTGTGAGTAGGTACCTCCAAAAAGCCACATTTATTCTTCACAATCTCATTGAATATAACTATCTACAACTGTGTTATCTTTCATGTTAGACACAATGTGTGGAGTGCAGGTGTGGATGCGCGTGTATGACATAAGTATGTATGCGTTGATACGTGTTTGAATACGTGTGAGTCGGTAGTTAGTTGTGTTAAGATTCGAAGTAGCATCCTATTATGCTGATTTCTTACCTCTTCCTTTGTGATGGATGCCTGGTCATCTTGATTTCGAAAACTGTACCTCGATAATCTTCTTTTGTTTGGAACAAAAGACATAAAGAAACCACGATAATCAAACAGAAGATCTGGTTCAATTTCCTTTTCTTTTTCATCTTTATCGATAGCTGAAATGAATAATACGGGTTATAAGAAACGCCTTCTAATTGTCGGCCATGTTGCTTTTTGTAATTGTTGGCCATGTTGATTTTTCAAGATGGAAGAATTCAAAAGGAAGATTCAAGAACAAAGTAAAGTATCACTTCCACTAACCAAGAAAAATTTTCCCGAATAGTCCCCCGAGCTTTTTCAAATGTTTTTCCAATAATCCCCTGTGTTACCTTACAAAATATTCTTAACTCGCCGGTTTATCAATCTCAAACCCTTGTTCACTTGCCTTTTTCCATATACGCAAGGCCGCGAAGAAGTTTTATACCATCAAAAAGCTATTTTTACCTTTTTCGGGATTTAATGTTTGAGGGATTTAAGTTTGCCAATTGGAACTTGGCGAGAATGGCGAATGAGCACATCTGTATTGAATTAAAGAGTGCAAAATAATTTTAAGTTGTAAATTCGGAACTTTAAATCGTGAATCACAAACATGTTTTTTTTATTTCCCAGAGACCCAGCGTTTTCATGAAGCTTCCATCTACGAAGTTGTAGTTCATCGAATTTCCGCGCTACAAACTTTTTCAGAAAAACAAAAAGTACCCAAACCAAATCAGTACCTCTGAAGATTAAGCTAACAATACACCCAGTTACAAACGTAAAGCTGACTCCTATAGCAGCGTACCAGAGATACGAAATTGAATACCAAGAAGCCAGCGATGTGCTATGAATAAAAACATACACTAGGAGCGCCTTGTAGGAATTATCCAACTAACGGGCACAAAGCCAATAGAGACAAGGAAGGAATTTAAGACATATATATATATATATACTCTGGTTTTTTGTATAAGTCCATGGGTCGAATTATCCCTGTTCCGTTACGGAGAATAGGAAACGAGGAGTTGGTGTTGTTAAAACTGGAACAACCGTTTACTCTGACTACAGCTGCGTGCTTGTTTGGCGGATATATTAATGCACCAATAGCCAACCAAAGTGTCGAGGAAACGCCCACGAACGCCCCAACATATGCGCCCTATAATAAATTACCTTGGTATAGTGTTTTCAATGGCATTTCGAAAAGGTTGGGGGGTTGGGATTCAGCCTACTGGTGAGTACAGCTTACAGTGTTGTACAAAAGCAAACATTTAATAGAGGTTTTATTCCGTCATAGATATGCTATTTGGGCCCCGTTTTATCATAGTTCTTCAGAGGGTATGTCGAAATTTGTGGAGAAGAATGTTAGCTATTAAACCATAAAAGAAAAACGTGCAAGTAATCCCATTGGTGGATACAAACAGAAAACAGAATAGAGGGTTTATGTATTCCTCCACAATTTTTGAAATGGAAACTTTTTTCATAATAGAAATTGATTTTATAAACAAAAAAACTATTCCGTAAACTTATCTATTTTAAGTATGTTTTATGGATAGTTTATCTAATAGTTTGCCGTCAGACAGGCAGGACCTTCACATAAAAGAGAAGCCCATGAAACGCATAAAAAGAAAACGTAACGTTTTATACTGGGGAGATAAAGTAGTAATTTGCATCATTTATGTATATATGAACAGATCTGATTGGTGTGATACGTTCACTGTGGTTATACTGACCATTCTGTTTGACCACGGCACCATCATCCCCAGAAAAAATAAACCTAAGTATGGCCCACCAATAATTCCAAAGATACTGTACGCCAACTAAGAGGAAAGGAAGAGGAACTTTCAAAACATGAAAGACACAGAAATATTTCATAAGTCGAAGCTTGAATAACACTGTCTTGATAGTACGCATTTCGATCGTTTTTATCCTTTTCTATTCGGAAAAATGAGAATCTAAAATAAACGCTAAACCTGCAAGACCATCGTTCCAAAGATAGAAACAAGAAAAGCCAAACCAATAACTAGAACACCGAGTCCACAGGCTAAAAAATATAATTTATAAACGATAACTAAACTATGCGATTACTCACCGATACGATGAAAGAATAATACGTAGCGTCTTCTTGACCTAAGATACTATACAATGACCGGCTTCAAACCAACCAAAATTAGTGGTGTAAACCTTGTAAAATTTGTTTGGTTCATCGAGTTTGAACTCAGGTCGAAAATGTTAAAAATGTTAAAAATAATTGAAAGAACAAGGCATAACCTGACTCTAACCACCTCAATAAACCAGACGAAGTATATAAGGTTTGCACTGTCATTAACTTATTAGGTGAGGAGAGATTGCGAGTTGAACTAAATACACATCTTGAGTCTTTTCACCGGAGAAGTTAGCTGCTTTAAAACTGGCAGAAAAATACAGGAAACACAAGGTGAAGATCGCATCATATGAATTCCAACATCGTCCCCAGGGCTTCTTGCTTGTCCAGTATATTGGGAAAGAAGGCCTCGGAACGACGTTGTAAGGATTCCTAAAATGCTAGTTAGGTTTGATTAAAGATCTAAAGGAAGTTGGAGGAAAACGTACCGACAACTTTCGATACTTTCGTGGATGCTTCGTCAGTAATATCTGGTTTAATTTTTTTCACGATGTCTTCTAATGCCACAGCGGCTACCGAATTCATTCCAGAAGATGCAGTGCTAAACGAATAGGAATTTCCAAATAGCATTTGACTTGATCAATAGAAAAGACCTTATTATAAAGTACACTTTATTTCAGGTCATCTCAATTAATAATCAAGATAATTTAAGAAGAAAACAGCACTGCCTTATTTTTTTCAAGTTAATAAAATATATTTTCAAGGATAACCAATAATCCAAAAAAGCGATAGAGCGATGTGTTACAAATTAGTGATTGAAGGTTTAATTAAAGCACGTTTTTTCATCAAAACTTGGAGGACGAAAAAATTCTGGAATTTGAGGGGCCGAAGGAGTATAGAAATGTTTTCTTGTTCGTCAATGAAATTCGAGAATCTATCCAGTAGTAATTAGAAGTTCGAGCTTCTCCAACCATAAAGTAGAAATCGGAATATTGAGCAGTATTATAAATATGAATATATATAAATATATATTATAAATATATATTTGTATGAATCTTCAGCCTTTAATAATAATATCAACAATTGAAACCACTCTTAAAAACATTTATTATATTTATACGAAGCTTTTCGTAATCTAGTTACATTATCAAGTATAAAGTTTGTTTTCAAATTAGCTAGCTTATATACTTATATTTACAGTAAAAAGTATTAAAAGTTAAAAGGCTAGAAGTACCCTAGGAACGTGTCAAAAGAGAGTATATTAGCTAGCTAATTTGAAAACAAACTTTATACTTGATAATGTAACTAGATTACGAAAAGCTTCGTATAAATATAATAAATGTTTTTAAGAGCGTTTTAAATTGTTGATATTAAATATATATTTCTTATCGAATTAACTTAAATTAGTTAATCACTTTTATATGGTCACAAAAATTCACCTCACATCGTTGCTAAGGGAAACTTTTATTTGAAATCAAATACCTCATTGGGGAAAACTTTGTTGGACAAAAGTTCCGTCACCTAATGATTATCTCGTCACTTTCGCCCAACGATTTATTTTAGGACAAAATTTCCGTCCTTTCTGTTTTCTACAAAGTTCTGTCCGATGAGGTATTCGATTCGATGAGCTTACAAGGATTATTTTACCTGAGAGCTCCACTGAACAAACTTGATGTGAAAATTCCAGGTACTCCAGGGTACTTGCCTAATTTATGAATAATAAAATAGGGCAGAACCTAAAATTGAAAATTAGTAGAGAATAAGACGGGGGTCATTTACACTTATATTGAGAAATACCTCGCAATCATTTCATTGTATAATTCAGTTGACTGCAGTAGAAAACCCCGACCCTTTGCTAAATTTCCAAAATAAAACAATCAAGAAGAAACACCATTTCAAATGAAAAGTTTGTTTCAATGATTCTTCCTAGACACATGACGTCGTGTCAACCATTGTTGTGACAACATTCGAACGACATCGTTTGCCTGATTTGTCCCACAAAACATGTGCTCCTATCTAAACATAGTGCTATAAAAATGATTTGTTGTTGTTGTTGAATCAAATTGAAAATTCAATTTCTACAAAGAACTAAAATAAATATTCAACGTCGCGACGTCATGCTTTTTTCAAAACCTCAATCCAATTTAATTTAGTTTATTGACCAATGTATACATACAATCTACACTACATGAATAAAATAACGCTTAGAAGAAGGTTAACATATCCTAGTATGCAGGCCAGGAGCCCACCCAATTTAGTGTACTTTTAAGGTCTTCTCCATTTTCAGGTTTTACGTCTCTCCTCCCTTCATAAAATTACCTGATCGTTACTGGTGACGGCCTTCAGTCCATACACACCAATATCACATTTATGGTAAACGCCATATATGACCAAACCATCCATGACACACAATAGTACGACGACAATCAAACCAGGTATGTTCATCAGTAAAGCTCTAAAATGAATATTCCCGGAAAATGTCACAAAAAACAGCAAGTTTCATTGTGGATTTTTAGCAGTTCATTAGTTCTATAGCATTAAATGACAAGGTATTTTACTTAATTTGAGAAAACACACCTAGCAGAGACCCGACGTCGCTTTAACCTCCGAGCAACGTTTGAACGTTGTAGGGACGGCCATATGAAGTCCGAACGACGTCGTGTACTTAATGAACACATGCTTATCGGATTTAAATTTGAAGATCTGAACTCTGAAGATGATCGCAGGAAACTTGGTTTGAATATACACTTGTGAGAAATATTTAATCATGATTTGTAACATCTCACAGTTTCAAGCTATATGCCCGCGTGTAACCAACTTCCTGCGCGTAACCAAGGTATTGATCCAAAAGTATGACTACTTAAAAAATGAACGTCAAACTAACTTTCTAGACTCCTTCATTGATTTAGCAGCTTGGAATCTTTGAACAGCCGGTTGGCAAACAGTCCACAAAGGCATTGCTGTGAAAGCCCCTCCAATTGCAAGTGTCCAAAATGAGTTTCTGACACGTGGATCAGGATTGAAACTATAAAAACATTGGCATGAAAATAAAAAACTGCCAACAACTGTGCCACCATCATGAAACATATTTGTAGCAAAATTATGGAGGCGTATACATGACGCCCAGAGGGAAACTTGGGTTGCTGTAACTATGCTTCTGTCTCTGTAGAAAAACTTTGAACTGTTTACATGAACAGCAGTAAAATTATTTTGGTGTTAGCTTCCGAAGGGAAAGCGTAATGAAATAAAGGTGTGGTGTCATGTAAACATTCATTTCACCCTAACTTATTAATAAAATCACTGTGCGCATACTCATTTTGTTGAGTGGATGATCTTGTTCATAAAATGGTAGGTGATTCTATCTACACACCAGCTCGTTCTACCACGTGACCAAAATTTTGCAAATGCCTGTTTTGCACAGAAAGCCAGTTTACCAAAACATCGTTGGCGAAGAGAAGGTAGGCTTTGTGTACTAAAATCGTAGATAAATATTAGACCACGTGATGAAAACACAAAAGATATAAACAAAATTGGCGGAAATTACACAATCACAGATAGTAAAACTAGTCAGTTAAACTAACTTTCCTCCATGGAGGAGTGCATAATAATATACAACGAGGAATGTAATCTGTATGTCTTCCTATCGGTATCCCAGTGCGCAAAATCTTCAAAAAGTCTCTGCGGAGGAGTGTTTTTTAATGAAACAGCAGGCGATATTGCTTGCGATTCCTATAGAAAACACTCCTCCTCAAAGCCTTTTTTAAGATTTTGGCCACGGGGATGTCTTCCTATTTGTTGTTTGTTACTAAATTTTATTATAATAATAAAGCTTCATTATCAAACAACAAAAAGTTGTTTTTTTTGTATTTTTATTTTTAGCAAATTTGATTTTTATTTTCCTGTACATTTATATTGATTTTTGTACAATTCAAAAAAAATCTTTTTGAATACGTGTACCAAATTTACGTGTTAACAGGATTACAGGTCGTTATTATGTTAACAGATGTACGGTTTTTCAACGCCGTTTAAGCTAGATCTCCACTAGGCCGAAAATGTCGCGGCGAAAATATTTTCTGCAATCTGTTTGGCTCTGCGAAAATTTCTTGACTTTGTGAACCAATCAGATTGCAGAGAGCATTTCCGCGGTGACATTTTTCGCCTTGTGGAGATCCGGTTTTAATTGAACACAAAGACGCTCCTTTTCAAACATTGTATAGTTTTATTCACATTCTATATTGTAAGCGTTTATCAAATATTGAGAATTATATCCACTTTGCATAATTTGGTCATCAGCTGGTGTGTAGTAGAATCTACCTAAAATGGCAGGCGTTTATTACGAACAAAATAAATGTGGTCTAATGTTAATGTTAAAACTTACAAACACAACAATTTTGGTTTGGTCATATGTAAGCATGGCGTTATTTCTGATCGCCGAAACCGACTGGTGGGAGGTCAGGGTTCAAATCCTGGCCGAGTCATGCTAGCGACTATAACAGTGCGAATTGATCCACTCAGCTTAGCACTCAGTTTGATAGCAATTGGCTCAGATTGATATCTAAGTGGGTTGTCTGGTTGAGCGGTTGAAGCATACTTGCGTAGCATACCTCCGTAGCCGAAACGGGGGCTTCAAATGCTCCAGGGCCTCCTACATAGGATTCTCATTTATAACAGTTCTATCAGAACTGAAGAGGATATCCTGGGTAAACATTAATAATAATAATAATAATGAAGTAACAAAGGAGAAACTCTCGGTATTTAAACGCCGCGAAAAAATATGGATGCTTACTCGAACACTTTCATTCTCTCACCACGTTCGGCTATTCGAAATACCTCAGCGAAACTTCCTATTTCCAAAACACCAACGATAATCACAACAATCAAACCAGTCACCATGACACCTGCTTGGAAAACATCAGTCCAGATAACCGCTTTCATCCCACCCTGGAAGTAAAGAAATGGTCATGCTGTGGTTAGTGCTGGTGGTCAATCCTGTGTTTGAGCGGCTGCACAAACCTAGGAGGACATTCATTAAGTGGGAAGGATTTCTTCGGTCCATTGAGAATCCCAGTTAACAGGAGCATACTGTACTCTACGAAAAAAAACCCGCCTGTCAGTCATAACATATGTCAAAACGGTTCCCGCACTATGGCACTTTTTCTACAGTCAGAGAGATTGATCCCATATGATATCAGCGATATGTATAGGATTTACTAAAGATTTACCAAGGTGGTGTAAAATGTGCAAACAAGCCCTGTTGTAATGATTGAGGCTGCTATGGGAATACCAGCAACTAAATAAAAAATACAAAAAAAGCTGAAAATCTTTCATGAGCAATATCAAAATATTATTATGGTTTGACAATTAAAGGGTTACCTGCTTCCATAGCTAGACTCGGCGCAAATAATACCACACTCAGATAAAGTATCTGTTAAAAGAAAAAAGAATCATTAGTCCACAAGTGATCTGATCTCCATTGCACAGCCACACCTAGCGAAGCCCATCGTTTGAGCATGGGCATTACGTCATAGTAGAAACTTGGGAGAATCTCAACTTTCATCGCGAAACAGTAAAGAAAACCTTTTCTTAAAAAAAAAGCAACAATTTTTGAACCCTCTGAAAATCATTTGGAAGATCAAAGCTAAAGCTGAGCCTCACTTCCAAACAAATTTGACAAGCGGAGCCTCACCTCCAAACAAATTTGACAAGCGGAGCCTCACTTCCAAACAAATTTGACAAGCGGAGCCTCACCTCCAAACAAATTTGACAAGCGGAGCCTCACTTCCAAACAAATTTGACAAGCGGAGCCTCACTTCCAAACAAATTTGACAAGCGGAGCCTCACCTCCAAACAAATTTGACAAGCGGAGCCTCACTTCCAAACAAATTTTACACGGTTCAGCTATATTTTAAGCGGGGATTCCACTTGATACGCGCATCAGCACAAAATACGGTACGGTACGTTCGATGCAATACGCGTATTAATTTCCATTAAAAAATGTGTTCTTTTTTTTTAACAGAATATTCATGCAAAACTGCAGACGTTGCAAAATTTTAATAGTTTGGTTGGTTACCTTTTTTAGTGATACGCGTATTGCAAAAAAAAAGTTGAATTCAAGGGAAGAGAATTATTGATACTCGCATTTCCAAATTACAATTAATGCGCATGCTCAATGATACGGTACGTGTTGATACGCGTATTATTTTTTGAAGTGGAAATCCCGCTTTAAGGTTTATGATCTTGTGCTGTTTATTACACCCTGCATGCATATGCAAACAAAAAGGAAAATTGCAGACTCACGTATTGTAATGAGACAAGAACACAACCCAGCGAACGAACACCAGGCGAAAATCTTCTCTCCAGGTACTAAAAGAAATATACAAGGAAAATACAAGAAAAAAAAATGTGCTCTTCATTTTTGCAAAGGAAATCAACAAACAATTTATAGCGCATGCGTTTAATGAAGAAAGCGGATCGAGAGAATTTTTCAATTACTATTCATTTTGAAAACGAGACGATGTAGTGACGTAATACATGGAAAGGTCTATTGCACGACTTTTCTCTCTCTAACGACTTTCCAGCTAATGCATACCTCATTCGAGCTTACAACTTGAAGTTTGTAGAAAATAGGTAAAAATATGATAGCACCAACGCCGACCAGTATAAAATACGAAAAACATAGAACGATATACTGGATGCCATAGGTATATATCTCTGATGGAACTCCCAGTAGTGTAACTGCAGACAGGTAGGATGCCAATAACGAGACGAAGATTGGAAACCAAGACATGTCACGACCGGCCATCAGATATTCTTTGGTACTCGTTTGTTTCCCACCACAAGCAAAGTAAATTCCAATAATACTTGATACAAGCAGCATGCAGCCGAATACCAGGTAGTCGTAAACGGAAAATGAATTTGTGTTTAATTCACTTTCAACAGACATGTTTACTTTGTTCGTTTTGCTAGAATAGATATCTGAAAAGTTAAATCACAATTTGCTCGAAATGTACGAAATATTTTTGCATTGTGAAAGCGTGCATCCCTCACAACTATCATAAAGGTTGGTTTTCTCCAGACGTTTATTGCTGTTTATCGCTAACCTTTATATTAACAAGCCAATGAGAACATAAATCTTTCACTGTTAATG
Organism: Turritopsis rubra; assembly: GCA_039566895.2. NCBI lineage: Eukaryota > Metazoa > Cnidaria > Hydrozoa > Anthoathecata > Oceaniidae > Turritopsis > Turritopsis rubra. The sequence continues at coordinate 11,043,454 of CM077623.1, read as the reverse complement.
TAACAAACGTATATACCTCAATGAAGAAATAAAACCAATTGAAAAAAGTTAAGGTCAAATAAATGTTTAATAAAGCTCGGTTCCCACGGGAAATAACCAATTGCAATAACTTGCGATAATTTTCTATATTTAGTATCAGAAAAAGTTTTAAAAAAATTAACCCACGCTTCAATTTGCGATAAAATACGATATCGCAGGACAAACTCAAATTTAATTTTTTTTTATATTCTATCAAAAAAGACGCATTTTAATCTTAAATCTGATATAAAAAGACATAAAAAGATCTGCTATAAAAAAAACATTTATCGTGCAGTTTAATTTTTTTCAATAAAAACATCGGCGTCAAAATTCGTCAAAAAGGCAAGAAGCCCTGGGAACGAGGTTGCTTGAAATGATATAATTATACGAGTCCCCTATGAGTGAAGCATTGAAACAGTAGTTAAGAATTTAAAGAATAATAAAAATACAACGGGAGAAATGGCTGAGAAAAAAAGTTTTTAAGTTTAGAAGAAGAAGTACTTCTCAGCGAAGAAGAACATCTTTTCCCTGTCCTTTATTACAGAACTAAAAAAGAATATTAAGAGAAAGATGCAGTTCGAAATACATGGAATGAAGTGTTAGTTTGAAAAGAACTGTCATATTGTGGGAACCGAGAAATATTTTTAAAGCCATCGTAAGTCGATGCATTTTAAGTGTAAGTTATCATAAATTGTCGCGTTGAAATTATCGATACAGGTCTAGTGGGAACCGACCTTTAGTTGTATTCAAAACAGAAATGTTGCTTTCTTTTGTCAAGTAGGTTTAATTGCTTTTTGTCCGAACTCAAAATGAAAGCAAAAAAGAAACTAACGTATTGTCTTCAAGGCTTCCAGAACAATTATCAGAAGGCACTCTGACATCATCAATAGCTAGTCAACTTGCAGCTTAATATATGTCAACTCACATCTAAAAAATAACTTACCCCGGGTCGCTGCGTGGTCAGTCAATACCTCCAAATAGGCTGATACACGCTGTCTTTAAAGCGCAACAAGGTGGTATTAAAGAACACAGTGGTCAGTGATCGAGAAACGAAACCTGTATCGGACTGATGAAGTGTTCTTGTGATTCTTAACACTCCACTATCGCCCGCATAAAAAAAATAATTCCAACTAATGGGAAAAAAATCAAACTGCAACTTACAGGTTACAAGATGTGGTCATAAAACTTGTTGGTTGAAAGTCTCTTATTTTTGTTTGCGAGAAAAAGACATTATGCAACAATGCTCTCGTTAACTCAGACAGAAATAACAAAGATCGCATCTTGTTAGAGACAAACAACATATAGATCGCATATTCCATTTGGTAACGAACCGAAAGTTGTTTCGATTTTAAGACCTTGCACACACACACACTTTACATAATAATTTCAGGTCCACCAATTCATGTGGTGAACCTTGTCAAATTTGTTTGGGTGAGTGAGGGTTTGCCCAGTCTTTCATTTTTAAAGCCTTTTGAGAGTAGAAGGTAAAAACGTACTCACAACTCAAAGCAACTTACTTTTCCCTTGATAAAATTTGAACAGCACATGCAAGCAATATTAAACTAATCAATTTAGAAAGTTGTTTATATGATAAGAAGCAACATTAATCGTACTCAATTAAAACTGATTACCGTCGTCTGTCGTTTTCAACAACACTGCCTTAATTTCAAAGTTTTATCTACCTTCCATCATTAATTCAAACTCTACACAAAGATTTCCACGAGAATATAATCTAATATAATCTTGTTTTATTACGCTTGATTTCTTGAAAGTTCAAACTCTGAAACGAATAAAAACAAATCCGTTAAAACTCCATGTGTTGTAATAAAATTGTAAATATAGTCCGCCTCATTATTTTTTTTGTCATTTTTTGTGTGTTCAAGAATTCTCAATATTATCATGACAAACATTACCCACAACACTATCATTACGTCCTTTCCGGAGATCACGATATGCAACTGCAAATCTTGAATTTCCCTCAACACCCATGACTTGTACCTCGACAACATAAAATCATATCCTCACGCAATTCGATTACGTTTTCTAGTTCATTCGATTTCAGACTGACGATGTCATTCGAACATTTTTCTGATATGACCTATACTGTGAAAAGCTCGATTTAGCGCCCGGGGCGCTTATAAAGAAATCAACTTCAAAAGGCCGCACTTGACTGATTAAACACCAATTCCCTTATAAACGCCCATGCTCCAATAAATGCTTATTCTCGAATAAACACCCAGGGGTGTGGTGCTTGGAAATATATAAACACTCAGTTGCCTTTATTGGAAATTAAGGAACGATCCAAAATGTCGTTAGTTTACTTTTGAAATAAGGATATTTTCAATATATTACTTTTTACCTTTTTTAACATCGAGTTTAAAATGCTTCAACAAAAAGAACCATTGAAAACAAACACATATTTGACCAAAAAATTTACAAAATAAAAGCCCCTTTCGAACAAACGCCCATGGTTGAATAAGCGCCCACGGTAAATGTTGTATTTTTAAATAAACACCTAGGGTGTTTTATCAGTCATATACGGTAATCGAATAATGTAAACCCTTGCATTGCTCTTCTGCACCAGAGGTGGATCTAGAGGGTATGTCGAAATTAGTGGAGGATCCATTAAACCATTAAACCATTAAACCATTAAACCATAAAAGAAAAACGTGCAAGTTATCCCATTTTGACATACCCTAGATCTGCAGCTGTGCACCAATAACGTTCTTTTAATTCATAATGAATCTTAAAATTTCTCAAACAATTTCAGCCATGCACAGAAAATGAACGTAGCAAGTTCCTGGAAATCCTCAAAGTTCTATCTGAAATGTCGATATAAAAATATAAAATGATTGTTTACCAAAGTAAAGTCATTTAAACTATTTGACTGGCAGACAGATTTATTTATAGTGGATGCAAGTGAATACTCGAACAATAATACAAGATTTCCAAGCATCTTACGACACTCTTTTTAACTGGTTGTGAAATATCATTTATAGATACGTCAGATTTCGCCAGAAACGTCAACAGTTTTCAAAACGTAAAGGACGCGTTTGCTTAATATTTGCCAAGTGTAACTCAGGTTTCTTAAAGAGTCAGATTTTCATTGTTAAATTTTTTGATCAATAAAATTTATTTATATCATGAAAATATAGTTTCGATAGTTCAAACATTTTTATTATTCGAAGATTAAATTTTTTGAGAAAGATTTGCGAGCGGAAGTATTTTTACGCGATGAGTTTTTCCGGAAAAAAAAAATACGAATTTTCGCCGGAGAAATTTGATAGTCGGTAGTAATTGTTCAGTCAACACATTCTTAAGCAGGTTTTACCGAATTGTTTGCTTCGCATTTTTGCTTGAATTTCTTCATAAAAGTCCCGTTTTGTTTTCCCGTTTTTAAATATTACTTAAAATTCTCCCCGATATCTATGTTAATACATTTAAAACAGCGTAGTAATAATTTCAGCTACTACCCAATCTCGTCCCCAGTTCTTTTTCGCATAAAGGTGGAGATGAAGAAGCCCTGGCGACGAGGTTGAGCTTCTTCCACCATTCATTTTTTCAAACTCGGATTTAGGTATAGTATAACATTGTAATTGAATATAGGTTTTTATTTAGTATCACCTGACTCAAAAATAAACAAATTTGTTTTTATTAATTTAACACCGAAACTAATGAGAAAAAAATGAGCTGCTTAATCTTATAAGTTTTTTTTAATAAGAACCATCCTGTGGGTAAAATCTTCAAAAGGTCTATGAGGAGGACTGTTTTCTATAGGAATGGCAAGAAATATCGCCTGCTATTTCAATAAAAAAAAAACACTCCTTCAAAGAGACTTTTTGAATTCGTCGTTCCCCTTATTCATTTACCTCCTAAATACATCATACAACTACCACAATGCAATGCGATAATTACTCGCTTTGAGGTTTGTTTAAACATTTCCCTAAATGACAATGAGAATATCAATTTTGTTCATGAAAATCTATCATTATTCCATCGAGACATTTTTTGACTTCCCTTACATTCTCTGAAAACAAAAAATGAACAACCTTATCTTCGCAATATGTTATATTCAAAACATCTTTCTCTCTTGGTGTACTCATTATAGCTACGACAAACAGCTTAAAACAATAAAAATGACAAAGTGATGAGGGAGGGTTTTTGGCAACGATGTCAAAGTGAGTGCCGCTGTCTACAACGTGGAAATATAAATATATATATTATATTAATATATATATCGAAGAGTTAGTTAAAAAGAAGTATAATAAAATAAACTTTGTCCAAGAGTTAATAAAACTAAAAATATATGTGTATTCCAAGCCATTCTCATAGGCGTATTCAGGATCAGTCAAAAAACGTTTAGGAGTCCAACATTATGATCTTTCTTTTCAGTCCTAAGTGTTGATTAGGTTACTTGCACGTTTTCCTTTTCTATTTTAAATGACTAAACTCTCCTCCACAAATTTTGACTGAGCTCTAGCTACGCCTCTGTGTCTAGATGTGGTGTTTCCCCACTGAACTTACCTCAATTCTATACTGAAATAAAAAAGATATTGGAAACATCATATAAAATGTAGGTCTCTTAAAAACTTGGGATACGTCGTACCAGCTAAACGTTGGCGAGCCAATGCTCATATGTCCACACACACACACACACACACACACACACACTCACAACAAATTTGACATTCATCACCAACAAAAATGATTTCATTCTAAATTTCTTTTCAAAATGATATTTGATAAGATATGCAATTTCCTTTGACAACATTATTTACAATCAAACATAACAACAAGAGTTGTCGTTTAACTTAAATATTTAAACGAATCTTACAAAACAGACGATACAGTAAACAACGTTTGGATATTTGATCGCTTTGGGGGCTCGAATTTCAATCTGTTGTTATTTGTAGTGTCAGAAACTTTGCTTGTCAACTTCTCTTTCAGGAAGACTGTTTTTGTTTTGAAGAATATCGTGTATTTAGTGCGCCCTTTTAAAATATTAAAAAAACAAAAAAAAACGGTTTGAGCGCAAATCTCGTTTCCAGGGCTCCTATGCCTTTTCGATATCGTCCAACATGTCGAAAAGGCAAGAAGCCCTGGGGACGAGTCTGGTTATAAGCTCAATCTCATCACATAAGCGATTATTTTAGAAAAACCTCCAACCTCTTTACCACCGTGCTTGAAAGCTTGAAACAGGGCGCGGGGGTAATTTTAAACAAATTCTAGTGTAAACTGCGCCTAACAGTATAATTCTTATACCTTAACAAATTCTTTCCACCCATAGAATAAAAAAGCTTTGTTTAGTCGCTCCTTTTCGCTTTGCTAAATTTCTCCATCACTTTGTTGCCCTACGCGCCTATGCTCAGAACCCCCATTAAAATTTAAAACAACTACGCATTACCTGCAACAACGAGGAAACGATTGGATAATTCAACGAGTTTCCACACAAGTAATAACGACTTTTTATTTTCGCTGGTACTCGTGAAAATTAACATATTAGGTTACAGTAAAATTCGAATAAAATTTAAAAACATGCATCAAAACATGTACGAAAAACGCCATGAAGTGTCTTTTCGAGAACCATCGTATAAAGGTTTTTTTACATGATAGCCGACATGAAACTTTTATTATGACATGAAATGGTGTTCTGTTTTACTGTTCAAATTCGTGTTGGTGGTGGCCATACAAATGACGACCCGACAGATTTTCACAAGAAATCTTTTGTTTTTTGATTGTCCGTCTTTTTGACCGACATGAAAATCAACCCGACATGAGCTTCATATCACCTCTCACATGTAAACAGTATAAAGGTTTTAACAAGAAACCGATTTTTAAAAAATCTCATGTCTTCCGACATGAACCTCGTGTGAACAGCCTCTGTGACTTTCGTACTTTCAACCAGAATAGAAACTTTTGGAAAGAAACGTGGAAACGTGACGTAACTTGATAGCAGCTGGTAAAATAACGGAAAAATGACACTCGCATATAAATGTTATTTTCTCCAAAATCAAACCTACCTGCTCACCATTGATATGCTTCTCTTCATTTCCTGGCAACAGAAACCCTGGGGACGAGGTTGGGCAAAACACTCATTGCTTGAGTCGCTTGGAAAAGAATTGAAAACTAATTGCTGATTTTTGTTTCAAGTGATTGTAAGAAGCATTGTCAAAATTTGCAACAGTATATCACCAAGTGAGATATATCAGACTGTTATTCTTACTCCAGGATGAAAAAATCATTCGCATTTGCTTCTACTACAAGTAGAAACTTTGTATCCTCGTATAAAGCGAATCTTTCTATTTTGTGTCAGATATGTTATGTGATAGCTTTACTTGGGAATAGTCCTATAAATCAAACACTACAGTGTGGTTATCAGCTAATTTGGTGAAAAATCTTATAAAAGTGTTTGAACAAATGAGATTGTCACGTGACCTGATGCTCACTGACCCAAACAAATTTAACAAGGTTTACACCAAACAAACTGTTATGGTCTCAAATTGGCAGATACAACTTAAGATAATATAGATTATATATATATTCTGATTTTTGGTTTTCACTCATTTTTATTACTTTCGTTCTTTCCTTTTTTCTTTATTTATGGAGTTTGAGAAAAATATAAACTTAATTTAAAACAACAACAACAACAAATAAACAAACATCAAACACGCAATTAGTTTATCACACCATGGTTGTACTTACAAATTAATATTTCTTCCGAGTTTAGAACACCTTTTTTTCTTCTGAAAAACACACCGGTATTGGCTTTCTATTTTGTGAATAATTTTTGATGAGCGCCACCAGAAAAACACCTGACCTTCATGACGCCCTATAACATTAACCTTTTTACATTATTACTAACCCTATACTAACAGGTTATGAGGGCGTTAGCGGGAGAATATTGATTGCTGCTAATGCCCTCATAACCAGTTAGTATAGGGTTAATACATGTCAATACACCTTTCCCGAATACGTGTTTATATGTCGCATCCTTATTCATACCTACGGACCTCGTTTTGATGCGTTACTTAGATTATTTAACGGTAATTATTTTTGTTATATATTTATATGTTTATATGTTTATATATGTTATATATATTTTACTCATTAGCAAATGACAGTGGGACAATTTTCCTTAACCTTCAACACAGAAACATGACCCCCCCCCCCCCCCCCCCCCCCTACAAATATTCTTCTAACCAAAATAAGTTGTTGTAGGGGCATTTACCCGAAGAGGAGGTGAAGGGTGGGTATGGAACGCCGTTTTGGACTTTAATACTATCTACGCAAAATAATACTTTCTTTTCATCAAATATTACTATGTCTGCGCAAAATAATACTTTCTGCTGATCAAATTATACCATATTTGTATAAATATTTGTAAAAATATTTCTCGAGGTTAAATAATATTTTCTGCGCAAAATATAGTACTTTCATAAGACTTTCTCTTAAATCACATGACAAGTCCAATCACGTGCGAAAATCGCCTCGATCATTCATGTACTTTAGTTGTGCGTGTTTCAGCGTCTGAATTTCTGGAAGAATTAACGAATATTTTGGATAAATGGTTGGCAGTAAGTTTCCTAACGACGAAATTAAGTACTTGAGGAAACAGCCTATTCAAGAAATAAATACATTTTATTACACCGTAAAGCTGTTTTAATTTCATGTCACTTGACCTTCATCTGCTTCATCAGTAGTTACCGGAAGATTTGTCAATGATTTTACAAGATCTTTACTTCCTGTTATAGTAGAAGACATTCACGAATTGCCATTTCTATCTTCACCCAGCAGCGCGGGTATTATTAAAAGTATTATTTCAGATAGTATTAAAGTCCAAAACGGTGTTCCATAGGTGGGGTGGTGGTGTGACATTCAGGGAAGCTTTTCGGTCATGCGCAGAACGTGATTTGGAAGCTCAATGAACACAGAAAGTTTGACAGCTTGTACGGAGACTCAGAAAAAATTATGAGGTTATGTTTAAAAATGTATTTGCAGTCAACCTTGTCCTTGGGAATGGCGGAAAAGAAAGCCATCCAGTATATCGAAAAGGCAAAACTATCTGGGGACGAGGTTGTATTTGCAGTTACATCAGCGAAAACTTGATGAGACAGGTTTGGTATACAGAGCTATAGGTTAATGTAACAAGATCCGATCATCACTAGTTTTCGGTGAAAATCTTGTTATTTCCGTCAGGATTAAACGAGGTAATGGTTATGTAATGCCTCGTTCTTTCAAACGAAAAAGAGATTTAATGATCGCATCTTGTTAGATTAGCAAACTCGAGGATGCAAATAAATATTTTTAGAAAATTTTAGTGAAAAAAACGAATCTTGTTATCAACTTATCAAATTCTTCTGCCGCTGTTTTAATTTGACAGTTGGGGGGAAATTATAACAGCAGATCTAGAGCTTTTAGTAGAAAAGAAAACTGTACAAGTAACCTTATCAATACTTAACTAAAAAAAGAAATTTCGTGACGTTGTACACATTTTTTTCCCTAACACTAGATCCGCCTCTCAACAGCATTTTTCACTGACAATTTCTCATAACTGTAATAAATTTACGTTGAAAATTCCAAAATTCAGTTGAACTATATATAAGGAAGAACGTTTCTGATGTTTTTTGCAGTTCGGAAAGAAAACTGGTGACTACCTTGCATACAAAAAAAAAGCAAATCATTCTGTAGGTTATAAACACATCGCTGTGGGGTGGGATTATATATACGGGAATCATAATAATAACATATAGTTTTTCCTGACAAAAGACATTCTCAGCAAAGAGAAAGGTTTGCAATGTACTCATCAAGGCATTAATCTTTGAGCTATTTCTCTAAAGAAGTGATGGTCTATAGACTGGCAAACTGGTTAAAATTGGTTAATTTCACTCGAAGATTAAGACACTATAAGATGTCTAAACAAACTTTAATTCGTATCTTTTTAAAAATCGACTTCATCTGATGATATTTGAGCAGATTTAATGAACGTATACAAACGATTGATTCAATGAACAAAGAAATGAAAATAACAACAAGGCTATTTTTATCTTCTATACGAAACTTTTTAAACGAAAAGGAAAACCGACATTAAAATACATTTCAAATAAACTTTATTGAATCCTAGTTAATGAAATGTGAACGAACAACAAAGATTCAATTTAAAAATTTCCATCACCTGCAACCACGTTATCTCTTTGTATATCAACACCGAACACGTACCCGATATAGATTACATAATATAAGGGACAGATTGAAAGGCAGACTACCGTAGATTTTTCCTTTCCGATATTCTATCGCGAGTAGAGAAAAAAGCAAGTCATGTCTGACTCCACAAAGGAATATGCACGCACAAAGTATCAACCATACTTTTTCGTTGGTGTTTACCTGGCTATTGCTACGTTGATCCTCGTTGCAAATACTGTGGTGTTGACCGTTTACATTAAGGCAAGACATCTCCTAAAGAGGCTGAGCAACCTGTTTTTGCTATTGCTGTTGGGTAGCCATTTCACCGTTGGCTTGTTTTCCACCATATTTCACATCTTGCATATTTTAAATATTTCAAACGTACACGTTCTTAGTGTCTTCATGGCTCTGTATTTAACAAGTTTTGTTTGCACTTTCTCCAGCGTGATACTGGTCACCTTAGATCGCGTCATCGCAGTTAAACTACCATTTTTTTATTTGCGTCTGACCAGAAGATATTTTTGGGGGGCTGTGGCGGTGTGTTTGATTCTACCGGTAACTTATTTTACATTGACCATCCGCGGTTGGAAAATAGTTTATTCATTATTTGTTGCATTGTCCACCATGGTCATAATGATTCTAATGGTGTCCAATACTGTTATTTACATTGAAGTTAAGAGACAGTATGACCACATACGGAAAACAACAGTCGTTGCAGAAAGCAATCAGAAAATAAAGAACAAAACTTTGCAGAAGAAACAATGTAACTCCGTTAGATTGTGCTTGCTTCTTGTTCTATCCTTTGTTATCTGCTGGCTTCCATCGGCCATAAATTGTCTCGTCGTTTTGATCATGCACAATGGTGTGCTTGAAAAAGATTCTACCCACATTGTTGTTCTTACCGTTACGACTGCATTTGCGGTGAGCAATTCCGTAATAGATCCCGTAATTTACGTCATGGTCAATAGAGAAGTTCGCAAAGAGTTTCAGAAATTTTTTAGTAAACCTAGAATGCACGTGTTCAGTGATGCGGTCACAAGCACAAGCACCACCATGTAAAGGAAATATGGAAACATTACAATAAATGACAGATATATCTATTGGTATACCTATTCGGTTGTTAAAAACGCGTGTAAAACGCGGAAGATGATAAATTAATGCACCCTTCGTTTGAACAGAAAATGAAGATATATAAAAGGAAACGCCATTGTAATGTTTGGAAAAACAATGCTTATGTTTATTTCCTGCGTGTTTCTAATGGAAATATACTCATCATAATAATTTACGCCCGAAGTCCGTCCAGAATTAGGTGTTTCTTTTGAAAGCCTGGTGGTTGAGGGCGTTAAGACTGACTTCTACCTTCTAAGGGAATAAAAAAGTGCGGAACTTATGATTGCGATTTGGGTAAAATTTCCGCAAACTTTGATAAAAATTCTGAAATCGCACTAATAAATTCTACGTTCCCCAACCATAGATTTCGATTCGCACTAATTAATTCCGTTCCGTGCAAATGTAAAAAAATGTTGGCCTAGATTTTGCGCTAATTTATCCCGTACTGTTTTATTCTTGCACTCTTTTATTCTGTTAAGGTTAATTCAGCGCACTTTCAAGACGGAACAATATATATCAATTGGCTGCATTATATTTTTCTGTAATCTCATTGGACAGAATGTTTCGATTAGGCTCGATCACCATGGAGATATCGAAGTCATGAAATATTCTCAGACATCTCAGATTTCCACTTGATACGTGTATCAGCACGTATCAGCACGCGTATCAACACAAAATACAGAGGGTGCGTTCGACACAATACGCGTATCAATATTCATTCAAAAATGTGTTCTATTTGTCTTACAGAATATTTATGCAAAACTGCAGACATTGCAAAATTTGAATTGTTTGGTTGGTTACCTTTTTTAAGCGATACGCGTATCACAAAAAAAGTGGATCCAATTAACCTTTCTGTTTTGTTACGCGAAGGAATTATTGATACGCGTATTTACAAATTACAATAACTGCGCATGCTCAATGATACGGTACGTGCTGATACACGTATTATTTTTTGAAGCGGAAATCCCGCTTAAAACCTAATTCATTAGAAAGCATCTGACAAAAAGTGTCTCAATAGAATGTAAATATATACATAGAAATCTCTATAATTATTGATTGCGCATTATATTCTCGATTGACTGGATTTAGAGCATGTTAATATTATACAAACATATGTACTCAATATAAATATATTATATACGGAGGTAGTTCTTATCAATTACTAATTTATCCTGTGGTGAACTTTTTAAAACTTTGTCTGGCGTTTTATACAAAACCTCACGAAACTTCCCACTGCGGTGGAAAAATAACTCTGATTCCAAGCCCTTCAAAGCCCAAAAAGGCGGGAAAAGATAGGCAGTGAACGCGTAATATATAAACCAAATCTCTCAGATTAGTTTGAATCGTTTAGGGACAATCTGAGAGACCTGGTTTTGTCCATTTGTACCAGTTGACGTAATTAGCAAATATTGCAAGACTTTTTACAGTAACGCAACATGAGATCTTTGAACACGGCTTGACGACACACTCCAAGCCAGCTTGTACAACTTGGATATGTATCGATGCAACCAATAGGCGCTTCTAGTTGGTCTGGCGAATTCGGAAGAGATGCTTAAAAATGAAAGTAAATAAAAATGAAAAAAAAGATAGTTTACTTGTTTACAGCTCAAACCTCTATAATTAAAGCTATAATTAAAACTCCCCTTAACACCAACTAATTTGAAATGTCCCTTCACAAATGATTCCTATAAAAATGGACCTCCTAATTTGAACGCTATGTAAAGCCTGATCCTAACCCTCACTCACCCAAACAAATTTTTCAAGGTTTACACCACGAACTTTTGATGGTCTGAAAATGATACATTAACTGTGCTGAAAAAATATGACCAAACATAATGATCAGAATTTTCGAAAACAGTAGACTTCATGTAATGTACGTGCAACCTTAATAAACGCTACCTTGTCCCCAGGGTTCTTGCCTTTTCGATATACTGGATGGGGGCGAAGTAAATCAAGAGCTAAGGGCGAAGTTGATATAAAAGAGTTTTGGATGTATAGGAGATTTTATATTGAATTTACAGGACATTATAAATAGACCGGACTGGAGATTTTGTCACAGTTTGATATACACCGTTTTAATAAAGAAATCGACGGAATAAGCTTTCATTTTTTTTAGTGAAGGAGAGAAATCCCTCAATATTTCTCACCTCCTTCGCTAAGCGGTAAGATATTCTGCAAATATAGTCCTTGGAGATTTCCCTGAGGCTTGTAATGACAAACGATAAACGTCATCAGTCCCCCATACAGTTCAGACACTGAGTAACCACAGCCAACGCGTCCTGTAGAACGCCACACTAACTAAAACATAACAAACAAACAAAACATTAAATAAATAAGAGATAATTTATCTTTGCGAGTCTATCGATACGTTCACCCTCCTACACAGGATCTCTTGTTTTTTTAGATGATGCGAGGTTCAAAACGATTTTGGAACGAGAAACATACTTCGGTGAAATGTCCAAATTTTTCTAAATCCGGCGCAGGATTGTTAAAGTCGTAATCAATAATTTCGAGATACCTAAAACAAAATCACTTTTTTCAACCCTATCAATACCTTGTACCCTTTAGTCTTTTTGCATTATACGCCCTTGATCACACATACCATGTTTTAAAGCATATTTTTCTTTTAATCACTATCTGGGACTGTAAAGCCGAATCCCCACTGACGATTTTCAAGCGCACTCCGCTGAAATTTTCGTTCTATACTATCTTCACTGCAGAACGCGCGAAAAACTTCGTCAAAAAATGGAATCCCAAACCTGAGCTGCATCTCGTAATGAAAAGAAAAACAATATATTTAGATTTCTCTTTGGGAGGAAATGAAAGAGCAAAAAATGCAAATTTTTGAGTTTGTTGTCAGCACATTTTGTGATGGGTCACCAGTATGCAAAAGACAGTGACAGTATTGAAGGTTCCTTAATTTGATAAGAGTGAAATTCATAACAAGACATCCTCTTCTCCATGACGATGTATCGAGCTTTTTTACTTCGCCGAATTTATCCTTTTTCCCGAAATTCCTGAATTTAAATTTGTCATCTTATTGATGCAGTAACGACGTGAGCAATATTCTATTGGTTGGATTCGAACGTTTTATTTTACATATTTGTTCTTTCTGCGCAAGTTTCGTCGCGAATTTATAAGATGAACAAAAAAAAGCGTCGGTGGGGATTCGGCTTAATTTGTGATTGGCAAATAACTTGCAAAAATGATTATCAGATTAGCGAAAGATAAAAATTTTAATGAATAAATAAATGCCTTACCAGTAATAAACAGCCTGAGCTATCGTTTTCGTCTGCTTAAACCCGTCAAAGCCCTTGTATAGGTTCTCCCCGTAATATCCGTTTTTAGAACCAGCGGAATGTTCCAATGAATTTTTATCCGCTAATACTACGGAGTACTCCAATGCACTTTCAGCTAATTCTGTGTCCCATTTTAAATTAGCTACTAGATGTAAATCTCGCACGTAGTTATGCGCAAACGTTGACTTCTCGGAAAATGAAACGCCATCATCGAGTTCGAAAGTAAAGAAAAATTGAATGAGAAAAGCCAAGGAAATGAAGATTGATACAAAAGTTTGATACATTTTAAACGGAGCGAGTGATTTCTTTTCTGCTTCGTACCGTTGAAAGATATAAACGAAGCGGAGGTTTAAATATTAACCTCCGTGATACAACTAAATGTCATGCGCGTAATTATAAGAAAAGAGGATCGCAATTCGTTTCCAGTTTCCAAGGTAAGTAGATTACGTTGCGTTCCATTGGAAAAGGGTTGAGCACGAATTGGATTTTTCAATGCATTTTCCAGTATTCAATGCAAGCAGTACATCAATCGAAATCTATTTGAACAATTCTAAAATGTTTTCTGATTTGTCGATTCAAAATGAAATATTGATGGTTTTCTTTTCTCGCAGCTGTGACCGAGGTTTCTGATTTTCTGAGATTTTTTTGGCAGTTGATTAGTGGATTTTGATAAGTAAGTAACGGGAAGTTTTGAGTCCTAGGATATCCATTCGTAGTGGTTGGCTATTCTGCCCGCTAAATTGCAACTAGGAAGTTGACTTACCCGCCAGAGATACGTATTGCCCTAAGGCCAATGTGCCGTCAGTTGATGGCTCCAAATGGGCTGATAACATTCCAAATATAAATCCCAAACCTTCAGATGGTCAAATCTGGTCATATTTAGTAAATATTAAGTATTTAGCAAAAAAAAGGTACGAGGTTGATTACTGAATTTTTTGATTGAAGTACATAAGTGAGATTGGACGCAATGTATATTTTCTCTCACTCTAGTACTCAGTCTCAAACACGTGCATGACTATTTAAAGTTATCTGAAAATCTTTTCTTTCCTGACCCCATGATATACCTCGATAATACAGACCGAAAAAAATAGCATGCTGCAAATGAGTCACTCTTGAAAGCAGCATCGTCTTTTTCACGCATCGATGAATTCAAAATCTGTCCAAACCGTAAACTGAAAACGAGACTATTTCTTGTTAGTTTTTCTGATTTAGAAGGAGGGCAAATATTTATGAAGCTTGTGATAACGATAAGAAAAATTAAAAATTTTTCATGTTCGTTGACGCAGGAAAAATGACTTAAAGACGAAATCCTGCGTGTGTTTCAAAGGTTGACGATGAAGACTCGTTTGTTTTTTTCGTTTATTACAATCGTCGTCTTAACAAATTTTACTAGTGGAAGTGATCTGGATAATGTAAAGGACTTCCTTGCCAAATATAACAAAGAAGCTGATAACTTACAGACAGAGGATACACAAGCATCATGGGATTATGAAACTGACATGACCAAAGGAAACAAAGAAAAAACGATAGAAATGAGCGGGAAAACATCGCGATTTGCATTGGAATCGAGAAAGAAGGCAGAGCAGTTGCTAAAAAGTATTGATAGCTCGGATATACCTAAAAGTTTATTGAGACAACTTAAACTGATCACGAGGACAGCTTCGAGTAGTGATGTTAAAGAATCAAAAAGAATTTCAGAGCTCGTTTCCAATATGACAGCAATATATAGCAAAACAACAGTAAGTGGCTCGTCTACACTCAAAATATCACTTGGCTTTTTTATTGATTTCCTGATGTAGGTCAACTCTTTTGAATGACTAAGCGCATAAACATGGCTACCTTGTTGCCACAACTACCACGTATATAACCACCACTACCACCACTACCTACCACTACCACGCTTCCCGCTGCGCTAATTTACTCTGTATTGGAGTTTATCATGGCGCGGCTTAGGGTGCTATCTGTCCACTATGAGATAGATGGAGGGATAACTTGGAACTAAGACACTTTCCCTGTCCACGTGTGTCCATAACATGAACACTTCCTTACTTTGCCAAAGAAAGGGCGTTTCTGTCCAAAAATTAATTTGCCACTAACCCAATCGTTAGAGAGTGTGGAATTAGATCTAACAAGATCTATAACTATACTGCCATACCTAGTTTTTCTAACCCCAATTTCTTATTCCTGTCTCCCTTCTACCCTCACCTGATTGAGTCAATTGAAAAAGTCATATTTTCTGAGGGAAGAAATAAACTTGGGTATAGTTGCTTTCGGTTTAAATTTGACTACATTTTCAATTTAGATCGTCAAAACTATCGACAGTGAGAAATATCGCTTCAAGCTCAACTCTCACCTTCTTCCAATTATGTCCGAAGTCAGTAAAAGTAATTTGGGGAACTTACGTTGGGCCTGGCGGGTGTGGAGAAAAGCGGTTGGGCCAAGCGTCAAACCTCTTTATGAAGAATTCGTGAAGCTAGTAAACAAAGGCGCAAAGGAGAATGGTTTTGATGATTATGGAGATTACTGGAGGAAGGAGTACGAAGTTGATAATCTGGAGAGTATGATGGAGGGTATCTTAGATGAAATGCATGGATTATATCAGAAGCTTCACGCTTTCGTGCGATATAAATTAAAGTAGGTATCGCAAAACCTCTCTGAAGTGGACATTCCATATAGCGGACTCCTCCCTATTGAAAAGCATCTTCCACGAAACGGATGCCTATTCTCTATGAAGCCGAAACCTCCACTTAACGGACACCTCCTTATAGCGGACACATTTTTTGGTCCGGATGGTGTCCTCTATACAGAGGTTTGGCTGTAATAGGAATCTTTGTTGAGATTTCCGCGCTCAGTGATGTTAACTCTTTTACTGGCCATCTAAATCCAAGGTGTTTCATATCTGTTAGTCTATAGTTGTGTTTTTGTGTAAGACATCACAGGCATTCGGCCAAGCAATTAGAATTTCGGATTTTCTCTATCAATCCTTACCTTCGTCACCTCAAAAATATCGAGGATTGATACTAAACTATATAAGAAAAACTGGGAACGAAATTGTGTAACCATGGCTACCAAAGACAATGAAACCATCAAAAATGTTTCTGTGAATATAATAATGAAGAGTCGGCGTAATCTTAATGATTCTAAGGAGAATGAAAAGCAAAGTGGATTTTTTCAAGCAGCTATCTCCCTTTAAGACCAGGGTGTTCCTCTATGTAATTTAAATTTTCTTGGTTTATCACAGCAAAATGTTTGGTGATAGTATTATCGGCAAGAAGGACTTAATGCCTTGTCATCTGTTGAGTATGTGGGGACAGAACTGGGGCCACCTGTACAAAAGCTTGGTCCCATTCCCAAAGAAACAAATTCCAGATGTTACGAAGGAAATGCAAAATAAAGAATGGTCAAACACAAAAGTTCTCAACCTTGCCGAATCTTTCTTTGTCTCTATTGGTAAGTGAAGTTTAATAGCGATAAAAACAATTTTTCAAAATTATTATGTAATTCGAACATCCAATGGACCGCCCAAAATGGTTCGAATTATGGAGGTTAATTTACTTTATTGCCCTTTTTTACGCCGGTCCAATATTGGCGTATAATTTTGAAAAATCCACAGTGAAATTCTCACAAACAAACATCTAACGCCCCTTTTACCGCAAAGTCATGAAAATTAACGCCATTTAAGGGTTGGTGTAAACAGGGGCCTTCCAGATTGGTTTGCATTAGGAATTTGAATTGCGTAGGGTTTCAACTAAGTGACTGTATTATCTTACATATTTACAAATGAGGTTATTCTTATTCTACATTTTTTTGATCAGCTTTTCGAGCTCTTTTAGGTCCAAAACTATAAACAAATTTTTTGACTCCATTATCTATCATTGCCACATACTTTCCATGTGCTGTTCTGTGATTATATTTTTCGTCACCTCCAAATTGAGATGAAGAGCACGGGGAAGGACTGTAACTTTAAAAAAAATGAGCCCGTCAAAAATTTGTACATTCTAGACTAGTTCTTATATCAAATTGAATATATTTATATTGTTTGTCAGTCTAGTATTCATAATATATAATTAGAGTTTATCATGTCATAGACCGGTTGTTTTTGTTTGCGACGTTTCGACAGTTACTACTGTCATCATCGGGCGTTTGTAAATGAATGATGTAAAGTTTATATATGTTTTCAGTAGGATCGAAATTAGGATCGAAATTATTTCGGACCTGGAAGGAAGCAATGTCAATATTTCGGACCTGGAAGGAAGCAATGTCAATAGTTTGTTTTGCGTAGAGCTGGAAACCACATCGTATAATGTTCCTGCGATATGGTTTCCAGCTCTACGCAAAACAAACTATTGACATTGCTTCTTTCCAGGTCCGAAATAATTTCGATCCTAATTTCGATCCTACTGAAAACATATATAAACTTTACATCATTCATTTACAAACGCCCGATGATGACAGTAGTAACTGTCGAAACGTCGCAAACAAAAACAACCGGTCTATGACATGATAAACTCTAATTATATATTAGTTCTTATATATCATTTGGGAATACCAGAGACGTCTCTCATTTCAGGTCTTGATAAAATGCCAAAAAGTTTTTATGATAACTCGTTGATATCAAAAATAAAAGGCAAAAAGTCTGTGTGTCATCCGTCATCTTGGGATCTGGGACACAGTGATGTAAGGTAGGTGATGTAATGGTGTAGTTTCACTATCTAATCAGAAAACCGGACCGGTTTTTGTTTTTCCGAATATTTATTAACTCAAGTGGTTATCAAAACAAGCCTTTGGACAGACAGTGCGTATGCGCAGTGAGTCCCTAATATTGTTACTCATCCGAGGCTCAACAATCGGAATGTTCAGAACTTTTATCTTGGCTTTTACAGATTGAAAATGCCATGTATGAGTGTCAGTCAAGCCGACTTAATCACCGTCCATCATGAAATGGGACACATCGAATATTACCTGATGTATCGAAATCAGCCTGTAGAATTTCGGACTGGCGCCAACCCTGGGTTTCACGAAGCGGTAGGAGATACGATCGCATTGTCGGTGATGATCCCTGAGCATCTGGAATCTATTGATTTATTAAACGAAAGTGTTGGAGATGATGGTATTTATGAAAGTTATACATTGTTTCTGATGTCTCTCAAGTGGCAGACAAATAATTGACTAAAACCTCGTCTGCGGGGCTTCTTCCCTTTTTAATATATTGTATATACTTGACGCCCGCTACCGCCCAGTATATCCATAAGGTAAAAAGACCTGGGGACGAGGTTGATAATTGTTACCAGAGCAACGAGACATACAACTTATCTGCCAATCGAGATCATCAAAAAATTATTGTTTAAACCTTGTTAAATTTGTTTGGGTTAGTGAGATCGTTCACGTGATCGTTCTTTCAAACGTTCGCATAAGACCTTTTAACAGATAGACACACTCAGACATTGATAAGAAAAAATTCCGAAGAAAATTGATGCACTCCTTGTCAGTTAATATGCTTATTTTTTCTGGTACTAATATGTGAAAGTCGCTTTTATTTTGATGAAAATATAACAACCTGTTTTGTTATAGAGGAAGAAATCAACTTTTTACTAAAGCAGGCGCTTCAAAAGGTGGCTTTTATCCCGTTCGCTTACATAGTGGATAAATGGCGTTATTCGGTGTTCAGTGGTGAAACAAAACCGGACGACTACAACAAATATTGGTGGCAATTACGACAAAAATATCAAGGAATTAAACCTCCCTACACACGACCAGAAACCGATTTATTCGATGCCGGCACATTTTTTCACGTGGCCCATAATACTGAGTATCTACGATATTTCATTAGTCACGTGCTGCAGTTCCAATTTCACGAAGCTCTGTGCGACGCAAGTGGATACAAAGGCCCTTATCACAAATGTTCCATTCACAAATCAGATAAAGCTGGTAAAAAGTTAAGGTCAGAATTATTTTATTTTATTTTACGATGAATGCTCCGCTTCTGCGGCTACCAAATATCATACGCGGGATTATTTTTAGTTGCACGCGAGAAGATTTTTACCGAGGGATGAAAATCCTTACGCACGCATCAAGATTACTACGGCTGACGTGCGCATTAACAAATTATACACACGCACGTGAAGTGCATACCATACGCTTATCTGGCTTGGGTTTTGTAGGAGTAAATGTTTTCGTGCTACATCCAGCATGATAAGATGATTCAAGATGAATAAGAAGACAGCCCATCCACCCACACACGAAGAAGCAAATGTACTTAACTTTGAATTTAATGTTTGTAGTTAATATAAAAATGTCTGACAAATAACATGGCAGCTCATGTAAAAATTGCCAGCTAACAATATGGATCAACTAAAAAAGGTAGATGAAGCGTCAAAAAAGAATAAAATGATGACCGCAGTTTATTAGAATTTCGACAAAGCATTGTATGTTAATCCTTGTTATAACTCCTGGTCAAAAAATTGTTAGAGCATTTCCACCTGATATTTTCTTCCTGTAACGACCTCGCAATAACAAGACCAGACATCCATTAATTAGCTCGAGCTTATATTTTTACGCATGCGTAAAATTGGATCTTTTCCTTTTGCGTGCACAACTAATAATCGTCCGTGCCGTATGATTGTTTTGTGCGCAGTAATAGTGATTCTTCAGAACGATCGTAATCTTTTTTGCTTGTAATATAAACGAAATCAGAACTCCAGGTTCATGTTACATTTGACATGAAAGGGTTGATTCACGAATACCAAGTATTTTTCATTTCACTAAAAACGCTCAGCTTTCGTTTGAGCCTTTTTATTTGATTGTGTCGTTACAATTTTCTACTGAGTCGGCACTACTTAAATGGAAGCAAAGAAAAACCTTAAGTCGCAAACTTTGTGTTTGAAATGTTAAAGTACTTATGTGTCAATAACTATTTTTTTAGAAATATGCTAGAGCTTGGCAAAGAATTGCCATGGCCTGATGCCCTTGATACGATTGCCGGCACGAAAAAGATGTCATCACAACCTATTCTCGATTACTTCAAACCACTAGAGAATTGGTTGGATAAACATCGAGAAGAGAACAATTATGATTTAGGCTGGGATGAATAACACTATAAACCCCTTCTAGTCAATAGAATGACAATCATTAGAAACGTCGAATTTTACGATGTACGACAATTCACAAGACGGAAGAATAAAATTAGTAAAAAAAGAATTCTAAATCATAATCGAGACCATTATGGTTAAACGAGAAATGACGAAGGATCACGCGAGCAAGAAATGAAACAGTTGTCAATTATCGGAAACGGTTGCAGAAAACTTTCGGAAAATTCGGAAAATTCGGAAAAGCCGACAAGAGTAAGATGGCGGATACACAAAAATCAGCCACATAGACATGATGAATATATTTCCGTTGTTCACAAATGTTTCACAATATCTCCCATATACAAAAAACTAAAAAAAATAAAATGTTGAAATATCATATATTGTTGTTGTGACTTCTTACATCAAGTCTTCCCTGTAAACTTATGATGTTTCTCGTAATTCTCACGAATTCTTCGAAAATGTTCTTTATCCGCTTTGTCCAGGACTGTAGCCAAAAGTGAAAATTCAAAGTCGGTGCATGTATCAATCACACAGTAGATACCGCTATCCATCACATTCTAAAAAGATTCGTTTTCATGACGCAGAGTAAAGTCCACAAACAAACAAACAAACAAACAAACAAACAAACAAACAAACAAACAAACAAACAAACAAACAAACAAACAAACAAACAAATAAACAAACAAATCTCGCTGACCGGACTTTTTGACTAATTCACGTTTATTATAACTATAAAGTGCTCAGGAAAGAAATGTAAATTTTTTTCGTGTAACACCTACCTTGTGTTTCGTGCCAAACATAGCAAACTGACAAGCTCTTACGTAATCAGCGATGATGTAAGGGGAATACTGAAAAAAACACATGACATCAATAGCATAATGAATGGCGTGCCATCAGCATGTGATTAATCGCAAAGGACAATAGTGCGCCAATTATGACACATACAAATCGCTATACATCCCCATCTCCCTATCTCTTTGACGTTTTATGATTTCGGAAAGAGGGACATGGAAATATAATGGAGATGGAGATGATGGAGATAAAGCTAAAACGGGAAAAACTTTACTTTCGTAAACATATGGCGGGCGGATGTTGGGTGTTTTGGGCGGTGTAAGAATATAAGAACGATAAAAAAGAAACTTTCGCGCTGAAACCAACATCATTGCATACAAACGAAAAATAAATCAATGCCAATACGAGAAAGCATTCTAACTTTTGTGATGACAGTTTTGTGGCTTCCAATTTCACGATAAAGTCTAAACAAAAATAGACAACAGCTCCAGTACCATTTTTTTTATTCTTACAATACAAGTCAAATTAACACGTTCACTGCCGAGTACGAGTATACCGGCCGGCCAGTTTTGACGTGTTGACTTTGTCGGTGTATATCTCAAAATGCAAGCCCTAACAAAAGTTGATACATAGGCTGTTGGAAAGTAGATAAAACCAATGCAAATTCTTGCGTCCTTAGTGCAACCCAATTGTCGCAGCAAATTTCATAAAAAAAAATATTGTAGATTTTGAAATTTCCTTTGGCAGTAAACGTGTTAGCAAGTTAGAAAAACACAACAATATTTCGGCTCCGAAGAAAATTCAAAAAACTGAATTCGTGTAAATGAAGACTATTCTATTTGTGGCCGAGTTGAAAACCGTCGAGAATTTACAGAAACTAAAGGAAGATCGAAGACCTATCATTTCTGTTAATTTCAGATGAGTTTGTTTACACTATTCCATTACTTAAGCGACAATTTGAATCGTGTGAACAGGGAATTCCATCGATTTTCCTTTGTTTACACTATTACATTTTTCGTTTAAATTAACACTTTATCAGGTGAACAACAGATACCAGAAAAACTTTCCTTATTTACCAAGTGAATCGTCTAAAAGGAAGGAATAACAGAAATGTTGCTGTTTTTTTTACCTGGACATTTTTTGACAGCATAATGACAAGTCTTCAGTTTCCTTCTTCGCGTGAGGATTTTCCCGCGCAAATAACACCAAACTCTCCATCAAACGTAAGAAAAGTTAAAGAAAAAAAACAGCAATCATAAGTCTATTCAAAATATCTTGTTGGTTTATACACTGCAATGGAAACAACACAGGAAACAAATCAGCAAAAAGATTTGTAAAAGATAAGTACTTTTCAAACAAATCCTACATTTTCTCAGAATTAAATCCTGCTTGCTTCCTTTTGACGGCGTACGGCAGACATGCGCACTAGCTTTCATACTAAGATTAAAACGCGACTTTTGATATTTGTTTCTCCGTGGTCACACTTACTTTATTACAAACTGAAGTGTGGACCTAAAATTATTACGAGGTCATACAAATATTTTAGAAAAGATATAATACACGCTCTGCAAATATGACGGCAGGCTGGTGTACACAGCCGATTGATGGTTGAATAGTAACTGACTTGCCAATTCAAACATCAAACCAAAATAAGTGACGAATCTAGAAGATAATAACTGAGAGAGCTAAGATACTTTCGGATACAAATATTCTTCAGATATGAATTTTGCTTCAAAGAACAATAAATTTGGAAGAAGATAATCCAATTCTATTCAAAAAAATTATAGACACAGCAACATCTGTGACATTACCTTTGGAACTTCTGATTTTTTATAAATTCTGTAGCAATAGTGAAGGTCTGGTATACACAGGAAACGTATTGAGACATCAAAGAGCGCTAAAATAAACAAACAGAACTTGAACGGAATTTATAATAATCGAATTCGTGCACGTCCCGCAGAAACTGCAGGTGCACCCAAATGCCAGTGCTTAAATGTCACCGAAAAACTTTTCCACACGCACCCCAACCATTCAACAAAAGAACATAATGTGAACAGACCTTTGCAATGTTTATGCAATTGATCAAAACTTGGAGTATGAGTTGTAAATCAGAAAAGTCTTCAACGTTGGTCAAAAGTTGTACGCATGTCACCATCACCTGGAATGAACAAAAAAATTAAATAAAAAAAGAAACTGCAGAAGTTATACAATTTCGTGTAATAATTCGCCATTTGTAAAGCACTGAAGATGATCTAATATCGAAACAAAAGCTAATGCTAACAACATTTTAAATCTGTTGTTTCCTTTCAAATTTCTTTTATACCTTATAAAGCTTAAATGTTCTGGTTCCAACGTACCTTCGGCAAAAAATTCCACAACACAATTCTTTGTTCTTTGTTCCATTTGGCAAGTAACAGCGTTTTCCACACTATCAACGGAGCTTTACAAAACGACGCTCTCATCAACCCGGCCTAGCGTGTGTGAGAAGGCGAAAGGATGACACAAAGACACTGGAACCCCAGAAGAAAGAAAGCATTTTTGCCCTCTTTACTGCACCACATGTTATTTAAAAACCTTTGACTCGATTGGTAAAATCTTCAATCACGTGATTAAATTCATACCTTTTCTCATTATGCCATGCTCAAAGTACACACACCTAATCCTTGACGAATGAAATGAAAAATAGCGCTTACTTAAACCACTTACTAAATTATCAGTAAGCACTTTTAACAGCGAAGAAAGTTTTGTTTCGTCAACTTGTAACACAATGCTGGTTACAAGGTTTGAATAGAAAAGCTCAGCGTCAGAAGCAAACTCCATCTTCTTTATCAAGCATAAAACTAAATTACTTTCTGTTTGTTGCAGAAGAGCACGAAGACGTAGAGTAAATTCAGATCCTGTTTGGTAGACGACTTCCAAGATGTATTTATACTAAAAGAAAAACAACCGACGTGACGTGACGTCAAAATTTCCGTCAAACATGCGACCATTTCGTGATTTCAGTCACGTGAATCAACGCTATGATTCGAATTCTTTCTGTTCAACCAATGATGAGTAGCACAAGAAACGAAACCCTAACCTGGACATCATTTCTAACATCAGCAGTAGTGTCCAGATCAGTTTTTGAAAGATCTTTCCATAACAGCGGTTCAAGATTTTCAAACACTCCAACGAGCCTATCTTCCAGTGGTTCTAAAATTCTGGGTTTTTTCCTACAAAAAAAAAACACGATATATTATGAACTGAGGATGAAGCAATTGATTATTGATTTGGTATGGGAAAGCTGAACCCCACGGTCCCCTTTTGCCTCGGTAGGCAGTGGGAATCGAACCTTCAGGGACATATATATGAACTAGGATGAAGCAACTGATTATTGATTTGGTATGCGGAAGCTAAGTATATATATCCCATATATGGTATTCATAAAAACAAAAATGGAAGGCCAATCGATAGAAAGTCATTCGTTATTTCAACGACAAAGAATTTGAAAATCAAAAGAAAAGACAACATACTGTTTCAGCAGGGATTGATTGACAATTTTACATAAATTGGTATATATTCCCACCAGTTCTGGAGCGTGTTCCGTGCAATGAAATAATGCAACGAGCGGTTCACTGAGATGGAGAGCACAAGTATACGCCATTTTGTTCCTACGCGTTTTGATGACTGGATTCATGACGATCTAAAAATAATAATTCTCACAAAAATGAACGCATGTAACATCCACCGGTTTTACTATAAACATATGGGTTTTAGTACCAGGAGATGATCTACACAATAACACCTGTGGAGGAGAGTGTCAATAAAAGATAAAAGAAAAAGTGGGAATTTGCTTGTCTAATAAGATGCGGCCATAATACAATTCGGTTCAAAAATTTCTGAGATCGTTATTTGGCTGTTTCCATAATTCATTTGTAAGTCTCCTATTTCCGTTTGAGGTTTTACAATGGAACTATGGGAACAGGTGAATTTATAGTCCGAACCAAAGTAAGACATTCAAACAACAAACTTACTTGGACGACTATAGACAGGATATCCCTACATAATGCTAACGACAACTTCAGAGTTTTGTCACTTTTCAGGCATAGTATTATCTAAAAAAACAAGAGGATGTTTCAATCAATCTATACCTAAGCATGGTTTACGTCATCATTATCTGAACGTGTTTCCACGGTTACAAAAACAAGATCGATGTAAGTTGTAAAATTAGCGCCATAGATGTAAGCTACTAATTTATTCAATAAACTTTCATAAACAATAATTGAAAGCTACCTTCTCACATATAGCCACAATTTCGCCAGTTTCTTTCGATGTTATAATCAGAGCTTTTGCTATACATGCAAATCCTTTGGTGATCTGAACGTCATCAACAACATCTGTCTGAAAGAACAAACATCACAGCTGTTAATTTGGAATCACTACTAGCCTGAGAGCAGCGCAGCTACCACCTCTTCGAAATACAAAATACTGGCATAAAGCAAATCAAACACCGCTCCTTAATGGCGTTAATTTTCATGACTTGGTGTTAAAAGGGCCAACGCCAGATGTTTGTCTGTGAAAGCTTTACCGCGAATTTTTCAGAAATAATAATAATGGCCAATGTAAAAGGGGCAGGCGCAAAAAAAGGGGCAACAAGATAACAATATTTTTCACTCGACCACATATTGGACAAACCTCATAATATAAAAAAAAAACCTCCATCCGAGAACATATCTTACTTCACTGAAATAATCCACATTTGCTTTGAACATGTACGCCAGTGGTAAGTGACACTGTGAAGGAGGGTGGTGTAAAATAGCATCACATATTTGTGTAATCAGCACGAAACTTTCTTTGCAGAGCGATCTCTGAAAGTGAAATGTCATTAGGGTATATGAAAAGGCTGATCATACTATGAGCTCCTCACATAAATACAACGATGCAGGTTGATTCCATTTCATAATCAGAAAGCTCCGAGTTATATCTCATACTCTAATATATCACTGTAAATCTAAGTATCACTCATTTTACGAGCCCAGAATGAGAGCATGTTCACAAAGCATGCTTAAGTGTATTGGCTTGTTTTAAGTATCAGCTTGACCTATTTTACAAGGTAATAGAGAAAGCCAGTGGAATTCAAGTGACTCAACCTGGTTACCATTACAGGGGTTGGAACTGATCCATGTAAATATCCTCTTACATACCGTACGGAACATTAAATTGGACGAAAAAGAACATTTGAATGACCTACGTGTTTTTTAGTTAAGCAATGTTGAATTTTGATTAAGAGCAGGGAAAGAATCAAAAGATTATCTGGCGTCAAGTAATCAAGCGGCAGTTGATGGAGTTTCTGAAATGAACAAGACGATAACAATATCAGTATAATATAATGCAGATTTATTTATAAAAAACAACACCTGGAAAACGTCTTCTATTCATTCAGTGTTTTCCCAGGGTTCATAACAACATTTTGGAGCTAGGAAGAGCGCTTCTACACAACCTTACTTGTAAAACTACAGCTACTTGTGGAAGACATTTTTCTTTGAGTTTGCTACACGCCTTGAATTCTTCACATATTTCCATGACAACATCTGTCTTGTTGTCTGAGCTCTCATAATCAGTCCGGAATTTTTTCACATTAATAGATGGTTCATCTTGGAGGAAGGCTTGTTGTATTGACTGATTGATCTCTGAAACAATTGCATTCTGGAAGTACATGTTGTTGTACAGCTCCAAACACAGTCTTGACGACGCATCAATTGGACTAAAAGACAAAAACAATAGTTTTGAAGGCATTGATCAAAGTCTGGCAAGAAGCTTTTTTAGCAGGGCACTCCTTGAATAAAAATGTAAAATAGAGATGGTTGTAACTGGCTGCTGAGTTATGAGGGGTTTCACGTTGTTGTTGTTTGTTTTTTGTTTTTCTGGGGGTGAGGTGAGGGGTGGGAGGTGGAGGATGCTTTCAAATAAAATCCTATCTACGCTTTCGAAACTCTATGAACATTGTCACACAATCCTCTATTTCTGATTGAGGCATCCACTTCAAATAAAAGACAATTAAATTAACTTTAGCTTTGGCTCTCATTCGGGCAATGCCAATGCACAACGGAAGTGTATTACGAAATCGTCACACTTACTTGGAAACCCAAGACCTCTTTACGAACCAATCAATTGCAACATGGTGATTATGATTCAAAAACATAAGGATGTTATGTCTGAATAACTTGTACAATGCGTCTTCGTGTGTCTTTTCCGAGATACAGAAAAACTATGTAAAGTGCAAAGTGGAAAATATCCATGACATTTATTATTGAACATACATAGTATTCGATGTCACCATTAGAAGATTCCCTGCTCTGAAAGTCTACTGTTTAAGTTTTATTATCGTTATTTTTAACTTTGATCACATGATAGAAAATAATTGTAAAATACTTGTAATTATGTCATGATGTTCAAAGTGAGTGCATGATTAAATTTGCTTATTGAAAACATCAAAGAAAAATTGAACAATAAGTTGTCATAGGAACCTTCCAGAGCATACAATTTTCTAATGACCATGATGTCACAAACACACAATGAAACCGTTACGAAACCACCGACATGAATGTAGATTTAAGTACTTATGTACTTAATCTCTGAAAACTCAACAATACAAAATGGTGCCATTTATAGAGGATTCTCGAATTAGGGAGGTTCATTTTGATAGAAATCATAGCTGAAAGAACCTTACATTAGGGAGAGTTTGAATTATCGAGGTTCGAACTACAGAGGTTTGACTTGCTTGATTAAGAAAGTTTGTTTTGACCTGAACAAGTTTATTTATCTTACTTGTAAATTCCATTCTTCGTCACTTTCCATCTGGTTCTCATTTAATTCGTTTATAAGCGACGTGGATGTCGACAACCATTCCTCAACATTTCCCTCAATTCTGAACTTTTCAATGCAAAAGCTGAGCTAAAAATCAGATAACAAAATGTCAGAGTTCATTCCTTCAACCTTTTTAATATTTTGTTTATCTGTACATTAGTCAGCAAGTTTTTTAGAATCTTTCTACAAACATGAAATTAGCAACAATTCAGTTTGGCTGTTGAAGAATGACCTTCAGCTTAAGTTAAGATATATTCCTCCGAGCTTCCCAACCAGAATCACTCAAGCCTTACCTGTAAATAATTGTGCTGATACTTATTTGGCAATTGTTCGTTTATACATTTTGTGTCGAACAAACCATTAACTTCATCTTCAAATTTAAATTCTTTTAAAAGTAAACAAAACTTGTTTGTTGCAAGTTGTACCATGTTGTGGATGCAAGTTAACCTGCCCTTTAAAAAAACATAAATAAAATTTAAGATAAAGATATTTCAGTTATTACAAGGTGAATGATGAAAATAGACAGTTTTGGATTCGCTTATTGACGAGAAACAACAATTGCTTTAATAAAATTTGTGGAAGTTACAGAATAGAGAATATGAAATCCCATATTTCAGCTTCGTCATGAAAAAATATAGAAGAAAAAAATAATCAGTAGATTCCTTTTGATTGAATCTGCCATTTAAAAAAAAAAAGAAAATGTTATTTTACCCTTTGCCTTTTTTTCACTATCCTTCCGTTAGTCACCTGTTCCTTTATTTCTCCATCCAACTTTTTCAGGATTTCGATTGTTCTAAGAAGCTCCTCTGTCATGTAGCCCTGTTCTGGAATAACTGAAGCATGGAGCAAAACCAAGTACCAAGCTACATACGTCAATTGCTCCAGTTTGCTCAGTGAAAGATCTAGGAATGAAAAAAAAACATTACTTGTAACAGAAACTATATGAAAGGTATACAAGTGATTCTGTTATATATTAGCCCAATACTAACTGGTTATGAGGATATTGACTGATGTTTGCAAAGTTTTCCAACGGCATTATGTGACAGAAGTCAATCGAAGGTAATGCCTGAAATGGATTTTATGTAAACAAACTTTTCTACTTCACTTTTCATTTTTTGTTGACCTTCGATTGTTCATGGGAATAAAAGTATTTGATGCAATGCAATGGGATCACATATTTTTTTCACTTATTCTTAGTTTTTTTCTCTGTGTTTGTTTACATTAATGCCTTGTATATTATAAATGTTATGTTGTCATGACGTCACATTTAAGCTTAATTAACCAATAGGATTGAACAAATTTTCTATATATCATTTCTATATCATCATACGGCCCTGTTATGTTTGGAAAGTATATGGCGAAAAAACAACATCAAACATACATTGAAATAAACCTGGATTCATTCCTTGGGTAATTTTTCTATTTAACAAAGTAATAACCAAAATATGCAAAATGGTTTGATGTACAAGTGATAATAACCCAATCATTTAAAGTTGAAATCAACATCAACATTCGCGCCAGTAAGACAGTGTAAGGTTATGAGAATACTAAAACAAGATACCTGTTGCTTCCAAACATAGTTCTTTATATTTTGAACGGTACAATTCTAACAGAGCATTAATTTGTTTGTTTGGTAAACTTGACACCATCACAGAGTATCTAAAAACAATGTATTTTCGAAACTGAATTCCTTCTTTTTTTTTCACTTTCTGCATGCTATTACTCAAGTAATCCTATCATCAACTTTGGCAGTAAAAGTGAAAATTCTACGATCTATCTACCTTGTTTTTCTGTTTTCCTATAAAAGTTTTCCTATTTTATTGAACAAAACTCAAAAAGATTGTGCACAATATACTGTAAAGAATTTCCACAAAAATAAATACCTTTTTACAAATTGTGATGGAAATTCAATAGTACGATGGTTATTCATGCCCATTACTGAAAGTTGCCCCACAAATTTATCAAGCTAAAAAAACAAGAGAAATCATTGTAGAAATTATTGAAATTTCATTGGAAGGGTTAATGAAAACAAGTGGGGAAAATCTTCAAAAAGTCTCTGTGGAGAAGTGTTTTTTTTTTATTGAAACAAGCAGGTGATATTGCTTACCATTCCTTTAGAAAACACTCCTCCTCATAGACTTGCTCAAGATTTTGCCCACTGGGCAATGTAATTTCTACCTGATGTAGTCTGTTATATGTATGAAGTAACCCACACAATAGTGATTCTTTACTGGAAATAGTGTCACTACTCCCCTGAAATGATCCATCAAATGTGATTGTTAATAATAATGGCCGAAATCACACTAAGATTAACTCTGATTAAAGCCAAATTAGTTATTTGCTGTCGTCACAATTTAACGAAGTAAATTAGTTTCGTTTAGATTAGTTAAACTTAATCGTAGCTAATCTGATTAAACTAAACAGAATGTCTAGTTACGTTTAGTTAAATATATTTAACTATTCTATAAAAGACGTGTGACTTCGTGGACAACTGAGTCAGAATGTGAAATTATAAACCTAACTTAAGAAAAGGTTTTTTCCTGTATTTTTGTGAAATTTCAACTCAGCAGCTTATAAGCACAGAAACATTTTATTTGAGAAACATAAATAATTGTCTTTGTCAACATTATCTCTGTTGTTGTTTCTTGAATGTTTTGGATGTCAAAAATACCAACCTCACTCTGTAGACAAATGCACCAAAGAAAATGTAGCGATTCTTCTAACACAAGATGATTCATGTTTAACAGTAACAGAAATGTATCTGCTATAGTCTTTTTCACATTACTTTCACTGAAAGATATTATAAAGTTGCCTTTAATAAACTAAATAATTTTAAATGACGGGGGGTGTAACGATTTCATCTTTACAATTTAAATAACATTCACACATTCACATTAGCCTGCTATTTGGGAAGGGTTGAAGGATACCTTTGTGAATATATTGTTGCCATCGCATTATACAGATCCTTCATCCAATTGAAGTATTTGTTGTTTTGATTCTTATCTTCAACAGACTAAAACAACAATACGTAACTGTCTGATCCAATGTTCCAACTCGAAAAAAGCTCAAAATACTCCTGCACAGTTTCACGGTTTAAAAATGATAGATTTAAAAGAACTTTAAGAGATCAGTTCATTTATTACCGGATATAAGTCTTGATTTACAGCAACATTAAACAGTTCATGTAAAGTGTTTAACACAAGCAGCTGCTTCTTTTTCTCTTTCATCAGCTCTTTCAGGTTCAATAAATCAATAAGATGTACCAGAACCTGAAACTCATCTAGTTGACTCAATATACGACCTGTTGATCTAAATAACAAATAATATGTTTTTTAAACACAACATTAAAGATCTTACCTTTAAAACAATTTGTTAAATTCTCACATTCTTGGGTGAAATATAATAATTAGGACTATTAATCTTTTGAAAATGCTTCAAGTGTATCAAGGGTTATGATGTTATTCCAATCACCATAACTTATCAAGAAGCATTTGATAGTCATTATATCAATTAATTGGGTACCTTCAGTCAAAAGAATCACTTAAAGGGGGTAAATAGTTTGATGACCAATGAATGATATCTTATGAGGGCCACCATTATAGAACATATGGCTAAAGCTTGAGGATAGGTGTCAACATTACAATTTTCAACATAAATTTCCATGGCATATAATATCTTGATGAAGTTTATTATCCTACTTTTACTTCCATAGTCTATGTCAAAAATATTTTCACTTTTATTGCATAAATGAATGCCATTTCTGATCTACTTATCAGATTTTTGCAAATGAGGCATCAAATTAAAGGTATTGTGGAGCCCTTTAAAATGGTATAAAAATATTTCCATTTTCGCTTAATTTCGTTAAGTTTAGTAAAAACAACGCACTTCTCAAAATCTCTACCTAAACCCAAAGATTGTGCCATAACTCAAGTTTTAATAAGTGCAAACAATTTTGACTATAGTTCCAGATGTTCACATCTGTTTCGCACTTCTGTTTTTATTTTTAGTGTCCACAGTGGGTGAAGTTCATTTTGAGAGCGTAAGTGATTTGTATAGGCACAGCAGCAATGAAAATTGGTAAAATCTTTACACGAGATACAAGTACGTTAAGTATATCAAATATTACATTTCAAAACTACCCAAAGAAAATCATTACCTGGATGCCAGGACCAAATGATCAAGAATGACATATGCAGATGGCAAAAAGAAATCCTGCATCTAGATAAAAAAGAAAACAGATAACAAAATAATTTTTTTTAAATAAGATCGAAAATTGGACATAAAGCGGATTAAATTAACGTCATCGTCTGAAAACAATGTAAAAGTACCTCGCCTTGACAACATTTGATCTCATCAAATAGTATTCCAGTATAATGTTCCACTTTCTGTTTCTTGATTGGTGTTTCGATCTCAGGTGTTTGTAATGTTGCTTTTAAGTTAACAATATGCTGCCTGAAAAAAAACATAAACTTTCAAATTCACACAACCTCACAAAAAGACGTAAACACAAATATTGCATTCTTGGTAATAGTCAACCATGCTCTAAATTCTCTGTTATGTAACAAGAGAAGATCAATACATACTCTATTCTGTGTTCCGACTTAGGTCACTAATTATTTTGAAATAGTTGGTTCCAAATATCCTGTTGCTATAACTCCCCTTTTGCACACTATTAGTTTTGTTAGACTCAAAGTGATTGTGGTTCACAATGCACACAATAAATAAAACAAAGTTTGTATGCTTTACAGCTATTAATTATCCTCTAGATGGTTTTAGTCATAAAAGTTGTTACCAAACACCAGCACACAGAATATCTAAAATTCATAATTTATTTTATAAAAATCCTAAGGACTACATACTTTTCATTAAAAATGACCATAACGATATCATCAATAGTTTTCATAAGTTTTTCAACATTATTTGTTCCAAGATTACAGCAATAAGACCTGGTACACATTATCTTTATCAAAAGTTGTTTACAAAATTGTTTGTAAATCTAAAAATAAGCAAATTAAGCAAATCTTGTAATTCAGAAAGAATCAAGATTCAGACAGAAAATGCAAAACTTGATCACAAATCACAAATGGACTACGAATATCTAAAGGTTGAGAGGTTCATAAGGCTCCCTATTATTAATGAAAATTTTCCATCAAAATTACGTTCAGTAGAAAGAGAAAACAATCATTTAAATAAATTCAATGCTCTCATACTTTTTTCATATTGAATTGCAACTTCACTTGTTTTAAGTACAATTCTGCGAGAAGACATGACACCTTTAAACAGATATCTTTGTCAACTTTAGAGGAACTCCATAATAAAACGCATGCATGTTCAAACGCATCCACCTAAAATCAAGATGGTTATGATCACTTCATTTTGAAATGGGTATTTCTTTTATGGTCAAATTATGTAAAAAGCCATCAAGGAGATGTTTACATGATTCCTACAGATAATTTAGCACACTGTTGTAACTACATTTCTGTGTCTACAGAAACCTTTTGAAGTGTTTACATGAAAAGCAGAAGTATCAATTGTTACAGGTGTTAAAATCACTTTGACGTTAGCTACTGTCGTGTAAACACTTATCCCACTATAACTTATCAAAAGAACCAATGTTTTTTCAGATCGCTGAAATGAGTTGCAATGGACAAACTTTTCTCTGGATATCATGTAAACGCCACCTAATAACTAAATGGCAATATGCAAGGATTGAAGTAATAGATCAATCAAATTGATACAAACCAGTATATTGAACTTTAAAATAAGTGAATATCTCCACGATTCTTCTTGGAGAATAGAGTATAAACAATTGATAACGTGCTTTGGATCAATATAATCATCATATTTGAAAAATTTTACCAAAACCTTAAAAAGAATGAAATAAAAAGAATATTTAAATAATCTAATAAACTGAACTGAAAAATAGAAAAGATCACAATCATGACACAGAGTCAAGAAAGCATTTGGTGTCTAGTGCATATTCTTCATGTTGCCTACTTTTGAGTATTAGTCCTTAATATAATTTCTTATTAATAGGAATCTGCTTTTGAATCCGTTTCTGAGTGTTCCGTAGGTTTAAGAGAGTAATAAATGGAACAAAAAATATTTTGCTAAGAACAACTTAATCTGAATCTGAAATTTTCAAGAAATTGGTATGAGAAGAAATTTTCGCGAATCAAGGAATTCTGACATCTCCAGACACAATGGTGACCAAATTGCATCAAAATTCGAAGCTTATATAAATGCATGCACGCTGAATGTTTAAGGTCAATAACATAAAGACGAAATATAACTACCTCAACAAAATTAGATTTGAGGAAACATCTACTTTTTGAATTGAGATTCTTATTAAGTTCGCGATTTAGACATTCCAAGAGATTATTGATAGCATTTGTGTTTACTTGAACCAAACTAAAAGCATGGTGCAAAAATTTAGAGCAAAAAGCATCCACAGCAACAACAACTGCAATACCATAAAATAGAAGAAACAAATAACTGTTGAGGAAATTTCGGAATTATTGAAGAATAAACTTTTTTGTCAAATGTGAATGCGAATGAATGAATGAACCATTTATTTGAATCAGATAAGTTCGTACAACGTGACAATTAATCATAATAGAATAACACGTTCAGGATATATTATGATTATATATCCGGTTTTTTTATAAAATAAACCAAAAAGAAGCAAAAGACTGTCACTTGTGCCTACAAATGTTTCCATGCTTCTAAGATCGAATTTAAAAAAAGTTAAAAAACTGTTGAATTGATCAATATCAAGAGTTAACTTCATCATATTTCACAATCAGAAAATGTTGCTGCATAATAAAATGCTGAAGGTGCCATTTAACTTAACCATACTCAGTTCTGCTTTATTCATAGATCAACAACAACAACAACAACAACAACAACAACAACAACAATAACAAAACTTTGTAAACTAAATTTACCAAATACTCACTAACCTTTCAGTTTTCGAGATATAATCCAAACTCCCACAAACCCAGTCGATCACGAACTGATCCTTACTTCTAGATTCTAGTTTTATATCTTGTAGTTGTTTTAAACTCTTCACTTTCTCATTTATACCAACTTTAGAATTTGTTAAGATTTTGGATAGATCTAAAGGGAACAAAGAAAATTAGTTTAGAGGAAAGTACATTGTCATGATCCAATTGATTATCATTGGCCAGTCAAAAATCATATCATTTGCTCACCAACAATTTCCATTATAGCTTTTTATAACCAGTACCATCAAAACTGAAAGAAGTAAGTTACACGTGGTGATGCAGATGAAAACGACCATAGTACAAATAAACATTCCTCATTATACTTTTGGGAAGACCTTTTTTTGCACCCCCAACAATTTCGAGGAAATTGATCTGATTGACCTTCTTAAATACATTAAGTAATTCAACATGATAATTATTAAGTAAAAGAATGTCTGCGTAATCCATCAATACATTTATTGTATACTGTATATACATTTGCTGTAAAATATTTGCTTGTTTTAATAATCTTTGGAGTTAATTATTTTCGGGTTTCCCCTAGTTGTATATTACTAAGAATCTAATTTGATTATAAAAACTCAAAAATATTAATTCTGGTTCTGACTTGACAGCGTAAGGGGGAATAAATACAGTTAAGAAATGCCCCTGGATTATGAGACAAGGTTTATTTTCCTTTTTATACTTGAAGAGTCTGTTTCCTTGTTGCATGCATTCGATCAACTGTTAATAGTTTAGCTACTTCAGAGATTAAATCTCTATAATTCAATTCATAACCAAATTGTTTGTAGAATTAACTCCAATACTGATGATTTAATTCTAGAATAAGAACTGTTGCACTATGATCTTGCAGAGTTAGCATCAATTCTATGCTTTTTATGACCAAAATGATAAGGTACCACCCCTAAAGCTGGTCAATGACAATTTAAGTCATCTATCTGGTGTTTCTCAAGGCTCTGTTCTTCATTATACCTGATTTAAGTACAGCTTCTATAATTTTAACTCTATGAACTTTCTATGAACCTGCAACTGGTTTCGTCAAGTGAGCCTCTGTCAACCTGGCTTAGTTAAGCCTACGTTTAGCCTCCATTAACAGATAAATAGCAATAACATTCCACCAATCCAAAATTAGGTGGAAAATACTATGTATTGTTTGCTTTACTTGTCCCAAACACGTTTTGTGAATGGAAAACTTTATCTCTCTTCAATGAAGTGTCCAGTATTTTTGAATTGATGGGATGACAGAACTCATTGATAGTTTTCCATAAATCTCTATTGCAGCGTTCATTCATTACCAAGGGTCTTTTAACTACCCAAACCCAAGATTCTCGCACTCACACAAGGAGGTGATGCTGAAGAATTCCATCAATGGTCTTTGGAGGAAGAAAAGAAGTTAGACCGTATGAATTAATATTGGAAGACATTGAAGACCATTTTACAAGTCAAGACATGAAAGAGTATCTTGAGAAGCAAAAGAAGTTAGAGGAAGAAGAAGAACAAAGAGCACGTAGAAGACAGGAAGAAGAAGAAAGATTCTAACATCACAAGAAATTTGAGTGGGAGATGGAAGAAAACAAGAGGAAGCAACAAGTAGAACTAGAACAAAAGGCAAAGCTTTCAGAAGTTGCAAATCTCAAAATTTGATGGGACATTCACAGACTGGATACGTTTCTGGAAGCGATTTACAGAAGAAATAGATCAGAACAAACATTATGCAGCAACCACAAGTTTTCTTACTTACAAGAGCTTTTGTCGTCAAAATCCGAAATTGCTGGAATACCATTCACTGAAAATGGATATCAGACAGCAAAAGAGCTACTATTGCAGAAGTATGGGAAGACCTCTGAAATCATTCATGCACATGGACAACAAATAGCAAACCTATCTTCAATACATTCAGCTAACAAGATCATCCACCAATTTTACCGCAACTTTAATGTCAGCATTAATTCATTAAAGACTCTCGGAAAGCTTGATACAGCTGAAATTCCTGTGCGAAAAACGTTAGACAAGCTTGGTCCAATTAAGGTGGATCTCATCAGAACTGATCCTGAGTGGCAGCAATGGAACTTTGAAAGGTTGCTGGAAGAACTCAGAGGATACACTACATGAAACCCAGAGAAGGCAGAATACCCATCAAAGGAAAACAAGAATGCTACATTACAAAAGGTGAAGGGTTTGAATGCCCACAACAAAGAGGTAAAAAGGATATATTGTATCTACTGCAACTTGGAGAGACATCGTAGAAGTGAATGTGAAAAGATAAAGACCATCACAGTGTCCGATGAACATCCAATACATATAATTCTTGGTGCTGGTGATGTGTCACGTATAAAGACAAGTGGATTGATAGGTGGAAAGATGGGGGAACCTGTTGCAGAGATAACTCTATTTGGATGGACATTGATGGGACCAGGATATGAGACTTCTGATCTTGCATACTTTACAAAGACATCACAGGACGACTACAAACAGCTGTACAGTTTAGATGTTTTGGGGTTGAAAAACAGAGCTGAAAATGACCAAGAATATGTGTACAAGGAATTCAAAGAGTAACTAAATAGAAATGAAGATGGAACATACTGTACTCACTCAGAACTTTTAAGTAATTGGACACGAGCTATGGGAAGACTACAAAGCTTACTGAGAAAACTGAAACAACAACCCAAACTTCTTTCCCAATATCACAGTTGTATGCAAGAACAACTTGAAGCAGGTATTCTTTAACTTGATCCTGATCAACCAACTGGTGAAAAGATCTACTATATGCCACATACCCTCAGACAACATCCACAATCTTATATTATGAAAGTAAAAGAAGAAACCGAAAAAATACTGAAAGATCTTTATGTAGATTATTTAACATCTGTTGGAAAGACTCAGAAAGAAGCACAGCTAATGAAAGATACTCCAATTCAGATATTTGCTGAGGGAGGTTTTACATTACATGGATGCGATGGCATCAGTTTATGATCCACTTGGTATTGCATCACCTACAATGTTAATTGCAGCTCTATCCTATGATTTGTAATGATAAATTAGCATGGGATCACCCAATTCCAAAGGATATGGAAAAGAAATGGTCGCTGTGGTTGACGTCACTCTGGCATTGAACTTCATGGCTTCGGAGATGCTAGCAAAGAAGGATGTTGCTCTGCTATCTATATTGTTGCTCATCACTCTGCTGGTCTACTAACAGCAAAATCAAGAATTTCAAAAAGAGAAACACTGGACATCTATACCACGATTGGAACTAATTGCCAACCACTTGGTTGCAAACTCACTTGACAACATTTGGAGAGCCTTAGACAAGTATCCAGTTATGTCATCATTTGGTTGGCTTGACAGCACAGTTGCTCTGTACTGGATAAACGGCAACAATAAAGAGTGGAAACAATTTGTCACAAACAGAGTGTCGAAAATCAAGCAGAAGAAAAACATCACTTGGAGACATTGTCCAACTCAAGATAACCCAGCAGACATTGGGAGTAGAGAAAAAAAATCAGGTATCATCACTGTGGTTTAATGGTCCAAGTTGGCTAACGAATAAGAACAGTTGGTCGGTAAACATTGTGAAACATAATTCAAAAGAAGTGGAAATAGAAAGGAAGTTATTTAAACAAATTCATCTTACTGCAATTGGCAAAACCTATGAATTTGATCAACTACTAGAAAGACATCAACTTCTGAAAGTGAAGAATAACAGCTTGGACAAGAAGGTTTATACACAACAGTCGAGCCCAAAATAAGATCAAAGGTGAATTGTTGCCCATGGAAATAGAAAAGGCCAAAGAAATCTGGATACGAATAGCTCAACAGTCGGCTGTTGAAACAGATAATCATAGTAAAGTAGCCAGACGATTTCACTTCATTCAGAATGGCAACCATATTTTAGTTTGTGGAGGAAGAGTATTTGGTGAGCACCCAATTTACTTACCAGAACAACATAGGATTACTAAACTCATCATTGAAGATGCACACAGAGAAACAATGCATGGATTGGTGAGTTTGATCATGTCCAAAGTAAGAGAGTTGTATTGAGTGGAAAGATTGAGAAGAAAAGTAAAATCAACTATTAATAGCTGCCTTTGCAAAAGATATCATGGAAAACCATTTGCTAAATCTGGTACAAACATGTTACCTACCTTCCGAACTACAATCACAAGAGCATTTCAGAACACTGGTGTCGACTTTGCAGAACCCTTTGTATACAAGGTCAACAAAGGAGAAACATCCAAAGCCTACATAGCATTATTCACTTCAAGAGCAGTCTACCTTGATTTGGTCAAAGGAAGGGATGTTGTCAACTTTAAAAGATGTCAAGAAGAGGAACTCCTAAAATGATGATCAGTGAAAACGCCAAGTACCACACTGCATATGAATTAACTAGTTTTTCTTATTTTTTTTGTTTTAAGAACTGGTTTTTCTTTGAGTATATAAGCAGAAAATTTTGATATTTTGGGACAGTTGTAAAAATTCATTTTGAAGTGAAACATACGACTCAATTGGCTTTCTTGTGTGGATTTATACTTTTCCACACTGAACGAGAAAGTTTCTTCCAGAAAAATCATCAATTTTGGCTTACCACAGAGCTCCATATTGGGGCCAATCCTGTTTAACATATTAGTTATCGATATGAACGAAATTGCCACAAATTGCACCTGTAGTCAGTAAGCAGATGATTCCACCCTGTATAAACACTGCATACCTTCTGAGGTTAGTAACAACATTAATGAGCTCCAATCAACCATGTAAGACATCTATTGGTGGTCAAAAGATAAGAATTTGATAATCAACCCAGAAAAAACAGAATTTATGATCTTCACCACAAAGCAATCAAAACAATGTACCATTAAATACATTTTCAAACCAGATGCTTCACACCCACTCAAAAGAAGTGATATTACCAAAATCGTTGGAGTGAAGTTCCAACAACAACTGAATTGGAACCCCTATATCTCAGAAGTTACAAAAAGTTGCTATTCTGCACTCAGTACCCTGTGAAAAATTAAACGACATACCCCATGGCACATAAGAAAACAACTTGCCAAATCACCGGTTATATCAAAACTTGATTATTGCAATACAGTATATGATCCACTTGCATGTAATCAGATGGCTAGGTTACAAAAAGCACATAACGCAGCTGCCGCATTCTTTCAAAATCACTACTGCACGACCAAAGATGTTCTTGAATTGAAGTTGATTGAAATGAATCTGGTTAATCTTTGCTTCAAAGCTTTGTATTATCAACAATACCCAACATACCTCAAGTTGAAATTTGCTGAGCCAAAAAGAAATTTGTGGTAATGCAACGACACTGGACCAAAAATCATAAAAAACAGACACATAAACGCATTTAAATCAAGAGCAGTCTCTTTATTCAATGAAATTCCAAGGACAGTTAGTGAATTGTCTAATGAAAAATATTTTAGGAGTAAACCAACAACAATTGTATTTTGACTGTGCCTTAGCTCGGTTACTTTAATTATTTCAAGCATATATGTTCCGTCTTCTTCTTCTTCTTTTCTCTTTCTACAGTGTTTATTGTTATTGATTTGTTTGTATTTATTGATATTAAGGTATAGCTTCATCTATGCTTGACATGTTTTGATTGTCGACAAAAGTTAATATTGAAGCAATTAATCCACGAAAAAAATTGAAAAACATTTAAAAAGGAAGCTTACAGTAAGTACTTTTGATCCAATAGTTTAAATTTGAAATATCGCTTAATAATTGGGGTTAAATTCAAGATGAGCTGGAAACCTCTTTAAACAAATCCAAACACAAAAAACACGACTGAAATGAAGTTGTTGATATTCATGCGTTCTGTTATCGCCACATCTTGTTTACTACTAGAACAGAAAGATTGGCCATGGGACTTCAAATCATGACTTTTAAATCCAGTTTTGAAAGCAGAATTCCATATAGAAATCCCTTCCCCGGTGCGATCTTTTGTTTTCGACATGCTTAATAACCAGCTGATTATCAGAGTTTGTTTGCATCGTAATGTAATAGTTATGAAAATGTTACGAGTTGCTTCAAGGGTAATTAGTGGTAAAGAAAAGAAATATCGTCTCTAGTGTTTCCTTTGGGATTATTACAGCACATGGTTTTTACGGTATCTACTTTGTTATATTGTTTTGTCGAGAAAAGAATATATGGTTGAACATGAACGTATCCTCTCATTCCTTTTCTCCTCCGTTTATCTAATCTTCAAAGGAAAGAAATGTCTTTATCTTTTTATTACTAATGTTGTTTTGATATTGTATTTCATATCTTACATCCTTTTGAACGTAAATTAGGTTCCCTTATTTCGCTGTAGAAAAGAAGCAAAGATAAGATGATGTGATTCACTGCATTCGCTCGCTGCACTGGAAAACAGGCTGTTTTGAACTTGAGACATATTTTAATTTGGAAAGTTCAATCCTATTAGGAGAATATCTTGATTAGCTGATAATATCCTAACTTGCATTATTCCCTGACTGGCTGATTGTGACGACCGATCAGAGGCTCACTTGGTGGGGCAAAACTCCTTTCAGCAGCGCTGCAACAACAGCTGAGTTCAGTTGTTCCTCACACAACTAATGATGATGACATGATGGAATGGGTTCACACATGGTGCTTTAGACACCATCTTGAGAACATCAATAGAGAAAGTACAGTGTATATGGTGTTTAAAAAACCATGATGTAAACGTTTGCACAAATGGATAATATATCGTGCTGTGTGGGAGTGAACTCTAGGATGGACTGCTGTGTGGTGTGGGATGCAACAAGCCAAACTCCCCCCAATGTATGTGAGGAGTCTCGCATCTATGAGATCTTGTCTTACATCACATCAGTAACGTAACTAGATTTTGAAATAGCAAAACAGTTTTGAAAATGAAACCACGTTTCCTCGGCTGACATTTTGATTGAAACAACATGGAGTGCCTGATTTTATCGAGTGCCAAAGAAGTAAAAAGTAATAATGATTTTGTCACGTGAATGACAGACATTTTCAAATGAAATTTAGGAATTTTGATTGGTTAATCTGGGAAAATCGGTCCAAAGTTCATCTTTTGTTTACATTTTTCTCACGTAGTGAATGAATTTTCGAATGAATAAAGTAAATATTTCATCATTGAAAGTGGGATTTTGAAGTTCGTCGGAAAGACACATGAGAAATATTTCAAGAAAAGATAATCATTCCTTAATTATATAGGAAACAAGTTTTTCTTCTTTTTATTAGATGATAATCATGTTTTAGAAGAAGAATTATTCGATTCAACTTTGTGAAATCAACATCTTGCGAAAGTAACAGCAAATGTTTATCTTTTTAAACTATAGCTTTTATTTTTGGAAAAGGTAAGTTATTATTGTCCATTATCATGTAACTTTCCAAAAAACATTCAATATTTTCGTTATTTACATCTGTGCTCTTGTGAAAATTCAAGCTTCTATATGCTTGCTTATGTTTACATAATCGAGCCTCATATAATAGTGTGTGATGCTCAGAATAGGCATTTTTTCCCCATTCTTGAGTCTGGGTGATCCTTATAAAGGTAATGCTTATACATAAAAAACATATACTGAGGCAAAACTTCTCCACATATAAAGCGGGATACCTCATCTTCAAAGCCGATAAAGATTTTTGCCCTATGATTATCCCTACGTTCCACCTCAAAATGTTCCTGGATTTAGACTTCAGAGCAACTTTTAAAGAGGTTGCAGCAATGCATCATCTTTTTAAAAACAAGAATATTGAAGAAAAGTGTTACTGACAGAAGCAAAGAAGAAGAAGAAGACCAAAAACAATCATTCTGTTTTGTTGACATTTGGCCAATTTACTCTTTGGAATGCAATCAACATTAATGGTTTGGCAATGTTCGTCCCATTTCATTAGGATTTAATATTCTTAATGGATTTTATTAATCCACATATATTAATGCGGTAAAGAAAACTTCCTACGCGCGTGACATTAGTAGTTTGGTATTTTTTTGAATGACATTGACACTATAATAAAGATACCGTAACTTCCTTCCTAAACCTGCCAATAAAAATATAGTCGTAAAATTTTCTTCCATGCAAAATTGTTTCAGTCGATCCAAAAATAGCATTGGACCAGAATGGTATAAACATATTTTTGTTGACAATAGACAATAATTCTCGGTCGCCATGGGAAACACTCCCACTTAACTATACAGCTTTTGTCATTCGTTCCATTATTTCGTTGGAAAGATGTTGAAATACATCGGTACATATATTTTTCAAGGGATCGGAATTAAGCCATTTCATTATTGGATAAACTTTATATGCTTAAAGTCGAAAGAATAGATTATTGTTACGCCATATCTCCCAAAGCTTCTTTACTTTTTAATTAAATCTATAGACGGGATATTTGTGATATACGAAACGACATGATCATGGCACACACAGTAAATATGACACAGCGAAAAGATATCTACGATGGAGAGCGTACTTTCAGGAGTCTATATTTCCCAGTTAAATGACTTTTATAAAAAAAATACTAAAAATAATCTGTACGAAGGTGTTACTCATCGAACTCTATCCTGAAATTAGCGGCTACGTCACTCGAGCTATTTATGAAAAAGAAACGAGTTTTCATTTTAAGACCGTTTTGACGTTTCTAGGTTGAGAAAATATATGTGTGTGTGGTGTCTTAGGAGCTGTTGACGAGAAGTAAAGGCAAAATAAATAACAACAATTGTTTTTTTCAGGTAAAAATCGTCTTTCAAGTCGTGTATAGTGAAGAAGATAATCATGTCATTACGGTGCGTTTTTAAAACAACTGTACGACTCATATCAATGCGTGCAACAATTCGTACGAGTGCAATTAAACAAGGTAGGTCCTGCAGTAATGCGTTTATCTGTCAATTTGAGGCGTTTGAAAGAGCGAGGCATCAAGTGACCTATTGCTTACTGACTCAAACCAATTTAACAAGGTTTACACCACGGCTTTGTGATGGAATCGAGTTGTTAGATTATTCTTTAATACACCTTTCCCGAATTTTTTTAACCGTCCATATTTTACTAAACTAAATCGCCTCATTTTAATCATCACAAATTTTCCCACAGGGATTTGCAATTTAACAATACATATAATAGCAATTAACGTGAAACGATAGGATTGTTTGACACCAGATTGGCGTTTAAGCTGAAATTAAGGAGATGGTTCAATGTCTGAAAACGTTGTTTTTAAATATGTTCAACGAACTGGTAAATTGACGCCATTATATTGCACATGACCCGTGATGTGCCTGAAACCTGGTAAATTCTAATTTT
Organism: Turritopsis rubra; assembly: GCA_039566895.2. Lineage (NCBI taxonomy): Eukaryota > Metazoa > Cnidaria > Hydrozoa > Anthoathecata > Oceaniidae > Turritopsis > Turritopsis rubra. Next base: position 10,998,830 of record CM077623.1, on the reverse strand, counting down.
CATAATTACATTACAGATATTGTGGATTCCGCTGAAAATTCAGCGGAGTATTCGTCAGATGGGGAAAAGATTTTTTGTGGATTGCAGTTTACTAGCGGAGGTAGTTAATCATTACGAATTTAGAATTACCCGTCAGTATTTCATGATTCCTCACTGCAACCTCGAGATCTGAGTAGTAGTTTGAAATAGGTCCTGGGATCGAGGTTGATCTCACTGTACTTGATTAAACTCAGATTCGAGCTCTATAAAAAAAAGTGCCATACATAACATGTGGTTTGAGAAAAAAAAGATTTGTTTTGTAATATAGACACTCTTTCCCGTTTGCAAAACCCATATAATCATTCTCATCTTATATTGGTCAAGTGTAACCTATCCTTCATTATATCCATCATTAAGATGTAGACTATTAATATCCGTTGCTATGACCATTTCACGTGCGCTTGTTATGCCTGGCGGGTTTAATTATATTTTGTAGGCCAAAAAACAGAAGAAGAGCTATCGATGATCGTTGAATCTGCTCGTGCAAAGGCGTTTGAGGACAGTTTAAAAAACATCGCCGTTATAAAAATCGAGTAACACCTCTCCTGCTTCCTTACCGTCCAGATCATCAAAATCTGCAAAGAAACTGTTTTATGATGCGAAAGCGGTATTAATCTCCGATGTTCTTTATTTTAATACGATAGTAGCTATCAGTAATCATTATAATTTTTAAGTTCCGAGAAATGTTTTGATATTAGTTGTTAAATATTTTGAGGCTAGCATTTTTTCTTTTCTTTTTTTTCTTATTATGCATGTTCATTTTCATTTTTATCATGTGATTTGGACTTCATAATGGTAGATATGTTGTGCACATGTAAACAAGAAGGCAAACAGTGAAAGTTGAAGGCACTCAGTCACTATGTACACTTAAAACCAGAGTACAACAGATCAGGATGAACTTCTAACTAGATTTTTAAATGAACGTGACAATAATCTAATTGCAAATTTAACTGGAAGCATTCTGAACTGTTTTAAAAATCACTCGTGGTCAAACAATCGCATATCTCTTCTGACAAGTAGAAATTCTCCTTTTTGCTTCCTTTATTTGAACAACTGTCGAACCTAAAATATTTTCTTGTATCTAGATTGCTGTTTTTTTCTCTGCTTGAGTTTCCATAGTAATAAAAACAGCAAAATTTTCCGTGCACGACGAGCTTGAATGTTTACAAAAAAACTTAGAATCTTTACGCGCCAAATTTAAGTGGAAATCAAGTATCGGATTGGATTTTCTAATCCGATCCAGTCTGATCCATAGAAGTGAAGGTGCGGCGCTTTTTGAAGTGCGACACTTGTAGGAGGGCGTCGCTTATTGGAGAGGATACAGTGTTTGTTTTATCATCTTCTCATTACAATATTTATAAAGACGTGTGTTAATATAGAAATGCAAGCAATCAATTTATTTTTGTAAATAGTATATATATAAACATCAGGGATGTTACACATCTCTGCTACCATCTTGTCGGGGAAAAGTGAGCATGGTTTTTAGGTGGTGGCTGTAGTTCATTTCACGGCTTATAAATTTACTCGACTGAATTTAAGACCACTTGTTTTCCCCGATAAGATATTTGGTTTGTATTTAAATTCTAAAAACATCGAGGACAAAATGTATTCTGGGAACAAAACAAAACACTGTAAAATACTCTTTCATTCGAAAAACTTCGTTAATATTTCATGTGCAGTTCTTCCATTATTTTTCCACTCGAAACATAAAAAATATACCAATTGAGCATAAAGACTAACTTCGAACTCAGTCTCTTGTCTTTTACGAAGGAGACAACTGAAAAGTTCTGCTGGGTAAGAAGATGTTGTTGTGCACCGATTTGTAATCGCTGCCCCGATTTGTAATCCTTTTTTTACTCGATCCAACAGCAAGTCATGCCTGCTTTTCTTTTCTGCATCTAATCCCAATTGCTGTATTTTTAGTCCATTTTTTTGCCATTTATGTCTCATAGAATCGAACGATTGTCACCTATATAGTGATGAATAAAGATGATAAATAATCCAATGATGGATTTCAAGTGACATTTCTCATAATCCATTGATCTTTATTACTATGTTATACAACTACTGCCATGCGTTGCATAAATTTTCCCTTGTAAGACGTGAATTAAATATTCTCATAGTGAATGAGTGAATACAACAATACATCTGATATTATATTCATCACTAGTATAGCGTGTAAAATGTTTTTACAAGTTCATTTTCCCCCATGAGTTACCGCCCCATCCCCACCCGTGCTTACCGTCTCAGAAAGGGTGAAAAATAAAATCACAGAATTATAGGAGTGTAGCGCTATAGTAGTCTTCTTATACTAATACTAAATCTTGCTTTCTTCTTACCTAACTTTGAAAGAGAGAAAGTAAGGAAAATTTTCTCGGGAAGTTTGTCAATGGATGTTTATTTTTCCGTATTAGTATAGGGGAAAAACCTTTATTTAAAAAAATGCTCTTTGTCCAGGAGTCCAGAATTCTGTTGTGCTGATGTCAAGTCGTGCTTCTTGACTTCTGTTAGCGCTGCGCTGAGAAAGATGTTTACCGTCCATCTAGCATAACGGATGTCAGATCACGGGTCTCGTTATGCCTTAATGTAACGAAGCCTCCTTTCTTGCATGACAGCGCGTGTGTGATGTCGAATCGGCTTCCGCATACGCATTCGCTAGGTAGTCGAGGTAGCGACCAGTTGTATCTGATGCGTATGGAGTGCAATATCTTTATGCAATATTTTTCTTGGTATTCTTGACTTCCAATCACAGCACCAAGATATCGTTCACCTTCAGTTGTTACTTTTATGTCTGTATCTTGAAAGACTTCTGTGGCTTTCACTAAATGATGTTCTTTAACAATCAACCATGATTTTTTGGGTTGAGGATAGTACCCGAAATGGGGACCTACAATTATAATGCTATCCCACCATTCTCGGAGTGACTCACACTTCCCAGTAGCTGTTATATCACCCACAAATGCAGCCATCTGGTCATGATCTGCAATGGCTGACATCAATTGGTCAAGGAGAGAGGTGTTGTTCCTGTCGCATACACTGCCATGCCGATTGGATCACCTTGTGTAGTTCCTTCTATTGAACACAACTCGATTCCTCCGATGTTGTCATCAGCCAAGCAGGAGATCGGTAGCAATTGGTAACATAATTTGTGATGCTTTTTGCAATGCTTTTTGCGTTCGAAATATTCTCAACGATCATTTCTTTAAATGAACAAGAAGAAAGAAGAAGTGTTTTTGTATTTGTTGTTTTGTTTGTTTTTATTTCAACAATTCGGTTCTAAAGCGAAGAAATGGTCATTGTTATTAAGAAAGTATTAGTAAGTTTACTACCAGTTGTGTATGATATAGAAAAGAAAAATGTAAACAAAATGTAAACAAATTTGTGTTCGTTTTCGTGAAGACGAACGAAGAAATGAAACGAAGTAGTGTTGTATTGAATTAACGAGTGGAAGAAAAAATGTCAATGGATTATAGTAGAAACGTGAACTGGAAAGAACATCTTACTTATTTATTTACAGTTATTAAAAATGGATGTTTGCACACTGAAGAAGTTGTCAAATGGTATCAAATGGTTTTTAATTTACTAGTATAGCATGTAAAAAGTTTTTTACAGGTTCATTCTCTACATGAGTTGCACTCACCCGTGGCAACGACTTCGTGTATCACAATTTTAAAGAATGACCCGACATCTCTAAGAAAGCTAGACCATCGACGGCCCGTTTCTTTTTCATGAATAGTGATACACGAAGTACTTACCCCACCCGGCACCCGTGCCAACCCTTTCTCATACAATAGGGAGGTGACCAAAAGTAAAATCAAAGAATTGCAAAGAATAAGTATAGGATCGTCTGTGTACGACGTACCCTTACGAAGATATTGTTGATCAAAGATTCTAATGAAGTCACACCCGTCCTCAAAAAGCTTTCTATTTCAACAGGACCAATATTTATATCAGTTGATTACTGAATCTGTAATCCTGTCAAAATATTCAATCAATCAATAAATAATATAATAAAAAAGAGTTGTAAAGATGCTTTTGTGTCTGATCTTAATAGTTTGGTGAAACTTTTAGCAAAAACAAAAGTAAACTGATTCTTGGTGGACACAATGTTTGACATTAGTTGATTTTGTCACCAAGATCAAAGATTTTCTCGATGTGACTTGAGCCTCGTAGTAGATTTTTTTTTAAATTTCCTTTTTTTGAATATGAATATTTTAATCTTAGTTGTAATTTAATCCGAAGGAAAATAACTATTAAAATGGTTTTGATATCAATCATTATTCCAGTGTATAATGCAGAACCATTTCTGGAAAAAGCTTTTAACTCTAGCACGGTTTTAACCAACTTGGTTTTGTTCAAGATACGTATGTGAACGATCAGGTCCGTTTTTAGAAACTGGAAAAGGATTCCCAGAAGATCTGGATTTCTTTGGTAAGTATTTAGACAGAGGTGGTAAGTTGTAAAAAGTGGAAGAAGAATTGCTTGTGTATCGATATCATGAATCGGCTGCCACTTTTTCAGTTCACCAGGATACGATTTGAAAAATACAGGAAAATGCCATAGACAATATGTTTTTACCATATGGAATGCTAGTAAACAAGGCAGAAGGTTTTTTCGCTCGTTGACGTAAGAAAATAGAGGTAAAGTCTTCATGTGATGTAGATGAAAATAAAATAAATAAAGGCGTCTATACTTGTGGGAAGGTTAGAAATGATGATGGTACATCTCTTTGCATTCCTATTGTAAATTTCAATGTTGCTGTGCCTTCTTTTATAATCTGTGTGAAATTAAATTTAACAGAAGGGAATTTTAAAGAGAACTTGGCCTCTCTAAATCTTGTCGAAGGAGAAGATTATTTACACTTCAATTGATGCCTGGATTACTAGTTTATGTGTACTTTAACGTTTTTTTTCTCTCATGCCAAATTTTTCTACATTTTATCCAGTTCTTTTAAAATAGAATAATCCATCCATCATTACTTATCTTTCATCTTTTCTGTTCTTTCTCTCTGTACTCCACCATCACCTTGCGCTAGTTCTCCAAAACCGCTTTTAGTTTTAATCCTTTTTTAGATTTACTTAAAATATCCGACTAGTTAATGTATTCAAATTATAAAGAACTGATTAAGTATAGATTAATCTAAAAACTTTACGCCTTTTTCGATTTTCTTTTAACTCACCCATAGATGTATAAATATATTTTTCAATGAAAAAATTTTCTAATTAAAGCACTGGACTTTGATGTTCAGTTATTCAACTGATATGATGCGCAATTTATCCTCATCGTATTAATTATGTTTGATCAATAACCTTAATAGAAACCAATAATAGAAATTATATTCATTAATATCAAACATGACAGCAATTATAGAAACCGACACTGGCCTGTGGCTTCATGCAAGGAAGGCGGTTCTGGCAATCAATGGTCGACAGGTGGCATTGCATCACAGTTCTACAGAATGTGTATGATTGTTTCGTGTAACTTGACACCAAATCAAAAATAAAATTACTACTGTTGATTCTTGAAATACCATTACGAATTATGGAAGAGTCACAGGTAACAGACAATTTATTTGTCTATGATCGACACTATAAAAAACCATTAAAATCGTGTTACACTTATGTTTTTGGTTCAGTGTGAATGCCTACTCATCTTGTATCTTCGAAATTTCAATCGCTCCCAATCAAAATGCCTAACAAATAGCAAAAAAAAACAAAAAAAACAAAACAAATACGTAGGAAAACTTCATGTTTTGCATAGTTCAGTGGTCAACTTCTCAAAATAGTATCAGGCAGGTAGTTTCCAGGATGATGTTGAAATTGTGTAGGAGTGTGTAAAGTTGTTAAAATACAAGAAGCACATCTTTCCCAAAGTAACATAAAAAAATAAGTAAGAGCACAAAATATTCTCTACCGTTGTCTCCTTTAGGACAGCAGAATTCTGTTTTTGGACTGGGCAAAGTCGAGACTTACTTTCAGGAGACTGTTGAAGAAGTTGTTAATGAAGGTTTTAAATTAATATATAATTAGAGTTTATCATGTCATAGACCGGTTGTTTTTGTTTGCGACGTTTCGACAGTTACTACTGTCATCATCGGGCGTTTGTAAATGAATGATGTAAAGTTTATATATGTTTTCAGTAGGATCGAAATTAGGATCGAAATTATTTCGGACCTGGAAGGAAGCAATGTCAATAATTTGTTTTGCGTAGAGCTGGAAACCATATCGGAGGAACATTATACGATGTTTTGATTACGATTTTTTGATGTTCTTTAACTTTTCATTCGACTGTTTCTCATGTTTGTTTACGTTTTAGTGGAACAATTTCAATCAGCAAACATAATGACTATGCTTCCACTCGAATGTGCCTACCTCAATGGGACTGTACTTAATCGTATGATTGCAAACCCACCAGCACCTGTTAAACACTTCACACTTAGAAGTAAACAAAAGTCAGCTGCACTTCGAGCTAAAATCACACAAAAAAGTGCAAAATGTGAACCAGGTTTTCTTTCTTTTACTGGATCTAGTTATGAATCGTTATTGTCATATTTTTTGTTTCATTTTCTTTAGCATCAGATGCGGCCAATCAACGTCACATGTCTCATTCCTCTACATTTGCGTCTGGAAAAGTCGGTTTCAAAAGAGCAAATTCTGTACCAAGTTGAGTTCATTTAGTTACACACAACAAAGCCAGTCTATTCAAGACGTGAGAAAACCAAGGTGAACTATTGATTGTTTTCTCACATCTCGGAATTTTTAAAAATGTCATACCGTTTTATCACCATGGTGATTTTTTGGTTTTCAGTTACTTGGTATTTCTGGGCAACCACTTGGTGGGAGAGAACGGAAAAAGAGAAAGAAAATGATGGGTAGATTGTTTGTCCTTAAAAGCTGTTTTTTGTTGATAGACGCACGTAAAGGTTTTTGTTTACCCGACATAATTCGTTTTTAATTTGTTCAGCTATGGAAGCATTATTAGAAGAGGCCTGAGCGAACGAAAATTGGCATCTGATTCAAAAGGGAAAAAATCTGAGGAACAGCAAAAAAATCCAATACAAAATTGAAAGCGGTGAAAGAGAGACCGATGCAGAACGTGGTAATGTGTAGTGATATTTGTGAATCAGAAGGCAAATGGCCTTTTCGATTTTTATCATTAAGAATATAAATTTTGTATTTTAGGACGATGTCAATGTAACTGACGATTTTACTGAGAAAAAAAAGACATTAAATCAGAATCTGATGCAGAAAATACTGTCAAAACAGAGCAATCTCCAACTGAAAAAAAATACTGTCAAAACAGAGCAATCTCCAACTGAAAAAAAATACTGTCAAAACAGAGCAATCTCCAACTGAAAATTCCGCTCATTCTTAAGGCCGGTCTCCACTTGCGCGTGGACGATCTATTGTTATGCAAATGAGATGTTGCGTCATATTCCTTTCGCCAGGGAGTAAAACTCTGGTCTACTACCGAGCGCACAAATTTCAAGCATTCCAATCAAATTCGTCGAAAACAATAACAAAACATTACACAAACTTAACATTTACAAAACATTGCACAAACTCATTCCCAAGGGAGCAAACCTCTATGCTCTCTGAGCACGCGCTCAAGTGGAGACCGGCCTTAAAACGCACAGCACCCATTGTTCGCCTGGGCGCTAAGAGCGCGCGCTCAAGTGCGCTCAAGTGGAGACCGGCCGAGTGGAGACGCGCTCAAGTGGAGACCGGCCTTTAGATGCAAAAGCAGCAGTTACAACGCTTTCAACAACAACAACAACAACAACAACAACAACGATTCCCTCATGGTGCAAACATGACATTTGGTGCACCTGGTATGGGTCAATCGCATCAATTACCACCCATGCAACCACCATTACCTCCTGCTATGAACATGCACGCCCCAACTATGCCTCCCCAACAGCAGAAAAGGTTGTATTTGACGGTTGGTTCACTTTTATAATAGATTTTCATGTTACTTACGTTTGTTGTACTGACGCAAAATGTTTTTTTTCAATAATTTCTTTGATGTTTGCAGAGGGAGCAAATGTATGCTGCGCAGGAAATGTTCCGATCGGCTAACCGGGTAACGAGAGCAGAAAAGGCATTGATACTTGGATTTATGGTAGGTGCTAGAGGTAAGTGTCTTCAACCACCTTAAGTTAAAAGTTAAAAAATCTGCATGGCTGACTGTAATTGACCTGTTTCTTTAGATAATCCTTTCACGCAACAAGGGCTCGTAATTACTATTAAATTAAGCGAATCAACGGAAGAAGTGCGCCAACCGGTACTGGTAAGATGCTTTTCAAAATGAATTACGATACCAGTCATTGGAGAAGGTCAAAACGAACACGTGTTGTTACATAATGGCAGCCATGATGTTCTGTTATTCTGCTTCGTAGCATAGAAAGATGTATGATATAATATCAATCTAATGTGGCAATCATGTGACTTAAAATATTCCAATATTACTGGTTACCGCAGTATTTCTTCGATTTTCCGAACTCCTTGTGCACTTTAAATTCCCGCGATGCCGGTACCGTATCCCCTGCATCATGGGCTTAACTGAATTCTGGACATTTATCATTTTCTCAGTTTAAAAACTGCTCTCGTTTATAAGACCCGGGACTTGTAAGAATCTTCGTCGAAATAACACACTGGAGCAGTTATATATGGCGCATGAGATGAGATTTTTATCATTCAGAACATATAATAAGAAATATTGTTACCTTCTGGGATAAAAACGTCGGGTTTAAATTTAATCCGCGAAAAATAAAGTTGGGGAAAAACTTAGTTACTTTTCCAAAGTTAGTCCCTTTATCCCGATCAATTTTTCATTATATTAACTTTTCCCCAACCAATTTCTGCCGGTCGCTACATGCAATTACGCGAACTGCGTGGATCATTCCTATATGGCATTTTCGGTTTTCTAAAAACACTATGGCATTCCTAACTATAGCTTCTTAATTTAAAGATAATTATACTTGTTTGAATTGTTCCTTTTTATTTGATGGGTGTAAGAAGAAAACAGTCAGGTCGAACTACATAAGATTGAATATTATTTTTTTCGTGAAAAGAGACTGCCAAAAATCCGAAATATCTGTTCGGGAAAAATCTATTAAACAAATTTGTCAGGAAAAAAGTCTGGTTTAAAAATTGTCTGGAAAAAAATTAAGTCACTTGTGCTTATAACCACAATCATTGACATAAATTATGATATTCTTTCTGAAATTTATGTATTTAAGTATATCCAAGTAAAACATATCATTTCAGTATAGGCTTCCTCTTCCTACTAGTAACGCAAAAGCTTCAAAAGTGTTGCTTCAAAGGGAGATGAACAGGAATTATTTTCTTAATCTTCACGAAAATAACCGCTTTATTTACTTCACATATTTTAGTCAGTCTTGTTAAGTGTCAGTGTCCAAGAACGACGTATCCGAAGATATCAGTACAACGTTATTGTATATAATTAAGTTTGGGTGGGTGGTACTGAGAGTTTTACGAAAGCGCATTAGTGCCATCAATTTCGTCACTTAGTTCACTTCACCTAAGTGGTGAAACAGGGTCAGTCAGACCATGGACGTAAAAGAAGAGAAGGACTACAATTTCTGGTTGGTTGTTAAAATCTTAGAAGCCAATAGAAGCATGTATTTTTAACTGTGCTTGAGGGAATTTTAAAACTGCCTTTGCAAAAATTTCAATAAACCGAGGCGCGCTTTATTTGAATAGATTAATGAAAGTTGTAAGTCCTTCTCTTATTTTACATCCATGATCAGACCTATCACTGCCACTTTTTCGCTAAGTGAAGTCGTCGTGAACAAGTAGTTTTTGGTATCTTAGAAAATCTAAGTGGTGAATATAGATGTGTGGTGCGTATACTTTATTCAATTGAGCTATGCAACAGGGAAATTGAACTGCCATGACCACTTAGTTTTCGCTAAGTGAAGACATCCGAGAACAAACTCATTTGTATCACCACTTAAATTTTCCTAAGTGGCGACCACATAGTTCACCAGATGTGCTTTGCCGCAAACCATGTAAATTTATTATTTCACAAGGTGCGAAACAACAACAACATTTGCTTACACAAGATGGCGACGATAGATGGAGGCAAGTGTCAAATCAAGCAATATTTTCTATGATGCGAATTTCTTTGTACGACCTTGGACTTTTCATGTGGATATCACGTGGATACATCATGTTTTCCCTGGTTTGGTTTTGTATATATATATATATATACACACACACACAGGGTAATGCCTACTCGTCTGTTATTTACACATTACTTCATATCGGCAAATTGTCATACAACACTTCATGGCAATTTCGTGGTTTGTATGTGGTGAATATTTAAATGTTTCTTCAGTTCACTACTTACCAATTTTTTCTAATATCTATATGGTGAAAAAAGGATACGGAAATGTTTTAACCAAAATTGGTGGTGACCAACGGTGAAATTGGTTCGTTGATGTTCGTTGTTTGCAGGTTGTTTGCAAGTCGGTTTGGTGTGTAGCTCGTTTTAAAGCAAGGATACACACGTTCAGCAGCCGCTCGTATTCCACGGTTTGCTTTATAGTATACCAAAGGTGACAACAGACTTGAAATGAACCAAAGTACTTTTAGTGTCACTTTCGCAGACTGTTGACTTGATGTTATTGATGGGTTAACATTATCGATCGTGTAAAATATTACAGAGGGGAGCCAACAAAAAAAATATATACAGGATACGAAAATCAGAGTGAAAGCGGATTTTGGAACAGAGGTTTCCAATTCGTCTGTCAACGGTAAATATTCGTCATCATTCTCTTTGTTAACCTTACAACATAAGCAGAAGATGCTGACAGTTATGACTCCAAACGGTAATATATCATAAATAGCTAAAACAGCACGCCCCCAGTCCTTATATGGTAAGTAGGTGCATGTTTCTTTCTTTGGTTGTTCGTGATGAAAAAGCGGAATGATGTCAATGACGACAGTTAAGACCCAAATTAGGCACAAAACGATACCCATTTTTATTCTGGTAAAGTACTGTTTATATTTATCAGAATACTTTAAAGCAAACATTTGATCAATGCTGATTACCGATAAACTCATCTTCATAATATGACCACCGATGAAATAAAATACTCGTGAAGAACCACAAAGATATGACCGGACATTTGAATCAGATGCGGATATTTGCTTTGATATATACAATGGTGTAGCAATCCCTCCCATTATAGATGAACCCAAAAGGAAACTAATTATTGGATAATTTGAAACGACCTTTCTTAACTTTTTATCGCATAGGAGGATAAGATTTATGAACCAGTGATATGCCGAAAATATTATAAATAATATCACAAATACCAGTAATGGTATTGTCATTATGGATGGACTTGATATGAAGTGATCCAATTGCTGCAAATATTCGATTGTGATTGTGGATTTGGAAAATCTACGAGAAAGAAGTAATTATACTCATTATTCACCGAACTGCTCACCATCCTAATCGAAAAAGAAGTAACTACAGTCATTATTCACCGAAATGCCACGGTTTATTATTCGGTTTTCTATGTGCAACCATGGACGTATAAGAAGAGAAGGACTTACAACTAACTTCTAAAGCCTTTGAATTCTATTGTTAAAATCTTTTATGTCGGCATCCTTTGATATAAACCGAGGCGCGCTTTATTTGAATAGATCAATGAAAGTTGTAAGTCCTTTTCTTATTATACGTCCATGGTGCAACATTCGCAAACATTGGTTTCAAGTGGAAACAAATACTTATTGACTAATGGCAGCGAACTGTAGGGTCCCTCCCCTTTATACGAGCAGTCAATGGAGTCAAATGTTATTATTTAAATTTTTTTGATTCAAATTTTTATAAAAACCCATACATTTTTCATAGCATATGTTCAGACTTGTAACGCTATATTACTGATTGTCGCCAATACACCTTATCATAAATATGATAAATAAATGGATATTTTTTACTTTCTTAAGAATGTAAACGAGCAGCGGCGGATCTAGGGGATATCAAAAATTGTGGAGGAGAACATTAACCTATTCCTGTTTTCAGTTTGTATCACCAATGGGATTATTTGCACGTTTTTCTTTTATCATTTAACAGCTAACATTCTCCTTCACAAATTTCGATATACCCTCCAGATCCGACTCTGATGAGAATACTAGTTGTTTACACCTAGAGCCATTTTCCGTTAGTACGTCCGTGCAGAGTCCCATGTGCTCAAATGGAGTTGGAAGAACTTTCTAAAAATATCACTATGGCATCTCTGATAATCGGCTTTTTACTTTTAAGATAGTTACACTTGTTTGTTAGTTCCGTGGGTCCCACGAAATTAAAATACCCCCCTGGGTAGTTCGGTATGCCTTTAAGACCCGACTTTTTTCCCCGATAAGGTCATTCCTTAATCTTCTGGAAACATTGAAAAAAAATAGCTTTTCTTCAAATGGAGCTTTTATTTAAATATCGACTCCATTTCCATAATTCCCGCCACCCCACTACTTAATCACCACTTTACGCCTCTTTTAAGTTGAACTTTTCCTAGCCTCGTCACAAAGCTCTGTTCTTTTCACTATTTTGAAAAATGTGAAAAAAGAGAGCTTAGATTCATCAAAAATTTTTGAACACACACGAAAAAGATATTTTAATCCAGAAAGTTAGTTTCTGGTTCGATTGGGTTTTTTTTCAATTATTCGCGTCTTTGAACAGAAAATTCGGGAAAATGCTTATTCTTAAAAACACAAATTTTCAGCTATTGATGGCTTTAAGCCAATGAAATAGCAAAGGCCTTTCTTTATTCACGAAACTGCTGAAAACGACACGATCAAACGTCGTTAGCAAAACGAGGAACTACCCAGAACAAGCCATAGTGATCAAGAATGATCCAGAACAACCCAGAATAACTTTTGAATGACGCGCAGGAGACAATATGAAAATAGAAGCGCCGAATATCATGTCTCAACGGAACATGGCAAAGAAACAAAGAAACACTTGATCGAAAATACTGAAAAATATCTTGATAAAGAAACATAAACATTATCTTGATATTCCAGAAAGAAAACCAAACAAAAGGATCACAATCAGCGGGTACATCATAGTCAAACAGTGTTGTTTTGATATTTTGTTAATGTTTTAACAACATCTGTCCGAAAAAGTTCATATACCTTCCCAACGACAGCTTGGATAGCTTCTTCGTGGGTATCTGCTCAATGACCATGTGAAAAAACAACAACATCTCAGGATGTGTGCGTACCTGGTATATTTTACAGAACGCGCATCTCGGGTTGTTCCTGATCATTTTGGGTTGTTCTGGGTCATTCTTGAATCTAGAATCTGAATCCAAAGTTTCTTCATTAATATAAACTTTCGCAAGTTAACCAAAAGCTTCCTTTTGACTAAATCATACACGAGCGAGGTCTAAGTTAGCGCTGACCTTCAAGCTGTAAGGCTCTTGCTTATATTTTACATGACCTGCTCTACTGAATTGAAATATACTTTTTATTTTAATCTACAAGGGTTTCTTTTACAATTTATTTGCACACACTTTTTGCATGAATTCAAGTTATTTCTTGTAAAACGTTTTCAGTTCTGCACATTGTCTTTCCCTGCAGCAAGTACAGCTTATTTAAACTATCTGACCCATGTTTTCTGCACATATTGCAAAGCGCTTACACAAAAGATGTATTGTTTCAAATAATTGATGGTCAATAAATAAACTGCTATGATTGGCACAAATTTTGGTTTCATTCTTTATTGTTCATTCAAACAGTCTGTGTTTTTTAAAGCGTGGGTTTATGAAAATTACATTTTCAGATATGTTTCAACAGATTCTAAAGAAAAACAGAAAATATTATTTCAAGAGTTGTATAATTGAAAATGAAGTGTGTGTAATATTGTCAGGACCACAAGATTTACCAACTTTAACTGTTGATTTGAAAGATTTAGCCAAAAAGTTGAAGCGTTTCTTAAAACAATAAGTGAGTTGGTAACAAGATCAAGTAAGAAATTATGATTCATTTCTAAAAGTTTTATGCCAATAAAATTTGAACTTATTGCATAAATGAATGTCATTTCTGATCTACTTATCGGATTTGAGGTGTCAAATTAAAGACAAAATTTTCGTCAGATATAAAGATTTTGTCCTTAAAGAAGATAATATTGGTAAATCCAAGTTGATGACTTCCGATATCTATTTTTTATCATGCGTCGTTAGTAAAGCAAGAAACTACCCAGAACAATGACAGTTTGGTAAATTTCGTGCAAATGCAATTTCGTGAATTGAGATAAACAAACTTTTCTCAGAAATTTAATTCGGTGAATTTCGTAAATCATTAGTCTTCATATTTTTTTAAAATTAAATATTACCATGGATACGTTGACAGACAGTGAGGCAAAAAGTTGAAAATTCTTTCAAATGAATTTATTAAAATCTGATTTTTCACAAGAATTTCGAGAATATGTGAAATTCAATTTTTTTCCAGTTAAATTTTCTTACCATGTTTAGGCATATTTGGTATATACAGTACAGCCCAAAAGAAACTTTACGCGTCCGTGAAGGAATGAATTTTTACATGAAAACACTAAAAGTTTTATTTGTTATACACGAAGTCAAGTTTTATCTCTTACATGAAGTCATTGTTTATTAACACGATTTTTGAAATTTTGCGTTTGATAAACAAAACAAGCCAAAATGCGTATGTGTACTGTGGGATGCGGGATGGTTGGCACGTATGGTTTGGGTATGGAAGCTAAGCTCCCTTCTATAGCACAACTATCGTCAATGTGACTAATTCCGAACAGCCTTCTTAATTCCAAATGCAAAAAGATACAGTCTGTAAAAAGTAAACAACATCAATAATAATGTATACTGCATTGTCAATCAAACTAAATCCAAAACCTAACGAACACAAAACTTCTGGCTTCAATGAATTGACTGTCCTCTTGAGACTCGCACATAAATTTACAAGATCTGCGATGTATTTACGTGATGTGTGATTACTCTTGTTTATAAACACCGCGGAAGGACCACGCATTTTTCAGTGATATGGAAATGGTGTAGTAGGCCACTATTACCTCACTCACAAATGATTCTCACCCTGATAATTGGTGTTCAACATCTTTTATGCTTCATTAACATTTTAGTATTTGTGGCGATTTTGTTGAGTATGGATGAACATTTTTTTAACCAGACAGATCTGCCTGCTGCGCTGTTTACACTTGTGTTCGGAATTAGGGAAGGCTGTTCGGAATTAGGCACATTGATGGTAGGCCGCCCCTTATTCCATCATATGTATGAACATTACTACGTCCCTCCTCTTTTCCAACACAAACAATCTAAAGCTTAGCACAAATCTTACAAAAATGCAAAATAGACATGAGAAAATTGCTATCATTATTCAGAGAGGTCTTTATATAAAAATAAAAATAATAAGAATTTCCTTTTACCTTTATTAATCGTTGGATATTAGCTCTAACTGATAAATTCTTGGTTATATAATATCGGTTTTCACAAAGAAAGTTTGATGTGATCGGTTATGTATATACTTAACTCGCTCGACTTTTGCACGACTCTTCAGAACAGACAGCATGCGTTCAAGCTACTGTATTAAGACTGCACTTACCGTGTTATAATAATTTTCTTTTATGCAGATAACTAACCTTAGCTAGACCCAGGGTCCACAAGCAGCCTCTATTCCAGGCTAATTTCCTACTATCAGTTTCCGTTGTTTTTTTGTGTAAATTGTTTTTCAAATTTTTCCAAGAAATATTTTAATTTCCTACTATCAGTTTCCGTTGTTTTTTTGTGTAAATTGTTTTTCAAATTTTTCCAAGAAATATTTTACTCAATTTATTCCCTTTATTATCGAATCTGCTTACCTGACCACTTTTGAATTCTTCACAGGTAAATAAAAATTGCTTTATGTTACAAGAGATTCTTTATTTTCTTGTGTATGCTATGGTTGATAATATTTGCCTATTGAAAAGATCAAAGAAAAAATGAACAATAAGTTGTTATTGTAGGCTTCCAGAGCGACTTACATTAAAGATATTCTTACGGACATTTTGCATAAAGTAAACACGAAAATTTCGACCAAGGTCTAAAAATAGTAATTGGAAACTCGTGTTTATCGTATTGTCTCTCTGGTGGCATTTATAACATTTTTAATAGAACCGAGGAACCTGCAGCCCAGTGATTGTAAATTCGTTATCCAATGTGATAATTATAAATCCAGAACCCTGTCCAGGCATGTCTTAAAGGGATCCTACCATCTAAAATGAATATTTGTTATTTGTTTATAAACCAGGAAAAAACAAGATTGGCATCTCACTTTTTCGATAGAAATGAATCACTGCTATGCAACACTGCAAAAACGTTCGCAAAATACAGCCTCCATTACAGCCTTTCGCTACGCTCCTTCGATCCAAAACTCAGTTATAGCGTCCAGTCTCCACGCGCCGTGTGACGTATGAGTGGGCTAATGAATATAGAAAGACTGTACTCACACAGTGGAGATCCACTTGCTTTCACCTTTTTTAAGGCTTATTGAACACATTTATCTTTACCATGATCAGTCACAAGTATAGTCACAAGTATAGGAGAGGTAAAAGGAGAGGTAAAATAACAAAAAAGTGTAATGAAATTCAATTCCATTTCCACAAACAAAACAAAATATTTTATTAGAAATTCCCAAGAATCAACTTTTCGGTCATTTCCCAGAAGAAAAATCAAACAAACATTCGTCTTTACAACTCAAATTGAAAGATTCGACCCAAATTAGCAATATAAACTCTTTTAAGTTCATCGATTTGTTCGAAGAGATGACGAAGATTACGATTCAGACACCTTCGAAAAGTGCTCATCGTGCTTGTTGGTCAGCGCCGCGAGGCAGCTGATCTTTCATTTACCCATGTCTGTCTGTCGGTCATTCTGTAATGCCGCAGTTCTCTGCGCCCGTGTGATAACGCCCTCAACACTTTCATGTTTCCAAAATAAAAATAAAATTTTTTAATCAAATTCGGCAACCGTGAATTAATGCAATTAAATATGATAAACCAAGGTGGAAGATGTAAAATATTGAACTTTAATGATGTATGTCAATCAATCACATATACACAAAAAGAAGTAAGTTTGGTACGCCCTCGTACACAAAAGTGAAAGATGTATGTACGCTGCTTAAAGTAGTTGTACGTACGAGTGCACGTACACCAATTTGGCAAGTCCTGACAAAGCAGTTTTCGTTTTGTTGTTTTCATTCCATAACGAAAAAAAATATTGTCAAAGTGTTTCATCAATATAGGCTAATATAGGCGCTGTCTGTAATATTTTTTTGTTTGTTTAGTATGTAACTTGACTCATGAATCCGTAACAATTTGTTCTGGTGTAAATGTTATATGAACTTAAAGTTTCACCCACCAAAAATAAGACAACATTGAAGTTTCATTAAATCGGAGAATTGCAAGTCAAGCTGAAAAGAATATTAAATTAACCAATTCACTTCATTATTGCCTATAACCGTTTTTTAGAGATCAGTGGGTGGAAAAAGGAGAGGAGAAAAACAGATTTTTCAACTAAAACTTTTGTCCTATATATATATACATGTTTTTTTGTTTTTTTTATAAGAACAAAGGTTATAATAATATAAGACTTCGAATGTCTATAAGTTAAGTACATGCTTAGAAACGTTTGTTCTTCAGAAAATATTTTAACATTTTCCAAGAAAGCAACATAACGTAGTTAAACAAGAATATTATCATCATGTTGGTTACATCAACTCAACTCCATCAAAATTTAAAATGTCGACCAAGTCCATTGAATTTCGAATTTTGAGTATTGAATAGGGAATAAATAAAGAACACATTAAGAACATTTTAAGTCTTCAAAATTGATCAGAGTTGAGTGCTCTTACAAAAACAGCGTGTAGGTGACTCCATGTGACGAATTGGTGTTTTTTGCTCGATAATTACTGAATGTTTCAACATAATGACAACAAAGCTGACTCACTTTATGACCAAGATGGATGCTAAACTGATAATAAATGATACCTTACCTCATTGGGAAAAAATTAAAAAAAACGGGCAAAAAAAATAATTTGGGGAAAATATTGGTCACTGTACCCTGATTATGGACCCCTCAACTATTCGGTACCCACCACCTATCTCTACCTCGTGGACCTTCTGTTGTTGTAAACTTTCCACTCTTTCAAAAATACAACAAATTCATTATTGTATTTACTTCAGGACAAATTTTTGCGGGTAGACAAATGTTGAAAAAACACTTAAATTTACTGAAGTTGCAAAAATAAATGTCGCAATTCAAATACCTGGCAAAGAACCGCCACCTCCTTTGAGGGAGGGCCACCTTATTTGGTGGAAACTGATGTTCACTGAGGTGAACACCAACGCTTAGCTCAAACTCGTAACACGTAGCTCAAAACTCTTAACTCAAAGCTCAAAGCTCGAAACTTAAATAAATAGTGTGATCAAAGATATTAATAAACGATAAACGGTCAGTTGTTTTTATTGTCTCCTCCCTCCCAGCAATGATCTCCATTGAAGCATATCGCGTAGCAATTGGTAGTTATTATGATACTAAAATCTGCCAGGTTTCTTGTACAAAGTTTTTTAGTAATTATGCAGGGAACTCGAGGATGGCTTGTGGTATTCCAATGTTTTACACTTTACTTCGTTGTGTTAGTATGATTTTGATTATAGCCGGTGATATTGAATTGAATCCTGGCCCTTTTCTTCCTGCAAAAATAGTTTGCGGATCATTTAGTCAAGGCAATATTCGTATTGATGAATCTGCTGGGAAACGGTGCGCATGCAATGCATTATGGTCCATTTGCTATTCAGTTATAAAGAATTTGCGTTTTTGGTCGCAATGGGATTTAGATTGCATAATAACACTGGGAAATGGACTATACGAAACGGTGGGCTTTTCAAGGTACTTGTCTTTTGATGACTTTCCGGACCGAGTAAGATTTAATGGTGAAAGCCTGACACTAACTCGGTATGTGGAGATAACAGGAATATTAAATTCTAATACCGAGAACTTCCTCCATTGTCTTCACTATGAAAACGGTAAAGGAACAATATTTAACGCAGGTGGCTTCGCTACTTCTATATTTTCAGTTAACGGAGTTACTTACATTTTTGACTCACGCGCTCGCGATTCAAATACAGATTTACCAGATCATAATGGTGTGTCTGTGTCGATGAAATTCAATTCGTTTAAGCATGCGGAAGATTACGTTAAAAAAACAATATTTGCTGAACGCGAATCAACTTGAAAGTGTGTATTATCAGATGCTAAGTTTTGATGTTTCAATAAGTAGTGCTGCTTTAATAAGGGCTCAAAGAGTTCTCAGAAACGAAAAATCTCGTTATGTGAGAAAACGCCGATTGACTCTCGAGAATGAAGCAATTCAAGCAGCGAACAAATAGAAAGTAAATTTCAAACACGGGTTTCTAGTTTTATTTTGCACAGACCGATAACAACAAATAGAAAAAGTAATCTTTTATTCCAACAATTATGTACATCAACAATTAATAGTACTATTTTGTGAATCCGGTGATATGTATTACATAATTTGCGTGTGGAGCTGACTTTCAGCCGACTTCTACAAAGAAATAATAATTTGAAAATCATTTTATTTGAAGCACTTTCTTATTTTTTGAAGGTAAAAATGAAAGTACCCGTAATAACATTCAAGTTCATCTGACGCTACAAAAAACTGCACTGAGAAACCAGCCTCGAATCCAGGCTCTCTTTCTTTTCCGATATACGGCCGCCGTCCGTACCGATGAGTTTATGGCAACCTTGAACCCAGTGTCCCAAAAGTTATACGAAAATTGTCTAACTTGACACGTCTAAACGCGCTGACCTTCAAGCCGCCGGCTTCTAGTCTATATTTATTCACACCAAACTGAACTCTCTGGTACGATAGACCAACTTGTTGTTTATCACTTGAGCCGCATAAGGACAAAGGGCTACTCTGAAGTTTGTTTTGATGAGGAAGAAGCGAATTCTCGGAAAGACAGTACAATATTACAAAATAATGTTGGCTGATTATCGACCCTAGCGTTTATTTTATACCTTATAAGATATGGGGATGTTTTATTTATGGTCTGAGGAAGTGTTTTACAGAATATGGTTTTAGATGGTAGGATCCCTTTAAAGTACAGATTTAACAACTTCAAAAATGTTAAAAATAGCATCAGGAATCAAAATAACGAACAGTTGAAAATAACTGTAAGAAAAGCCTCAATCTATAACAATCAACTCGATAAGTCAGTTAAAATGTAGAGCATAATGCTTAAATTTGATATAAGATATACATAAGCAATAGAAAACCCGTTTTAATGGGGTATTTTTGGGATTATATCCAAACGGTATCGGATCCACAGAACCCGTGAAGTATACCGGAATATGTACCCTCCGTTTGGAACCAATCCCGTGTACAACCCTTTAAACCTTTTCCTGATTGTTCTACATTTTACTAGATGTTCTACATTGTTACCATTCGGAGTAATACGTAATTCATGTCATGGACATGTCATCCTAAGAAAGTATTAGTACGGGTGTGATGAAAATGTTTGGTTGGACCACACATGCTACAACCATTACCCTCAATTATCAAAGACACACGGAAGATGAAAGTGAAAAAAATAAGAAAGTGGAACAAGTTTTCTGAAGGAAAAAGAGATCGGCATAGTAAACGTCTTGATGTAATGTAGTTGATGATAATTTTAAGCTTCAAAATGTTAATCATCGATACAGATACATGGAGGTAAAATATGAAAGATTGTTGCGCCGCAATTCATGCACTTCATGCTTTTACGGGATTGGTGAAATCCAAAGCATTCAAGGAACTAAGAAAGAATGAAATCTTTTCAAACAAGGTTTATTACGAACGCTTCTATATAATGTTTTCTGTGAAATCTCCACACGAAAGAACATATCATCTCTAGCAAAAACAGACAGCTAAATAATACTATTCTGTTTCTTTTTAAACCAACGCTCGGGGATCACTTTAGATTTGATGCGCAACTATTTACTGAAGCTTTTGTCTGTCGACTTTTCGGTTTGAAATGCATTAATGCCGATTAAGGTCGTTACCTTAAATTTGTTGGTTAGCAAGAAGACACCGCAACCGCAAAAACCAGAGCTTGAAGCTGTTTCTCAAATAACTTGAAATGTGCAGGACTTTGCAATTGTATGAATTGTTCAAACTGCATTTCAGACGACGATTCATCATCTGATGAAGAGATTGAAGACGAAGGCGACCTCGATGGCGAAGATAGTGATTCGGAATATAAGGATTGTAATATAAGGCAAATGGACCTGTTTTGTTTTCATTTCTAGTCACTAGAACAAATAACACCTTGTAAAGTCTTATTTTCACGTGCAAAAGGTTGCACGTCAAAATCTTTCAACCAGGAAAAAACTTTGGAAAGGTCTTTGAAATCTATTTAGAATGCGATGTTCTTGTTATATGCTGCATAGGTCACCAGAACAAATTCAATGACGCATAGTTTCTTAAATATTGATTATTTTTAGTAGATCTTCTTATAATTTTTAGTCAACATAGAATTTGCTCTCGAATAGTATATAATACATTGAAATTTGAAAAACTTAAGTTTTTCCCTTTAGAATGACGTCATTTGAACCTAAACATTTCCCGAAAAAGGGCCTTAAATAAATTTAACGTGTCCGGTAAACTTTTTTCATTTCAATACATGTTTGGAGTTCGTTTAAAGGCAAAAATTATAAATTCACCTCCCCGTCCAGTTTTTTTTGACATCGTAGCTCCCTGTCTATATGCAACAATATACGACAAAGGTCATAAAAAAAGATCGTATAACATCGTATAATGTAGTCGCACACAACAAAATATCCGATTATGGTTTACTGTCGTATTTTCGCAGAGTTTATGCAGTGCGACGGGTCTGAACATGTACCGGATAGATTTCCACTTATAACGACAAACTCTCATTTTGCTATCAGATATATGGGGATATGAATAAGAATTGAATTCGGGTGATACGATTTGTTAGATCATAAGCTAAATTTTCAAATCGATAGGGTGGACAGAACGCAAGGAACTATGACTTGAGAAAATTGTTTGTAGTTGTCAGTAAGGTTTTTACAGCAGAATAACGATATTACGAACCACGATATTACGATTGGTTCTCTTTTCCCTCCCTGAAGAAAAACCCTCCTAAAATCTCTCGATTTAACGAACTGATTTCAAGTTCACCGGGATGGTTTATTATATTGGAGATACTACTGAATTTACTTGTCAAATTCTATCAACTCTATTTTTCCTTTCAACCGCATGGGCGCTTATTATTTTCTTGTAATTTGAATTAACGGTCCAGAGGAGTGGAGGGCGCTTATTAAGGATTTGAAAAATGGTTTGAATAAAACAATGTGTGTGTGTTTATGTTGTTTTTTTTCTCCTACCCAGTGGGCAAAATCTTTATCACCGTGACACTGCCGGGCACAATAAAGACACTTTGTATTATTATTATTTATGAATATTTATTCAGGATTATCCGTCAGTTATATACATATCAAGGGAGATATACTGTTATCAATGGAGTCCCGTTTTAAAATATAATAAACTATATAAAGTCCATAAGATATAAAAATCAGGAATAAAATACATATAAACAAGTCTATATAAGAATTGAAAGTATGATGAGGGTCAAAACAGTGACCAAAAATCTTATCTTACTTTTTACCCACGACACTCCCAACATGTTTGTTTGTAAGTTACATTTACGACTTCTAGAGTATTTTTCAACTTATTTTTGTTACGTCATTGGATGATTTCATTGGGCGATTCAACAATAGTGCGCTATTCATATGTTAATAGGTGTATTTTTAATTACGGTACAGATATTGGTGCTATGATATAACTTCATGAATTATGCAACTAAAAAGGTATAATTATAACACTAGTACTTAAAGGTGACTGGGGGAAATGTGGGGAAACTAGGAGAAGCAAGTTGGATACTAGGGGAAACAGCTCAGTTGCAGTTCACTCTCGGAACCATTATCTTATGCTACAAAGAAAAGTCAGAAACATCGTTTGAATCATTCTTTAAGCTGTTTCCCTTCGTTTCGATCTCGTTTCAACTCTACGGGGACAACTTTGTTTTTATAGAAATGTCAATATTTATAATATCTTAAACACACATTACACAAGTTTTGTTGCCACTAGCAATGAGATTGTGTAAAGAATTCAAACTTGTGAAATAAAGCCCTGGAGTCATGTGAATATGAAATTTGGCACATCAAGCAAACTTCAAACGTCTTGATCCTCCTCCTTTTTTACAGCAAACAAACTCCTTTTTTTAGCATTGGAAGTTCACTAAAACCATGATTTGTTACAATCACAATGTTGATTTTGACATGGCTCACTGGACACACACACACACGCACATGTTTCACTTGATGTGTGATGCATTATTATACTGGAAGATAGGACATCATATCCTCCAGAAAGATGAGATGTAAAGATAATAAAGCTAGCTACCTACATATTTTTCATTCTGAAAGTGAACACCTGTACTTATGAGGAGTGTATTTTCGCATACGCTTCTATTCTTGTCACACGTTAAAATTGAAAGGATTAATCGATGCAAAAAAAATGAAAAACATTTAAAATGGAACGTTACAGTAAGTTACTGTTGACCCCATAGTTTAAATTTTATTTTCATTGTAAACTAGGTATTGCATCATGAGAAAATATAATATAATATATTCAATCCAATGTATGTTTTCCTTCTCTTAGGAACAATAGCAATAAAATGGATCGTTTAATTACTGTACTAATGAGGTATTCTAAGATATGCTAGAATTTATTAATCAATAAAAAAACGAATGGACAAATATATGAATATATGATGAATTCTGCTCTGCCAGCTGTTGTTCCAAGACAAGATTCACCACCAACCACACTCACTGCCATTATTATTTTGCTCGCTTAGTTTAAAGTTGTGAATCTAACTCTCTAGAAACCCTGGGTTGTCGGTACGGAATTTGGCTTGGAGAGAACGTTTCCTCATTATGAATGCTCCTATACAAAGAAGACAAATATTTCATTATTCTGTTGTGATGGTAACTATACGAAGAGTTCACATCAAAATATCCATCAAAATAGTTTTTCACATCCAATTTTTTCTTATAAAAATATTAGAATGAAATATTTTCTTACTTTTCGTGTTGAAGAATAACTTCCCGTATTCTTCTTTTCATTTCAGCATCACCACTCTTCTCACACGCAACATCATATGCAGTCTCTTCTAAAACATCTTTCAGACGACTATCGATCTTGTAATTTAAAAGAAGTTCCACTATTTCGATATGACCCAACTGTGACGCCAAATGCAGTGCTGTTTGTTGGAGATTATCATTTCGAATATTAATTACGTCGTGTGGTGCACGAGATAGGAGCAATGCCATGCAATTTATCGAATTATGCTCCGCACAGCAATGAATAGCGGTTTGACTATCAAAGTTCTTCTCCCCTACCTCAGCACCACATTCGAGGAGCATCTTAACCATTGAAGAATTGTTGTTTATTGCAGCCACCATTAAAAGTGTCGTTTTTTTTCCATCCCTAATCTTCATGTTGGCTGGATTAGATTTGATCAGTTCTCGTACTGATGAATCTTTGTTATCGTGGATTAAATGAAGAAAATCTAAAATAAATGAAAAATAAATGATAAAACAAATTAAGAATAATCGAAATATTAATACATTTTAAATGTGAAGAAATTCTAAATTAATAATTATAAGAAATAGAAATAAAAACTAGAAAAAAATTAAACAAAAAAATTAAATAGAGATTCTGCGATTAATGACAAGCTTATTTTTGGATAATTACCTTCTAAACCAATCAAATTAACTGACGTTTTTTTATGTGCACATTAACCTGCTGGTGCGTAGGTGACGCAACTGAAGTGGGAGGTTGTGCAACGCAACCTATAACGCCATAGCACAACAACTTAATGAAATGTATCTCTTTAACTGTTCATCACAGACATATGATTCTACATATCATTTTAATCAACTTTTCAAGCTCTAACAGATAGTGATAAAATTTTCAAAGAAAATAAATTTTCACCTTTAGCAAAGGTTCTGAAAATCTTCAAACAAAATTAATCTTCGGGTTTCGTAAGAAAATTTTTAAACATAAACAAAATATGAAGTTCATGACGTTCCTGCTCCTAAACAAACATTCATACAATGGATTTCCATGATTAAAAAATCAACAACACACAGAGCTCCACACCTTCAACGTCGAGAAGTAAATGAAATAGAATTCTATTTGGCGGGAATAAAATGAACCTTCACAAAACCTCTTGGTTAATTTTATTCGAAAATATACACAGCCAGAATAAAAGTATTCGGAAATATACATGGTTCAAACCACATGACAAAACACTTTCTAAAGTTAACGTGACCAAGATTACAAGCATCTGACATTTATATGTACATAAATATATACACATTTTTTACAAGAACAAACAATTTGTTCTCTGTGCATACTTTGCCTCGTTTTAAATCAGAATATGATAAAAAATGATGAAAAACGTCATAAAATTTATCCCATCCCAATTAAGCATTACAATACGCCCTAGAGACATACCAACGCCCACTGGTAGGCTACCGCTACTTACATTGATGAAATTGGTACCCCATGAACATTAAAATGAACAACATAAAATGAAATAAAGTCTTTGGAAAAGAGAAAAGGGAAAAGGAACTGGTCAAAGCTATGTAACCAAAAATGATTTTACGAAACAAAAAAAGTTTTTACTTAAAAATATCTGTGAAGAACAGTCTTTTTTCAATGTTTATCCCTTTGTGAAAAAACGTTTTTCCGATTTTACATAATTTCTCTGCGAGGTACAGTCCACCATAAACTCTCCAAAAAAAAGTATTCCCGTAAATCCTTCACCGGAAATGATCTCATACAATTTGTTAAGTATTCCCGTAAATCCTTCACCAGAAATGATCTCATACAATTTGTTAAGTATTACCGTAAATCCTTCACCAGAAATGATCTCATACAATTTGTTAAGTATTACCGTAAATCCTTCACCAGAAATGATCTCATACAATTTGTTAAGTACTAGGCACCAAATCTTGAAAAGCACAGGTTTCTCCAAATGCAAATGAGGGATGGTGTTTATTATTTCCAATACCAATATAGGAGGCGTTTACTAGAAGAATATTTCTAATAAACGTCCACTTTCAGATTTATGGTAATTCTCCTGACTATTATTACTCCCGCAAAAATAAAATGACCGAATATTAAATGGAAAATAGAACTATGTTTTAGAGAGTGAAAAGCGGATCAAAAAATGTAGAGCATCACATGTTTACGACAAACCGTTAACAAGTTATTATTGATCAAAGATTTTGATGACGTCACGTGACTTTTGCACCTCCCTTTAGTGCCTCGAAATATTTTCAAACCTCAGAAATCTCTTGGATAGAAAAAATAAATATTACGCATATGTGTAGCAAACGGGCCCCTCTTTCAGCTTACTTATTATTATTATTATTATATTATAGAAGTTTCTGGAAGTAGGCACATGGTGCCTTTAACACCAGGTTCAATCTTTAACGACCTGTCGATATCGCGTTTGTCGACAGGCTGTTGTTTCGACGAGATTCAGATCGATATCGAACATAATACCAGCACTTTTCCATAACTTATCGAGTCGACTTTTGAAGGAATTAAGAGATGGTGCTTGCACAAGGTCCGGTGGCAGGTTGTTCCATTGTTCTGCAACTTGATTTTTAAACGAATACTTTTTTACGTCTTTAAGACATTTTTGTCGGGTGACCGTAAATCCGTGACGACGTAGGTTGTGTTCTTGACCATCCTGCGATCGAAAGCGAAGAAAATTTCCAATAGCTTCTTTATCATAAAGTTCATGGGTGATCTTATACATCTCGATCATGTTCCTTGTAGCTTAAGTTTTTCATTCCAGGTATCAATTTTGTTGCGCGTCGTTGTACATCTTCGAGGAGGGAGATCTGTCGTTGCAGGTGAGGGTTCCACACAGGACCACCATATTGGAAATGGGGGCGTACAATGCTTGTGAACAGCAGCTTGAAACAATCCTTATCTAGGTAGACAAATGTTCGCCGTAACATACCAACAAGAGCATTAGCTTTGTTCACTTTTTCGTTAATGTGTTTTTCGAATGAAAGGTGCTCGTCGAAATTTATGCCTAGGTCATCCACATCTGATTTTTGCTTGAGGACAGTGCCATCGATTACATACTGTGTTGCATCGGGAGACTTCAACCTTGACTTTATTTTCATGTGCTCACATTCGTCCGGATGGAATTTCAATAAGAAGGTATCTGTCCATTGCAATAATTTGTTTAGATCGCTTTGTAGGTTAGCAGCGTCAATCGTGGTTTCAATTTCTCTGAATATTTTCAAGTCATCGGCATACAGGAAAAGTTCTGACTCATCAACAATTTCAACTAGAGTGTTTATGAAGATGACAAAAAGCAGTGGACCTAGGACCGATCCTTGGGGCACTCCTGACGTCACGGGAAATACATCGGATTTGTTTCGATTTACACAAACTTGTTGATATCGATCAGACAGAAAATCTCTGATCCAGGAGAGAGCTGGACCTTGTAGACCGTAGTGGCGCAAAACTTCAATTAATCGACAGGTGGGGAACAGTGTCAAACGCTTTTTTAAAATCACAATATATGATATCAATCACACCTCCATTTTCGAGAATTTCCGTCCATTTATCGATTATTTGGAGCAGTTGCAGAATGGTTGATCTTCCACCAAGGAAACCGAACTGGCGATTTGACAAAAGTTTATTTGCTTTGAGATATGATAGTAAAGAATTACGCATTATCGATTCGAAAATTTTTGATGCAATGCTAGTCAGGCTAATTGGTCTGTAATTTCCAGCAGAATGTTTGTCACCTTTATTCTTATAGATGGCTGTGATGTTAGCTCTCTTCCAAGCGGATGGGACTTTTCCCAGGGTGTAAGACTTTTCAAATATCATGTGGAGTGGTTCAGCAATCACGGCCGCTAGTTCTTTCAAAACACGTGGATGTAGGCCGTCTGGACCAGGACTTTTGCTAGGATTCAATTCCTTTAATTTCTTCAAAACCATTTCTTGCGTCATCTCCAGTTGAAAGTCACTTTTAATTATTTGTTTCTTCAGGCCGTCAAGTGCAACAGGTAACGTTGGTTCATCTACAAAAACGCTCGAAAAGAATGCACCCAGAATATTTGCCTTCTCTTGGTCGGTTTCTGCCATCTTTTCGGAATTTTCATTCACAAGTAGGTCTGGAATTGATGATTTAATCTTCGTTTTTGCATTCACGTATGCCCAAAAAGCTTTACTATTTTTCTTTGTAGATCTAGCAATTTCTTTCTCAAAATCTCTTTTCGCTTTGCGTGTCATTCTACGTACTTGATTTCTACATTTATAGTACGCGAGATACGCGTCCGCATCCTTGCTGTCCATAAACCTTTTCCATAGACGGTATTTCTTTTTCTTTTTAGCTAACGTCTTTTTATCAAGGCGATACTTGAACACCCTTTTCCCAGTCTTTACTGTTCTTGTTGGTATACATATTACTTCGGCTTCCTTATAAGTTACCTCAAATTTGTTCCATAGCTTGTCAATATCGTCTCCGCAGTTTTTAAAAGGTTCTGTCCAATCGATGCCAAGAAGCTCTTTCATTCTTGCGAAGTCGGCTTTATTAAAATCAGAAACAACTTTAGATGGAAGCTTTTCTGGTTGATGTTGGTAGTTCAATTTAAGCAGTTCGTGATCAGATTTGCCAAGTGGTGAAGCGTATTTCATGTCTTCAACATGTTGATCCCCAGTCGTAAATACAAGGTCTAAGAGCGAAGGGTCGTCCGATCCTCGTCCTCTTGTTGGTTGATTCACATGTTGTGTCAGAAAACTATCTTTGACTCCATCAATATAATCCCGGTCTTGGCTGCTGCTAGATGTAAGTGTCTGCCAATCAATTTCCCTTCGATTAAAATCACCGACAATAACTACGTGGTTGTATCTTTTCATACCAGGAATTGCACAAAAAAACTGGTTGATCTGGTCGTTTTCTTCAGTGCTACTATATGGGCTGCGGTAAACAACAGCAAACAGCATGATTTCGTTGTTTTGGAGACGAATCTCTGTCAGTAGCAATTCTTTCGGTCTTTGTTGTTCTGTCAGAATGCGTGATTTCTCTACTTTCTTGTACGATATCGAATGCCTGACGTAAAGTGCAATCCCTCTTGTCGTGTCTTGATTATTCAGATGTTCGAATTCTGCAGAGTAAGTATTCAAAATGTAGTCAACTTCCGTCAGCTGGCGTTTATAGTATTTCGGTTCCAGTTCGGTTATTGCAATAATATCTGGTGGTGCATCGGTTTCTATTTCCATCTTTAATTCTTCCAGCTTATTTTGTGTTAGTGTGTCAGCGTTAGTATACCAGATGCGCATAAATCCATTGTTTAATGTAGACTTCGTTTCCTTTGCTGCTTTATTATTTCTGTTATTTTCTTGTTTGACTTATTGAGCGGTTACTGTCGGTGCTTTCTTCAGGAACTTTATCAATCTCAGGCCGTTTTTTGGATTGCCTCTGACTTTCCAAATGTGAGCAGAATCGGACGGCTCTTCGTTGTTTTTCGCTTTAGCTTTCTCAGACCATCTCCGTATCATGTCTCTTTCTGCTATTGTATAATCTTCAGTAACGCTTATACCCCTGTATGCTCCAATTCCCTTTAAGCCCGTCAGATTATCCAAAACTATTTGCTTGTCCTCAGAACCCTGCATAATGAATTTGATCGGACTCACTTTTCCATTTACTTTTTGCCCAAGGCGTGCAACTGACTTGAATTGAGCAGCAACACGGATGGTATCAATAAACTCTTTGAAAAATTCGCAGTCGAGTTCTCTTGTCTTTTTTTCGTCAAGGTCAGGGTTTTCTTGCAGCCCATGGATAATTAAATTATTTGAGCGCAGCTTCTTCTGTCGTTCCTCTTCTAGCTCCTCGTTTTTTGCTTCTGTTATTATTGCCTGAATAGCAGTATTGGTAGCTGCTGGAATATTTTGTTCTGTTTTTCTGTGGAGTCCCTCTCCAGATTGTGCAGTGACACCAACAACATCAGCATAAGTAGACTTTTTTTTCCACGGCCATGTCGAATTTTTCTTCCAGATTGCGATTGTTTTCCTGGACTTTACATAGCAAGGCTTCTTCTAACTCTTTGAACTTTCTTTCGAGAGTATGCAATATTCCGTTACTTTCAGTAGAACTACCTTCTCCGTTTATACTCTTTCTCAGGGCCTCAATTTCATTCACCATGTTAGCTTCTTTCTCTTCATGTTCCGTGATCTGCTGCTCGCATTTCTTTATTTCATTCTTCAACTTTGCTATTGTTTCTTAATGAGATCTGACGACATTGACTTCCTCTTTCATGAGGTTACAGTATTTATTTTGTTTATCCCGTAAAGCTTTGTTGATTGTTTTGGTTTTACTGTTTTCCAACGAAATATCCTTCAGTGCTTGCGTAAGTTCTTCAACTTCAAACGACTGATCGGGGTCGTAGTCCTCCATCTCTTTGAGGAAATTCGGACGAATATTGACACAGTTCACACACGTGTACTTGCGGCCCTTCTTGGTTATAAAGATTTCCAATTGGTACAGTGGCAATCTGGTACACCGATAATGTACAGTTCGCTTGCAATCATCACAAGTCAGGTGTTTTTCGTCACCATTGTTTATACATTCGCTTTGCGTACACTTTCTCATGTCTTCGTCACTGCTGCTGTCTTCCATATTCGCAAGTTTTCGAAGACTACTGCGGTTGGTTCAGCTCGTAGGACGTCAATATTTTCTCAGGTTGTGTAGTTTAACTATCTTCGTGTAACAGCACAGTTTATGGTCGATTAAAAGTGTTTTTGGTTAGAATATTGGTGGTTTTAGGGTAGTATAGTTGAATTTGTGCTTCAGCAGTAGATGTTGTGACTGCGCCGTATTTGACGTCAAATAGTTTATGAAGAGACTTCCCTTACTTCCCTCACCGTCATTAATACAACTGTCATTCTTTGTAAAATTTTTAGTTATGACAGTTGTATGAATTACACGGACTTTAAATAAATTTACAACAGCACCCCCAAAGCTTCGCAGACGTCGTACCTTTGAGCTATAAAATTTTATGATCTCTCTCATCGTGGAAAAGAAGGTTATCATTAAGATTAATTTGATAATCAAGAAAGTGACTTAAATGAAAAGGCCTATCCATTACTTAAGAACAAAGAAAAGGGTGGTGTTATACAACCACCTCCAGAAACCTCCCAAAAATTACCCATCCAGTCCCCAACCACAAAAAACATCCAACCACCTCAGATCTCATGGGTTGGTTTACATTACTGACAACTGTGCATATCGAATGCAACAATTTCATGACTTGGTCGTAAAAAGAAAATAGGTATTTTACTATGGTTCATGATAGCTTGATTAAGAATCGAACCGCAAACGCTGTGGTGCTTATTCACAAAACTCAATGCACTCAATCCAGGGTGGAACAACACCAGAGAAGAAACTACAACGAAAATGAGGCCAATGTAAATGAAAAATATTTTTGCTTTCCTTATGGAATTCTGGTTAGAAACGAAGATGTAATGGAAGTTCTAAATGATCTATTACTAGGAATTTGATAGTATTTCGGGTTTTTTTTCGATCTTTTTATTTAAAAAAAAGATTTTCCAATACACTCAAAATTATCGAGAATTTCATTCCTTTAATGTTTTTTGATAGACCTATCCCGATTTCATGTCGCATTTTCACGCCATGTTTCTCTGTTTCATGTCGCATTTTCACGCCATGTTTATGTGATAAAGTCTCGCAATATTGTGCAGTTAAGCAAATTTTAAACTAAATGATTTAAAGCACCAAGTATTATCTGGTTATTACTTATCTGAAGATTCGTATCTCGGAAGAACTTTTCATATCCGATCTGTTTTTATTTTTATCTGTTGTTTTTTTTTTGCACTGAATCCATCTAAGCGTTAGTGTGTAGCTAAACACAAATTTGAATTTCTCAAAACATAAAACAAAAGCAGAATTCCATTCATTGTTGGAAGGATAATTCATTGTGGGAATGATAAAATATAATCATGAAAGTAAAATTATAGTTAAAATACATGCCTTTGAAAGTTGGCTTCTTGGTTGGCTTCCTAAAAAAGGATTAATGAAAATTTAAAACATGTCATCTACTGTTGTAATCTGTATAATTCATACTACAAGTATTTCTTTCAGCATTCCTAATGATATTTTGAATGTTGATTGGTTAAATTAAATGTTTTGAAACTTTAAAAGAAGCCTCACCTTTGTTTAATTCGTTGCAACAAGGTTTCTGCTAAAGGCAAGCTACCAACATATGTGGATATCAATTCATTTTTGAATTCTGGTTTTATAACCCTTATCATTTTTTGCGAATCCCATTTTTCAATGACCTTTCGAAACTTAAATTTACTTTTTCTAAACCACGGCAGGTAAGAACAGTTGGTTATAAGAAATAAGATGTTAGATGTTGCTCGTGCAGCATTTTCTAGAATTGCAGATCGATGAAATTTCTCAGTAGCGGATAAGGGAATTACAGCATTGCGAATTTGAAAACCACGGCAACCATTAGTATCTGTTAGAACGATTTTCTTTCCTCCATCAATTGCTTCTAATACATCCTTTTTCTCCTTAGCACTTGGGATTTTATTTTTACCTTCAAGACAAGGTGCGTAAGTGACAAAATCTTTTTTAGCAACATCTAATGCATGTCGCATTAAAAGGAATTCTTCCTCATCATGGCAGATTATGATGTCACCAGCTTTAACGGCTACCAAACAAAGAGCTACTTTTAAGATTTGCTTTTGCTTTTCCTTGCATTTACTGGGAGGAATTTTGGATAAAAAACTTTTAATTTCATTGTCTGAAGGGATATACATCAACTCCGGTTCTTTTCCTTGATGTGAATGACCAATTTCTGTCGATCGCTCAAAAAGGTATTTAATTACTGTACCCTGATAGGACCGTATTCCCCCATATGCACTCATTTGTTTCAGAGCATGTTCCTGATTTTTCATAGGTACAGGTTGATTTCCATATATCTTGGTAATACCTGGTGTATTGACATCTTCAGTTAATATGGTAGTGTCACATTGATCACTTAATGCATTACCATCACCATGTCTGCTGCTGTTGTCACTCCTTCTAATGGTTGTCGAAGGCTCGTCTGTTTGAGGTTTCTGATCTGTCTCGTTTTCAAATAATGTCCCTCCGGAAGCAGGATAGTAATAATGAGTTTCTTCACCACTGATTATTTCTTTAGCAACCTGAAAGTGAAACGTAAGTATTATTAATTATAATATGAAAATTTGTTACATTCAGGGTAACAAATGATTCTAAAAAATTGGGAAATAATCCAGTTTCAAATGTCGTTGTACGAGATAGAAATAGCAAGTTTCTTCGCTGTTAATAACATCTTTAGCAAAAGTGAAAAGCAAGTATTAATTCAAATTAATTAATTACCTTAAGGAAAGAAATTATTTGCTGGGCAAATTTTCGCGATTTTGGCCAAATTCGCTAAAATAAATCCACGCGAAAATTTGTCTCGTTAAGGTACATAGACAATAACATAAAAACTATGTGAACAAACTGTTTACCTCGAGGGACTCTGAAATCTTCACTGAGTTCCGCATAATTTTCTTCAATGGCATGTCGATCATATCTAGTTCAGTCTCATATGTCTCATAAGCACATGTTTTCCTTTTGAAGACTCCTTCAATATAAAATTGTTGATGCTGAATTGCCTGCAATAAGAACATGATGAAATTATCTTTCATAGAAGAAAGTTTTTTATTAATTAATTCAACTTCCACTTTGCTTAAATTGAATGAATTAATTTCGTCAATGAATATGTGAGTTATACCAATGTCCTTTTCTTGCTCTTTAATATGTCCTAAAATTTGCGAAATAGAGGGAATGATTTCTAATCCCATTTCTTCCGCAATTTCTGACACATTAGTAATTCGCAAGTTGACTAATTTATTCTCTACATTCTCCAGTTTCAAGACTTCAAAGTGTTTACCGATGTGAACATCAATCAAACTGAATGGATCTAAGCTAATGAAAAATAAGGTTGTACGTTCTTTAGCAATTCGTGCTAAAAATTCCAATTGCAAAGTAGCAACTACTGTTTTACCACATCCAAGTGGTCCCTTGACGACTTTGTGTTTTTGTGGATCAAGAACCACTTGAATCTGCTCATTATTTGCTTGTAAATGTAATATTTGCTCATGAACATCATCAGGATGATAAGCCGCTTTGATTGACGTATTAGCATAAAAGCCACAAATTTGAGCAATAACCGGTTTCAAGATCACCTGCTTTTCAGGTTCACTTCTTAGGGAGATAGTTCTTAGTTCATGTTGGAGTTTATTTTGAAGCCATTCTTTTAAGTTTTCAAGATGATCCCTTGTTATGATTCTTGGAATGCATCCATCACAAATTAATGTTTGTTCTTCTTTGAAAATGGTGGCTTTTAGTGCATCAGAATGGATGTTTGGAGCAGCAACGAATGTGGCAATAGTCGTCTTCGGAGAGGTTATTTTGTGTTGCTCAATCAGGAAATCCATTAATGTAGCAAGATCATCAGCATCTTTGGAACATCTTTCAAATTCATCGGAGATGTGTGTTGGATGGGTGCTTTCAGTTACTCTGATATTCAACAAAGCTCCTAACTCTTGATGAAATATCAACACACGATTATCGAAGTCTCGAGTATTTTCATCCGACTTCTGATCTAACAAAAAGTTTTTATGTTCTTCACTGTCATAGTACATAATTATAACTCCTCCAACAGCAGTTTGCTTATCCTGTATATTTGATAGAGTATCTCTTATTTTCTTTGCCACCTCTGTTGTCACATTTTGTGTGTTTTTCGTGAAAATATTTGGAAAGATGATCCATTCATCAAAATTTTCCTTCTTGTTTTCAATTAAATTACAATTCAAATAATTTTCACATCGATCAATCCATTCGGATACTGACATATCTTTGGTTTCTCTTTCAGCAAGTTTTACACGAAATTTATTTTGAAAAGCCATTGGTGATGCACTGTCTTTATCAGCATTATGTGTAATTACAGTGTAGCCTTGCATTCGTGTATGACATTCAACCAATTTCTCTGAAAAGAATAAATAACATTTAATAAATATTGCGGACTATTCTTCAGTATCTCTACAAATTCTCATGACTGCCTAACTCTTGATACATTCATACATATTTTCAACTGAAGAAGGATAATAATAATTCTGATAAATGACATACCAGTCAGTGAAAATTCTCTGGTGTTATATTGATGTTTGTTACCATCTTCATCTTTACATTCAATCAAACCCTCGTAACTGTTCTTCTTATCCAAACCTTTCAATCGAAAATAAACATAACCATTAAATGTTTCTTTTTCAACCTCGTCAACATCATAGATTATATCTGCAGGACAATCTTGTTTCTTTGTAATAGTTTTTATAACCACTCGAGTGCAAGGATATTTTTCTGGAACTTCCAATATGCAATAATCATCTTTCACACAGATCAATTTTATGGCTTCTTTGTGTATTGATTGGTTTGTGGAATTTAAAACTGAAATGAACAGAAATTTAAAGTTCATCTTAACTTCAATGAAACTCTTACTTATAATAAATAAACTTTGTAAAGACATACGTTTAACATTCTTCGAAGGGTTAACATGGTTATCACGAATCAAAAACGTCATATTTTCAATTGGTTCAACACGACTTCGATAAATATGGGGAGTTTGAAGATAGAAATTGCTTGTTTTGTCTTGCGTTAGAAGATTTATCGAGAGCTTGAATGCATTGGCCAGTCCATTAATCACCAATTTGAATTGGTTATTGGGGTATTTTGTGACACCAGTTTCTTTATATCGTTCAATTGCTTCCAAGGGATTAAGGGACAAATCCTTATACTTATTTAAATTTTCCCTTATTTCTTTTGTCAACTCATCTAAAACTTCCCTCTTGTCAAAATTCTTGTTCTTTTCTTTCATTGATTCAATAAATGAATGTATGATTGAAAATTCCTCAGGAACTATGCTGGCTACATCTGCACTATATTGATTAAATTTTACTTTTTCATCAGAATGATATATATCCCTATGATTCAAAAACAGAATATGTTTAAAAGTTTAAATACAGCATTTCTAGCGTGGCAACGATACCAACAACTCATGAATCTTTTCAGAAGAAAGCATTTTTTCATAACTAACCTGAAGGCACGATATAAATGATCAGAATTCACAGGACTGTGACCCACTAAAAACAAGAATTATTTCTTTAGCTGAGAGATTTTGTGTTTACAAGAGTATTAGATAAGTTGTTTCAGATACTAATGACTTTATGGTTGACAAATTTGATTTTTCGACAAAAAATTTCGACAAATTTGATTCAATCTATTGGATCGTGTATCACCCGCTTAAGTAAATTTTATATGGCAAGTAAATATAATTTAAACAAGATATAATATCTATCCTACAAGAAGAGAAAGAAAAATTTTGATTAATAAAATTAACTTAAAAGTAAACTTAAAAAAGGTAAAGTGTTTTTTTTTGTATGTTCCATATATGTTCCAATTTTTATGAAGTTTATTATATTATCATTATGAGTCCTGTTAAAAATACAATTGCAGGTAAAAATGTGAAATAAAGAGATAGGGAATGGTGAATTATATAGAGTTGAAGTGAAGACAAATTTTATTTAATAATATCAAACTCCCATCATTTCTTAATCATTTCTTAATAGATTGTTTGAAAATATATTGAAACTACAGTGAATGTGTTATTTTATTTGGGACCATATTCAATACTTGCAAACCAAAATAGCACAGAGGTTGTATATAAGTGTGTTATAAGAAATGGATGAAGTTTCACAAAAGGTAAACCTGACTATTGTTACAGAAAAATGACAATGATTATAAAAGGACTAAACAACAAAGCAAATGACGGTTATACGATATACACAATAAACATGAATTATATGGGCTCATCAGTTGTTGGCCACAGTAGCCTTTTAATCTATACTTATTTTATCCACATATCATCTTTATGAAATTTGTGAAATATTCGGTGCAACCGTGGCTTACGTGGCTCGGATTTCTGTGTAAGCAAGAAAGCCATTACAATCCTCCATGTTCTTCGTTTTTTACTGTACAAACCTAACGTGATCCCCCTCTCCATCCGCATAATTGCTGTGAAACAAAATGGTGGAGATATCAAAACGTATTATTATATCCTTCATTTGCGAATTGTATATATGTATCTTTCAGTATATTTTTTTAGTGATTTTAATTTTAATTTTAAGAAACTGTTTAAAAGTATATGTACGTAATAATATAAAATGCTTTGAGCATGCATAATTAGATTTGGAATAGTGCGTGAATTTTTAAAAACCAGCGAAAAACGTGGCTTCGAATCTGATTGGGTACAGTTTGGTGAACACTTCATTTTTTAAACATTTAGTAAGTTACAAGAGTTCAAGCTACTTACTGTAACCACTATTTCCCTATTGCCTTATAGTTTAATTGTCAATTAAATCGCCATAAAAAATAATCACTATATTAAGGTTTGCATAAGCAAGAGGTAGTTGATAAGTTGGCAAGCCAGATATCAAAAGCGTAGAGAGGAAGCAGGAGAAAGAATGAGGATGAAACGGAACTACATTTCATATTTCACTGAGTGTTTTATACCCACAAAAATTAGAATTAGAAATTAACGAGTTCAAAATGCTGTTCAAAAAATGAAACAACTAACAAAAACTCATCTTAAAACAAATATACCTTTGTATTATGAAAAACTTATAAATATCAGGGTCAATGATTATGAAAATACTCCGTTATTGTTTTGAACAGTACGAACTTGTATTTAAAAACAACGAACAAAAGTTCTTAGGAATAGTACAGTATGAAGAAGTTCTAGTAAAAGGGTCTTCCTAAAGTTACGTAACAGTGCTGGATAAGTTTGTCAAAAACGGCACCAAAATCAGGTCAAACAATATATCAGAGGTTGGTTAATCGAAGCAAAAAGTGCCATATATAGAAATTTCTATGACATAATTATATATTTGATCTTGCCAAATGAGCTCCAGCTGCAAAGCATCTCATTTCATCTCACAATTTGAGGAAACTAATGTTATTATCATTTGATGCTGTATAATAAAGTGACATATATCATTATGTAAAGAAGCAACCTTTCCTAAGGTAATTTTTTTTGATGAATGAGAACTGGTCAGCCAATGGATCATTTTTCTTCTTTCATTTTTCGTGAATTTTTAACTGAATTGAAATAGTCAATCCTTTTGTTCCTTCATTGGTGTTACTCATTTATTGATCAATATAGATTTTAGTATAAACAATCTTTTAGTGTTTTTTACTTTCTATGATATTTTTGTGACAAAATATAATTATAATTACTTACATTCCTCGTCAATCTGCGATACTAGAGCTCGTTTACTTAAGAACATTAGTAAGGCTTTCATATGTATCCATGTTGCTTGATTGCCGGGTGTATACGTTTGCCACTCTTCTAATATTGTACAAAGCCTTTCTTTTACTTCATTTTGTTTGTTAATAGAAATTTCTTGAATTTTATTATAATCCAATAAGAAATGAGCAATGACTCTCCATTCCTCACAAGCTGAATTACAAATCATCTGGAAGATTTCCATACGTCTATTGCGATCTTGAAAGGTTGTATCTTCATTTTCATCTGAAATTTCTATCAAAAGCAATTTGGTATTATCAACATAGCAAAGACAAAGGATAAGTTGAAGAACAGGTGAAAGAAGATGATGGAAGTTCTACAGGATTCTACTGAGATATTTCCAGGCCCGCGATACTAAGTGCAAAGTAAAATTGTTAGTCCTTAAACATTAAACAGGTGGTAAAAGACTGCAAACAAGTGAAAATTACTCATAATCGAGTGCAAATATGTAGTAAACAAGTGGTAAATGAGTGCAAACGGATCCTATGCAGTGCATTAGATATAGAGAAAAAAGGTCTCATACCACCTGCTTCCTCTGTTGTATATCTATTAGGGAACTTTCGCAATCTGGCTTATGGAGTGCATTTACATGAGAGTCATACTGAACTAAAACTGGATCTTAAACCAGCTTGAGTTCAGAACAGCTCTCATGTAAATGCACTCTTAGTAACATCAATTGCCATAATTTCAATTAAAACAACCATCTCTATAGACCATGGGTTCACCTCAACGTAAGCTGTCATAAATGGAACATCATGGAGCAGGTCAGTGGAGTGGGTGTTCTAATTCCTTACTGACTCGAATCTCCCAAGCAATTTGAATACGTAGTCCGTCACAGAATCAGTTTGCAAAAGCTCCCTATTATTATGGATTTCGATAATGAAATATCATCAAAGTCCAAAGTTGTTGTTTGAATAGTGAAATTCTTTGAAGAAAACATGTAGGAGAAAGTAATGAAAATAATGAACACTAAGAAGAAACCATTCATGGATGCAAACCTTTGAAATTGAATGGAAATTTAGCAATGTCTGCTTCTAGTATAGGATATTTTCCAAGCGACTTTAGATGCCCATTGACTTTATTTATCAAGTTATTCTTTTCAGTATCCTGGATATTGGAGAACATCTTCATGACGCAATCAAGGACAGGTCTGTCATCTTTTTTTGCACAACCAAATATCCTTTCAACATCAACGTAACTAGAGAAATGTTCGCAAAACGTTTTCCCCTTCTGCAGATCACCAGAGAATCGATCTTCAAGGAGAAATGCAAATATGCGATCATCTAAAATATAGATTATTGACTTTATATTCAATATAGCTGGGTTTACAACACAAGACTCGTATGAGTCTTTATGTATTGTTTCTAGTTTAAAGTTTGAACTTAAAATTGATTTATGTGCAGCGATGGCGTAGTGGATAGCACCTTCCAGTGAGACCACTTAGGCCCATGTTCAAGCCTCAGTGATGTTGTAGTAAAAGTTAAATTACAAAGGATTACAAAGGATTTCCTCTTCTTGAACTTGATGCATATTTTAACAACTTCAGAATTCTCGACTTCAGAAGTCATACAGTTTTAATCATAATTTTAATAAATTATTTTATAAGGACTGCTATTTCATGGTGTTAGTAGGATACTACTAACTGTTTTTTTAAAACAAGGCGCAATGATGGTACTTGGGGTAGGTGAATCTGAATATTAGGTTAGGAAAAAAATGTACCCTTAACACACCTTCAAGTCAGAAGAAATATAAGAACCAACAAAGAAAGAAACCTGACCAAAGGGAGGGCAGGAGGGCAATTAAGAAACAAGAAAGAAGAGGCCAAGAGATAAAAGTGAACATATGTGACGATCCATTGGATTTTGATAACAAACGATTATACGTTATTTAAGTTGCTAACGATCTTCTTTTTTTTGATAACGTTACTTTAATAGGCAAGAACGATACGTCGCCTATTCTATAACGTTGTGAAGGTTATCGTAACGTTACAGAGTAACTTTGATGAAACCTTAATAATGAAACTTCATAATGTTGTTTTTAAGCAGATATTCGACAAGACAACAAGATTTATTCCGTTGAGATAAGAAATATCTGCCAACGCACAGTGGAGTTGGATATTATTTTCGCGAGGCAAGTAAACTGAAAGAGTGTCCTACTTTTATTTTTAAAGGAAATCACGTCTTTTGTTTTAAAGGTAAATTGAATGTGTTTTGAAACAAAATGGAATGTTTTACAATAATTAAATCAAATACTTAAATCGAAGGTTTTCAGTTTGTGCTATTCTATTCCCAAGGAATCGAATATTATCAGATGCCTGATATATAATAGGTTACAATTATTTATCTGAATAGGAATGTACAATGGTTACGTTATGCACAATATACAGGTTTGGTGAAGATTGCACGTTATGTACAATATATGCAATGTACAATATGCAGGCTTGGTGAAGATTGCGCGTGCACACTTTGTAACACGCGAAGAAAGTTTATGATCGTCAACTGTGCAATCTTTTTTGTTGGTATTTCCAACATTTTCTTATTGATTCGTACTGATTCATATTGATTGTATTTTTTTTACATTAACGAACTTCAGAATGATATTCAGAAAGAATTATAGATATTTAAAAAACTCATATATATATATATAGGCATTGGACATCGCCATCATTATTACTTTGATCTTTGAAATCTATTTATTACCATTTTTATTTATTAGCATTTGCCAATCGAAAGAAAAACATTGCCGTCATAAATCATTTAGATTAAAAAATCTGTCTTGTTTTCTAATTTTACTCTTTCCTGTTCTATTTTTAATCTATCGCCAATGAAAATGCACAAGTAATATTTAAAGAACAATAGTTAATTTATAAGCCAATTCAAAAACATACATTATCATGTGAAGAAGCATGTGAAAGAAGTAAACAATTAAATTGTTAGCCAATAAGAAAACTGTTTTATATTTAAAATTCATTTGATTGGACGCTTTTCAAAAAGCATTATATACACCAATCTTTGTTTTTGGCATGCAAAAATCGTAGCACGCCATCATTAAATATCACGTACCATCTCCTCAAATCTCCTCACCTAACCTGAATATATCGTTATGTACAAAAATGTGATGAACGCTATAAGAAACCATAAACTTAAGTTCCAAAAAATTTATGCAGTTCCAGCACTCCATGCTAACACCCTATGCTTGACTGTTGTATAACAATGAGACTCAAATCGACAGCAAAACTACCATTTGGAACCATGCCACAGGCTTTCCAACTGTCCATCGTCAACATTCAATACTGCGAGAAGAGTGCGCACCCATGAAAGCTTTACAGCCAGAACATGGGAGAGATTCGGAGCCCTGTGTAAAAGCAGCTTTCAGACAACCTTCGTCCACATATATAAACCTTATGATGAAAACGTGAACAAAACTGGTATTATATTGTGATTTAAAGGAAGGTGAGTAATTTAAAAGAAAACTTTTGAAACTCATCAAGTCGACCATTAAAATGTATTTCATTTCTCTCTTCATTCATTTGAAACGTACCTTTGTCTAAATATTGAACCTAGACATTTATCAGACAGAGTTTACAGAAATTAATGAAATATCACGGAAAGCGTTCCGATATCATCAATTTTATTAAGGTTACATTTCCACTTAATGAAATGTCTGTTGAAAAATAAAATTTCAAACCAAAAATGTTTTTACTACAGGAAATTCTTTCGTCTTTAATAAGAACAGAGAAATGAAGAAAACTGACGAATTCAACGAAATTTCTGTCAAATTTTTCAATTTTGTATATAGTGTGTCCACAAAAAAACGGGCCCCTAGTTTTAAAAGCATATAACTTTTTACATCTTTATCAAATCAATGCGATTTTTATACCGTTAGAAAGAAAATATTTTAAGGATTCTGAAAATATAATTTTTCATTTGTGGTATTTTTTGTTTAAGAAAATACGAAGAACTTTTTCATTCGATACGGTCATTAACTCTTTAATGATCAATAAACCGGACTTTTAATGAGCCATTAACCTTTTGTTTCGTTGCAATTACTGCTCAGGATGCTACTGTGCTACGTTTAGCACGAAATTCTGTAAAGATCACCAATTTTTTATTCATTGTGTAAAGTGAGCTTAAAATCTTTTTTGTTTTAATAATTTCATATTCCCAACGCCTTGTCAAAATTCTTTATACGCAGGAAAACTTGTAAGTTTATTTAATCATGCAGCTAACAGTGCAACAAAGAGCGTTCATCGTGAAAAAATTTCATGAAGCAAAAAGTTATTGGAGCTTTTAGACAGCGTTTTCCTGGCAGAAATCCACCTTCAAGAAGTACAATTCAGAGAAATGTCAAGAAGTATGACAATGAGGGAACAAGTTATAACCTAAACAAAGAAAGAAGTGGCAGAAGGAAAGCTGATAGAACAAAACAAAATATCCAGCAAGTCAGGCAGCTGATGATACAACAACCACAAGGCGTTTCGTGCAGGAACAACCCGACTGGACTGTCCAAAAGTTCTTTCAACAATATTGTCAATAAAGATTTAAAATGGCACCCATACAAAATCCACATCGTACAGGAGCTTAAAAATGGTGATCTTAGAAGAAGATTACGATTTTGTCTGTGGTTTCAGCAGCAAGCACATAATATTCGTTTTGTTCCAAATATTGTGATCGGTGATGAAACATATGGATGTGTGGTACGGCCAGCACACAAAACGTCCGCTGCTACGCGCCAAAAGGTCAGCCTACTCCAAATTTTAAATTTGAGAAGAGTAATTCGCGCGAAAAGCTTACGGTTTGGGTTTCCCTTTGTGGCATGGGGAAATTATTGGCCCTCATTTTTTCAATCCGACTAAATTGAGAAGAAGAATAGTGGACGAAGTGAATTTATTGAGACAGAACCAACCAATGATAAGACGTTCGTTTACTGAAATGAGAAACATAGTAAACCTTTGTATTCAAAGAAACGGCGGACACGTTGAATGTAATTGAATATTTAGTTTTTATTCAGAGGTTATCCTTTATTCTTCTTATCTTTGTCAAAGGTCTCTAGCAACGAAGTCTTTCACGTTTGTAAAAAAGTATGTGTTTTCAGTGTAAATACAACTTTACAACAATCACTTATTTTTTATGACTTTTCATATTACTCGAGTCATTAATTCCAATTCAAGCAAGCGTTAATTGATCATTATCTATTTAATTGCATGTTCTCATGCTAAAATCTGTTACAGATACCTATAAAATATTTTTAAGTAAAAAAGGGACATAGGATTAGAAAGAGCAAAAAATTATCTTTCATCTGGTGTAAAAACCGGAAAAAATAAGTGAAAAGAACAAAAAGATATGCTTCCTAAAAGTTAGAGACCCGCTTTTTTGTGGACACACTGTAGA
The DNA here is from genome assembly GCA_039566895.2 of Turritopsis rubra. Classification (NCBI taxonomy): domain Eukaryota; kingdom Metazoa; phylum Cnidaria; class Hydrozoa; order Anthoathecata; family Oceaniidae; genus Turritopsis; species Turritopsis rubra. The sequence continues at coordinate 10,954,760 of CM077623.1, read as the reverse complement.
CTTTCCCCAAGTGGAAATACAGCTGCTTTATTATTTTAATAGACGTAAACCTCCTCATGGGATTTACGAAAATAGCAATTCAGGTCAAACGTCTGAAAATAGAATCATAGTGGACGGTTTCTATTTCTATTTGAAGTAACTTTCAAACTAACTGTTCTATCTTTAATTTTTAACTGAGTGTGAATCAGGCATGCAGTTTCTTTTAATAAAAGTTATCTGTTAATGTAAATCTGCGAAAATAAACAAAGCTGAAAGAAAACAACAAAGAATCCGTCTTCTAACGGCTTTTCAGCACATTTTATTGTGATAAAAAATATATGTACATCAAACGTCAATGCAAAATCTTTTTTCGTGAAAACAACAAAACTTCTTTTGTCAAGAAGGAGTAATTTTTTTTTTTCATTTTCTTCTTCCATTATCTTCTCCACACATTCACCCATGCCTTCCTTAAATTTCAAACATTCCATGCATACGGAGCCAATTGAAGCATGGAGGCTGAAACATGTGATCAAAATTAGCCTGTCGAAAGCTAACTTATTTTCATTGCGCCCGTTAGGGCGCTTTATAGACTGCCGCGCGCGCGTATTTTGCAGGAGTTCACCACAAAAAATCTCGAGTTGATCAGAATTTTAACTCGATTGCTCAAATTTTACTGTGTGTCGATGTCCCAAGCACCGTACTTGAAGAAGCAATATTGGAAATGGAAAAGTACGATTTCCATTACACGAAAAAAAGGGTTGTCGCAAAGGTTGTGCAACATACTGACATTTAAGAAGGACTAGTGAAATATTCTTTTGTTAATATAAGGACCGCTAAAATTTTGTTTCGTTATTTATAGAAAAAAGCGTTTATTATGTGAAAGTATTATTGAAAAACTTAATTTTTATTATAAAGGTTCATCAACACTGACATATTATATTCTTTTGTTGCTTTTGGAAAGAAGTTTTGTTTATTGTTCAGAAGAAAGAGTTTTTTTAAAAAAAGAAAAGATATGGTTTCATTCTATTTATTTATTCCCAGTGAAAAAGTGTACATAAAAAAGTACAAGTTGAGCTGTCACTGTTCTTCTGTAAACACATTTTCGGTATAAAAATGGTATGGTTTTGTTTGTTAAAACTCATCGTTATAAAATTTTTACTAATCAAACAACAAGATAATTGGTAACTTGCGTATTTCTAAATAATTGTTTCCACAAGAATGCGTCTCCCTATTATACTTTAATAATCAATATAGCCAACGTGAGTTACTTGGCAAACTTTAGCGAATGCCGAAGTCTTGGATTATTCTTCCACTGGATAGTTATCGGAATAATCCAAAAGTGAATTGGATTTGAGGTTGCACATTGTTTTGAAAAGTTGAGGTGGATTATTTCGGCGCGAGAAAGTAGCCGTTTCTACTTAAATAATTCTCCGTGAAAGAAATGTGGCATATCATAACCTAATACACAGCATACGAAAGTGTTTTGATCATGTCTAGAGCCTGTTACGGGCGCATTTATAGTGGAAACTACTAGCTAGTTTATTTGGTAAAGAAGGTCAGTTTTACAGGCTTCCTCAAACTTCAAGCTTCATTTCACAAGTTATCAACAAATAGAGCAGAGATTTCGTCTTACTAACTAATAAAGTAACGTCAAAATTGGAGATTGATAGACTGGCAAACGAAGGCAAAAATCTTGTATATTCAAACTATAGTTTATCTATAATTCTTTATTCACATGACATGTAGCAAATTCAGTTAAAATGTTGTTCAAAAAAATACTCTTGCAAAGTTTTGCGATTTAGAACAACAAACATGTAAAAAATTTTCTGGGGTTTTGGTACTGTCGAATTTGATTGTGTATCATTCACTTTAGATTGAGTTTATCACAGTTTCCTACTGGGACAAATTTCTGTGGAGAAAAGGGGTTTAGTGGTGTGTGGATGGTGGTTCGAGCCCATTAGGAATAATGTTCGGTAGAAAGATAGAGAAACTATAATTCATGTTATTTCTTTTGTTCTTTATAATGTAATTTATGTTATTTAAATGTTATATCATTTGTATCAAAATGCCTAGGAGTGTCACATATATTGCCTCCCTCCTTCAAACTCATTACACTATTTTGGAGATAATGCAGGCATTATGGATTCTATAATTGTGATAACGGTTCATCAACTGGGGTAAGTTGAAATCCGGCTTTGTCTGACAGTATAGGAAAAATTGATTAAAAAGTTCTGTTTTTCTTCCAAAAGTCCCAACCAAGTGCAGAAAGTTCTCCTAAACAGTCCACAATAAAAATAGTTACAAGAAGAAGAAGAAAATCAACAATCAAGACATCTTCGCATGGCAGGCCTTATTTCTCCAATGTTAACATAGCGAAAAAGCGCACATCCAGTGAAATTTGCCCCAGTAATGTAATCAAAAACATCAAAATCCATAATGGCTACATTATCTCCGAAATCGTGTGTGGCTGCATTATTCGGAATTAGGAAGGACGTTCGGAATTAGGAACATTGATGAAGGTATAGATGAATATCATGTTTACTAAAATGCTTTTAAACCCCTTTTTGATCAAATTCTTGCTTATGTTCCTTTGAAGATACTCCTGTTTTGAATCCTTTATTAAAAGCTAATAGCCCTATTAGGCAGTTCCCTGAATTCCTGGTTCGCATCCTCCGACCGACTGCTATAAATGTCAAGAAAATTTAAAAATTTTCATTTGGCGATTCGGTAGAATCGTTTTCAATACTTCGTGGAGTGTTTTATGCTTTTTTGTCATTTTTCGAATGTATACAAATGAAACTATTGAGCCTTAAATAATTTTTAATACGTTTCCAAGGTTTACATGTTTTCAAGGTAAATGTATATATATCCTTGGATATACACTTTTGAAACACATTCAAATTTTATTTTCTGTTACCTTAGGAATATACTTCTTGGCTTTAACGTTTAGATCGCCTTCAAGAATATTACTGTTTCACAACATTTCAAGCTTCAAATATTTATTCGGTCATCGGTCGGTATCTATTGTTAGGATTTTTAGAAATTTGATATATTTGACAAAAGCCATTCAACTTTTGTTTTCTATATTTTCATGTTTTTCAAGTGCAATTTTTAATACGACTGTGATCTATTGCTTTTCTGACCTTATCCTAATTTATGCTGACCAAACAGTGAAGCCTTAAAAAAAAATTGTGTTTCCAAGGTGTATATGTTTTCATGTAAAACGTATACGTATACTTCATATGCTTTTCGAAAACCATTTAATTTACTGTTTGACATTTTTTATATTTCTCAACATTTTTAATTTTAATTTTAAGTGGTAGTCGGTCTAGTGACATGAAACCGTATTATTTCTTATGCTAGCCTTAATCGTGGACTGTGTTCGCATTTCATTATTTCATCATAAAGAACTTTGGCTTTCTCTTAAATGACAATTTTCAGCATTTGCAGCTGATTTGCAGAAATCCTTCTGCCTCTAAGGGCATATTGTTTGATTTGTCTCATGAAGAGGCATTGTTGTTAAAAAAGAAGTATTTTTTCGTAAATACTGTATGGTTTGAAATGTTTTTAGGGAGATTCGTATTTTTAGTGGAGGATCCCTTTAACTGTACAACTTCTGAAATCTCTAAATAGGATAAATAGCACCGAAAAATACACAAACTTATCATGACCGTTTAGCGTGTAAAAACATTTTATGAAGCAAAACTGTAAAACAATTTTACACGCTACACTAGTTTATCATATTTGATAAAAAAAAATTTAACAAACCTTTATCAGTCATTGTTCTCCCATTTTTTTCTAATTTCTTCTGCTTCAAAAATTTAACGATGATGCTTCACACAAACTGTTGTGCCGAATACATGACAACCAAAATGGCGTACTATTTCTATGAGTTAATACATATTCAACCGATGTAAAGTAGACCCCCGTCTAACATTTCAGAAATCCTTTTGCACACATGGGCATCATTGACAGACAGAATCGTAATTTAAGGTGACGTGTACATGTGGTGATTTATCTATACGCTATGCATTATCAACTATTATGTTGACTGTTGGACGGGGGATAAAGAGTCACTGGAACATTCCCCCAAAACAAAAAATCTTTCTTGATACTTACTAACTATGTTTTTGTGTTGTCACATCCCCACAAAAAAGATTTCATACCAGTAAGAAAATTGCCTTGCGTGTACCAGCCACTTTTGATTTAACATTACATAAAGAGGCGTCAGTTCTTCTTAATGTTTAAAATGCGAGAGAATAGTTCAGTGTTAGAGGTCCTAGTTAATTGAAACGGCTAGTGACTGATTTCTTTTGAAATGAAACAATCTGTCTTCGCTTAGCTGATGGAAGACAATTTTCGCGATTCGCGGACGAAACGGGGGCTCAAACAGTTTTTACTTCAAATATGAGCCTTCGGGTGAGTAACTGGGGGGTTTACCAGTCAGAGAGGCTATTTCAAACCGGAAAAGTACTAGTGGTGATTTCATAATTTCGAGCTTAACAGGGCTTAATCGAGCCTTGAGATTAAACGAAAATTCATGATATATTATGAAAAAAATATCAATCGAGAAAATTTAGAAGGGGTCTCCCTCTTCTCTCTGATATGATTGCACACATTACTGACTTTTTCTTGATTTCTTCTTTGTATTTGCTGACTCATGTGCACAGTGCTTTCTGTCAAATTAGGGAACTCTTTTTTTGAAAAACCTGATCGCATTCGTTACACCATGAGAGCAAGCATATTTAACAACCTTCATCTTTTCTTCTTCTTTTTACGTCATTCTCCTCTTCTTAGTTTCAGGGTGTGCTTCAAGTGTTTCTTTGATACTATCATAGTCTTTCCCAGAAGCACCAAAATCTTCTTTTGGCGGGAGAATTATTACACATTCCTTAGCTATTCCTCTGTATTCTTTGTGAAGTAATTGAGAATTGACATACTGTTAGACTCGTCGGAATTTTGGAAACAGCTCACAAAACATCAATAAACGAGAATAATTTCATTCATTCATTCATTCATTCATTCATAATTTATTTTCAGTAGGTTAAAAATTACAGTGAAAAACTGATGTGGACCTACAACATAAAAGTTTTTAAACTAACAAAAACTCGTGATAAGTTAAAATGGTGGGAGACGCACTTAAAACCACAGGTGTAAAAGTCACATCCTGCCAGTGAAAGAACATGAATGCATGTAAGAATTCATGATAGGTGTTAGAAATTTGGGAATTTAAAGAATCATTATTCACCTTTGAAAGAAAAGGGTTGAAGGTTAATAGGATATGTTTATCATTACAATATTATAATCTACACTATATATAAAAATGCTACAACATAAATATTATATACACAGTATAAAAAACTACAAAATCTATATACAAAGGGCGCTAAATTAAGACCAAAGAGATGAGCAGAAAATTTGCAGATATGCAATTAAAAATTTGGGATATGTAGTTAAGCAACGATGTAATTTAGGCCCGCCAAAGGTTAGAATAAGTTTGGTAAGGGCATTATAGATGTTGGTTAACGAAATTAAATAGCAAATTAAAAATTAAATGGTTAATGATAAATAAAATTATTAACATTCTTTCTCATTGCTCCTGCACAGAATGAAATTGCCTCTAGTTCATGTTTGAGTTTACTTTCGAACACATTCAGGCTTGGAGAGTTTGTACAATCATTCGACAATTGATTCCATGCCATACATGATCGATATGCAAAAGACTTTTTATAGGTGACTTTATTGAAAGTAGGGAGATCGACTCGGTGATTATTTCGTAGGACACGCTGATTTCTTGGTTTTGATTTTAAATAAGAAATGGTCTCTGAAGTTGGTTGGTGTAAAGCTTATACGTGAGACATGCGATTTGTCGTTTGTAAATTAAGTTAAATGACTTCCATCCGGATACAGCGAGAACTTGGCTGTCGGGTACGCTTATACGAACTGGGTGGATAAATCGGCCAGCCTTTATGTGCAGTTCATCAAGTCGCTCAAGATAACTGCTTGTACAATTTCCCCATATTGAGATTGCATAGGTGATACTTGGTAATATACCTTGTAAGCAGATGGTTTTGAGCGAAATCGTCGATATATTTCTCATCTGATATAGCTTTTTTATCTTGGCCGAAAAACTTTTGGTAACGTTTCATAGATGATCGTTCCATGATAATTTGTTGTCAATGGCGAGGACAAAACATATGGCCTTAGTTACCAAAGCAATTGGCTGGCCATCTAAGTTAATTTGGAGTAGTATACCAATAAAACCTCTTGGTAATAAAATCATAATAACAGACTTTCTTGGGTGGATCGGTGGAGACCATCGGCTGATATCGTTTACCATTCGCTGTGATTTTGTCATCAAACCATCCATTGTACCATCGACACATGAAGCAGTTGTGTCATCAGCAAAAAGATCTTCCTCGTGTTCCTGAAATTGATCCGGTAGGTCATTTACAGTGACTGAAAACAGTCTAGGGCCTAATTAAGAACCTTGTGGTGTGCCAGTGTCTACGTCCTCATACTCAGAGTTTCGACCATTCACAGTTGCCATTTGTTGTTGATTTGCCAGGTAGTTAGTTATTCGTTCAAACAGATCACCGGTAATGCCACATGTAATCAGTTTTTTTCCATGACTTTATGGTTAAGGCTATCGAATGCCTTGCGAAAATCCAAAAAAAAAGACAGCAACAAACAAGTTTTCATCAAGACTTTTCTTCATACTTTCTGCGCTAATTGGGTTGATCGGTTTCTTCGAAATCCCCACTGCCTTTCATTCAGTAGGCCTTGGCTTTCAAGGCGATTATCTAGGGAGTTACATATGATGCTCTCCATTATTTTGCTAGGTATACTTAGAAAGGATATGGGTCTGTAGTTCTCACAATCAAGCTTTGCGCCTTTTTTGCAGAGACAACTTGACTTTTTCCATAGTTCTGGAATTTTAAGGGTATCTAAACTTTTTCTGAACACATGTTTAAGTCCTTCTAAGGCTGGCTATCCTATTATGTGCAAATCTTTTGCTACGATGTTATCCAATCATCAAATTTGAAGTCCAAAAACGTTAACTCACGCTTGAAAAAAACTATTTGTGATTGGGAAGAAAACCTTGTGAATCTCCTGAGAAAAAAAAGAAGTTTGTAACGCCATTGGTAAAAAAGAATAATCATAGGAGGAAAAAAAAGGAACTGAGTTGTGCGAATTTAATTACGATTAGTATTCTAAAAGGAGTTACGCGACATCAGATGGAACATTACATTGCACCCAAAATGCAACGCCATATTTTAGGCCAAATATCTCGAAAACCAATAGGAATAACTGACATTTTGGGGGGGGTGCGCGATATTGGCGATTTGGGTCTAAAATTTTTGGGGACGGGTGTGACGTCATTAGAATCTTTGATCGACGATATCGTAACAGTTCGTCGTCAACATGCGATCCCATACATTTTCTTGATCAGTTTTTTGAGCTCTATGACATGGTACTATTTACCATTCCCAATTCTAAGATTTTTATTTTCGTCACCCCCTATGAGACGAACACAGGAGTGGGATTGTGTAACTTACAGAAAAATGAAGATGTCAAAATTTTTTACACGCTTTACTACTCCTTTATACTAATACGAAGATATGCATCCCACTTTTAGTAAACGATTTTTGCGTGTGAAGATGCTTTTTTATTTCCGGATTACGTCTTCACAGTTTTTATTTGGGACAATCAGAAACAGTACAAGCAGGTAGCCGTTTTTGCCAATTCATAATGGGGAAACCCTGATAATGCACTTTCAAACGCTAAAATCGATTACAGTCGTTTTAAAAATGTAAACAAACTTTATAACCGTTATAAAAAGATCGCAGCTTCACCACGATTGAATTTGTTTGGAAGTATAATATATTATTTTACCGAAAGCAAGAAAGCAAAAGGAAGATGTTTATTGATTTATTTACGTTGGTTTGTATAAATTGGTAAATAAATTGGTTAAGAATTAACAAAAAACGAGTGCTGGAATATGAGGCGCCGTTCATGCCAAAATTGAAATATTTTTGCCAATTGACAAATATTTGTGCTGAGTGAAATATATGTATGCTTTGTTTAAGTATTTACATGCTCATCGTAAAATAAAGATGTTAATGAAAAATATAAAATGCTTTTTTAAAATCATTTTTATGCTGTTTACTAAAAAAAAAACTCTTCTTTTTCAAATATTTATGCAATAAACCAAATATTTTCATGCTATTTATGAAATATTTTCATGCTCTATATGAAATATATTCATTTTATTGAAATGTTTTTTTGGTGATACGGAAAAATATTAAGTAAAAATTCTGTGCATTTTGTTACATGAATTCATGAGAGTTGCGCTGCGCGCGAATTACTACGTGCATGGCCGATCAAGCCACGCACAGAACAGGACAGACTGAGGCAGTTGGCAAGGAATTTACTTAATTTCAAGAAATCAAAACGATAAGGAAATTCAGTGTGTTCGGGGAGGCCACAGGTATGGTAAGGATATACAAGAAGGATGCTGAAGGACTCTGTTGGTGTGGGTTTTCGTGACTGATATTGTGTGGGGTATAGGGGGCTGAGAGGAGAGATTATTAGTCGGCATCCATATCAGCAAGATAAGCAAAGAAGTTTAGGGGTTTCCTTTCAGTAGTTACTTTTGTTGTTGTTTTTTGTTTACCGTAGCCGACCATGCTCCATCTGCTATCAACATTTATGCATAACCAAATTCGGGCTGTTTGTAATAACTTGGCAGTAAAAAAACATTGTAGTTTTGCCTAGCGGGAAGTAATAATGAATTTAAAACAAGAAGGAGATCGCTTCAGGTGAAATATTACCTCAATTTCTAAAATTCTTGGTATAAAATTGATGAACACACTTGATTTCGATCGTTTAGCTAACCACTTATAAAACCCAAGGAAATAAATAAAACATGTGCTTCTTCACCTATGCTGCTAATTTTTGACTGCCTTCGTTGTTGGCGTATCGGGCCGTTTGTTTTTAAAAACATAAACAACGGACCGTCTCTTTCAAGGCTTGAAATAATTATTTTGATTTAGATTTGGGTCGGCCATGTCTGATCATAACACCGAAATCTGGGTCGGACATGTCCGTTGACTTTAACTGTTTCGTCTTTTCCTGCTTTTAAGTTATTTAGCTAAATTTGTTTTTATCTTCACGTGGAAATTGTACCAGTTATTCCGATCGAAAAAAAGTTGCTAGTGGAAAACCGGCTTAATATAACTAGCATGTTCAAGATTCATCCTTTCATTCATCAAATGTCATTCTTAAAAAAATAATTCTAAGAAACAGCTGTTTTCAATTGTTTTTCTTGTTTTGGAAATCTATTGATGTGATTTATTTTTATATATTTATATAAATATGATAATATTTTTTTTATGCTCTCTTGAAGTAGGAAGACGATAAAAAAATGGAAATATGCGAATAACGTTTCTCCCTTCTGAATCACGGATAGAAATAACATGAATTGTTCTGGTCGAACAAAACTTCCTGTTCATTCATGTTTTGGTCGGACATATTTGGACAGTGTCCGACCGTTATTTCAAGTCCTCCCCTATACTGATCGTGTTTGTGCAAGAGCGTACTCGTAAATGAAAGGTGACGAGACATAATAGTAAGCAAAGGTGATCTCTCAAATCTTTGTTTTTTAACCCTAACGTTGTCTCCCTAACTTTATGGACAATTGCAGCTTAATCAGCACATTTAGGGTTGTTGGGGCTGAAAAAAGAGAGTTATGAGAATCGTTTGCACAGTTTATTTGAAAAGAATGTTACATCTAACCCCTCGATTACGATTTTATATATTTCTTCTTCTGCTTCTCAACATGATTTCCTTTCTTAATCTCTTCGAAATGGAAGGGCCATCATTATTCCGAATCAATTTCGTTTTCAATAGTGCGTGTCTATTAACAACCTCCATGAAAGCTTCTTCAAAAGTACACATAGGCAAGAGTTTTAGCGTTAAATGATTTCATTTTATTCTGGAGATCGGTATTGAAGCAGATTTTGTCAAACTTTTTATAATCGCAATATTGTATTCTCCTCGGTTCATTCTTTGAAGAATGTCAATACAAAGCTGTGGTAATCGGAAATACCGGTTTCAACGACGGAAGTACCAGTGAAATTATTCTTATTGGTTACCCATATATGCAGGAAGGGTTTGTGACTGAGTTAAAACATGTGGGATCCTTAACCAAGCTATGAAGAGTGTGGATGGATTTAAACTGTTGAATTGTATCATCAGATTCCAGCAGATTTAAATCACCCATAAGAATGACATGTTCGTAATTTTATTCTATGAAAGCTTCACTCAGAGAAGGTTAGAAGTAAGTTGGAGATTGGGTGGCGGTTATAAACGCCCACCGCCACCATGAATATAATCTCGTCGAAATCGCTTGTGGTACCCATATAAATGTAGTTCGGAGTTTTAAAAACTTTCATCAGTTTTTCAGAAAGAAGTAAAACGTCAGGAGAAATTAAATAGGAACAAGAGCCTTACGGCTTGAAGACCGGCGCAAACTTAGACTTTGTTCACACTATATCCTTTGACTTCGTTCAGTTCATATGGTAAAAATATTGTGGGGAATAACTATATCCATATAGTAGCCAACAGCGACTTTAATTTAGTAACAATGTATTTCGATCATTACAATCATCTTCAGGTCTATTCGTTCATTTCATTTCACAAAACATACACAAGAAAGCAAAAAAGTTTGTCCAGTCGTAAAATAATCGAAATCGACAATGACTGTTAAATACAACTATATGATGTAATCTGTTTTTTTCTCTTTCGATGTTGATATTGCATCCAACAAAATATCAAACGAAAAAGGACACCATCATTATGGGTATAATGTATAAAAAGGTGTTATTTTTTTCCCTTACATGAATGACCGATTTATGTAAATATTATATATTTATTTATGTTGACGAAAATGAAATACAACGGTTGATTTAACGAGAAATTCCCAATGCATAAATACATGTCGATATTATTAGTAGACTTATTATAGCATACTATTGGTATGGCCATTTAAACAAAAGTTAATTTCTGATTTCTCTAATACTCACTTGAAATTGTTGTTTACTATTTTATGACATGAATGGTAGCAGAATTATTATCATAAAAAATGATAGAAACAAAACATTTACCTACCTCAATTCATGCAGTGTTATATAATAATGAGTTAAAGTAATCGGTGAGTTGTGAGTTGAGCAGGATTTTGTTTAACCGGCTGCAGATAGAATCGGGAAACATGCTATCATACCATGCTACAGCAGACGAAGACAGACTGACAACTCGGGTCAATCCATTGAATAAGCATTCAACACAGCGCTCGTCATAGCGATCACTTATTTCATTATCGTTCTTATTACAATTATTTCATCCGCCATGGCAGTTTTTTCTTTTTTTCTTACCAGCGTAATCTTCATAATTTCCACTTCGTGTATTTTGTAGCTATAGTGGAAAAGCAATGGCGATTTTTTCGCTCGGACGCATGTTAGGCACAACTTCTAGAAATCAGGAAAAAACAAACACAAAACACGAAACGAGATGGCAGCTGTCAACAGAAGATTGATATTGCTTCAAAACTTAAGAAAAATTCAAATTAAAAGACGGCAAAAAAAGGGTATTGTGGGTGCGAAAATTATTTCAGAAAAGAAGGCAAAAGGGACTGTACAATTTGCTGATCTTATGTTATTCGACCTTGAATATTTTTGAATGACTCCCAACAGATTCGAAGAACTTTCTTGCTCGATTCGTTCGTTCACTTCATGTTAATTATTTAGGCTTTCTTGTTGTTGTTGTTGTTGTTGACGTTTATAAAGAGAAAGCAACACATCAAATTCAACGTTGTTGTCAGCCATCTTGAAAATATTATTTGTTTTCTCATTAACTTTCTAAATTTTTATTGGCTAAAACCTCAAGAGTAAAACATCGCGCGATAAAAGGATTCATTCAACTTTTTCAAAGTAGCCACGGCTATTTGGTTTTCGCCAAGTCAGCGGCATTTTCCACTAACTGCGCAGTTACTTACAAAAAAATCGCTGCCGTTTTTTCCGCTATAGCTACAAAATCGCGAAGTGGAAACTTACCTTAAATTGAGCACACTTAATAGTCTGTTATGAATCCAATCAAAATCAAAGTTTATAAAAACGTTATTGGTCAGCGCGGAAAGCAGCCGATCTTTCATTAGCGTTTATACGTCCTTCCGTACGTCCGTCCGTACGTCCGTAATTCCAAGATTTTTTGTCCACAGTTGTAGGCTGATTCCGCAAAACATTGGAATAGAGGCTGTCCACAAACCGTGTATGAAATGTATGAATGGTACACTACAAGTTATATAAAGTAATTTAATTATTGTGAGTGCGGCCTAAAATACAGAAAACGTGCTATTCCTAACGTGCAGCACTCAAGGTTAGAAAATTCTTACAGCTTTTTTTTTATAATGACATTGATTTTGTGAGAAACTGTTCAATCCCATTGTCGATTTTTATTTCCTCTTCTGTCCCTCCTCTCCCCTTTTTTGTGGTCTTTTAAGTGTGTGACACACTTAAAATTTCACAAATTCCCTGTTGATGAAAATACAAATACACAAAATATTTCCTGGGTGTTGTTTAACATATAGCGTTCTCTTAGCTATATAAATTCACTTCACACCCACACCACACACATAATATGGAGTAGAGAGAGACCCTGGTTGTGGTGGCAGTTTCTGTACTTTTAAAAATTGTTGGGCGGTGTCTTGTCTTGTGTTAACTTAAGACTTGTTTACTCTCCTAATTTTATTTTAAAAACGAAAAAAAACATAAATGAAAATTTACATAGTGGATAATGATGGTTGTTGGGGGATGACAAAAATTAAACTTAAAAGCAGCACTAACATTTACAGTCAAATAAATCAAAGAAAATAATTGATATTGATATGAAACTTGATATTGGGTAATCTCTTTCCCATGAAGTAAGCCGCTAATCTTTACTATTTTTCTTTGAAGGTTCTTGTTGTTTTGACTATATCAGTGTATTAACCGATTCGTTTATGCACTAAAAATTCTAATCTATTTTTTCCTAATATGCTCTCATAAATTTCTCCAAAATATGACACTGTGACAGAGTTTCTATTGAACTTGTCAGAGCAAATCCAAGAATAAAAGACTTTTTATCATTTTATTTTGATAAAAATGATCCAAAAGAAAGAAAGAAACTTAACATTTCCACTTAAGATTGTTAGCTTTCCCTACCAAATCGTGTTGATGACAATGACTTCATCATGTAACAGACTTTACAAATCTTTTGCATTTTCATGTAAAAATTCATTCCTTCACAGGTGCGTCAATTTATTTCAGGCTTTACTGTATATATACCAAATATATACTTCAAGGTGGAAAAAAATGGATTTCACTTATTCTTAAAATTAAATTCTTGTGAAAGGAAAGAGTACTTTTTGCCTCAATGTCTGTCAACGTATGCATAGTAATATTTAATTTTAAAAAAATATGAAGACTAATTATTTGCGAAATTAACAAAATTACATTCCTGGGAAAAGTTTATTTTATCTCAATTACCGAAATTAACTGCTACTATGGATCCGACTATCGACCTGTAATGTTTCCAAAGAATGATTCATTATGATTCATTTTTGCAGGGCAAGATAATCGTTCCAGGAGTGAACTGCAACTAAGCCGGATATTCCTACGACACTTCCTTTTGACCACAAATTTGTGAATTTTTGCCCATTAACTTTTGGGAGATTATCAAAATAAGGGATATTGCAGAATTTCTTTTTAAATTAATCAATTTTCGTTGTTTTTTCAGATTAAAATGAAAACAAAATCACATTAATTCTTCCCACTAAAATTTCTAAAAATACTTGTGAAAAATAGTTAGAAATTCATCACTAGTGGATCTGAGATTGTATTACAGTTATATAATTTATTATTTAGGTCCTTTGTTGGTGGCATCATCTCTGGTATTATCTTGTATCTGCTGCCAGAACTCCTCAAAACTTGACCTTGTCAGAATTACCTGGACTTGTTCGAAGACTTTGAACTTGTTGGCGTTATCTGAACTTGACCAGATTTTTTACTTTCAGATATTTCCCAAAAATGATTTCCATTGCTCAATTTTGCATAGCTATCTTTGTCACGTGAGAAGTATATATTCTTCAGTTGTCCTCATATTTTCTTCAGTTTTTTACTTTGGCACATATTTTGTTACATTGTAATAAACATTATTTTTATAATAGATTGAATTCACAATACATGAATAATTGTATTCAATACTCCAGTATAAGGACTTCAGGTTGAAAAGCTACAGTTATAAAGAATATCAGATTCAGAATAGAATTCTTTGTTTGGCCCAAATTTTCTTTCTAAAATGTAGTTCTTGCCGCCGCAGGAGAAAGGCTGCGAAATTTAGTAAATACACGCGGAATGTTATCTGAAGTGTTCTAGTTCGTAATGTGTACTACTTTTCTGGTATACCCAACGGCGCTGACCTTCAGGCCCCAGGGCCTCTTGTTTTTCATTTGGCAGCAAAATGGTTTCTACGGTTTATACTTGTTTATCTCCGATAACCCATCATGCCCTTCGTGGTGATTTTGTGTAAATTTATTCCAGTGATAAAAGTTTCGCGTCATCACTAGTAAAATTACTAATCCCTATGAAAACTTTTAAATCCGATTTAAAACCGATTTACCGATGATGCATAAAATCGTCGCCGGTAAATTGTACAACTCACGACTCATCGATTATGCACACTCGATAATAATTATTACGATCATTTACTACAGCATTAACTGCATTAACTTAATCCAATCTAAGAAACATGAGACGTCAGTATGACTCTCCTGTAAACAGCCTTATATAAAGCAGAGATAAGTGAAGTGAAGTGTCAAAGTACGTAATAATATATAGATTATAAATTAAATTAAAGCTTTAGACAATGAAATTCACAGCATGTACAAAATGACATGAACTTTTATTGGAGAAACTGTTCTGAGAGAAACATTCACAGATTTTTTGGCCTTTTCGTGAAAGTTTGACTTGGAAAATTGTTCAAAAATTTTCATTTGCGAAAGTTTGTTTTGAAAACCCTTTTTTAATTTCATTTATTTACTTTTTCAATTTGCCGATTCGAGAAGGTCCATCTAGTCAAGTAGATTTTTAAATACTTTCTCACCAACATAGCAGCATAATTTTATCTTGATTTACCAGTTTCAGCTATTTAAACAAAATTTGGAATAATATTATGTTGACGTTCGCAAAAGTTCATCTTCAATTTTCATCATCAATTTTGCAAATTTCTTAAATCGGGAAAGTTTATCTTGCAATATCATCAATTTCTTAAATCGGGAAAGTTTATCTTGCAATATCTTCAATTTTCCAATTCGCAAAAGCTAAATCCACAGAAATTCGCAAAATTTCTTTCTCGTAAAAGTTTCTCCAATAAGTATAATTGAACCTCAGTTATCCGAACACCGGGTTATTCCCTTCAACTTCGCTTGTATGTAACTCTCATAGTTTACTCTGACTTATTCAAAACCCCAGTTATTAATTTGCTCGATACAGTGAAAGTTCGGAAAACTGAGGTTCAACTATTATATATATAACCTTTTTACATAACTTGTGTAGGTAATCCGAAAACACCTTCCAATATTGTAGGATTTCTTAACTTTAAATTTAAGAATTTTAAATAAAGTATATATAATCATGCGAAATACATAATATGATGAAAATTCAAACCTCAAATCTAAAAATATAAGATACACTCTTATATGAAGGTGAACAAGCTTGTGTATACCTAGCTATCATCCAGAGCTAGCTCAAAAAGCAGCTTATCATCCCTATCTATCGTCAAAAAATGCACAAAAAAATCCTTACATTTATAATACATTTATAATGCAACACATAATCAAACACATAATCAAATCAAAAGTCTTTTTCATTCTTCTTTTAAGCTTCGATGTTTATACCCTTTTTCGAGCGACTGGAGCAACTTCGACCAATCAAAGACCGAATTAATGGGTAAGACTACCGATTTTTGTAAAGGGTGCTATAACTACGAACTTAGAACTACGACATCACAGACAAATAGATTGACGGACACGGGGAAAGCGACGCTGATCAATTAAGGAGGAATTGTCAGTAGTAAAACATACGTCAAAAACTGACAATTTGAAAGCACTCTATCTTCACGCTGAAAACTCTATAAATAAAGTTTGAAAAAACGAGACATCTTTTAAAAATATGTCTTCTTTAACCAAACAAAATTAAGAAACTTTCCTACCAAAGAACGAATGCTTTCAAATTATTAGATTTACTTATTAAATATATATAGATTTTTATATATTATATTTTTTACACAATGTCCAAAGAGAACAGGCCATGGAAAAGCCTATTCACAAATCGAAACGTGATTTCTTTTCGACTTTCGCCACAATCGTGGGAAAATTCTAAAATGTTTTTATGTTCGAGTTGGTTTTAAACAACAGAATGTAAGGCTTTGTGCCATTTGTGAAAAAGACGTAAAGAATAAGAAAATTTAAAAAGATCGATAAACGAGAGTTTTTGACTTGTTGAGGAAAAATAAAAGATAGGAAAAGACAAAAAACGTCGTGGTGTCCTCGACAAAGGTATGTATCTTAATTAAACAAAACTTTGTCGGACAAAATAGACGAAGTTTTCTGTACGTCACAAAATGTTTGTCCGCCGAGCAAAAGTTTGTCAGACCAAAAATTTGCCACATTTGGACGTTCGTATAGTATTACCGGCTTGTTTGCATGGTGAAAAAATCGACCAAAGTGTATGGACCATAGCGAATAAGGGGCTGTATATATTTATAGGCTATCTTTGAGATGGCAAAGTAGATATTAAGTAATAATTCACCAGACCTCCCACGGTTATATGACATCTTCTTCACCAGATCTCCCACTGTTATATGACATCTTCTATATTCTGGTTTAGAAATAGCAGAGTAAATCAGCGCTTGTAAAGGACATGGTACGGCATGGAATAACCACAGCATATGCACATGAACGTCAGCTAAGTTTAAAACGCTCTTTAACGCTTTATATAGACGATGCTTACAGAAGGGCAATTGTATCCAACGAACTCAACACAGACTGGGGAGTGAATCGAAAGGGCAGACTATTCACGTCACGAAGAGAAAAAACCGACACGAAGACGACAACGACGACACTTCAACGTCATGAAAAAAAGAACACGTCATTCTGGTTGAAATTCAAATGTTGGTCACTTGCTCAACAAGATGATGTTAATTAAAATTCAATTAGAATGACCATTATGCAGATATTTTTTTCCATAGGAGGATAAATAAATATGTAGTGGAACCTGGGAAGTAGGAACCCCCTCGAGAGTTCGTTAAATCGAGAAATTTTAAGACAGTTTGTTAAGGGAGGGAAAAAAGAACCGGGGGTTCGTTTTAACGAGCTTTTGTTATATCGGGGCTTAGTAATATCGAGAATTCATTGTATGCCTAAATGATGGAGACATACAAACATTTTTCACACAACGGATTATAAAGGCTTAGCTTTTGAGGATGAACTTTCTGTTACGACTATCGACCAGAAGAATTGGATAGTGGCTGGCTTCAAGAGGCAACATGACTTCATATTTCAAGGCTGGCACTTTCTCAGAACACGTTGCGTTCAATTGACATGAAATATGTATTGAGACATTTTCTTCAATACCTTTTAAACGTTTTCAACACGAAGCCAAAAAGCGCCGAGAAGGAAAACATCAAAAATGTGGGAGTGCTATGTCTTAGCGCGGATAACTTCCTTTATACATATGTTTCCGTTCTTAAGGAGGGAAGGTTCAGTTAACGATTCCTTCTCACTATAAAGTTTCGGTGAAAAGCACCATCCCAGTGGGCAAAGACTTCAAAAAGTCTATGAGGAGGAGTGTTTTCTATAGGAATGGCAAGCAATATTGACTGCTGTTTTAATAAAAATACACTCCTCCACAGAGACTTTTTGAAGATTTTGGCCAATGGGATAATTGTGTGAAGAAATAATGACTGCCCCAAACAAAACTAAAAATGCCCTTTTGGCTGATGGACTGTCTTTTGTTAACTCTAAACGCTTCCCCACTCTTTTTTATGTACTTTCAAACCTGACTCTCATCCTTATCAGCAACCCAACACAAGCTAGCATTTTATTTTCATTTAATTGATTGATTGATCATTTTTTATATACACTAGAGTTTTCCAAACAAGATCACCAAAACACTAAAAAAGTAGATATGAAAAAATGATACGCAAACCCAGTGGGCAAAATCTTCAAAATGATTCTGTGGAGTGTTTTTTATACAGTAAATCCAGGCAATATTGCTTGCCATTCCTTTAGAAAACACTCCTCCACAGAGACTTTTTGAAAATTTTGCCCACTGGGAAGTTAAAGTAACGTGCCTATGTACAATTATGCCCTATGCACCCGGTAAACTACACGTGCGAAACTGCTAGTCGGCTGCCGGTCTCATTTCGATTTAATTATTCAGTTTGTATCCTGCCTTCTTTTTTTGAAATTTTATGGAAATTGTTTAAATCCCCGGACGCCATCCTTTTGTATTAAATTCAAATACCACGATAGAACTACTTAGTGACTGACTAGACCTAAAGCAATGAGTGAATATGTATGTTTTCCCTGTAAGTGGCACTTGATATTTTCAAGGCTGAGTGGGTTGGTCAACCTTAAAACGTCAAATTAACGTTCTGCATGGCAAAATGAGCGCGGGCATAGTCCCTTTAGAGTCCTGGATGTAGAAAGCAGGTTTTATAGTGAGCAGAAGCAAGGAGACTTAACAGGCTGAACACAAGAATTACCCAAGGTTTCCTATGTCATACAGCAGCAATTGCATTTTTTTTTTTTTTTTTTAAAGTGAATTTTGGCGGACTTTTGCTTTACAGTGTTTACAGAGATCCGGTCTGTAAATTAGGGCCTCTATTATACATAGAGAAACAAAAGGGCACGAAGGCAGGCGTTGCCACTATGTTCAAACCAAATATTCTATGTTAATCAGGTGTTTTCCTGGGTGGGAATCTACTACCGTTGCGAATATACTACTGGTTACGGGAAAATATGCAAACGAACACCGCGAAAAAAGCACGTGATCACCGAATGGAAAGAGGGAACAAAATCAACACGAAGGTTTCATACATGATCATCACTTTAATGTCCGTCATTGGTTATCTCCATAATATATTGAGCAGGTACTGCTTCGTGTCTACACTAACAAATCTGTATGTGTATTATGCTTATCCTCATATATAAATATTATAGACACTATATCACTATCATGAATAAAGCGTTCTTCTTCTTCTTCTTCCGTAGTATAGTTTCATTGTATTTCGATGGTATTTGTCAAACGATATGTAACAACGGGTCGCCTTCACTGATTTCAATAACAGGCTGTTTATTACACCATTTGACTTGGAATTTGGTCTTCTTCATTTTATGAAAACATAAACACCACATCAAGGAGATATGAACAACTCAAATTTATCATTTTGTAATACGTCTAAGTGGAGAAAAAAAGGCTGCTCCCGTAACACTATGGATGTCCAAACGTAAATAAAAATCTTTCCAAAATTTATAACCAGAAGAAGCTGGGTGTTAGCTTTCCCGGTAGTGTATTTCATGTTCACTATGCTCTAGTGTATTCCTTAAAGTAGTCCTCGTCCTTGAATCATGCAAATGCGATATGGAACCTGCGAGAGGTTGTGGTTGCTCGGCTGCATTGTCTATTACGGTCTAAATATAATGTGGGGAAAAATCATTATAAAAACATTTCATGAATATTTACGAGCCCAAAATTCTTGACTTTCATATTGATTAACTGACAATTTCGCCTCACCTTAGTTGACAGTGACAGTGCAAACCTTATAAATTTGGTCTGGGTTATTGAGGTTTGAATCAGGTTTTTATAGCTAGGAGAAATCATCAGTAAAACACACTCCCTTAAAATAAAAGTAGGATTCAGATGTTTTTAAAATTATTAAAAAAGAACCTTACAGATGAACCAAACATGCCATACCCGGGCGAGCAAGACGGTGTTGATATCGGGGGAGTTGCACTGTCATGTCCAAGCTGTGACATTTGCGTAGCTAATGACGACACATTGGATGAATCTACATTTACAATCACCGTCAAAACAGCTAAAAAAACAGTAGAAAAATCCCTTAATCACATTCTAGATGGCCCTACATGAAATAATTTGAACCGCCTAGAACTTATAAGAAATTTTAGTAGCATGAAGCTAAAGTTGCACGTTCATACATCCGCAATACGTTCCAGATGGCATGACAACTCTCCACTGTGCCTGGTACAAGCCATCTTCAAGTGGAGCTTTCATTATGATGCTCACATCGGACATCTCACCAGAATTAACTGGCGGTAATGCAACAACTTCACCATGGTTAAAATTGCAACCTTTGATGAACTTAAGTTTTAGATGGTGTGGCCACTGCTCATTTCCTAAAGTAATAAAAAATGAAAAAGTGATTTATGTGATTTTTTTGGTTTGTTTTTTTATACTAGCTTGCTACAGGATCTGATAACACATTTGGGCAAACATTCATAGTATTTCCGACTTGTTTGTATGGTTCAAAATCTCTTTTATTAGCACGGTCGTGATAAAAACAACCCAAGTTCATAGACCATAGCGAGTTAGCGGCGATCGATATTTATAGGCTAGCCTGTCTAGTGAATGTTACATATCCCATGCATATTTGGTATATATATATTTTGTATAGAAATATTATATTAATTCTTAAGTGTATCACGTAAACAAAAAAACAGGGTTCAGCCATATATTCAACACAAACAAGTTTTTCGTAATTATGGCTGACAGAGTGCAACGTAAACATAAACAAGAACTTACCATTATTCTTGATCCTCCAAGTCTTTGTAAAGTATTCATTCGGTTTTGAACTATTTTCATTCAGATGCACAGTTTCATCTATTAATTCAAAACTAGGTGTGTATTCAGGAGAACTCATGATGTCATAGTACGCACATAATGCTGCCTATGAATATGCCAGAAGAAAAAATGATTAAAAGAAACAAGCAATAATAAATGAATTTTTGTACATAATGTGTATTTTTAGGTAATAGAATATTGGAACACTGCTGGGTGTAATTAGCAAAGTTGGTTAAATCAATTCATAGGCATATTCAGGGTCAGTCAAAAAAAAGTGGAAGAGTCCAACGTTATGATCTTTCTTTTCAGTCTGAAGTGTCGATCAGGTTACTTGCACGTTTTCCAATTCTACTTTACATGACTAAACTTTCCTCCACAAATTTTGACTGAGCTCTAGCTACGCCTTGATAAAAAATTGTCAAGAAGTACAAAAAAATCAAATTATGTATGTAACAGTGATTCCTAATTTCAGGTTACAGAGTAAAATTTTCAAACCATAAATGTTTAATAGCAAAAATGCAAACTTTTCCTAATGCAAATAGAGGATTTTTTGTTTTCTTGAGTGAAAGAGGCTACCTTTTCCTTGAATCTGTTTGACAATACCTTAGAATACCTTAGAGCCCCTTTGTTTTCAGTTGCAAATTGTACCATTCAAATTCTCGATCAGATAAAACGAAGGTAAGTAACTCGATGAGATTTGTCAAAACATTAATGCGCCCACCTCCCTAAAATTTATTCAAGTTTTGGAAGTTTTTTGAAAAACTTTCATGTAATGTTTGTTTGTTGTCTTTTTGACAAAAAGATTCGGAAAGGTACATGTTTTATAGTGAACATAATCGTGTCAGTTTTTTATAAAGTGATATAATTGTTAAATGCCAGCATTACGAAAGCAGGATTTCTTTGAAAGACTTCAGAAGATAGGATAAGAGCCTTTACGGCTTGTAGATCAGCGCAAACT
Source organism: Turritopsis rubra (assembly GCA_039566895.2). Taxonomy (NCBI): domain Eukaryota; kingdom Metazoa; phylum Cnidaria; class Hydrozoa; order Anthoathecata; family Oceaniidae; genus Turritopsis; species Turritopsis rubra. The sequence continues at coordinate 10,932,866 of CM077623.1, read as the reverse complement.
TAGGCTTATATCCTTAAGCCTGTTAAGACAGATGATTTTAAATCGTATAGGGGTCCTTGTAGCCACTTCCTGGAAAGGGATTACTTGAGTAGCATTTAGCAATGATCAGACACATGGCACAGTATTGTGTTCAGAACAATTGGGACATCAAAATGAATAGCTTCCTTTTAGAACTCTAGCAGACACTTTATTAATCATTATCTTTTATAAATATTTGACATGTTGAAGAAAAGGGAATGGAAAGGTTGATTCCAAGATAGATTTTCAATGCACAAATACATGACGATATTAGAACATTGACAATGGACTATTAGAACAACAAATTGATTTACGGCTTCCCAAACTGACAATCATTGTTCTTTTCAAAATTTGCTTTTTTTTTCTTAAATGAAAGGCAGTTGACTTGCTTACTCATTTATTTTTATTCTAAAGAATGATAAAAAATGTTTGAATGGTACAATGTCTGCCATGCAGACACTAAATTAAAAGCTATATTGAAATTAAAAAAAAACATGGCAATATAGTAGGGTTTTTTACTGTCTTCATCATTTTGATATTTAATATTTTTAGATAGATGACTTTTCAAGTAATGGATAGTTGACAAATGTCTGTGTTTTTTTGCTCGATAATTGCTGATGTTTGAACATGAAATTATTAATGATGAAGTCATTCTCTATTTCACACACATCTTGGTTGGCAAGGATCGCAACTTTGAATGCCTGCATTCTGCCTCTCCTACTTTAAGTTCAATTAACATAAGCAGAAGTGCAATATTGCCCAAAACTGAATGTTAGTTCACACTGAATGTGGAGGGTTTTTTTTCAGTTAGTGTCTGTTTTGAAGGACTGTTTATACTGGAATATTTCAAATTTGCCTTAATATTATTTTGTTCTTACTTTAGAACTTGCAAATTAAGACAAAGTTTCTTGAACTTAATTCAAGTTGCTACCAGTACATATTTTAGGCAATAAATCAAACAAAATTGTATGAAAATACAAATAAAACGCTAAATAAAGTGCTTTTTGTTTATTTATGAACCGCTCAGGAGAGCCACAAATAAACGAAAGATATGTGCACATGTCTGTAGACAATGACTTGATGATTAACATTTTACTTCTTGTTGTTACTTTAGTCGGAGAAACTTTCGCAAGAGAAACGTTTTCGCAACTTTTTGCCCAATTCGCGATAGTAAGACACACGAAATTGACCAAAATCGTTTATTCCCGAAAGTTTATCCGTGTAAAATTTTTCAAATCGTCTATTTGTGAAAGTTTATCCAGTGAAACCAAAGTCCAAATTTGGTTTGAAATAAATACCAGAGAAGTTCCCGAGTCGAGTCAATTCAATTGTCCATTTGCACTATGGGGGAAGAAGAGCTCACCATAGTGTGTATCTTGGATAGAGATACAGAATCGGACGAGGAAAATGAATGGGAGTGTGCGGAAGTTACCGAGGAGCAGCAAGACAGAGGAGCGTTTGCAATATTTGACGACTTCGATGATGAACAAGTTTAACCCCTTATAAAAAGCAGTTGTAAATAGAAGTTAAAAAAATATGTATGTTTGGTTTTCTTGTTTTGGCTTCTTTTAAACCCGTTCGATTTACCTTGAACTATCTATCGTCCAGTAATTACTGCGAAATAATTCAAAGTCACAAACCATTCCTTCTCGTCGGTAAAACAAGTAGTTAAGTTGTTATTAAAAACTTGTTATTTTATTGCCTTTTTGTCGATTCGCGAAAGTTTATCCAAGCCAAATTTTTCAATTCGTCCATTCGCAAAAGTTTATTCACACGAAATTTGTCATATTGCCCATTTGCGAAAGTTTATCCAGAAAATTTCACGAGTTTTTGACCTTTCGAAAGTTTCTCCGACTAAAGCAATGACAAAAATATCTTCATTGAGTGCAACTATTATTTTTCTTTGGTTAAACTGTTTTTCTATTCCTGTTATTCCTATTTTCTTAATTCATCAAAATTGCAAAATTCAACATACTTGTCACCCCTATATATTTCAAGTTCACTGTGTCAATATTAACTAATCTTGTATTATTTCATTTAAGTAGATATAAATGTAAAGATACTGCGGGGTCTAAATATATATAATCAAAAGTTCATATCAAATGTTTTCATACTCTGAACTAAAAATAGGTGAAAACTAGAACTTAATCAACACTTTAAGGTTGCTCTTTCACAAGGAAACATTTTTGGGGAAAAACTGGGATACTAAAAATACCCACCAATCGATATATATTCCCCTGTGTAAATAGTTTTTCTTACCTGAAGATTCCTAAAAAAAAGAAACAAATATTATAATATACAAGAGTAAATATCAGCAAATTATTTATATAAATTATTTAATTTTCCTAAGTGACAGTTTCATTCATGTTCCTCCTAAAGGGCGACGAAAAATAAAATCACAGAATTGAAAATATAAAGTAGTACTATGTTACAGAGATCAAAGCACTGATAAGAAAATGTACGAAATCCCATGTTGACGACGAACTGTTAGAGAGATAACGATGAAGAGATATCGTCAATAAATATGTTAAAAATTTAAAACAATCTGACCATACAAAGTAGCCTGAAAGAAACTTTACATATTCGCAAAGGAAAAATTTTTTATATGAAAACACAAAAGATTTCTGTGTACAGTTTTATGTTACATGAAGTCATTATTTAAAAATCTTTTGTTTTCTACGACACATGATTGAAATGAACATGAAAATGCATGTAAAATAAACAAATAAAGATTGTTAAATTCAAAAGACACTGTTTTTACGTGAAAGCTAATTATCTTACACTGATACGTAAAGTTTCTTTTGGGCTGTACTGTACTCAAAGCTTTTAAATTTGTAATGGTTGTCCTTACCAATTTCCCATTTCCAGGTAGAATGAACAACAACCAGGACTCATCTGACTGCCAACAATACTTTGAAATTGGGCCAAAAGATCGTCTTTGTCCCTCGTCCCCATTGTATTTAACTTGTTAATCAGATCACAGTCTATGTCACAGGTATCTACTTCCATATTGAAACTAATGAAATATTTCACTAAGTCATCCGGCAATTTCGAGGGAATTCAAAAAAAGAAAGAGCAAAGCTTTGATTTTTCTAGAGATAAAAATTAATAGTTTACAATATAACACTGCATCACACTGGTTCCATTACACATGCCTGAGGATGGAATATCACTTCCAAAACCGGGGCTCTGTTGGATGTGCTACACCTCTCCCCAATGTACACAGCTTGTGGGTTCAATTCCCACTTGATCCGCTACCTTTGCAGTGATTGGAAAGTACATTGTGTGAGTAAAGTTTACAAAAATTAATACCTTATCACATTTTGTAGGGGTCATTAACAAAGTCTGTGTTTGCGTGTAGTTTGTGTATGTACCAAATGAAATGATAATTTACAAACCTTGTTAACTATTTGAAAAAATAAATTGATTTCATAATACAAAGGATGTAATAATTATTAAATTGGTGTAGAAGTCTTGGACACATCCATGATACGGAATTAAGGTTTGTTTGTTAAAAAAGAGGGGGAAGTTTAGGGAGTCAGAGGGAATTTTTTCGTGTCAGAAGTTCGCTTCTGAAAGCTTGACAAAGTCAATTGTAGATTGTTTACTGACGGTGTAAAATGTGTGCATGAAAACTAATTTACACTGAACGTAAATAACTGACCATACAAAAACAATGATATAATAATAGAAGTTAAGTTAGTAGCTACACAAAAAAACGAACCAGTAGTAAAGTGAGCAAAAATTACACGAAAGTTTGAAGATATGGACCCGCGCTCAATGAAAATATTTAGCAGTTGTTGAACAACCCAGTATATACAGTTTTGTCTCCCCAAGACAATGTCCTGGCATGGCACTCCAAGACTTTATATGAGTTCAAGAAACGAAAAAATATTTAAGTCCGTTCAAGTCAGTGTTGTTTTGATTTTGCGTCATTATTAACAGAGACATTTCGAACAATAACCGGAAAATCTCGTTCTGAAAACGATAATGCACTCTCAACAACATAAAAAAGATGTTGTTTTATTCAAATTTAGAATTAATGATCAGAAAAATATTGAAAATTTAGATGTTCATCAATAAAACATATTTGTATTTTCTTTGATATTGAAAAAGTTGTAAAAAGTTTTTTTGATGATTATCGATAATGATCGATTACCTAGTGCACTGTGGGATTGGTCGCCATTTCGCAAATGAAATTTGAGTAACTGAGAAAACTTACCATAGTATAGTATATGGTGTCACGAAGGCAAGAAAGGATGCAACATTCACTTCACCACCTCCTCTAATTGTGACCGCTGAATCTATTAAATTGGTACCCTCCATTTTTCTATAGAGCTTCCTATTTCTTTGATTGCTTACTTTGCACTTAATTATCTCCTCCTTTCATGTACTAGTGTATCGCCAACCAAAATTGTCCCACACAAAAATTTACAATTCTTAGCATAAGGGTACAATTCTCTTTTTTTTGGTAACGTTTCTCGGGTTTTTAGCGAATCGTATTCTGTGTAAGACAATTACAAGGGATTACAGCGAATATGTCCAGTACAAAATCAGGGAATGACTATTGTAATCTCTTTGTTTAAAAAGAAGGGAAAGATGAAAAAAGGGGGGCGCAGGGGAGAAGAGAGAGTGACATCATTGACACCACAAAAGGGATGTAGTAAGAAGAGCCGTAGACAAAAAACTTTCGATCCACTTAGGAGCATTATGAGGGGGAGGGGAAAAGCCTATGACTTTAAGGGTTGAAAAAATCCATATATATGTAAGTAACCCCTCTAAGAATGACTTACGTGCCTGTAATGGTTTCAAAGAATGATTCAGTCTGTTCTGACTCATTCTTTGTAGGACAGGATAATTGTTCTGTTAGTGAACTACAATTAAGCCCTTTTAAGTATTATAGCACACAATATAAATTTTACTTATTCAAAAAATTGTGAAACAACAAAAAATAAAATTTGTTTCAACCAAAATACTTCATTAAAAATTGCATCTCTTTGGCCTGCTTAGATTAGATTAAAATTTATTTGCTGCTCGAATAGGTTATACAATTAAATTACAAAGCAGGAATGAATATAAATACAATTTAATCAACCTATGAGCAGACTGGTAGCCATTCAATAGCAAGAATGCTAATCATGGAATGGCTACCCCCAGAATTACCATACAAAAACAAGAAAATTAGAAAAAGTAAATAAATAAAAAAAATTTCCTTTAAAAACAGCTTACAGTTATCTAATCCAGTTTCGAATTCATCTTTTTATATTAATTATATTCTTTACTTACTTTTTAAGCAATAATATTCACAGGTTTGATTGAGTCATGGAGGTTTCCTTTGATAAAATGAGTTTCTTCTGGTGTCTTCCCAAATGGAAAACGGATATTATGATGTCTTTTTTACTGCATATTCTTCTTCCTTTAGTCTCAATTTGCGTTCATTGGAAATATAAACTTCATCAAGTTCTCTTTATATAATTTTTCGTCATCATTTAGAATAACTTTAATGACAGTAAACTCAACACTGTATCGTTCTCATCACGTAAGTATCTCAGAAGTTGATTTCAATAAAAATTAATGTGATATCTTTAAATTGACATAAATGCTCTTAAAGTGAATGTTCTCAAGAAGATTGTTAATGATTATGAAATTATTGTAGCCTATGATCTTTTTATTTTTAGACTAGTATATATTTGTAATTTGAAATAAAATTTCTGGTTTTTGGGCGACTTTTCAAAATGGCTGCTGGTCCATATAATTATTCATATATCTTTAAATATATCATTATTGGTAGGTATATACTGTTTTGAAATTTGATTTTTTGTTTATACTGTTATTGATGTTGTTTGTTGCTGATGATTCTTTCAAAATAATTGAATGCTGTGACAAAATTATTACATTCACAGTGCTTTTGAAGAATTACATGTAAGCCTTTTACCTGTGTAGTTAGCAGACATTTTGATTCTCAATGTATCAGCAATATCCACAATATTTATTAAGAAACATCTTATTAAGCAATTTATATGAGATCTTAATTATTTTGTCTTTGCACATGCCACCTGTTTTGCAAACAGTACAGCCCGAAAGAAACTTTATGGGTCCGCAAAGGAATTGATTTTTAAATGAAAACACATAAGATGTTTGATTATAGTTTATCTGTTACATGGAGTTGTTACATTATTAACATGATTTTTTTGAAATCTCACTTTACATTAACAAAAGGCTGTTAACTCCTAAACTGTTAACTCCTAAAGATTCTAAAGATTATCTTATGCCAAAACCTAAAGTTACTTTCGGATTGAACCATATAATTTTTCCTCTCATCTGTTTATACAACAGATCCACATTGTCTATGTCTAATTCCAAACAAAAGAATGTATATTAACATAATTTCTTTTAGGTGATATGGGTGTCGGCAAGTCATGTTTATTACATCAATTCACTGAAAAGAAATGTATGTGCCAATTGCTTTAAACTGATTTTTATGATGTCTTTTCAAATGTCAAGCCTCTAGTTTTTTTTGATATTGTTAATAAACTTTCAAGCTCTCTACCTTACAGTTTCGACAATATAAAGATTCATTTAATAACGTGTGATTTTACTTGTCGTTTATCGTATATAATTGTTTTTAGGTGTTTCACAGGTTTGCTCCTTTCGCACAGCAGGAAAATAAAATTTCATAACAAAAACAAAAAACATTTTCAAGTGAATGAATGAGTGAATGTTGTTTAGGAATTGGTGATATTAATTATAATAAGTATTATTCTATAAACAACTACTTCAAAAACAAAAACATGATTTAGAATTCAATTCTTTATTTTCATTACATGTTGAAACTGTAGAGTATGATTTTATTGCAGTTATGGCTGACTGTCCACATACGATTGGAGTCGAATTTGGTACTAGAATTGTGGAGGTTGCTTCTCAGAAAATAAAACTACAGATTTGGGATACAGCAGGACAAGAGCGTTTTCGTGCCGTCACTAGAAGTTATTATCGTGGTGCTGCCGGTGCACTTATGGTTTATGATATAACACGACGCAGCACCTACAACCATCTTAGCAGTTGGTTAACGGATGCACGAAATCTTACGAATCCAAACACAGTCATTATAATGATTGGAAATAAGTCTGACCTTGAAGCTCAGGTGAGTTCACCATTGATTTTAAATGTTTTTTGGACCATGTGATGTGATTGCCATAAATACTATTTTAATTTACTAGTTTTAATAACATTTCATATTTTAATTTATTATCAGAGAGATGTAACTTATGAAGAGGCGAAACAATTTGCTGATGAAAATGGTTTGTAACTTTCTTAATTTCTTCCCTCATTTATTTTATTTTCTACTGAGTCGACTCTTGCTCATTATTGTTTTTCCTTAGTATCAAGGTTATCAAATTGACAAATTTTGTGATTGCTTAAGAACCGAAACTATTAAATTCAGTATTTTTTATTTGTATGCAGTAAAATAGTCTAGTTGAGTTGTTTGTAAGGATTGTTTTTTTGTTTTTTTTGTGGCTTTTATATCTTCCCATATTTTTAGGTTTGTTATTCTTAGAAGCTAGTGCAAAGACGTAAGTATTGTTCTCTAGGTGTAACTTCTCAGTGGCAATGGTATCTTTTTCTTACTATATTGACCAAATTCCTCTTTTCACAATGAATACCATTAATGTAATGGTGTACATTTTAATCCAGAAATTCCCTCTATTTTTAGTGGTGAAAATGTGGAAGACGCTTTCTTAGAAACAGCCAAGAAAATTTTCCAAAGCATTCAAGATGGAAGGTAGGAACATTTTCATCTCATTTCGGCTGTCTTTCTTCATTTTGGAATTTGAAGTCATCAAAAATATTAAATGTTAGAACTTTTTAGATGCTTGCTTGTCTGAAATATTTAATTGTTGATATACATGCTGATAATCTGATTTCCCTAAAATTTAGTTTGGATTTAAATGCAGCCGAATCTGGTGTACAACACAAACCCGCTAAGAAAGGTGGCCCGAGTCCATTTCCTCAAGAAAATCAACAGAATAAAGAGAATTGTGGCTGTTAGTCGAAATTAGTTAATAATTTATTTAATGGTTGATGGATATACTTTGGGTAAATATTGGTAGTCATTACTCTTTATGATGAAAACTATTTAAAACAGAAACTGAAATAGGCTGGACATGACCACCAAAATAAAGGTGTCTGATCAACTGTTTTTGCACTGGCTATAGATTTGGAAAGTTTGTGTGTACAAGAGCTTCATTGTTTTTGGAGAATGTTTCACAATGGAGACATGTATTTTGTATATTATCTCTCTGATCTTTTCTTTTGACATGTTTTTCAAACGAGGAGAATCCTTTTTTTTTTTTTTTTTTTTTATTTGGGTTTTTGTTACCAGAAGAAAAAAAACATGGCTGTGCATATTAAGAATATACTCAAAGTATAGGGTGTGAGGAGATGAAGACATGTAGAGGAAATTTCCTTCAACTTATTTTTCCTTCTCTTGATGAACCAATCGCGTGGATACTGTAACTAATCATGGACTAATAAAAATAAGCGAGTCTGTAAATTCCCTTAGAAATTTAGAATTTCAGTGATAAAGCCTGGTTCACATGTGCTTCTTTACACTCCTTTACACCCTTGAAAGTTTATATATCGAATTATTGTTAATCTTTTTCAAATCATAACGTACATACGATCGATTTCTTGAATGTCAGAACTTGTAATTAAAAAAAATATTAAATGCAGTAGATTTTTTTAATTAACAAAAATTGTATCCTTATTTGTACATTTCAGTGAATTTACGTTTTGTCTGCGACCGTTTCTACAGTGAATTTGTCTTTTTGCCAACACACTGCTTATAGTGAGTGAGTATGGGTAATTTGCTTGTTGGTGGATGATGGAAGACGTAATAAACCAGTATTCAGTATACTGTAAAACTATCGATATATATATAAATAAAATATTTCACAAGTGAACCTAAAGAAGCTATTTTCCACTAGCCGAAATAGTCCGCGAAATCCAGCTGAATTGAATAAAAAGCGAGCGTGGATAATTACTAAGCGAAAGTGTCCGAGCAAGTTGGCTACTATAAGTGACATTGCGTTTAAATTATCTTCGTGTAGGATGTCAGATGCCTTTAAAACGTCCAGTTCATTTAGGAAAGAATAATTACCTTAAGACAATGTGTTGTTATAAATACCGCCGGGGTACCAGCTCATGCTGACATCATCATTACCGATGCAGACCTTTCAGTATGCAGACCTTTCAGTAAGTCATCATTAAAAGCAACAAAAATAATTCACGTGCTACTTTTATGAAGATCAAACAATACAACAATTCCTTTTCTTGTCTCTCTTGTTGTTATTGTTCATGTGCTGAGATCATCATGATGTCAGATTTTGCTTTATTTATAACAACACATTGTCTTTAAGGAGAGAAATTATTTGTTGGACAAATTAAATGAAAATTCTCAGAGAACAAATTCGCGAAAATAAATCTAATTTTACACAAAAAGTACCATGTGCAAATTCCGCCAAAGTTAACTCGCGCAATTCCGCCGAACGGAAAAAAAAGCCTCGCACCTAGGATTTTGTGACAGTACATTGATGTGCAGATTAATATCTCGGATCTAAAATAACATCGAGCATGATTTGAAATTGAAGCATAGCAGAAATGGATAAGCTGTAAAAAGGGTCTTTTTGGAGAAAAGGGATGAAATAAGGAACTTAGGCCGGAAAAAACTTTTTCGCTTTCTTGAGAATTTGTTCACATTGGCTATTGAAGGCTTTATATTTTCGTTTTATTGAATTTGGTTATTGTTATGTGATATTCCAAATAATTTTTTTGCTTTTGTTTTTTGCTTAGTTTCTAACAAATATTTCAAATTTGTTGCTGCTCATTTTAACCAGTCCCTTCTTTTGGTTCTGAACCCTGTATTCTCGGTAAGGAATTTTATACGCTAAATTCTTAATTACTGGAAAATAACATCTTTTTCGCACTAGAGAAAGGCTGTAAATTAATTATACCTTTTAAAAGTAAAAGGCTGGATTTTTATGGCGAGGATTTGTTTCACACCATGCGTAATGTTCCAGCTATCATGGGGGTCCTAGTAATATTTTGCGATTTTTCAACGAAACGTGGTATTAAATGTAATTTCAAAGGATTTTAAATCAAGAATTTCAGATGCTCTCAAACACACTTTCAAGAATTTATCAAGAATACATTGTGTTCGTCCGCAAAAGAATGCATTTTTAACATGAAAACCGATAAATAAAGGTTAGAGTTAAAAATGAGAATCTTTTAAAGAGATGAATCACACTCCCCCAGAATCCAACTGCAAATCGTAAAGCACAAGAAACACAAAACATTCGAAATTCTTCTTTTCTACTTATTCTATAAATTTATGACGCGATTATTTACATCACCGTCACTTCCTCTTTTAGTATGTGAGGAGAATAGGCTAGAAAACCACCATTTGTGGGAAAAAATAATTCTTTGTACAGAGATTCTATAAACCTTTTAGATTCACCCACAAAAAGCCCCACTTTACCCATTCGGGGAAATCTCGTTTTTAGGTCCCAGAGTTTAAACCGCATGCGCAAAATGGACGAACATCGTGATGGGGAACAGAAAGCACACAAAAAACAGTAACATAGATTTTCGAGATATCTTTTTATATTCTTTAAATTATTATAACCGTTTAACATTCAAGAAGCAGCAGAGAATTTTCAACTTTTTTCCACTGGTATTTCTGTTTCTACAATATGAAGAATACGTACACAAATACTGCTCAAATATTGACAATAAAAACAGTTCCAAGAACTACACCACACAATAATATCTCATGCCGCCATGATAGTATATATTTTGTATTGTGTGAAAAAAAAGAAAATATCGCACATTTTGATAAGGGCCAATCATAGCGGAACCGTTTAAAATAAATATTCCAGACAATCGTGTGTACAAATGGCCGACTTACACACTATACATCATTATATCCTCAATGATCTTCGCCAACATTCATTTAATATTTTAGACAAACATATCCACATCGCCGAAAATGAAACTACACCGGGCAACAGAAATGAACTCGTAAAAATCAGTGAGAATAACTTTAACATCGCCTGAACATCATAAATATTAGAATTTCACCGCTCCTACTTCATATAAGACATTCCACCAAAATCTATTGCAGTAGCAGTATTGAGAAAAGTGTGTGATAGCAATGTCGAGTAATTTCCATCCATCCACACACACACACAAACACAACGTAAACCAGAAACAAAATATCTTCTGAAAAAAAATTTGATAAAAGAAAATTTTTTCCCCACCCCCCAGTTTCGTCCAAATTTTGCCGAAATAAATTTCATAATTTTTTTTATCATGCTTTACACTTAAGGGCAAAAATAAAACGTTGGCGAGGAAAATCCCATGAAAATATCTTCAACTCAACGACTAAATTTTAGCAGAATTTCTCTGTTTTCCATCTGCTAGCTTCTTTGAACCAGATGTTCCATTTTTCAACACACCTCGACGTGTATTCCGGGGTTTCATATCAGCCCGTGGTCTTTTCGTATCGTGCTTTTTCAATTCCTTAGTACTATCTGGTAAAATGAATTTATCGTGTTTCGATAATTCTGGATTGGTGACCAGTGTCGTTTCCGGAGCATCCTTTCTGATCAACTCGGACGAGGAATCTTTGGGGGCTGGTTGTTGATCTTGTGCGAAATAACGTTTCGTATCTTCCAACATTTTCTGTCGCTGGATTTTCTTGAAATCGGATTCAGATGAATTCAAAATCGGCACAGGGTAATTGATTGAAACTTGGTTAACCAATGGTTGGTGACCTTGGTTAGCTGGTCTTTGAATCGGGCCAGGACCACTTGTTCGGGTTTGCGGCAGCACATTGCCGACTCGCATACCATTTCTCTGCTGCTGGTGTGCTGGTTGAGAAAAGTGATTATTCATTGCTCTCTGTTGCAAATGAAACTGAACATTAGAATTATGACTAGGGTGATTTTTGATTGCTGTGGATAAAGTAGCTAAGGTTGGATTGAAGGGGGATATGTTATGAACACGATTCGAATGAGAAGTGGGATTGGAACCTGTCATCAAACGACCCTGTACTTGTGGTCTGACTGGAGCAATTAACGGGTTATGATGAACCGATTGGACGTTATGCTGTCGCTGTGGCATTACAGGTTGAGAATAGTGGCTAATATTTTGAACAAACTGTGGTCTCGTCCCTGAGGTATGTTGATTCATAACAGACGCTATCAATTGCTGCTGTTGATGGTGGTGAGCATGCTGTTGATTGTGGTGCAATGGTTGAACCTGCTGTTGCGCAGCCACCGGGGGACTATGAACTAACGGCGGCGTTTGAGATGTGGGTTCGAACGGTTTTGCATTAACATGCTTCATTAGGTCGGAACGCTGTTGATGAGTCATCTGCTGAGAAAGATACGCTGCAGCAGCTGAATGCGGGTCAGTGATCATTGAATGCGGGTCAGTGATCATTGCCATTTGACTTTGGTTCAGATGAGCAGCTGTATCGGGAGTCAGCGTCTGGTAACGAGGTGAGCGACGAACGTGCACTTGGCTGCTAGTGTTTACAAGGTTGACAGTGGTTTGCTGCTGTTGCGGTGGCACTTGAACCACACCGAGTTGCCGTTGTTGTTGTAGATTACCAGCAGTACGCTGGGGAGAAAAACTGGATCCGTATTGCATTATAAGAGGCGAATTACCTATTGAACCAGATGAGGAGAACAGGGACGCTTGGTTGGGATTTTGATAGGTTAGAGTTTTAGCTGGTTGAACATTGCCAGTAGATACCACCTGCCATGCTAACATTTGATTTTGGGACGGCTGTAATGTTGTACCATACATACTACTGACAGGAAAAGAGGACATGAGTTGTTGTGAAATAGGACTGACTGCATCAATCGATCTGACTGGTCCAATAGATTGAAAACCAAGTGCTTGACTAGCCTGTGTTCGAAACTGGTCGGTGTAACTAGACAATTGCCGTTCCACAGGCAATACGTACGAAGCAAATTTTGACGAGGGAATTCCTCTTTGTGCCACATGGTGGATACTTCCGTTAGTATATTGCTTGATGGCATCTTGTGGGATTTGCTGTTGTGGTTTCACTTTACAAACTTGTTGCTCACTTCTTTTAGGAGCAAACGTATTTACCGATCCGATTTTTTCTTCAGATTTCAAATTAATTTCCGTCGGTGTTACCACGGACTCGGGTTTAGTCGGACTACCAGGCTGACTTGACTTGTCCATACTTTGTGATGGTGAAATCGTACTTGACGAAGTAGCTATGGTAACCGAGCTCGACACAGCAGCCACGTCGGACCAAGTAGTCGGCAGGCTATCCCATGCTGATTTGGCGGAGAGCAGACGACGATTTAGATCGCTTACTTCTTGGGACATACTAGCAGCATGGCCTTTCACCACACTAGGGGATGGTCCACGGCCAGGATCACTTGAAGGACCAGACAGTGTTGGTTCTGGGATCTTAACTGCAAGAGGTGGTGTTCCAGGTAAAGATCTTGTTTCCAAAGATCTTTCCTCGTCGTCGTTTAGGGATTTGATTACTGAACGTGCCGTGTCTTTGGCCCCATCCTCTTCAGAACACATCTGAAAGAAATTAAAAATTGCTAAAGTAAGAACACTAGTAAGAAACTTACAAAGAAACACATGCAACATGGAAACTGCCCTACCGAGCTTGCCGTAGGTGGTGCTTTAAACGACTCGCATATATTTACTGGGATAATATTTTCTTCCACATGATCGACCGAGCCACTGTAACTACCTATAGACGATTGTGATTTCAAAGAAGGTTTGTTAGATCCAACCACTTTATCAGCATCAGATAACTTGCTCTTTCTTGCACCAGACATTGTGGAGTCATTCGGAGAGATATCGTTTGAAAAAACGTTATCTTCCTCATTTATCGCTTTCTCTTTCTCCGTGGATTTAGTTTTGATTTGCTTGGAACCAGTGATGACTTTCTGAGAATCACTCTAAAAGTAGGAAATCTACGTATTTAAAAAACAACAGTGCATAAAGATATATGGGATCAGTGAGATAGATGGGATCAGTGAGATCGATGTAGTTCTAGACAAAACGATCGCGACAAAATTTATCAGTTTAAGGTAGTTATACACTACGGTGAAACGGTCATTTGAACTCTATGGCCAGTTTCCACTGAAGTAAATTAAGTCGCGAGGACAAGTCTGGCTGGTCGAATAGATAGATCAAACTGCAAACTAAAATTACTTTGTTCCTTAATAGTTAATTAGGTGGTGAAAAAGATCGAGTACTGCAGCGCGTTTTCGCCCATACGACCAGTTCACGCACTAGAAACTCGCCTCATTTCGAACTACAAATTTAAAGGTTCCTGTGTAAATAAACCTTAATTCGAACACTCTATAAATCGAAATTTGTTTGTTCCGTCCGTTAGATGTTGGAATTACACAGAGAAGCTACAACAATCTTGAAATCACTCGTAATCACCTTTCTATATCGATCAGCTGGTTTCTTTCGTGATTTCATGTCACCATGCAACTGCCTTTTCTTCTCATCAAAACGAATTGACCGCTCGTCAGTTTCTTTTCTGGAATTCGACTGAAATCTAGGTGGCCTAGTCTCCGCTCGTTTACTGCTTACTTTAGAATCTCTTTTAGAGCTATCTGAACGATTTCCTCTGTCAGATTTATCAGACTTGTCACCACGTTTTCTTTCAGGTTCCTGATCGTACAGAATTTTCTCAACCTTCACAACATTATCTACTGAAATATCAAGCACTTTTTCCGGTTTTATCGCTGGTTTCAGGTTAGCAGTAATTCCATTGGGTATATTGTTTAAAGACGATGTACCTATCGGGGCTAATGCCGGTGGGGTAACTAATGGAGAAGCTGCTTCTGGTGGAGTTGGTTGCATTGGTACAAGAGTTGACTGAAAAGAAACATTCAATTTCAATTTTTAACTCGACCCCTAACGTACTTCATTCATTGTTGACATTGTTAAGTTTGACATAATAGTCTATATTTATATAGTAGTCTCTTGAACGAGCAAAGGTTGTTACATTTTTACAAGTTAAGGTTGTTAAGGTAGTTTCATCTATACTCGACATGCTTCTATTCTCGACAAACGTTAATATTGAAGCGATTAATCAATGAAAAACATTTAAAAAGGAAGCTTACAGTAAGTACTTTCGACTCAATAGTTTAAATTTGAAATATCGCTTAATAATTGGGGGTAAATTCAAGATGAGTCTTGTTTGCATCGTGATGTAATAGTTATGAAAATGTTAGGAGTAGCTTCAGGGGTAATTAGCAGTAAAGAAAAGAAATACCATCTCTAGTGTTTCCTTTGGGACTATTACGGCATGTGGTTTTTACGGTATCTACTTTGTTATTCCACTGTTCGGTGTTTTATCTCTAAATTGTTTTGTCGAGAAAAGAATATATGGTTGAACACGGACGTATCCTCCCATTCCTTTTCTCCTCCATTTATCTCATCTGGAAAGGAAAGAAATGTCTTTATATTTTTATTACTAATGTTGTTTTGATATTGTATTTCATATCTTACATCCTTTTGAACGTAAATTAGGTTTCCTTTTTCATTTATTGGATTCTAAAGCATAGATGAAACTACCTCATTTTCGACATAATGTTTGATAATTGTTTTTTTTATTCCCTCAAGTTTAATAGAATTCACACACCGAGAAGCAGCATACATACATACATACATACATACCTTACTCATCAAGCCAGGATGCGATGAACTTGGTTTCCCAGTTCCAACTGCTCTTGGATCCGGTATGGCAGATTCTATGGGGGCGTTTAATGATAGAGGTCTCTGCCAAGCATTCACAGGCGAAACCGTTGACAGCGGTAATTTAGATTGATCGGATGATGACGCTTGTGATCGAGACAAATACTGAGCTGGCTCCCAATCGCCTATGGCAGCCATGGCTGCATTACTAGCTGGTGCTGGAGGTGACACCATTATCGAAGATGGGGTGGCAGATATGATTTGATCAACGCCAACACTGGAAATCGGTGCATCAATGAATGATGCTGGTTTACCTTTCGGTACATTGGCAATATTTTTTGAAGCATCTTTTTTAGTTATCTTAAACGTTTTAGCTGCAGCTTCCTTCTCTCTTCTCTGCTCCAGCTCTGCTCTTCGTTTCTCTTCTTCACGTTGCCGATCTCGAAGCTCTCTTTGCTGTTTTTTCGAAGTAACAGTAACAAACCCATCCCCTTCTTCCAATAGTGTATTTTGATCCGTGTTTGTCTCGGGTATGTAATCAATACAAACAACACTTTTAGTATTGTTAATGTCATATTCTCTGGATATGTCTCGTTTCTTCTCGACTTTTTTCTCAACAATAGGTTTAGCCTTCTTGGGTGGTGAGTGGGCAGATATATCTTCTAAGTTCATGGAATTTTTCGAAGCAGTTTCTTGTTTACTTTGAAACTCGCTACCTTTCATAGTCTGAAATTTATCGGCAGCAGATAGGGTATCTTTATTTTCCAGGGAGGTTCTTTTCTTCCCCACCTGCTGCCTCTTCACTAAAAAAGACGATTTGTCTTTCCCATCCTTCAATGCACTTGTCTTACTACCACGACCAGCTTGATGAGTTGAATGATTTCCATAACGATTACTCCTGCTGTGGTGGTCCACCCTCTCAGCAACGTAAGGACCATCCGATCCGTCAAAGTCCTCAGGTGAATACTTGTCATCAAAACTTTCAGTAGTCCTCTTCTCATCTGAAAAGCCAACATTTCCATCGGAACTTCTAGATGATATTAAGCTTCTTCCACGACCTCTGCTGTGTCCACGCCCTCGCTCTGCACCACGTCTTGATCCTCTACCATCTTGACTATGTTGAAATCGAGGAGGCGTTTCATTTTCCCAACGATTTTTATGCTCCATTTTTCGAACGCTATCGTGGTGGGTAGAACGAGACTTACCACGCTGTTCATCGTATCTCGTATATTCACCAGAGGTTTCGTTTTCGTAATTGCCATCTCTGTTCTTTGACCTTCGATCTGTAAAATCATCACCTTTTCCAACTTGCGATCTGCCGCCACCTCTCGACGAACCTCTTCCACGCCCACGCCCACGGTTATCATATCCTCTATTGGTCTCATAGTCATTGCGCTGCTTATTTTCCTGACTTCTCCCCATATTTCGGCTTCTCCTCACTTCCCCAGAATCTGAAGTTCGGTTTTCCCTTTGACCAAAACTTTTCACATTGTCTTTTACAGAGGTGCCAGTGAAAGTTGTTTTCTCAGAAACTACTGCCTCCTCTTTTTTCTGTTTATCACTCTTGTTGACTTCATCCACCAAGCCAGCAACATCATTTCCAGAATCTGTTTCTTTCGTTTCAGTAATGACAGTTCCCTGTTCATCATCTTTTATCTTTCGTTCTTTTTTCTCTTTAGAATCCCTCTTATATTCCTCAGACTGCCTGGAGTCCCTTTCGCTTCTTGATTCACTTCGTCCTTCGGAACTTTTAGTTTCACCATATCTCTCGCTACCACGTCTAGTATCCTTCTCGTGGCGATACGTATCCTTCCTATCGTTTCGATTGTCGTAGCGACTTGGTCTTCTGTCATCTTTTCTGGAATAATAATCTCTGCTTTCACTTCGAACATGATCGTCCCTCTTGAAATCTTTTCTAGGTTCATCCCGTTTTGTATACTTTCTGTTCTCGTCTCCACGTTCGTATCGATCGTAGTATTTTCGTTCAGACTTTCTACTGTCGTCTCTCCGTTTCTCCTCCTTTCTTCGATCACTTTTTCTGTATTCCTCTTTCTTTTCATATCTTTTGGAATCTCGCTTTTCTGTCTTTTTGTCATCATCCTTCTTAAGATCGCTTCCCTTCATATCTTGCTCGAAATCTTTTTTCTCATCTTTTGCTAGAAGAACTTCTTTTTTACCAGACTCTTTTTTCTCATCTGTTCTAGCAGCATTGTCATCTTTTCTATCTTTATACGAATCATAGCCATCTCGTCTTTCTTTACGATAGCTATCCCGCCGAGCCTTATCATCACGGTCGTATCGGTTCCGCCTATTATAAGAATCATCTGAAACAAAACGTCCCCTGTTTTTGTGTCTGTCCTCACGACTGTGTTTTGGGTTGGTAGTCGGTTTTTTTTCATAGAAATCGGTACGAAATTGATTTTGGTCAGGCGAACGTCTTTCCTTTTTATGGTTTTCTGCATTTTCCTGTATAGGCTTTGCTACTGTGTCCTCAGAAATTGTTTCAACTTCTTTGCTCCTTCTGTTCTTCTGTTCTTCTTGTTCTTCTTCCCTCTGAATTTCATGGAAACTCTTCTTGTTTTCTTCAGTATTGGATTGTCCAGTTTCACCACTCACAACTTTGGACCAAGGAGATTGGTTTTTTTGCTCCACAACTTCAGACTTGGCTGGCAACGACCTTTCAGGTTTACGTTCTTGCTGATTTTCACGTTTAGCTTGGCCCTTTGTAAGTTTCAAGACTGCGAATCTTCCAGAATTCACAGTCAGTGCTTTACCATCAGCATAATCACTGAAGTGGTCCTCCTTCTTTTCTTTCCTTTTATTGTCATGCTCACTTTTTCCCTGTTTATCAGATAAGTCTCTCAGTTCCTTTTGGGAAGACTTGGGAGTTGTATCTTCCTTGCTATGCACAGAAGACAAACTTCCATGTCGACTACTCTTGCTCCTTTCACTGGACTCTAAAGGTAAGCTTTGTTTCTTTGGTAAATCGGAACTTTTGGATGTCTCCAAATTTTGATCTTGCTTTTCAGCTGTCACTTTCTGCAATTCTGGCTTTTTGAAGATCTCCTCTTGATGTGTATATTCTTCATCCGATTTGATACTATCCTTTCTCTTCATAATCTTCATTTGAGATGTTTCAGAGATTGTTCGAGTTCCTATGATGTCAAACATGCATAGATAAGACAGGGCAGTTGTACAAATACTTCAACAAGTTAACAATTTACCTGCAAACTTTAAAAATACTAAGTAATTTCTATATCAAAACCATATCAAAAGGTTGAAAATTATCAAGAAATATATGGCCACTTGAATATATATGCAAGCAATTGACTTAAACTTTTAAAATGCATTGAAAAAAACAACCAAAACTGTTTAATCGTGGAACATGGTAGAAATCATCAGAAAAATTATAGGTAATTGTTTTGGATTAAAGGCTTCTGTGAAGTTACAAAATAAACATACTATCCGTGGGTTATTAATTTCCAAAGAAAAAAATCACTGTTTATAATAAGTGAATAGATTTATCATGTCATGGCTACGTTTCTCACTGTTTGGTTGGTAAGTTGCTTTCACTTTCACCTCTACAAAATACACACTTTTGTATAAGCAACACTTTATAAGCCAACAACGAGGCTCAAATCTGTCAAAAATGAAGCCACTGCTGCTAAGCAACAGCACAGGCTCAACTGGATTTGCATAACAAGGAAAACCCAAACAAACTAGGAACAAAACCACCCTGAACACTAAAATAAACTAATCAAAAAGGGACATATTTTTTGTTTTTGTCATGTTTTCGTGAATTTCGCATAATTAAGATATGTCCACTATGCAATGCAATGTCTTCAATATTTCTCCTTTGCTCTTAAGAAAACCAAAGCTTTTTCAGATAGTGGCCGGCTTTGTCAGATGTCCAACCGTTATTTCTAACGCTTTTGTACCCTATGAATTGTAAACATTCTATTACCTTTATCTTTCAATAACATTCATTTTCAAATTAATTCTAAATTCACCAAATTTGTGAAAAACAACCCCCTTGAAGGTATGTCAAATTGTATAGCATATAGAATCTACACTTAACACAAATTAAACAAAGCATCTAGAGATACCATATAATTAACATCCACTTACTTTCAGACGGTTGGTGGTGGCTGCTTTGGGTAGATGGCTGCTTTCTAAACCTGGGTGGAACTTCTCGTCTCGATGAATCACTCGCTTCACTGTCATTCCTAGACCGTGATTTATCTGTATGATGCCTTTCTAATTCTTCCAGATGTCTTTGTTCTTCCTGTGTTCGCTTTTTAATTTTCTCTTCTATATCATGAAGCTTTGCCTTCCTTTCTATCCCCTTCTTATCTTCAGGCTTTGATACATTTCTCTGATCACTGTGTTTCTGTGAATCAGGCTTTTCGTGACCTTGAGGAGGGAAACCGTACATAAAGTACATAGGATGAAAAGGATAACCAGGAGGACCTGATGGTGGTGGTGGACCTCTTTGTGGATCATAATAAGGAAAACGAGCCCAAGTTTGCTGGTTTAATGGCATAGCCATTGATGGTGGAAATGCGTTGGGGTAGTCAGGCCAGGCTTCTTGTCTCCTTGCACGTTCATCCTTAACAAGGAAAAATAAACAAAAATCAGCTAATATCAGTACAAGAGTTCCCACCAATTTTTTCAAAATGCATTGATTTAAAATCAGAACAGCATTTAAAATGTATTAAGAGGGACAAAGTGATATACCGTGCGTGCGTGTGTGTGTAAAAAAACAAAAAAAAACACAACTAAATTTTAATCCTTTATAGCGTTACAGCCTGTGTTTCATGTCACATAGCCATATGAAATTTATGATTAACATTCATCTTGCTATTCCCCATCTATTTCTGAGAGTTTAACACACGTCCTAATTTTCAGTACACAATTCATGTCATTGTACATAGTCATTAATTACATGTACGAAAACTGACGCCAGAATTTGTTTTTTCTTTAAGACAAAAGACCATTAAAACTCTTGCTTGTATGTAAAAACTTATTTAAGATTTATTGCATTACTCTTGAGTGATGGCAATGCAATGTACCCTGTAAAGATGCCGTTATATTTTGGTTATGATCAGAAGACATCTGAAGATCAATCATCATCATAGTGTTCTCATGTGAAGATAAAGTAATTATCAAAAATGCTTTTGTGGAGAAAGGTTGAACAGCATACCGCATATGTAAAGAGCACCCAACTTAAGCATGAAAGTACCCATCTGTTTACTGCCTTTTAAAACGTTTTAAAAAGACTGGCACTATGGAAAGTCAACGATCAGATAGACCAACATCCACAGCTACAGAAGCTCATGGAGAACTCGTAGAAGACATGATTTGCTCCCAGGAGGAAAGGCACAAGAAATTGCAAGACAGGTAGGCATCAGTCACTCTTCTGTAAGAAGATCAGTTAAAGGAACAGTATTGACATAATATAAACGCCTGAAAACACGAAGATGAAGTACACGAGCAGGAAATTTAGTGGAAAAACTTGAACGTAATCCAAGAATGATTGAAAAAGTGTATGGCAAGATAAGAAAGATTTTACTTTGGGTGTTCCAATGAATCCACAAAACAGTAATGTTTAGTTAAAAGGTTGTAAAATTGATGTTCCAGACAAAAACTTATATCATCACAAAATTTTCGGAAAAGGTCATGGTTTTCGCCTAACATGGTATGGTGTGACGAAACCTTTCTTTGTAAATGAAAATAGTCAGTTTACAAAAAGATCTGTTACCAGCTGTTAAAAAACTTGTCAAACGTAACGATTAGATTTTTATTCAGGCATCGTTCAAATCTTGTACAGAACCTTTTGTATGAAAAATTGAAAAATGGTTTTGTTGAAAGCCATCTTCTCCAGATTTTAACCCTTTGAATTACTTCTTTTGGGACAAAGTTAAAGCGAAGGTTTATGAAGATGCTTTAAATAAACCTTTCAACAATGTTGAAGAACTGAAGAAAAAAATCAAGGAAGTTTGGAATGATGCAGCATCCGATGTCATCAAAATTAGAAAGTCCATCAAACAATTAATTGGAAGGTTAAGGGTGGTAGAGAAAAAGAATGGACAATCAATTAAAATTATATTTTGATTATAGAATTATTAGAATCGGAGATATGAAAAGTCAAAATTTAGCTGCGTTTTTTTTTTTGGCACACCTGGTATATATCCTAATTTGGCCTTGTTTCGTCGGGTAAATTTTTTTGCTTTTAAAGATCTTAAAAGCAATAAGAAACAAACTTTAGCAGTAATGTTTATACTTTCTTATCTGATGCAGAGCTTTTTTGTTCACCATTAACTTTGGAGTTCTCATCCTCATCAGATTCATCAGATTCATCAAACTTTAACTTTGCATTATAATCCACTTCTTCTTGCGCACCAGCCCACCCAGCATCGTCCTTGTCGTGATCAGCATCCAGGGATTTCAAAGCAGAATCCTTTACAACTGAAGGTCGCTCCGACTGAGACATCTGCGAATTCATCATCCTGTAAATACCATATGCAAGAAAATATCTTACACCAGTTTTTTTAAAAACAATTTACATCAAAACCTATCGTTAAAGACGTTTCCATTAAAATCGCCAAAGAAAATTCCTCTTAGAGATTTCGAAATAGTCACCTCTGTATCATTCTTGGATCAAATGGTATCGGCTTTCCTCCAGGTCCAGGATAAGTAGGATAGGGATATGGGTAAGGTGGTAGGGGCATAGGTCGACCACCTTGGCCATGATACATATGCTAAAACATAAACAAGCAAAGTATGTTATAGGGAGCCCTAAGTCACTGCTTACAATTACACTTGATGATAAAATAGAACTTACAGGATGGTATGGCGGATAAGGGTACGTGTTACCATTATACATAGACTGGTCACCAGGAGGGAAACCTTGGAAATTTGGAGGTACTGGCATCGTCCCTGTTAATCATAAATAAAGTTGGTCATATCAGTTTTACTTACTTGGCTACTTAAACACTGAAGATGACTGAAATTGACGAAACAGAAATTAATCAAAATTCAGAAATCAACGGATTTACACACAAACAAGTGTGAAAGTGATTCAGTGTGATAAATTGGTAGCTAGCTTTGCCTACACTTCAAAACCGAACATAAAAGATGATGGCAATATCATATTTTCTTGTTGGATTAAAGAAATCTAATACATACTATTTTAAAAGAAACAAAACTAAATTTCCCACTGTTTCTCACTTATTGCAAAATTAGACAATATCTAAAATTCAACAATTAAAAGAAATGTCACTATTAATTTTCAGTAGTTAATAATTAAAACTCTTTTGATTTAATGCATGAAATGAACTTGTCAAACTAATACCAATAATGCTTCCAATAAATTTAAGTCTCCAAACAGTTTAGTTTAAGTGTTTCCAATGTCAATAGTTTCACCGTAATGCTGGTCTTCCAGTAGTCCAGTCCAAACAGTTTTCCTCAAAGCCATAAGCAAATATAATTGAAAAAAGCTGATATTTGTTAAAAACTAAATTTCCATGTTTATTTTGGCTATATAATATTTAAAGATAAGGTACTAGGCCTAATCAGATTCTGTATTATTCCACTTACTCATGAATGCTTGGTGGTCCGTTTCCTGATGACTTGCATCTGGACCTCCCCCTTGTGATTGGTCTTTTTCTGTTCTTGATTCTCCATCTACACCTAACCTTGGAAATTCTTTTTGAAAATAACTTGTTTGACCTAACATACAAATCAGAAATGTTCTCAAAGTCGGGATGTATTGCAAGCGGAAAGAGCGAACAGTTATTAGATACTGCCTTTGTATGATATTTTGGAAAAACTTAACTAGGAATGGACACTAGCATCTTGAAGAATAGTCTGAAAATTCACGATATTTAGTTGAATATATTAAATATATTTAGCTCTTAGGAATTCAACAATACAATTCATACCATGAGCTTTAGTTATAAACTTTCTGTTTTTTTACATTTGAAATAACTAAACTATACCTAATGGTTGCTTTGGCTGTTGCTGTACTTTGCTTCCCCATGTTGGCTTCCCACCTTCTTGTGTATCTCCTGCTTCTGATGTAGGTGTTTTCACAGATGGACCCACACCTGCATTTGGTCTCAGAGATATTTCCTTCCCACTGTCTACTTTCGATTTGCTTGGGCCAGGTGGCACCTATTGAAAAGATAATGGCATTAGAATTGCCAGTTCACAAATAGCCAGTCTCTTTAGAAGCTAACAGTGTTTTTAGTTATTCAAAAGGGCTAAGACACGAATCATGTGATCTTGATTTATGGTGCAGCCCCCAAAATAAATTTGAGGCGAGAGATGTGATAATAATTATGGCTGACGATAAAAAAAAAGTGAGCAAACACAACAATAACATGATCCATGTCATAGCCCCTTTAAAAAAAAAACAAAGTTTCATGACCAGTACAAGAGTGTGTTTAAGCAAATATGTTGACTACTACTACAAAAGATTTTAATGACAATTAATTTAATAGATATAAAACTGTACATGGCAGGGCTTATTCAAAAGAATGAAGGGGATGCTTATTATGAAATTAGGGCATATTATTCTGTCAAAATGGGCATTTTAACTGCTCACTATTCAGAGTGCGTTTTTCACTGTTTTAGATCAAAATAAATTTTTTGTGATTTTTCATCAATAGCATTGGGTGCGGTTACCACACCAATTATGGTCTAAATTAAGCCCTGAACGGTATAAACATCTTTTGTGTTTTCATGTTAAAATTCATTCCTTTCGTGAATACTGAAGTTTTTTTCAGGCTGTACTGTATGCATTAACAACATCAAAACCTGATGATTTACAATATACGTTTCATCATGAAAATTAATGGTAAATCCATTTGATCCATAAGCAGGACTGCTGCCAGGTTCTTTTTCCATCAACAATTTGGATGTTCAAATTAACAAAAGTTTAGTTTGGGAAAACAAGGAGAGTAAAAATATCATAATGAAATTGCTCCACCCTCTTTACCAGTCAATCTTGACGCCATTGAGAATTAAGATTTACTTAATTCATTCACTTGATTTATTCGAAGCTACGTTTCTATTCATGAAAATTCTGTTGAAAATAATTTTTCAGTTACATCATGCATCTGACAGTAATAAGTATATATATACTACATATAACTGCATTAATTACCTTCCTATACACATTTTTTGCTTTTAAAGAACAAGAACACAAGGCTTTGAAGGTCTGAAAGTTAAGAGCATGCTAAGAACACTCTAAGCTTAGAAACATTTGTTCTTAGAAAAATATTTTTACATTTTACAAGAAAACATCATTTTAATAATCAAACCGAGAATATCATCATCATGTTGTTTACAACAGCATCAACTCAACTCCATTAAAATGATCAGAACTGTCAACCATGAATTTTAGATATTCAATAGTGTAAAACTTAAGAACTATTAAGAATATTTTTAGGCTTCAAAGTTGAAAAGTTAAGAACATTCGAAGTCTTCATCAAAGTGGAGTGTTCTTATAAAAAAACCATCAGGGTGTTAGCCAGAAGTAAAAAAATATATCATGTGTTACCAGAATTATGCCTAAAATGTCTAAAGAAAAGAAAATTTATGGATCTTGATGTTCTAAAACTCTAAGCACAATTAATTTTTTTTTTTGATAAAATATATTTGTTTTCGTGAATTAGGAATATTTGATACTAGGCTGCATTTGTAAAGTTACCAATATGGGTAAATAGTTACTGATATGGGTAAATATAAAACTTTGAGACAAAGAAAAATGTGTTATTTCCCTTAAATACTCACAGGCGTTTGAGTTTCTTGTTTCCCACGTTGACCTGAACTTTCTTTCTTTCCCCATCCTTGACTACCTGAAGGCACTAAATGAATACGAGGGTCGTTTCCTGAATTCTCACTTTTTAATGATGGAAGATTGGCTGGCGCAGGAGCTTTTCTACAGATTTTGCCCAAACTTTGAAGTCCATGATGTCGAGTACCTGCCCCTATAAATAGAAATGTTTGACTGTACTTATAGTTGTAGTAGCAACTTAAACTTGTGAATTGTTTAGTTTGCATGTCCCTGATACATTATACCTTTATTATAATTCATTACTTGTTTATTAATTCTTTTTAATTTCACTTCTTTTATGCAGGTCCCATTTTTACACTGGTAAAACCATTAAAACCAATTAATGATTCTGATAAATTATGAGCAAATATAATATAGAATTGCAGATCTTACCAGTTGAAGTCTTACTATCACCTTTAGATCCTTTAAATGTTTGGTTTATATTCAACGTACTGTACTTTTTCACTGCATCTTTTCCTTTACTGTTTGAAGGTTGAGACATGATGTAAAAGGGAGCGTGGGTAAATCATGTAGATGCTTTTCCAGCACCTGTAAGTGCTGGGTTTTGCTAGAATTAAAGGCAAAAAGGGTAATAATGAAGCAAAAATTATGTTGCAATCGAATAATAATAATAGAAAAATGGCGGATTTCAAATATTTGCAAATCTATAATTTGAAAGATATATATTTTATGAACTCACCGCTGATAACTGGAAAGATACTGCTTGTTAGAAATCTAGGTTAGAATTATTTTACTTCCCGATGTAATAGATAGCAGGATGGCCTTGATTATTTTGGATTTTTGGCCCGGGAAGTTATCGTTGATTTCTTTTAAAAAATTTATCTTCAGCGAAGTTACCAGCAGCAAGGCTGGTGACGAATAATTATTCGCAATATTTGCAAACGTCATCAATAATTTTTGAATAAATTAGTAACTAGACTACTTTCCTTTTTAACAATAATAACAGCTGCGCTATATTATATTAGCGCCAGAAACCAAGCCATTTTTTGCAACAAGAGAAAGTGAGTGAGTTTTGTTGTTGCAAACGGTAAAACTGTAAAAGGTAAGCTGTTGTACCCTGATGTGAACACTTTGTTTTCACATTACTAAATATTATTTTGAGAAGGTTGTTTTTCAGGAGTATGCAAGAAAAATAAATAGGCCATGTGGCAAAATTTCTTTAATAACCATTCAGATTTTTTTCCAACTTGTAATTGCAATGTATGAATGCTAATTTCTACATTAGATAACCTTCACCACAAGTGAATCGTTATCTATAGGCAGTTCTTTTTAGTTGTTAATGTTGAATATCCCCATTGTCAGCAAAATTTCACCGGATCTCATTGGCCAGTATTCAAATTCGCGCAAATGATGTTGGAAGAGCTTAAACATCAATCAGCAGAGGTCGCTGAGAGTTTGATGGAAAATTTTGCACAAGAGCACATGTGCAACAAAACCTTGGTTCTGTTGAGCGTTTTGTTACCTTATAGAAGACATTGTATTTGGCCCTTAAGGAGTTCTAAATAGCGGAAGAATTTGACTATATGCTCCGCTCCCATGTTGAAATATAGTACCGTAATATCGGATTGATTAGTCCTTTTCGCAACCTCGTACCCAACCTCTTACCTTTTTGATATTTTAGTTTGTACGGATCAGCCTCCGATTTATAATTAAGAACAGGGATCTGATTAGTGTTTCCATTGAAAAAAAACATCGGGACACCACGGAGAAGAGCGTCTTTCCCATATGATGGAGAAAACATACTCTCCGACTGAAAAGTTTAATTCCTTGATCAAATTAAACCCTCTCATTCGACAAACTAGTTTTAGAAGATTCAGACTGTAGTATATTAATTACATACCCATGTCGGTGGTGGCTGGGGGTAGAGTTTGTCTGGCAAGAGGGGTGTAACTAATTTTCAAACATCCATCCAACATAAATTAATTTGATTTATAATCATGTTGTTCTGTCTATTGATCCATGTTGGGCGGGACACTGAATACCTTATTTTCTTTAATAGAATCCGCGGCTTCTATTTCCTTTTATTTGTAAAAAGTGCAGCTTCTATTCGAGGACGGGTTTTTATATATTTTTTCAATTACTATAATAATATGCTATAGTTTACTATGATAATACTATGTTTTAAATGAAGTCATTGCAGTGGAATTTCGAATGCTTGTGTTTGTGTGCGATATATTTGCATTATTATGAAGTGTTTTGATGCATTGTGTGTAAAGAACGATGTAACTTCTATTGACTTTTTTTTCTAGCAACACAAGCGGCTTCTATTTGAGGGCAGGTTTTTATTTGGGGGTGACATTTATATATGAGAAAATACATCTTATTAGATATATTTAATTTACGCAAAATGTTTTATTAAATGGGGTGGATAATTTCTATATCCCCCTTGGTGTATGGTATCTTCTTTGTAAATAGACAGCGCTTCTTCTTCTTGCCTTTTTGATATACGGACGGCGGCAAGAAACCCTGGGTACGAGGTTGAGACAGAGCCTCGACTCAACAATATTTCCTTCTCTCTCCTTCGTTTCATTATCATGACAAATGATGATGCTTTATAAGTTATAAGCATCCTTTAAAAACCGGACCAAATGCATCGAACAACCTGGACCTTAAGAAAAACCAGACTCTAGTCTAAAAAAACCTTTAAAAAGGGTTCTATTTCTATTTTCCCCTTCTTTTTTTATAATAAAGTTTCCTTTTTTAGAACTTTTAACTTATATTCATGAAAATAATTTGTTTAAGCTGAAATTTAGACCCCCGCTTTTTTGCAAACAAGGTGTATAGATTTGTACAAACGTGCAAACTGCATCCAGTCGGTCACGTTATCTCGTTTCAAGAAGTCAAACATGAATGTTAGTAGTCTACGTCAATGGTGGAAAAAAAGACTAGGCTAAATTAAAAATTAAAAAGAAATATTTGATAACTCCTGTAAACGACGAGAAATGTCGTCATAACCAATAAATACTCGAATTCTGCCACAAATAGACATTTCGTAGATCGTAGATAGGACTTTAAAATATCCTCCGGGGTGGGCCTGAATTACATTGAAGAATTGTGAAGTCATATTATCTTAATGAGGTAATTTAAAAAACACATAATAAATATAACTGTCAATTATAGTGTAAATGGCGTCTAAAGTTCATATAAACAGTCAAAACAATCATCTATTACAAAAATTAAAAATTACAAATAGGGAAAGGAGAAATGAATAAACAAGACAAACATATTTGTTTTAAGGTCCTCTATAAATAACACTTCCTTCCTGGCCCCTGAGCATTTAGCTCGAATTCCGTACAAACCATATCAAAGTGCGTATCAAAGACGATATTTAAGCGAGTTTTCCACTAGACGGAATATTCAGTGGCTATTGTTTTCTCCACCTGAGCACTAATTGAGCCATTTGATTGGCTTGCGGAATATTCCGCGGCGGAAAAGTTGAACTCGATCCTACTTTTCAAAAACAAAAGCCGCTAGACTGAAAGCGGAATATTCCGCCTAATGGAAAACGGGCTTAAGGAAGGCTATTTACGCTAGATCGAGACAAACTAAGGGGCTGTTTATATGAGAAAAACTGTCTCGGTTTGTCGAGGCCCCCGTTTTGCCGGGATGAATTTGAGTGTTTGTTTATATGGGAGAATTCATCTCAGCAAAGTGGGATAGAAATTAATCACGTGACATTTGTTTTGACTTTGCACGCGGGAAATTAAAAAAACAAATTTTCAAAATGGCCACGGTAAAATGTATTGCATTTCTAATGCATGTTAACAATACGGTTCTTTCTTCTTTGGTTATCCAACTGCATGATTTGATTCTGTTATGGAAAATCAATCAAAACAGAATAAATCAGATGATTGTGACAAACAATTTGATCAAGAAAAATTTTTGTCTACGAAAGCTAAAAAACCTTAAAAAAGAAGGATCAATCGATAAAAAGAAGTTGTTGGTATAAACCTGTCGCACTGATAGTTGTTCGCCATTTTGTATTTTAAAATTACATAACACGCATGCGTACTTTTGTATGTTTCAGCCCGGATTGCCGGGGTGAACTAAAAAATTGTGTTTATATGGAAAAAAATCATCCCGCCTTCATGCTGCCGAGATCTCGTTTTGCCGGGACAGCTTTTTCTCATATAAACAGAAAACTTTTTTTTAAGAGAAATTAGTAATAAAGGCGGGATCTCGGTAAAAGGGGGCCTCGGCAAACCGGGACAAAACCAAGACAGTTTTTCTCATATAAACAGCCCCTAAACAAGAATAGAACTGTGGACAATAAAATAAATTAGAAAAGACAAAGAAATTTGTAAAAAATATTATAGAAAAATCACTAAAAATGGTTGATATAAGAAATTTCGGAAAGTTAGCCAAGCCTTTTATAACAACGTAGCTTAAAGACAATGTGTTGTTATAAGTCCTACCGGATGTACCACCTCATGATCATCATTATCGATGCAGACCTTCAGTTACTTTTATGAAAGTCAACATTAAAAGCAACAAAAATATAGTAGCTTGCATTTATGACCAACGATAATTCACGTGCTACTTTTATGAAGATCAAACAATACAACAATTGCTTTTCTTGTCTCACACCTGTTGTTATTGTTAAAGTATGTGCTAAGATCATCATGTTGTCAGATCATAAAAGTGTTTGAAAAAATGAGGCATAGCCTGGCCCTTACCCTCACTGACCCAAACAAATTTGTACAAGTTTTATACCACGAAGTTCGTAAGTACGTTTGGAAATGCTACTTTAACTGTATTTATATTGTTATTCCTAGGAATCCTCTAGAGCTCTATACAGCAATGTCAGGGGGAACTAAAGACGATTGTATTGATATTTTCGACCTTTTCCTATCATGCAACGTAGTCGAGTCAGCAACCATCAGCGGAATAGCATCAGAAGTGACCGCTATCGCTTCATCTTCTTCGTCTAATTTGTTGATCATAAACCTGAATATAGGTGTAAAGAGAATATGGTCATTCGAAAAGTCTATTATAATAATTTATTGTCAATTTTTTCTTTGGTGCATACTTTTTTGATCACGTGATAAAATTCCAACCAATCCACAGTAGTAATGTACCATCACGTGATCAAAAAGTGTGCAAAACAAACTACAAATTTATTGTCAATTTTTTCTTTGGTGCATACTTTTTTGATCACGTGATAAAATTCCAACCAATCCACAGTAGTAATGTACCATCACGTGATCAAAAAGTGTGCAAAACAAACTACAAATTTATTGTCAATTTTTTCTTTGGTGCATACTTTTTTGCTCACGTGATAAAATTCCAACCAATCCACAGTAGTAATGTACCATCACGTGATCAAAAAGTGTGCAAAACAAACTACAGTTAGGCAGTTCAAGTTAAAAATACCGACAATAGAGCTTCATAACAGACTTCCAGACCAGGGAATTTTCTAATGACTATGGAGATAGCGACACTCTGTATCATTGAGAAAAAACATATGAAACAGCCATCATATATTGAAGATTTTTGGTGTAAATACCTGGAGTTGGAATGAAACGTTGTATCTCCTAAGTTGTATGCTTTCTTGATTTGAAACCGGTTCAATTCCGGTTCGGGTTGGAGCTTTTTCATAAGTAATTTCATGTCGAATTCCTACAAATATTGTTTAAGATGAATACAATAAAACACCTGAATAGTGTAGTGGAGCACAATATCATATATATCATATCAATATATCATAATCAGGCATTTTGAAGGGACCAGAAGAAGCTACAAAATTCTTAGCTGAATCAGTTGAATGTAAACCCGTAAAAAGATTATAAGAAACTATCAAGTATTAACACGATGATACTTCAATGAAACTACAGATCAGAATTCAAATCAAAATTCGCATTTTGATACGCAAACTATTATTATCTAGCCATTTTAAATTTCCAGCCACTGTTAACGAACAACACCCAACAAAATTTTACTTGCTGGATCTCCACTAGGCGGAAAAATATATTTTCACATGGCAGCATTTTGATTAGCCAATCAGGTTGCTATAAAAGTTTCCGCCACTACATTTTTCCGTCTAGTGGAGATCCGGCTTTATAATGTGCTTATGCTGCCCACACTCTCCATTCTGGATTAAGAACAAAGATGGTACCTCGGCTTTGGCTGGTAAGTTTGAATTAACTGCTGTGTATGTTGGATCAGTTCTCATTGCGTTCAACAATTTAGTCAGTTCATTAGCTAACCTGGTTCCTTGAACAGACTTCTTGATTGTGTTTCTGTTAGATAGATCAATATCGTGGATTTTCTACAAAAATAAAAAATATATGAAAAAAAGCAATAAAAAGAAAAGAAAAGAAAAGAAGATTATTTTTAGAGATTAGCAGCCATTAATGCAACCCTACGTGAAGGACCTCTATGAGAAAATTTCCAAAGTTATATTGCTTTTGAGTTTAATTAAAAATGCCATGCCGACAACTTTAATGCTTTTTACTGCATAATTGAACCAAATATTGTTCCAAAATGCCCTTTTTGGAATTGTCCTTTTTCGGCCAAAATATGAAAAATGACCCACAAATTCGAAATCAGCACAATTGAATTGTTCTACATGAGTATTTTCGTGGATATTGAAGCACTTTTAAAATTTTGTGTAAATTTTCCCCAAATCGCCTTTTTTGGGCTAAAGTATGAAAAAATGCCCTGTAAAATCTTAACCAGCACAATCGAATTGTTCCACATGAAAACTTTCATGGAAATCTAAACACAAATTTCCCCAAACTGTGATGTCATAAAAGGGGCGTGCTCAAAAGTTTTATGTTGAAAACAAAAGACTTTCGACATCAATCACACCTGTCAAGTTTCAGCTCTTATCAATTCTTTGTTCAGGAAATACAAAAAAGGTCCAGGTCCTAGAATCTTGGTCTGCAAATTAGACAATAAACCTCCAAAAGCTGCAAATGCACTTGGAGCTTAAGGCAGAAAGAGTTTTGTTTTATTTGATGAAGAGATGTTTGTTAATTTGTTTGGTTGTTTGTTTGAACAAAAAGAGATGAAATAAAACTGGATACAAATAGCAGACTTACACTTAGTTCATCAATGAGTTCATCGCCTATTGGTTTGTTAGATAAACCCATGGCATGTCCCGATAAATAGTCTCTAGTGGTTTTCAAGTCTTTTTTCCAAAATGACTTGGTAATAGCAGTGCCAGTATGCGGGGCAACTTCTTTTAACTAAAAAAAAGAAGAGAGATTTCTCATCATCAAAAGACGCCGATGATGTAGCTTTTGGTCTTCAACACGTGATCTGTGTTCAAACGAGGGCAAAGTAATCTGATGGCTTAAAATCCTGTTGGATCCGTTTTATGTTTTACAGTTTCTTACCTTCAAAACAAGAACACCCATTATAAATATGATCGCGATATTCACTAATGTTAGCGTCATGCTAATGCCGCCAATTTCAGCAAGGTGTGACGCAGAATAGGTCTTCTTCTGAGCAGTAGTGAACTTCTGTCCAGTGGTTGAGATTAGAGCGTATGCCCAGCATATACCCTTTCGTAAGAAAAACAGTAGAGCAGTAAATGCTTAGTATTTATCAAAAAAAATAAAAATGTTGTCAATATTTCGAACTTTGTTATAGATCTTATGTTAAATTTTTTTTGATTTAAACCAGTAACGTTTGTGGTGTAAAACTTTGAAGACTTTCACCAGAGAAGTTCATAAAACTGAAAAACTTTTCAGTATATTGACAGTACCTCGTTAAATTTATAATTAAGCTTAATTTAAAATCATACGTACAGCATTAACTGCTGGTGGCAGTAGCGAAGCAGATATTGCCACCCCTACTAATGAGCCTGTATTTCCACCAAGAATTGATAAAGCTACACCAGCTCCAGATGGTATTGCAACAACAACTCCGATTATCAAACTGCGAGGTGCCCCTCTAAAATGTTACAATTTCGTCATAAAATCTTTACAAGTGAAACATTGTTTTACATTCTTCTTTTCTTAACACAGGAAAATACAGAAAATACAGAAAAAACAAAATTTCAACAAAATTATTTAAATTATATTTTACAATTTAAAATTGATCTGATTTTGACACACCCATGCATTGTGCAGCATAAAAGTCCCTCCCTTATTTATTGGATCATTATAACAACAATAGCATAAAAAAGGGTGTACCTAGAAGCCATCTCATCGGTTACTGTACTCCAACCGGGAACACCAAGTCCACAAACCAACCCAAAAATGAAACCTATGTCACAAGAATGGGAAAAACCTTGAACTATTTTAAAGGAAGCAATAAACACAATTAAACATTTTTGTCGTTCTTTTAAAGGAAAGTAAAGGAGTAATCAAGTCAACTGCCGTGCATGTAAGGAAAAGAAAACAATAGAAACTGCCGTGCATTTGAATAACATTATATTATAACATTATAACAAATTTTATTACAAAAATCAGCAAAACAGAAAATGATGACTTTTTGGAATTAAAGGCTCAGAACAAACAACATAGCTCCTAGCGTCATATGTCAATTTGTACGTATTATTTGCACCTTTTAGTTTGGAAAATCTTTTTTTTCTTTCTTAATTCGTACCCTGCTTTTATTCATTTTAATGGAACAAATTCTTAAACTTCATACCTACGAGCAAGCAAATCCCTAACCCAAGCAGTTCATGAATGATACCGGGTTTCCATAATGTTTTATACCTAAGCACAATACCGAATGTACCTCCAAGTATAGGACCCTACAATCATAACAGAAATTTCAGCGGACAATCATAATCAGTTTAATTAAGTCAACTCTCCACTAGGCGGCAAAATGTCACAGTGGGCAGCACATGCGTAGTAACAGCAAATGTTATGTGGATGCAATGAAAAGTAGAAACCATTTGCCCGTCACAACATTTTCCGCCTAGTGGAGATTCGGTTGTAAGTAATTCAAGAAGAAAGCCAGTATTTGGAAACATATACCATGAGTGGAGAAACAAGCATACTTGCAACTAACAACACTGAACTGTTTTCTAGTAAACCAACAGCAGCAATCAAGCTGAAATAGTTAATGCGGAATAGAAAATAACATGAAATGTGTTTATTATAAGTCATCCAGAATCAATGAAAATGGTAAAAACTCCAATGTATTACGAAATATAATACTTCAGTTTTTCTTGACTAAAACAATTATTTTGAAGCAAGATTATACAATAACAATACAATACCTTGCCATGATAATCAATATTATGTAATCAAAAGTCAACTGTGTGCCTGATCGTACAACGTCTATAACCTAAAGTAATAAACGACAAAACTAAAATGTTAGGTAAACCCTCAAAACCACTACAGTGTTAAGTTATAGCCCAGTGGGCAAAATCCTCAAAAAGTCTCTGTGTAGGAGTGTTTCTTTATTGAAACATCAGGCGATATTGCCTGCCATTCCTATGGAAAACCCTCCTCCTCATAGACTTTTTGAAGATTTTGCCAACTGGGAGTTGAACTAACAGAAAACCAGCATGAAACATTATAATTATCACTGAGATTTTGCAATATTAGAGACTAAATTGATGCTAAAGCTGAAAATGCCATTATCCCAAAGAAACATATACCCCTCTAATCTTAAAATTCAACTTCATATTTTTCGTTACCCGAATTTTGAAAGACAAAGATCATGGGTATGGGGAGGTAACTCATGGGGAAAATGGACCTGTAAAAAATTCATTAAGCTCTTTTACAATGAAAATGAAGCAGTTGGAATAATGTCGACCCAAGGAAAGAAGCATAAAGTTTTGTCTTTTCTTACCTGAGCAACTGTTAATCGAGATTTAACTGATTGAAAAAACTGGTCCTTTTTATGTGCTTTTTGCTCACTAAATTAAAATAAAGAAATCTACTAAAACATCATTACATACCATAATGCTTGAAACTCCCAGGCACTTAATAAAAGATGGACCTTTTTTTTTGTTTGTAAATATTTTTGAGAAGAAGACATCAAAAACAAGTGTTGTGTGTGAACTTTTGGAATTCATAGTGATTCGAAGATCAAAGCAACTTAAATTAAAGAGTCTGGCTATGGATGAAATCATTCTATTTTGATCACATGTTCATAACATTTTAACTTCTATTTAAAATCATAACGAAAAGCTGTCGCTGCAGTTTTTATGAAATACATAATAGTTGTTTTAACTAAATAATTGAACTTTAGTTATGTTTTTTTTTACGAAAATAAAAACTTGAAAGTGAAAGAAAAAAAATATCAGGAAATATCAAAAATAAAAAAATTTCACTTTTCACCATTTTTTTCTTAGGTGGATGGAAAAAGGTTTGGCATTTCTTTTCTTCTATATCATTGGATAAGAGTCAGACAACATTCCTCCATAAAATAAAAAAAGATGTAGCACTGATCTCGACAACCATGCTTGTTCAATAGTATTTACATCCACCTTGATTGCCAACATTAAAAGAACAACAACACAATTAAGATTATTAATAGGTTTTTTTCCCATTTTTTCCCCTCTTTACAAAAAGTGTTTATGTGAACGAATCAGATGATGTAATTGCCGAGTTAATTCAATCAGCAGTTTTGAGACAGTCCAAACATAAAAATTTTAAGTTTTTGGAAAATGTTATGTCTTCTTTTATTTTCCCGAAAGAATTATTATTTTTTAATTTTAATTTTTAAATTAAGATTTAATTGGGTTTCAGACCATTATGTTAGGTAAAGGAAAAATAAAAATTTTTAGTGAATGTTTCGAATTAAAATATCATACTTAAAGACCTATAAATATCCTTAAAGAATCTGGCTAACAGAGAAATAAAACTATAGATTTCATCCGAAGGAAGACTCTGAAATAAAACCACCTGCAAAAGTTTTTTTTTTTAAAAAGAAATCTTCATACTCTAACCATTATTAAGAATGGTAGAATTTGTAAGGGATTGACCAACACAATCTAGCACACTGAATTAAATTTTTATTTACTTTTTATCTGGTTCATACTAACCAGAATTGAAGACCGGATCTCCACTGGTCGGAATAATGTCATGCTGCGAGAAGTAGAAACACTTTCTAATTTTCACATGGTGACATTTTCCACCGCAACATTTTGATTAGCCAATCAGGTTGCTCTAAAAGTTTCTGCTGCTACATTTTTCCGTCTAGTGGAGATCCAGCTTAATGTAGCATTTGAAGAAGAAAAAGAGCTTTGGAGATAACTCTTTCTCACAAAAAGAAGTTGCAAGGCTAAATATAAATGACACCCAAACAGACAGTACATAACCAAATGAAAAAATTCCGACCTTTCATCATCAAGTTGATCTTGTATCATTGCAGGGAAATTTACTGCTATAGGAAGAACACTGGAATAAGAAAATAAAATCTATTTATCATTTTGTTAAAGGCAGTAAAATTTCAAATCAAATTAGTTTATACCTAATAGAGGAATAACTATTATTCCCAATTCCAGCCGTCAACAATTGATTTAAGACCTCGTCAGATTTACTTGATTCCAATGGAAACATTATCTAAATGAGAACAGTGGCAGTCTACAATGTTTGAGCCCTTTCTGAAAAAAGGTGTTTTGACCAGGTCATAAACTTGCAAACTGAACCCCCATTTTCAACTGCTGTCTTTATTTCTCCGTACTGAGATACAAAACAGTCAGTACCAGACTGGAGGTGCCAATAAAATGATTGATACAATATTGCAACCAAAGGGAGAATGCCACAATCATCACATTCAGTGCAAATGTAAACTGTTGAAATAGAGATTCTTTGCTTTAATTGTGTTTTCATAACACTGATAACACACCAAAGTTTTGATTTCACAGAAATTAGACTGGGATAACAGAAAATTGTTCACACTAGAAAATTAAATAAAAAGTGCATTCGGAGTACATTTGCAGTGAGAAAATCTATACAAAAATACCCTTAAAGTTTCCAGTACCTACAATACCAAGTGACAGACAGATATCCACCATAGAAGAATAACTCTTACCTGCCAACACTCTTTATCTTCAGTGCTTTGCCATGATGCTCTGGAGATTTGGTTTCTATTCAAAATAGAAACAACCACCTAAAAACATAAAGCAAATCATGAAACAAAGAAGGGAGATTCAATCTCTCATATGTGCACTTATGTCTCGACCATTCAACTTAGAGTGCACTTAGTTACTTATACTTGTCCAAGTCTCAACGAATCAATTTTGTAAATTTGACAAATCTCATGCATTTTCAAGATATTGCTCCCTATTTGTCCATCTTACTTGATTGTCACTTCTCTGAATAAGAATTAATTCAATCTACTTTGTTTCAATGGTTCTGCAATTTGGTTGTAGCAAAAGTGACATGATTCGTTGATTGGTTTGAGAGGATGTTGCCCAAGCATGGTGGGTGACATTTTTAAGCATTGGCTAATTTTACAAGAAAAGGTGGATAGGTCTAAAGAAGGAGTATGTGATGAAAAAGAAAAAACTTTACTTAACTAATAGTAAACATGTTAATCATAACAAAATGAATGACATTAAATGTATATACAAATATACTACTACAAATATATTACCTCAGTTATATCATATGAAATGTATCTGTTAAGTAGTTTCTTGGGAACTTTCGGTTTCACTTCTGGCTGTGGCTTTTCAATTTCATCATTTTCAACAACTTCTGGTGCTATTTCTATGATTTGTTCATTATCTTCGGAATTTGTCACAGCATCTGTATCATCTTTTGTTTCAGTTTCTTAAACAAACAGTTTATTTATTTATTTATTATTTATTAATGTTTACTCAGGATAGCCTCTTCAGTTCTGATAGAACTGTTATCAATGAAGGTCCTGTGTAGGAGGTCCTTCCATTTGTGCTATGGAAGCTGCATCTCTGCCTCAACCGCTCAACTAGATAACCCCCTTAGACTACATTCTCGCTCTCGCACTGTTATAGTCGCTGGCATGACTCAGCCAGGATTTGAACCCTGACCCTCCATACTAATAGGCGAACACTCTACCACTCTACTAAACATTTCCACAAGTTATTTTTAAGGGGTAAGTTCTATGTGTACAATTCGCAACTCGGGATGAGTTATAATTGTTGGTTGATTTCTTATTAACTATTACAGGGGAACGAAAGAAAATGCGAGAAGAAAAGCAAATTACATAAACCTGATGTATCTTTGCTTCCTTCAGCAACAACATTTTCTTTTAACTCTTTCTCATTCGTAGATTCAGCGTTCTTGCCACAAGGTGTTATTATTTCTACTCTTTCCCTCTCGTCAAATGGAATGTGAATCAAAAATAAAACTTTGGCCATTTTATTTCATCACTATAATATTATTGGAATTGGAAGAGACTTCAGAATAAAACAAACACCAAAAGTAAACAAACATGGCTTCTCGGAATAAAAAAAACAGAATAGGTAAGATGGAAAATCACAATCAGACAATTGAGATCAAAACAAGTACATCAAAACAGTCTGTAGTATTTGTTAAGCAATATTTTGCATCAAAAAATATTCAATTATATCGCACTGATAGTATAATCATTAATATTAAAGGGGCTACGACATGAATCACGTGATTGTTGTGTTTGTTTACTTTTTTTTACCGTCACTCCTATTATTATCGCATTTCTCACCTCAAATTGATGTTTGATGCTGCACAATAAATCAAGATCATGTGATTTGTGTTGTAGCCCCTTTAAGTATTAAGAAACGATAGAACTATGTACTTTATAGAACTAAGAAATTTACTTTAGCAGACAGTTCTTATACAGTCAAACCTGTGTATAACGTCCACTCCAGGGACCTTGGTTAAATGGCTGTTTTATGCAGGTGATCTCTTTATACAGCGTGAGCTTTGTACTAAAATACCAACGTCGGGGTGGTTGAAAGTGGTCCCTTTAGACAGGTGGTCACTTAACGAAGGTGGTCGTTAACACAGGTTTCACTGTAATTCCATTTTATTTCTGTTGTACACCATACCACAACCACAATAAAATGGTACAGTACTCTCGCCCGAAAGAAACTTTGTGTTTGTGAAGGAACGCATTTTTACATGAACACACAAAAGATTTATCTGTTTTTATGAAGTCATTATTAGAATGAACACAAAAAGGAATATTAGATAAAGGAAAATTTTTTAACTTCTAAAGATACTGTCTCTTCATGAAAGCTACTTATCTTGCGCAGACATGTCAAGTTTCATTCGGGCTGTAAATCACTTTGGGGAGTGCTCCTGAATGAACGGACCGAAGATTACGAACATTATTATTGTTCAAATCACAGGAGTTTTAAATGCATGCACTCTACTGTATTTACATTCATATTATATATAATATTTATCATTTAAATAGTAGTAATATTGGGTTCACATCTCAGCTGCTTAAGAAAAGAAAAAAAATATTCAAGAAAAAAACCCCATCAATATGTAATGTTTACAAGTTTGGAAAAACATGTCGATTGTGATTCTTAGGGCAACATTCCGTATACAAAAAGGTGACATTGTATTTCAGTGCTCGGTCAGTGACGTGAGTCTCCACAATGCTCACGAAAATTCATTCTTAACCTCAAAGTTTTTGTTCTCCATTTATTCCTGAATTTCCCAAAATGATTGCAAAAACACATTAAAAATTAACATAACACTACTTTTCAGTATAAAACTATAAAAACAA
Source organism: Turritopsis rubra (assembly GCA_039566895.2). Classification (NCBI taxonomy): domain Eukaryota; kingdom Metazoa; phylum Cnidaria; class Hydrozoa; order Anthoathecata; family Oceaniidae; genus Turritopsis; species Turritopsis rubra. The sequence continues at coordinate 10,892,599 of CM077623.1, read as the reverse complement.
CAAACAAAAACAACAAAAACAACAACAACAACAATAACAAAACTCTTCCGATATAAAAACTAGGTTTGGTAAAAATATCTGGGTAACATAATGAAGAAAAACTTCAAGCATGTTTATTTTGCCTAAGCCTCAAATTAAGAATATAACGAAAGAAACTGAACAATAGCATGGAAACAAAACAAATGTTATCATTAATTTAAAGCTTTTCGTTTCTAAGATAAATTAGGAAAAGTTATTTTCTGTTTGTAAGAGTGCGTTTACATGATAGCCACACAGAACCAACCCAGTTTGAGATTTCAGTATGAGTCGAAAAACCATACCTACTTGCGAAAGTTTTTCTATTCCTGTTTACGTTTCAATCGTCCTGAAATTTCTAACTGTATCAAATCTTTGAAGGCTTGAAACGTAGGGCTTGAAAAAGTGTGAAAACTTTCACATTCCAAAATTTCATGATAAAACTTGCTGATGCATGCACATACTGATTAAGTTTTGCTGACACATGTAGAAATAGAAATGCAAAATGTTCTAAATCTATTTAATGTAAACAAAAAAAATTTCTACCCATACTGAGCTCTTAAACCACTTTGAGTTCAGTACGGCTATCATGTCAGCACACTCTATTTTGAAACTTCAAAATGTGTACAAGTAAAATATATTTAGCATTTATGAAGCATTACAAAAAAAGTATTACGTAGGCCATCCATAATCTTCTTCAATTAATTCGAAAAATTTTTTATTATAGGGTCTGTAATATTCAGTTAAGCCATCTAAATACTCTTGGCCGACTTGAACATGTTTGCGTCCCTTAGTTTCACCGAGACAACCAGCTTGGTCAGTTGACTTGCTTTTGAGACAGAAAAAACCTTTAGTTTCATTATAAACAAACATCTTCTCGTCTAGAACTACTGGTATGTTAAGAAACTTCTGTAGAGCTACCATAACAGGAACGGGATTCTTGATGAATTTGTCACCGTTTACTAGATGCAACTGCTTCATAGGAAAATAGTTGAGCCATCTTTTTAAGTGCACATAATAACGACCAACATCTACTTTAGAGTTATTGGGATTAATTACACCAGGCTGTGATTTCATATAGATAATTTTATCAAAGCGTCTTTGTTCTTTCTTATTGTATACTCCTTGAGTATAATCAGAGATAACACGAATCACAGGTTCCCTAAATATAAATATCAGCTTTACGCCCTTATTGAATGAATAAATACGTTCTGGTACAGCCCTGTTAACAAAATAAGCAGGTGTTTTTTCAATAGTTAATTGGTTTTCATAGGATTTCGGCATTTGCTCTAGGTACCATTCAAGTCCCTTGTCATAGTTCTTATCAAAGAAATGCATTTCTCTGCCCGCAGATCGAATTGCCGGGTGTTTCCCAAGAAATGACAATAGTGCACGCGTGCCACATTTCTTTGCTCCACCAATTATAACTTGGGGATATCTTTTCACGAAGGAACCTGCGGGTTGAAATTTGTCCTTGGGTGTTGTTGCATTAGACACAGCAACACCATTTTTATCCACATCAATTCTTCCGTTACTTTGTTTAATTGTATCAATAAGTATTTTATTTTTTTGTCTGTTTTCCGCTACTTGATCATCTTTGAACAAGGTTCCCTTTTTGTCACCAATGTTCCGTATCAATTGACCAACACCAGCTTGTATATCATCAAAACTACTTTTCCTATTAAGTGTCTGTTCTTCTTTGACTAAATTGGTTTCCTTTAGGTCATTAAAAAGAGAGTTGTGAAAGTCATTTATTTCTTGAGCAGTAACTTCATCAGTTTCGCTCAACTGGTTTTTAAAGTATTGTGTAGTGACTGAATCGGTGTGATGTTCTACTTTTGTAGGTCTTTTTACAGTAGCCGAAAAATCTAAAATAGAAATTGCATATTTAATAAACAAAGTCAACACACATCATTATTGAAAATAAAAGAAAAAGACAGTAATTTAATAACATACATAATATTTTTTTAGGGAACCTTTTCGTGGTTTTAATTAAAATATTTATGCAACATAGAGTGGTGAAAAAAACAGGAAGTTGCAATTTTTAGTCTCAAGTGTTTATTAGCACTGGTTGAAGATTGTGAGGAAACCGCTAATAAAATTAGTGTTCAAGTATTTAAAATGCCAAAATTCCTTTGTGAACCAAACTTTATTTCATAAATTAAAACGCGGGCTATTGATTTTACTCTTTGATATTCAATAGCCATTTTCTTCAACTTGGTTTCTACCATTTATTATTATTTTTTAACATCCATGCTTGCACGGATAAACATTGGATGGATTGTTATGTTTAACTTCCATACTACCCTATTTTTTGCTAAATCCTCACTGATTTTCTTTTCTCTTAAGTTCTTCCTAACTATTTCACTCCAAGACTTCCCTGGGCAGACCCCTAGGTAGACCACTACCATCATCCACAATATGCCTATGCCTATGCGTCTTCTTGCATTCTTTCTCGACCATCGTGGTATCTATTATAGCATCCTATGTTGTACACTTTCTTTAAATTACACATCCACCAATTGATTTGAACCAATTATCTCGTTACTGTTACCATACATAACACTAAAAAAATTCATATCGGTAATAATAATATCTTGAGAGATAACTGTTTTTTTCTCTCTACTGTTTGTTCTTTTATAGAGGTGACTGTCAAGTTTTCTATCAACCCAGACATTTGTGTTATAATTTACAGCCCAATTTTGACGAATTTGAGGTTGAATCTAGTGTTTTCCTGGTCAATTTAGTCTGGATTCAACATGGTGCAAGCCATCCTCTGGCTACTACACTGACCCATGGCCTTGCATAGTATCACTCGGTATAAACTCACTCCCATTTTTGCCTTCATAGTTACTTGACAACAATACAATATCCATGCAGTACTTGGACAAAAACTTGAGTTTGCAAATGATTGCATATACAGGCAGAACAGATGTTTCAAGAACCTCCCATTAGAAGTGTAAAATGAGAGGTTGACTTCTTGATTTGCCATGCTTGTGATAGTAAGCTTAGCTCACGTAAAATTAAAGATTTAATCGAAGCATGCAGAGTAAAAGCTTCTTCATGCTCTAACCACTTACCTTTACAGTGGTTTCATTTTTTAGCTTGAAGTAAAAAAATCTTGCAAAAGATACTAAAAGATGGCCAACAAGATTATTTTTTCAGAAAGGATTGCATAGCATTTTGTTATTAAGTTTACACATGCTGAAATTCCCAATGATGGAGAACATGATACATGAGATGGACGGAGGACACATTGTGTCTAATGTAAACTATTTGACTGTACATAAAATGCAATGTATGGTTAAGTTCTTATTTCTTCACATAATACATAAACAATAACTTTCATATATAAACGGGTGAAAAGAAAAGTTCATGCATTGCACATATACTTGCTGAAAAACTAAGGTTTTAATTTTGTGTGTGGAATGTGGCTCATTGCGCCATTGTATGAGGAAATCGTTCAATCCAAGAAGATCAGGAACTTGAAGAGGAAGTGTGTAAATATCCTTGCGTTTTTTATAAGACCGACAAAGGTTATAAAGGGAAAATCTGAAATCTGTAAAAACATACAGTAAAAAAACACCCTGCGATGTTGAAGGTATTGAGATTTGGAAGTGGGAAAATTGATATATCATCAGCTGCAGACAACTAAAGGCATACCAATTTTTGTTATGGTTAAATCCTTAAGTAAGAAGAAGAAAAAAAATCAAATTTTATTGAATTGATATGATAAGGAGATTTCGAGCAGCGAAAATGAAGAGGATACAGACGCAAATGTTGATGATAAGCTTAATTTGCTTAATGAGTAGACTGTATCAGTAGAGCCTCTATTTCCCAAAATACAGCCTTAAAGAAGCCAGGAGATTCTTGACCTTCATAAATAAGACACTTATGTGAAATATGTCGAAATTACGGAAGCAAAGAACTGAAACATCTTTGTCACTGATGAGTCAATTAAATTATAAATATAATTATAAATACAAGCAAAATAACAAATTCAAAATATGTTATTCCGTTATCAAATGCAGCAAGCCCAAATGACACAGAGTTTTCCTAACTTTTGCTTGGTAGCCTGCAAACTCAAACTCAAAAATAGTAAATATATAATAGTATATAATATAATTTTTTCTACTTCTGTAATTTTTTCTTTTGTTGTTTTAAACTTTCATCATATACAGTCATTTTAGCAATGACATGCCCCCACACACTCGAGAAATAAGTTTAGGTATGCTATTAATTGATATTTATCACACGCAGTGAATTCGGAATTGCACGTGCAAAAAAAGTTTTCGGTGGTAAGAAGACGTGTTTTATTTTATCGCAAATATCTCATAAACATTGCATTGTCTTGTTATTTAGTGATAATAGCATCAAATATAGAACCAATGTGCAACTATAGTAAACATTGTTTGTAATCAGTTATAGAGTGCTCTATCGACTGTGCTACTGATCTGATGTCATTGCCCTAATTCACACTAGACGAGGGGAGCTTTGTGAACTAGAGAAATGTCATGGAAGTGATACACGGACGAAGTTCAGTTACCATCCAACCCATTAACTTTGTGGCAATTGTAAAGCTAAGTATATTGAAGAGAGGCATACGCCCAACAGAGCCCCGGTTTCGGAATAATCCGTCATCAGCCATTTCACTTGGTATCACATCCCATATCGCAATAGGGTAGTCAGTAAAGCAATTGCCCAGCAAGTGAGATTTTTAAAGTAGAACATGATGCTTCTCTTCATTGTTAATTTAATTGAAGAAACACAAAAACAGGTTGTTGTTTTTTTCCCTTCATGAGCCTAAAATGTTTTTAATATGTTACAATATGTTATGATGTCGGCTACAAACATTTTGGTCAGCATCTCAAACTTCATGCTATCACTTCAAGCCACGTGTCATATGATTTTGATTGGGTTGACGATGATCTAAATTTTCTATGAACTGGTGACATCTGACATCTCTGAAGAGACACATTGCTAACCAACCTGCATGATCTCATAGTAGACGATTTCGAATCTAATGCAGCCATTATGGATTTTGATGTTTTTGATTACTTTACTAGGGCATATTTCACTGGATGTGCGCTTTTTTCACTATGTTTACATAGGAGAAGTAAGACCTGCAGTGCCAAGATGTCTTGATTCTTGATTTTCTTCTTCTTGTTGTACCTATTTTTATTCTGGACTTTTAAAGGAGAACTTTCTGCACTCAGTTGGGACTTTTTGGAAGAAAAACAGAACTTTTTAATGAATTTTTTCTATACTGTCAGGCGAATCTGGTCTGAATTATTTTTCGTTATCAATATATTGAAAAATGTTTTTATTTTTTTTCTCCTTTCACGAAGTTGAAAAGTCGTGCAACATTCTTTTTGAAACGAATGGAATTTTCACCTAAGATTACAGACTGAACATCTGGTTTATCAGTAAAGTAAACATATATAGGTAAGAGCATCTATTCTCGTCATATTAACTTCAGCATCCAATAAATGAAAAAGGAAACCTTATTCCTTCAAAACGATGTAAGATATGAAATACAATATCAAAACAACATTAGTAGTAAATATAAAAACATTTCTTTCCTTTGAAGATTACATAAAAGGCAAAGAAGAACGACTGGCAAAATTTTCAAAACAATTTTGAGATAAAACACGGAACAGTAGAATAACAAAGTATATACCGTAAAAACCAATGTGCCCAAAGGAAACACTAGAGATGATATTTCTTTTCTTTACTGCTAATTACCCTTGAAGCTATTCTTAGCATTTTCATAACTATTACATCATGATGCAAACAAACTCTGATAATCAGCTAGTTAAACATGTTGAGAATAGATTCTCGCACCCGAGAATGGAATACGTCCGTATTTTTTTCATTGATTAATCATTTCAATTTTAATGTAGTGACGAAAATAGATCCTGTCGAGAATATATATGCCCTTATACCTTAATTTAAAAAGATTGACCTTGTATACAAAAAATGAAGGTATAAAGCAAGTTTGTTACTAGTATATGTTAACAATGAATGAAGACTATAGTCAGTCAAACATATTATATACGTGCTATCAGGCCACAATAAATTTATTTTCTGTTTCGTGTAGCTAGCTAAACTTTAGGAAAAAGGAAAAGCAGATGCATGCATAAAACGCGATTTATTTAAAATCTAAGATGCGCTTTCAAGTTATTTACTTCAAAATACAAGATGCGCCCCTATATTTTGAAAGTTATAGAACTCCTTATATTTTTTAACAACTTGGATGTCTAAATAAAATAGAGCCGAACAACGCTCTAAAAATTTCACACACTTAAAAAAAATTTATCTTTAACGCAGAATTTTAAAACTTACCAGTACGAAATTCAGGAGACACGCGAATGCTATTAGTTGCAATGTATGAGATAACAATTAAGGTTAATGCACCAGTAACAGTGCAAAAACATTTTTTTCGATCCCACATTTTATATAAACAACCATATTCGCTTCGCGTTTACTAACAATTTTGACAATTACAAGTTAATAAATTACAGACTCGGAATGTGGGATGCACGACTCTATGAAATTATGGGATTACCGTATTTCCTCTAATAAACGCCGCGGCGTTTATTACAAATTGCAGATTTTGGATGCGGCGTTTAATAGAGGGCGGCGTTTATCAGAGGGCGGCGTTTATTACAGAATGAAAAATCAAATAAAAACAGACTTTAAACAACAATGTTTTCTCTTCCTAAAAAACTGTCTAAGCTAATAGCATTTTACATTGAAATTGACGGTAATCACGTGCACGCAATCGTAAATGGTAAAAGAGAAGTACGAGAAGTTGGTTTGAGTGTTCCTGCGCAATTCAACTGTTACACAGCAAGTAAAGTTCATGCAAAAATTCTTCATGACGAACTGTTGAAGAGGAAAATACAATATTCGTTTTTATCTTTAGTTGTGGAAGAATTTGTTGATAGAAAACAAGTCCAACTCGTGTAAACCATTTTCTGTTGCTTATTTAGTCTGTTTTCTAATAAATGCCGCTTTTCAAGATGCGGCATTTATTAGAAGGCGGCGTTTATTAGAGGGCGGCGTTTATTACAAATGCTTGGCTATAAGTGCGGCGTTTAATAGAGGGAGGCGTTTATCAGAGGGCGGCGTTTATTAGAGGAAATACGGTAATCGATTTTAATTTTTGACTATTCGATGTATAGTATAAATGTCCGCAAGCGATTAAATGGAACCAAATTGTTTTACAGTATAAATTATACTGTAAAACAAAATTGGCTCAATTTAATCGCTGAAATAGTGTAAAGCCTGTTTCAGTATGACTGGAAATAAGATTTTCTTTCGCTATTTGTATTTGGTTTTTTTATGAGTTAAGAAATATCCCACTGGTTCCGAAATCTGCTGCATACACCCGCACTCAAATATATAAGGGCTGCACAGCCCATAGGTGAGCTAAAAAGGCCACTTCGTTCGCAAGGTCCAAGTAGATTTATACATAAATTATAGCCGGATTTCCATTCAAAAACATTTGTGCGGCGAGCGGGTAGGAAAAGCAACGCCGAGTGATGTCACGCGCACATGACACAGTTTACATGGAACAACAGGAGTTATTTGTGTCAATAACTACTATATACTAGAACATGACACGATATATTTAATGTAACGTGTAACGTGAGAAAATCGTTAAAAAGTGAAAGATTTTCTACAGTGTTCGGTGAATTTATTCCAATTTACTATCATTTTCACTATTACTCTTACTTTCATCGAAATCTTGGTTCTTATCACGCTGAGCTTCCATCATACAGTTATTTCATTAAAATCATTTACTTCAAACACGTGCACGCTGAAGAGAAGAACATTCATTAAAAACACGGTGACCGAAAATATTCAATTTTGTTGACCTCTTTTTGAAGTATGATTTTATCTTGCAACCTGGTGGGTGAAGGATGAGGTATAATATTTGGGGTGGGGAGGGGGGATTATGTAGTCGAAGTTTACGATATACGTTAATGTTGCTCAAGCTTGGTTTCTAATAACTGAAATCTGCCTGTGTTGCATGGCTATCTTGTGACTACTTTGTTTCAAATAATGAAGTTGTTTCTATAATGCAAATCCTTTTTTGTCTTTAAACTGCGAAAATATGGTTGCTCGTTGCACTTCAAACATAAAATTTTCTTTGGAAATCGGTTCTGTGCTTGATACGGCCGCCATAATTTCGTTTTGGGTGGCTATTTTGTCGAATAATTTGAAAAACTTGTTGCTGATTGTCGCACGACAGTCACAGAAATAGAATTTTGCAGCTCAAAAATCTCAACACTGTTAGGGGGCGAGGGTGGGACAGGGTGGGACAGGGGGTGAAAGTGGGACAAATCAGTGTATTAGCTGGCTTGTCCTGAATATTTGTTCCACCATTGTACGTTGCTACACAACTGCACGTCCTTAAGGCTAGGACTTCCTGGCTAGGTCATATTATGGTGTTTAGACAGAATTTTAGTACTATGAAAGAAGCTTTATCGAGTTTTAACAAGAACATAAACATCAATGGTCTACTGAAAATACACGACATCTTCCTTGCGTTGGAACTCTAGCCTTCGCTACAATTTTACTTGTAGTCTTTTGTTTCTGAACAACACTTTTGAGAAAACTCTTGGTTTTGGAGAAATGCCAGCAATTCGTCGAGACTCAGGGTCTCTAGCCTTTTTGAACGCGAATAGCTGCATACTGAAACATAAGAGTATTAAAATAGCCGGGTTTTTTCGTACACTTTTTTTCGCGCCATTGGAATTTAAAATTTCTTCTCATTGATAAATTGGTTATAATAACGAAAGTATTCTTTAATGAAACTTAATACTAATGGACTTTAAGTATTATATTATTTAACAATTTTGTCACGTTCGCAGAAAAGTATTTTGATTAAAATATGATGACTCTCTATAATGAGCTTGAAGGACTTTTACTATTTACCATATCAAAGTTCAATCTTTTTGTCGCTAAGTTAACGGCCGTTAAGGCTGTTTTATTGATTTTAACGAATTATGCAGTGACGATATTGATTCTCAGCCCACAAGAGATGACTAAAGCTTGAAAGTGTTGTTGTTTTCCCCTTTAAAAAACCCTAAGCTGTTTCCCGCCAGACTGGTTGCACAAGGGCTGGAGGTCATAGTTTTTTCTCTCGAGATTTGATAAACTTGCGATGACAATGATATGAAAAGATAAGTCAAAAATAACAAAACAATTCCTCGTTCAAAACCCCAAATAAATTTGGAAAGAAAGAGCGACTTATTCCAACATTCGCCCGATTGAGTCAATCGATTCTTCTCGGTTTACAGTTCGCGCAAATGATGAGCGAATGACCGAGAATGCACGAATATTGTAATGGAGAAAATTCAACAAACCCTTAACAAGGATAAGTCGTCGTCATTATTCATTATCACCGAGGTAAGCATCACAATCTCCAACTAAAGATTCACGAGTTTATATTTATATCGAGTACCTTGCTATATCTGTTTAAATTAGATGAAAACAATAATATTATTATTAGGTAAACAAGAAAAAAACAACCACAGTGAGCTATTAATAATTGTATTTAATTTGTTGTAAATGTTAATCGAACAAAAGGTATAGTAATGAACAATAGAATATCATTACAAGAAGTAAATAATATCACAATAGAAAGTAAGAATAAATTAAGTAAGGGTGGGTAAATACATTTGGTCAAACCAAAGAATTATTTAGCTAAGAAAGATTGTCAATGAAATTTTGAAAAACATGTTGATGGTTTGCACGCAATTTTTCGTTTTCTGACTGACTTCTTGATAAGATGATTAATTTGTAAAAAAACAAAACGGTACCATTTTCTTCAGATAATTAACAGTTTTTCTTCAAATTTGTCTGATTAGGTGCATAATGAATCTCTCCTTCATATGTATTTTCTCGAATAATACATCGACCTGTCGTAGTGATCAATTGACGGTTAATAAAGACGTCGAATGTAAAACCGGCATCAATAATATGCTTGTTGAAAACGAATTGTCTAACGTTTCCTGGAACATCGTGGCTTGTCATGCAATAATTAAGTGGTTCGCGGTAATCTTGGTCAGATAATTCATCTTGCAGCTTTTTATGAGACGACATCGCGTTGTGCTGCGTTGTCTCGACTGATATGGCGCTTTTATACAAAAATTACCAATTACCAAGAAACTATGAAGTTCCAATACACCATTTTTTTTCAAAGAATTTTATCCACTTGTTTCGTTTTAAAAGAAATTGTGATGTACAATGAAATGTATAATTTCTAAGAAATTTCAACCTCGTTCAAGAATGTTTTGGAGTACACCTCTCCCGAATTTCTGTTTATATGCAGTGTTATGGCCTAGCAATCAAGTTTCGCCTCGGTTTCAATATCATAAATATTTGCTTCAAAGCTTTGTATTATCAACAATACCCAACATTCCTCAAGTTGAAATTTGCTGAGCCAAAAAGAAATCTACGGTCAACGACAACGACACCGGACCAAAAATCATAAAAACAGACACATAAACGCGTTTAAATCAAGAGCAGTATCTTTGTTTAATGAAATACCAAGGACAGTTCGTAAATCGTCTAAAGAAAAATATTTTAGGAGTAAAACCAAGAAATTTTATATTGACTGTGCTTTAGCTCGGTTACTTTAATTATTTCAAGCATATATCTTTCGTCTTCTTCTTGTTCTTTTCTCTTTCTACAGTGTTTATCGTTATTGATTTGTTTGTATTTATTGATATTATAGCACGAAGAACCATTGTATATAAATGAATGAGGCGAATAAATTATTATTTATTTTATTTATTTATTTATTTTATATCCCATACATGTGCGGATAACGTTGTGCTATTAGCGTATTTCTTGTTGTTGGCGTGTCCTAGAGCGGATACTTCGCATTTGTAGATGATGGAAGGTGTTCTGCAGTTTTCGTTTAGAAGGCATAGGTCTTTCTTTCTGCAGTTGCATGGTGGTACTGTTGGTTTTGTACTAACCCTATACTAACTGGTTATGTGGGCATTACCGGAGATTATTACCCGCGTAGCAGGGCCGTATTCGATACAAAAAATTCGTGCGATCCTATTGGTCAATTACACTTAAATGTGACGTCACTCCGGTCTATACTCACCGGTAATAACTGAAAGAGTTAAGGAACTCATTGCATTGCATTTTTTCTATTTTTAATAACAAATCGAATGTCACACAAAAATGAGAAAGAAAAGGTTGTTTACAATTTTTTTTGTGTACGAAGCGAAGTATAATTTTGAAGAAACACAAACACGGGTAATAACCCATATACTAACTGTTTATTTCTCATAAGAACTCAATACCTTATCGGCCCTTTTTACGCCGGCCCTAATTCCGCCACCCTCGAAATTTGGCATAACGTCACTTAGGGCCGCTTTTTCCGCCACCTATTGTGAAAAAACGAAAGCAATTTTTTTTTAATGATTTTCTCTGTTTTCGCTATTTCAATCAAGTACAATTACATTTCTTTCTTCTTCGTCGTCTGATTCTACTTCAATTGTAAAATATTCTTCAGTTTCTTTTCCTTTTTCTTCTTCGTCTTCTTCTGCTTCAGTACGCGTATTCTTTTCTTCGGGAGGGTTTTTGGAAACATTCTCTTCGGCTTATGTCTCTACATCAAATGATTTTTTCATTTTTTCAACTTGTTTCTTCACTAAGGTTTCCATTTTCGAAGATATAGTTTTGTTTTCATGGGTAAAGTGCATTAGGATCGGTATTTCTAACCCACCTTCGGGGATGGGTGATATCCTTGGAGTGGTGCTTGCAACTGTTCCAGTAACAGAGCCTCCCTCTTGAATGAAATAAAAAATAAATCTTGACAGCTCTCCAGGAATCTACTGTTACAGGCGCGATTAACGCCGGTTTTTTCTTTTTTTCCCAAACATTTGGCCCTTTTTAACGCCGGCCCTAATTCCGCCACCCCCCAAAAATTAACGCCACTTAGGGCCGGCGTAAAAAAGGCCGATACGGTACTAACTGGTTATGCCTTCGTAACCAATTAGTATATGGTTGTTACTTTGTAGTGCAGTGTTGACTTTTTTATATCCGCTTTTCTGTAGTGGTTCTTCGTAGGTGGTTTTTGCGTTATGAAAAATGTTTTTCGATGATGAATTTTTGGATAGTCTTTCTTCAATTGATGCTTGTAGTTGTTTAAGGGTGGTTTGAAGATGTGTGTACGAAGAGAAGGGTGTCGTTGGGTTTTCTGTATGGTGAAAATGAGTCGAGTGATAAGTTTAGGGTAACGTCAAGGAAATTCACGCCTTGTAATCCGGTGACTATTTTGATATCGGGTCCTAGGTCTTTGAACAATTTGATGACATTTTTCCTTGTTTTGTCGGTGGAACGGCCATTTGAGTTTCGTAAGATGATGAGGCCGTCGTCTCTATACAGTCCTGTGTTTTCTAATTAAGTGCTGTAATAATTAAGTGATATAATAATTTCATGAACGCGTTAATTTTCTGGCCTAAAATGAATCCTTACTTATAGAAAAAAAACACTTTATAATCCGTCAAAATATTGTTCTTTTAACTTAATTTTTTTAACGGATTCGCGTTAATTTTATCCCCAGTTAATTAGGATTTAAAGTGATTCGCGTTAATTTTTAAAACATTCCCGCTAATTTCCTTCGTGTTAAATACATGTGTTTTTAATTAACTCTGTCGTTAATTTCCTGTAATAAGGTAAAACATTCGTAAACAAATAAATAAATAAACAGAGCATTATTCCCAGACAAGTCAGAGGACTATATTAAAATTGATGATTTAATTTTAACAGTACATTACAGTTTAGAAGAGCAAATAAATGGAAAAAACATAGTTTTAAACCAAACCGTCCCTTATTTTTATTTTTATCTGGGTAAAAAAACATCATAGGAAATTTTATGAACAAAACATAGGTCTAACATAAGTAACTAATATAGAACAAGGCTTTAAAAATTACGTGTATTCTAAGAATTTTATCCACTTGATTCGGTTGAAAAAATTTTGTAATTTCTTTACTCAGAAATGATGTATGCCAGGAAAAACAACGAAATTCCAACTCCTTGTGTTATGACATATCTTAAAGGTTTTTTCTTCTACAGATATCAAATGTTTGTTTTGCATTTTTCTGAGGTTCGGATGTGCAATAAAGAATGATTTAAATGAATAACTGTAAAAACAAATACTTCGCTGCCATGGTGACCATAGGGAACTTTCAGAAACTGATTCAGTGTCTATGGATGACATTAGTCATAGAAACGTCAGTTACATGGTTGTTGTTAAAAGCCACATCTACGAGATGGTTTTCTCATGGAGAAGCATCAAAGCGCCTTATTTCAAGATTATCAACATCAAGATAATCAAGAGTATCAACGTTCTTGATACCATTATCGCAGAGAAACATTACCCAGAAGCCAAAGGTATCAGAGATGAGTTTTGAATTGCTCAAAGTCTTGTGTTCGTATATTGCTTATTCTCATGAAATATGTTCAAGACTGGTGACTAATTCATACACAAACACGTCAATACAGTAGAATCTCGATGTAACGAACACTGACGGGGAGCAAAAATCAGTTCGTTATATCGAGAGTTCGTTATATCGAGAGATTATAAAAGGGTTTGTTAAGAGAGGGGAATGAAAACTGGGTTCGTTATATCGGGAGTTCTAATAGTATCCAGACATATAATATCGAGTGTATAAACACTTTAATATAAACAGTAATCAATATTAATCATTTTGTCCAGTTAATATCGCTACATTTTCTTTTATAAGCCAGCAACGATGTTTCATTCTGTGTAGTTCCTAATAACAGAAAACAAAGCTCGATATGAAACATATCAAAAGTTTCTGCAGATCTTAACAAAATGATAATTTTCTTCAAGGTAAACAAATTGATGATACTTACCAACAACGAAATCATCGAAGTCTTTCTTTTGCTCTCTCCCAACCTGCTTGAATTCGTTCAATAACTTTTTAAACGCTACAAAGGGGTGAAAAGTGCATGAAAGCACAAAAAATGAAAGTCAAACAAAGAAGCAAAATTAATAAATCTTTGCCTGGGCATTTGACTATAAGTAAATCTCAAACATGGAATAACTGACACTAAAGGAAAACATTAACAACACAAAAGGAATTACAGAAGCCCACATCTTCCACCCATGTTATGCAGTTATTGTAAGGTTTCTAGTGCGCAGTAGTGATTTTGTTACTGCGCACTATAAAAATCTCAGTTTCTCAGTCATTCTGGTCTGAAAACTGGTCTGAGTTTTGTTGCAATTTCCTAGATTATAGTTACTTATCTCTGTAAAACTACATATATTCGACCTGGAACGACCTATCCCAGTGGGCAAAATCTTCAAAAAGTCTCTGTGGAGGAGTGTTTTTTTATTGAAGCAGCAGGCGATAATGTTTGTCATTCCTATAGAAAACACTCCTCCTCACAGACTTTTGGAAGATTTTGGCCACTGGGATACTACTGAAATATAGTCTCGAGTCTTTTAGTATTCTCTTTCGTCCTTTTTGAAGAGGTGAAGATAAGTAAATAATCAAATTTATTTTCGGAATATATTAGAAAATACTAATTATATTAGCTAATTATCATAATCTCAGTCCGATTCAGAGTCTGTAGAGTCTTCTTCAAATTCATCATCGGCGTCGTCACTTTTTTCTTCGAGAAGCTGTAATAACAACCTTAAACTTTCGTTGCTTTGGATTACTGTCACGTCACGCCACCGTCCCTAATATGTACGGACCAAAACTCCGTTGGTGAATTAAAAGATTGTGAATGTTAGTTATTTTATTTTGTTGTGAGGTATAGTACTTGGGATTGAATCGATTAATCGTTTAGAAGAAAATAATTTCCCCAATTATGTAACAGTTACGGTCCATGGGTAAATGTTTGAGGGGCGTTAAATATTCGTGACAGGGGAATTACGTATCTTTACGATACGTAATCACTTCAAAAGATGTCCGACACGTATCCAATTTAAAAAGGAAAGTAAAAATACTGGGTTCGAAGTTGCTCATTAACCCACAAATACAGCAAGTATTTATTATTTAAGACCAACTTGCTATAAATATAGCATATTCAGGCATATTAAATAGTTTGTTGACAGTATAAGGAGATGGCGAATTACAAATGTTTATTGATGTGTACTGAATACCACAGATAAATTATGAATGACCAGATATCTAATTCGCGATCTTGTTTCTGGAGTTTCTTTCCTCGAAGTTCTGTCGTCGAGAAAAGTGTAAAAACGAAGTTGATTTCTTCAAATCGTTTCTCCCCATTGTACAGGGAGTGCAACATTTTGAAGATATTGCAAGTGCGAGACGTTGAAACTATTGAAGTGGGTGGTGTCATTTTAAACGTGGTAAAAAGTGCGTGCAAAGATTTTTTTCTTCTACTAAAATGTCTTCTGCCGATGTTCCGACATTCAAAAGAGAAAAGAGCGTTGATAAACTTCGACGATATTTTGAACCTCGCGTTTTAATAACGTCCAGACCGGCTTGCAAGATGTCGTCAAGAACAACTGTGATCGTCAGACCAATTCCAAGGATTGCCATCGTAAAACCGGACAAATCCGAAAAATGGCATAGAATGCTTACCTTGTATGTCGGACAACAGTCGAAAGTGAAAGACCTGGAAACGAAAGTATCCAGGATCATAAAATCGTCCGATTCGGATATCA
The DNA here is from genome assembly GCA_039566895.2 of Turritopsis rubra. NCBI lineage: Eukaryota > Metazoa > Cnidaria > Hydrozoa > Anthoathecata > Oceaniidae > Turritopsis > Turritopsis rubra. Next base: position 10,876,883 of record CM077623.1, on the reverse strand, counting down.
TCTGTTTACAGGCGGTTTTAAATGTCGATCAATTACTGAAGGAGACTGGTGGCGAATCGTTTCATGTTATCAAAAGCATCGAGGAAAAGCGAAATAATTGCGAAGCTGTATTGTTAATACGGAAAGAAGCGTTTGGTGTTCTCGCTACACACCCACCTGCTGTACGGTTGGTTTCAGCAGAACTGCAGGAGATTGGTGACGAGGAAAAGTGTATAGTGGTTGGATCATGGCACGGCCGGAAGTTTATCAAGAAAAGTAAGCAAATGATGTCGCTTGTCGAGAGAAAGAAACATTTAGCTGCTATGCGGCAGAAAATTGAAGGAATCGCTCTTGAAAAGCCTTGGATTATCGGCGGGAACTTCAACATCCCGCAGAAAAAGAGTGGTCAAACACTTAACGACATAAAAGGAAGTCAGTCAGTGAACGATAAATATTTCCTGTTTGACCAAAGCAAATTGGAAAGCGAAGATGTTTGTGAAGTTGCTTCAGAGGCAAATACTGAGCTGTATCCCATCCTTACAAAGTTTATGCTTGGATAAACATGCAAATATTACTATTTGGCTAACAAAAACCCAACTTGTTAACTTTATCTCAACGTTTCTCTGTAAAATAACAATGCAGAATAAAAATAAGCGCCAGTTTTCACCGTCAGAAGAGATGTTTCTGTTGATGTTTACACAAACTTTTAGCCGACGCATATACATACATTTGTATTTTAAACTTTTCACCACTTCTATTTTTTTGAGAATCCTGGCGTATTTGAAATTGTATTTGTATCCAGTAATCTACCCTAACTTCCTCCCTCTGGCCTGGTATAACGTCATTTCATTTTAGACCCTTTCCTTACCTAACCCCAGTCTTTATTGTGTGTCGAATTCTTTTTATGTAATTATTTCACACATCAATTTTATCATAGCTTTACATATGTATTAGGGGATCGTGTCAAAGAGCAAACGATGTAAACAACATATCGAAGAACCTTTTTTTCAGATCTTACGTACTTCAGTCAGTGGAAGGAAAATGATTTTTATACAGATTCCACTGTACCAACTTCGCCTCTAATTTGGGTCCATTTTCATAATCACGACACAAAACATCACAAAAGATGTTTCACTGGAAAGTGTTATTATGACAGTGTTCTCGTATTATTCAAACTTTGATATACACAACTTAAAAGTATCGACATTTTAATCAAGAGAAGGCCTTAGTGGTGTAAAAGTCTCCTATAAAGCCGGATCTCCATTAGGCAATTTTTACAGCGATCGTTTCAAATTCGGACGATCGTCATAAAATTTCGGTGACGAAAATCTTCGCGAAATCGTCGTAAAAATCTTCTAGTGGAGATCCGGCTTAACATAGGGAACATTCAATAGGTGTGTTCACAGGATGTTTTCAAACCTCCTAAACGAGCGCGTCCCCTCCTTACAACCAGAAATCTATATTCACTACAACTTTAAAAGTTATATATACATCTATAATTTACATACTGTTTTGATAAATTATTGAAGCGGAATCCTTTCGCAAATGAAACAGTTGAGGAATTATGAATGGCTGTATTTACCATATTTGCTATGTTTGCGTGATAGAAAATAGGATTAACAAAGGATATTCAAGACGATATTGAATGAAGGCTTAACTTCATATCAATCGCTACGCCTGTACGGGTGGAGCAAAGTTATGCGCAGATGAATTTATTACGTAATATTTTCATATGTTTACTTGCACCATGTGGGAACGCTTTTGAAGTCGATCGACGTGACGTTTCCACACCGAGCGTTTCTTGTATTTGTGTCTGTTTGTTTATATGCTTTTTCTTAACCAATGATATTCCAGTATTTTTTATCAATATCAAATGCAGTGACAAGCGTTGATTACAGATATCAAAAACGTTATTTTGTTCGCCCGACAAAATTAGTCTGCACAACTGTACTCGCGAAAATTCATGATTTCATTTGTATTCTGTGTGGTTATTTCTTGCCATTTTTGTGGTGCTTATTTGACATATCAAGAAATATATATCCTTCCAGAACCACCTACTATAACTTTACCTCAACTTAAGGGAGAAGGACTACCTGTCTCTTTGAAGCAGAGAACGCGTAAGGGACAGAGAAAATTATTTTCTTCTCTATAATTATGAGCCTAGGGTGGTGATTATACCCAGTGGGCTAAATGTTCAAAACGTCTCTGTGGAGGAGTGTTTTCTATAGGAATGGCAAGCAACATCGCCTGCTGTTTCATTAAAAAAACACTCCTCCACAGAGACTTTTTGAACAGTTTGCCCACTGGATAGTTTTTTCTCTGGATCTCGCAAATCTATTTGTTCAGAAAGTATAAAATACCTAGGAAGATAGAAAGAGAAAGGCTGTTTCATGAAGGTTAACTTTAACAGGAGAAGCTTTGAGCACCCTTCCAGTATCGAAACTAGGAAATCTTTTAGGAATTAACGTCAAGATTTACTCATTGATAATATATAAACAATGGAGAGTTACCAAACACTATACTTTTGTGAGATATGACATATTTTCATGAACACTCATCATAAGTAGTAATTATACAAATTAAAAATGAACCTAGACACAGAATGACTGCTCGTAAATATTAATTTTTGTTATTATTTTTGGTTCAAAGTACATTCTTGCTCTCTATCATCTACCATTAGCATCATGACGAAAACCAGTATGGTTTGATGTTATCCTTACACGAGGCTACACACTTTTTTCCATCCTCAGTCGGCGGAGTGGATATTTCGCCAACCTCCTTTTCTCCCAACAGCGTCATAATGACCGCATAAACGCCTTCGCGAAGATTATCAATGTTATATCCACCTTCAAAAAACACGGCAACTTTGCTTCCAATATTCAATAACTGTGACGTCATCCACGCGTATGCATCTATGGTGACGTCGTACGGCTCCAAACGATCTCCGCGAGCGGCGTCAAATCCGCAAGATACGAGAATAAGTTCAGGGGCAAATTTTTTCGCCACAGGGATGACAATTTCTTCAAACGCGTGTTTGTAATCTCCGTCTCCCATGATTTCTTCACCATGCCAGGCTATGTTTATGTTGTAGCCCTTTCCTTTTTCCTCGCCAACCCTGTCCGCCCTTCCCTTGTCGAGTCCTGGGAAGGTGTTAAATCGGTGTAGCGACAGATATAACACATCATCACGCGTGTAGAAAGCGTCTTGCGTGCCATTCCCATGGTGGATATCCCAATCTACAATCATGATTTTTCCAACACCACTAGCTTTTGCAAACTCCGCTGCTACAGCAACATTATTTAAGAAGCAAAAACCAGATATCGAACATCGGTCAGCATGATGACCAGGTGGGCGAATGAGTGCAAAGCCGGTATCAACGCTTTTATTAACCACGGCTTCCGTTAACTCTAATGCCGATCCTGCAGACAGAAGTGCTGTTTCGTACGTTGCAGAGTTAAGATACGTATAAAAGTTTTCGCCTTCAAAGATTTTATGTAAATCGGGCAAAGGCAAAACAACTTTGTCAATTTCGTTGAAAATCTCGCTATTGGCTTCTTTCGCTTTCCCAAACTTTTCAATAAAACCTTTTCCGTGTACTTTTGTTAACTCGTCAATGGTCGCAGCACGAGCTTTCAGAAGATGCAGTTTTTCTAAGACACCTCGCTCTTTCAACGTCTCGTATGGAGCGGCAACGCGCAACGGTATTTCCGGATGCTCGTTTCCATTAGGATGTTTGTGTTCCAGAAATCTTTCGTCATAAATAAAACCAACTTTTGGCATTTTTTTGTTGGTTTTTGAATGATCTTATGTTTTCAACAAGAACTACAAAAGAGGTGTGATTGTGCAAAAAAGTAAAGTTATTGAGAAAAAAACAAAAGAGTCGAATTACAGCAACTTGATACACAGACTTATATACCTCTATGTTATAAGGTATTTATTAAGAGTCTGGAAAACAAGGAAATCAAGTAAATATTTACAAATTATAAAGCTTATGTAGATCCATTCTGATAATTGACCATGACGATGATTTATGACTTCATAAGATTTCCATGGTTTTCAATTCTACTCAACAATCACAATCCAATTATATTTATCTCCACTTCTAAGCAATTATTTTATCGTTAAATCGTTTGTTGTTGTTTTTAAACTACTTTTATACAACCACATCTACATCTGCATCCTTACAAAGTTTATGCTTGGATAAACATGCAAATATTACTATTTGGCTAACAAAAACCCAACTTGTTAACTTTATCTCAACGTTTCTCTGTAAAATAACAATGCAGAATAAAAATAAGCGCCAGTTTTCACCGTCAGAAGAGATGTTTCTGTTGATGTTTACACAAACTTTTAGCCGACGCATATACATACTTAAACATTTGTATTTTAAACTTTTCACCACTTCTATTTTTTTGAGAATCCTGGCGTATTTGAAATTGTATTTGTATCCAGTAATCTACCCTAACTTCCTCCCTCTGGCCTGGTATAACGTCATTTCATTTTAGACCCTTTCCTTACCTAACCCCAGTCTTTATTGTGTGACGAATTCTTTTTATATAATTATTTCACACATCAATTTTATCATAGCTTTACATATGTATTAGGGGATCGTGTCAAAGAGCAAACGATGTAAACAACATATCGAAGAACCTTTTTTTCAGATCTTACGTACTTCAGTCAGTGGAAGGAAAATGATTTTTATACAGATTCCACTGTACCAACTTCGCCTCTAATTTGGGTCCATTTTCATAATCACGACACAAAACATCACAAAAGATGTTTCACTGGAAAGTGTTATTATGACAGTGTTCTCGTATTATTCAAACTTTGATACACACAACTTAAACGTATCGACATTTTAATCAAGAGAAGGCCTTAGTGGTGTAAAAGTTTCCTATAAAGCCGGATCTACATCAGGCAATTTTTACAGCGATCGTTTCAAATTCGGACGATCGTCATAAAATTTCGGTGACGAAAATCTTCGCGAAATCGTCGTAAAAGTCTTCTAGTGGAGATCCGGCTTAACATAGGGAACATTCAATAGGTGTGTTCACAGGATGTTTTCAATCCTCCTAAACGAACGCGTCCCCTCCTTACAACCAGAAATCTATATTCACTACAACTTTAAAAGTTATATATACATCTATAATTTACATACTGTTTTGATAAATTATTGAAGCGGAATCCTTTCGCAAATGAAACAGTTGAGGAATTACGAATGACTGTATTTACCATATTTGCTATGTTTGCGTGATAGAAAATAGGATTAACAAAGGATATTCAAGACGATATTGAATGAAGGCTTAACTTCATATCAATCGCTACGCCTGTACGGGTGGAGCAAAGTTATGCGCAGATGAATTTATTACGTAATATTTTCATATGTTTACTTGCACCATGTGGGAACGCTTTTGAAGTCGATCGACGTGACGTTTCCACACCGAGCGTTTCTTGTATTTGTGTCTGTTTGTTTATATGCTTTTTCTTAACCAATGATATTCCAGTATTTTTTATCAATATCAAATGCAGTGATAAAAGCGTTGATTACAGATATCAAAAACGTTATTTTGTTCGCCCGACAAAATTAGTCTGCACAACTGTACTCGCGAAAATTCATGATTTCATTTGTATTCTATGTGGTCGACTGTTTCTTCTTCTTCTCTATTTATACGTCTTTCCTTTTATGAGCCCAGTAAAAATCGACCAGGCTCATTGGTGCTTATTTCTTGCCATTTTTGTGGTGCTTATTTGACATATCAAGAAATATATATCCTTCCAGAACCACCTACTATAACTTTACCTCAACTTAAGGGAGAAGGACTACCTGTCTCTTTGAAGCAGAGAACGCGTAAGGGGCAGAGAAATTTATTTTCTTCTCTACAATTATGAGCCTAGGGTGGTGATTATACCCAGTGGGCAAAATGTTCAAAAAGTCTCTGTGGAGGAGTGTTTTCTATAGGAATGGCAAGCAACATCGCCTGCTGTTTCATTAAAAAAACACTTTCTCTGGATCTCGCAAATCTATTTGTTCAGAAAGTATAAAATACCTAGGAAGATAGAAAGAGAAAGGCTGTTTCTTGAAGGTTAACTTTAACAGGAGAAGCTTTGATCACCCTTCCAGTATCGAAACTAGGAAATCTTTTAGGAATTAACGTCAAGATTTACCCATTGATAATATATAAACAATGGAGAGTTACCAAACACTATACTTTTGTGAGATATGACATATTTTCATGAACACTCATCATAAGTAGTAATTATACAAATTAAAAATGAACCTAGACACAGAATGACTGCTCGTAAAAATTAATTTTTGTTATTATTTTTGGTTCAAAGTACATTCTTGCTCTCTATCATCTACCATTAGCATCATGACGAAAACCAGTACGGTTTGATGTTATCCTTACACGAGGCTACACACTTTTTACCATCCTCAGTCGGCGGAGTGGATATTTCGCCAACCTCCTTTTCTCCCAACAGCGTCATAATGACCGCATAAACGCCTTCGCGAAGATTATCAATGTTATATCCACCTTCAAAAAACACGGCAACCTTGCTTCCAATATTCATTAACTGTGACGTCATCCACGCGTATGCATCTATGGTGACGTCGTACGGCTCCAAACGATCTCCGCGAGCTGCGTCAAATCCGCAAGATACGAGAATAAGTTCAGGGGCAAATTTTTTCGCCACAGGGATGACAATTTCTTCAAACGCGTGTTTGTAATCCCCGTCTCCCATGATTTCTTCACCATGCCAGGCTATGTTTATGTTGTAGCCCTTTCCTTTTTCCTCGCCAACCCTGTCCGCCCTTCCCTTGTCGAGCCATGGGAAGGTATTAAATCGGTGTAGCGATAGATATAACACATCATCACGCGTGTAGAAAGCGTCTTGCGTGCCATTCCCATGGTGGATATCCCAATCTACAATCATGATTTTTCCAACACCACTAGCTTTTGCAAACTCCGCTGCTACAGCAACATTATTAAAGAAGCAAAAACCAGATATTGAACATCGGTCAGCATGATGACCAGGTGGGCGAATGAGTGCAAAGCCGGTATCAACGCTTTCATTAACCACGGCTTCCGTTAACTCTAATGCCGATCCTGCAGACAGAAGTGCTGTTTCGTACGTTGCAGAGTTAAGATACGTATGAAAGTTTTCGCCTTCAAAGATTTTAAGTATATCGGGCAAAGGCAAAACAACTTTGTCAATTTCGTTGAAAATCTCGCTATTCGCTTCTTTCGCTTTCCCAAACTTTTCAATAAAACCTTTTCCGTGTACTTTTGTTAACTCGTCAATGGTCGCAGCACGAGCTTTCAGAAGATGCAGTTTTTCTAAGACACCTCGCTCTTTCAACGTCTCGTATGGAGCGGCAACGCGCAACGGTATTTCCGGATGCTCGTTTCCATTAGGATGTTTGTGTTCCAGAAATCTTTCGTCATAAATAAAAGCAACTTTTGGCATTTTTTTGTTGGTTCTTGAATGATCTAATGTTTTCAACAAGAACTACAAAAGAGGTGTGATTGTGCAAAAAAGTAAAAAAGTTATTGAGAAAAAAAAACAAAAGAGTCGAATTACAGCAACTTGATACACAGACTTATATACCTCTATGTTATAAGGTATTTATTAAGAGTCTGGAAAACAAGGAAATCAAGTAAATATTTACAAATTATAAAGCTTATGAAGATCCATTTACCATGACGATGATTTATGACTTCATAAGATTTCCATGGTTTTCAATTCTACTCAACAATCACAATGCAATTATATTTATCTCCACTTCTAAGCAATTATTTTATCGTTAAATCGTTTGTTGTTGTTTTTAAACTACTTTTATACAACCATATATACATCTACACTACCATACGCTATTTCAATGTAAGAGCCAAGCAATATTTTGGAATTGAAATATAAAACCTTGTCCCCCTTGGGACTAAATAAGTAGAGTCTGACTTAAGACGAAGTTCGGATAGGTCGGACTCCCGATAAGTCAGACCGATTATTTCGGTCCCCTGAGAGTCCGACTTAACGGGGTTATACTGTAATGTCATTATTATTATTACTGGTCAGCGCGGAAAGCAGCTGATCTTTCATTAGACTAGTGTAGCGTGTAAAAACATTTTACAGTTTTGCTCCAAAAATGATTTTACACGCAATATACTGCCATGATAAGTTTATACTGCCATGATCTAAACTCTACTTTTCAGTCCTATTTCGCCTATTTAGAGATTTCAGAAGCTGTACAGTTAAACAAAATGCAAGGCAGAAGTCTGTTTATATACAAAACCGGGCTACTAAAAGAGATTTAGAAAAGAGATCGTGGACAATGTATTCTCTTATGTAACCACAATTAAACTTCTGAAGTATAAGACAATACGACATGAATCGCATGATTGTTGTGTTTGTTTACGAAGCTGTACAGTTAAACAAAATGCAAGACAGAACAGTTTTTACCACCTGGCTACTAAAAGAGATTTAGAAAATCCAATAGATCATCAAAATCCAAATGTTTTCATATAAAAACTCATTTTCATAGATATGTAAAATTGATTTTTTTGCGGGAAAAAACGTTTGTGGTTGACAACTTTTCAAACTTTTTCACTTTTGCAAATTCTGAAAAAATATCAAAAGTTTCTTCCGGAAACACTTTCTTCCTTTATAAAGAGGTGAAAACCTTTGCCTAAAAATCAGGGGTATGCATTCCCAATAGAGGCCCGCATCATCTTGAAACTGCTATCGCTATAAGTCCAACCTGCCTTAGTAAAAAAAAATTAAGTCTATTTTTAACCTGAAAGGGGAGCCTGGAAACTTTCCTAAAATTAACCACAAAATTAAGAGGAACTGCTTTTGCAAGAATTAATTTCCATGCATTACTGAAAAAAAAAGAATATTTATTTCATGGAAATTAATGTTGTGAATCGGATGCTCACGAAATTTCCAAAAATTTCTTCCTGCAAATATTTATGACTTTAAAGTGTTGTGCTAGTTTTCCAGTCGAAACTCAATTGTGGTACATATAACACAACATTTTGGCTCTCCACTACACAATTTCACTCATTGTTTATATTTCATTACCCATGACCTTAGGGAAAATCTGGATAACTCATAAGGAATATCATGAAGTCAGGGAAAACTTGGGGAATTTTATTTTGAAAACTATGTAGGGACCCAGTGAACTTAAAATGGTCTGAAATTATTAGAAACTGTGTTTTGTGGGGTATCCATGACAACCCTTGCATTTTTATTTACCGTATTTATTGAATTAAGCGTCCCCTTTGAATAAGCGCCCACCTAAATCTCTAAAATTTCAGTAAGCGCTCATATTCATTTAAGCGTCCATAGGTGGGCGCTTAATAGAATAATATATTTGCCTATATTTTGATTTTTGCTGAACATAAGTAAGTTTTCTGTAAGATATAATTTTGTTTTTATATTTCATAAAAGTTCTTTCTTTTTAGATTTAGGCTTGAAAACTACTCTTTTATTTGTACAAATTGTTCAACAAGTAAATGACTTTGAAAAATAATAGATAGAAAATTTATGTAAAACTTTGACAGGAAAAAATCTCTTTCTTTTTGGAAAATCTTTAAGCGCCCACTTCTTTTAGCGCCCATGCAAAAATATATAAGAATTTTATATGCGCCCAGGGTGCTTAATCGACTATACGGTATAATGATGATGTTAACTGATGATTTTTTTCCTACGAAAATTCTTCAAGTCTTTATGATAAAACTTTTGGTGTATCTGTCACATACGTTTCATTTTGTAGTAGTATTCCAATCTCTTATTTTTATCTTTTTAGGTCAGTTGGAGGTATCATCAGGTATTGAAGATACCTGAATCTTGTTTATTGGACTTGTCCGATTCATCTGGTTAACCTGATTTACCAGACTTCCAGACATCAGAATCGCCAGACTTACCGACCTATCAGAATTTATCAAACCTTATCAGACCTTATCTGACCTTATCTGACTTGAATTGGAACTAAATAATAACAGAATAATTGTTTTTAATATTTCCTCCAAAAATGATTTCCATCGGAGAATATCGCATAGCCATCGATAACTTTTACGGATCGGCCCAGCTGATTGCGATCTATTTATAAAACTATGGTAATAGGTTCTCGGTTGCAAAGTAACGGTGTGTCAACTTTTGTAAAACCCGTGCGGTTTTTTACAGTAAGTCTGTATTTCGCCATTATACTTTTGTCTTTTGGTGATATTGAAGTTATCCCAGACCGACTATTTCAAGCCTTAAAGGGATCCTACCATCTAAAATGAAAATTTGTTATTTGTTTATAAACCAGGAAAAAACAAGATTGCCATCTGACTTTTTTGACAAAAGTGAATCACTGCTATGCAACACTGCAAAAACATTCGCAAAATACAGCCGCCATTACAGACTTTCGCTTCGCTCCTTCGATCCAAAATTCAGTTATAGCGTCCAGTCCCCACGCGCCGTGTGACGTATGAGTGAACTAACGAATATAGAAAGACTGTACTCACCCAGTGGAGATCCACTTGTTCTGACCTTTTTAAGGCTTGTTAAACACATTTATCTATACCATGATCAACCACAAATATAAGAGAGGTAAAATAACAAAAAAGTGTAATGAAATTCAAATCCATTTCCACAAACAAAACATACAGTATAACCCCGTTAAGTCGGACACGGTTTAAGTCAGACTTTTCTTTAAGTCGGACTAAAACCTTGTCCCCCTTGGGACTAAATAAGTAGAGTCTGACTTAAGACGAAGTTCGGATAAGTCGGACTCCCGATAAGTCAGACCGATTATTTCGGTCTCCTGAGAGTCCGACTTAACGGGGTTATACTCTAATATTTTGTTCGAAATTCCCAAGAATCGACTTTTCGGTCATTTCCCAGAAGAAAAATCAAAACAAACATTTGTCTTTACAACCCAAATTGAAAGATTCGACCCAAATTAGCCATATAAACTCTTTTAAGTTCATCGATTTGTTCGAAGAGATAACGGAGGTTACGAATCAGACATCTTGGAAAAGTGCTCACCGCGCTTGTCTATATTTATTCGCACCAAATTGAACTCTCTGGTATGATAGATCAACTTGGTGTTTATCATTAGGGACTGGGGGCTACTCCGAAGTTTGTATTGATGAGGAAGAAGGGAATTCTTGGAAAGACGGTACAATATTAAAAAATAATTTGGCTGATTATCGAACCTTGCGGTTTTTTTATACCTTCTAAGATATGGCAATCTTGTTTTTTCCTGGTTTATAAACAAATAACAAATTTTCATTTTAGATGGTAGGATCCCTTTAATGGCCATATGTTATTCGAAGGTGAAATCTCCTTGCTATTGGAGTCAATGGGATATGGACAGGATATTATTGCTTGGTGATGAAGCGTATACAAATATGGGTTTTATAAATGAGTTCCCCTCCTTTGAAGATTTACCTCCAGTAGTACGCATAGACAAACTTGTGTTTGTAATAGAAAAGTCAGAGTCTTGTACTGCTGAATTATCGCATGTCAGTCGGAACTTTTTAACATTCTTGTATCACTCTTCTGCTCAGAAAAACATGAAAACGTGGATGAATCTATATCACTTCAAGTTATAACTGAAATGAAGAGTTTTATTCCCCTGAATTTCATGAATCCTGACTAGATATCGAGATTTGTTTTTTGTTTATTGTTAATAAGCAACTTACAGGATTTTATCGGTCAATAGGTTCAAATAGGTCAAAAGGTAGGCGAGACAAGGAAAAGAGCAAAAAATAAAAGCAATAGTTTTCTTGCAATATTAAAACCCTACAATAAAATCAGCATGTTCGTAATCTTAAAATTTTTAGTTAGAATGCTGCAATTTTTAAAATTGTGTTAAAAAAAATCGTTTTTAATGAATGTTTTGAAGGAAAGAAATGCTAAATTCGAAGAGTATTCACTTATCTCGTGGCAATAACATGTAAACATGCAAACATGAAAGTCTTTGGCATTAGACGGACCTCTATTTATCACTTAATAATACTACCGGCATTATTACTAAAATACCTGTTTAATTTTCTACCGGTGGTGCTATAAAAATGCCGGTATATTCTTTATCCAACATATATCAGGTGTGATGTGTACGTCATTTTTAACAAAACAATAAAGAGTTAAATCTACCGGTCTTTATATGAAAGTGCTGGTAAAATATTCAACAGTATGGTAACTTAATCTGAATACTTTAAAAAGTACCGGTAAATTTATATTGAAATTATTAACTGACTGATTACATATCTAACAAAAGAAGAACATTCTGTCTTTACTATCATCTTATCCTAAATCCTTCTTCCACATTTGTTGTAGAAAGAGATGAGAACGAAAATTTCATTTGATCAACTACCGGCTTTATGTGATTTATCAACAGAATGAATCCATCTGGACATTGCTGTAAATGCATACAGTATAACCCCATTAAGTCGGACGCGGTTTAAGTCAGACTTTTCTTTAAGTCGCACTAAAACCTTGTCCCCCTTGGGACTAAATAAGTAGAGTCTGACTTAAGACGAAGTTCGGATAAGTCGGACTCCCGATAAGTCAGACCGATTATTTCGGTCCCCTGAGAGTCCGACTTAACGGGGTTATACTGTATATAAATAATATGTAAATATAAATAATATGTAAATATAAATAATATGTATATATAAATAATTTGTATATATAAATAATATGTATATATAAATAATATGTATATATAAATAATATGTATATATAAATAATAAAGAGCAACACATAAATAATAATAGTATTTATAGCGCCAGCCAGCTAAATAGGATGAAAACGTATTATAATATCAAAGTCACCACCAAACTAAAAGTTTTTCCACAAAGACGAGCTTTTTCTTTTTGATTGTAAAAATAAAATATGCAAAACATACAAAAAAAAACAAAAGTTACCATATATCGATATCTTTCACTTTTCGCTACATTTTGCTCGTTGGTTGCCATCTTTGACTCACATGGTTCGAAAGAAATGTATTAAGAAATATTACGAAATAGAGGCTTTGGTTATCAAGAAGTCGACCTGATTTCTTGCGGCCGATTTCGAAGTAGGTCGTAGCATCCAACCGATTTCGAAGTAGGTCGTAGGTTGCGGCCGATTTCGAAGGGGGTCGGTCGAGAAGGCGAAATTTCACAGACCAGATTATTACGTTTCCTTGACAACTTCAAAACGAGGTTGCGACCAACGAAGCTGTAGCTAGCATAGGCACGACCGTACCTTACGGCCGGAGATGCGGCCGATTTCGAAATCGAGCGGAAAAATCTGAGGCCGATTTCGAAGTCGGTCGTGACCGACCAGGCCCATTTATGACACTGATCCCGCCGATATTCAGTTAAGGTTTCTTCTTGAAGGTCAGCACTATTATATGATTTCACGATCCTGTTCAGATAATACGGAAACGTGCTCGAAACATTTGATTGTAAACATAATTTCCAAATCTATCCAGATAATCACAATAATTGTTATAAATAATAGTTTATTTCAGAGCTGATTCATATGTACAAGAATGGCTTTTCATTCACAATATTATAAGTTTCTTGGAAGTAGCAAAGTTCATAGAAAAAAGAACTGGGTCAAATAAGGTTTCATGATTCAAGACAATAGTTAATGACGGTCACGTCACAAAAACTAAGAAAAGGGAGAGAGAGAGAGAGAGAGATGAAACATCTACACGCTTTTCTTTTCTTATTTTTGCTATATCATAACCTATAACGCAGTGACGAATGGTTGCGTAGAAGAGTCAAAACAAACACCAAATAGGCCATTCATAATGAGAATACGGCCGATCTCGATTAAATAAATAACTGGTTAGGCAATAAATAAATATTATTATTAATATTAATATTAATATTAATATTATATTAATATAATTTCAGCAGGCAAAGTTTTAATTGACGTTAAAATAAATTTGAAATCCTAAAAAAAATAATAAAGTAATGCAGAATCCTTTTAAGCAAGTCAATGAATGATTTTATCGACGTCGCGATCAGAATATATATTAATACAGAAACCTGTAAAACCAAGTGTATGGAAAAGACAAAATTGTACGCTTCAAGTCAACAGAATATAAAAGTTGTTGATGATGCAGACACAGAAATAAAGGAGTATGTATATTGTCTTAATTCTCGATAAATCCTACACTTTGTAGCAAGTTTATTATGTTTTTGTGATCCTAAATAAATGCACCAGTGCTATTTTTGCCCTAAACAAAGTATCCAGAGCAACAGAAAACGGTAAACGCGATCTACACGATAACAGAAAACTTAGGGGCGATTCTCGAGAAAACTGCAGGGCATCTTAACATGCAAAATATATATAAAAATATTTTGGTTCTCAGAGGTACCACAAAAGTGCAAATTTTAAAGCGTTTTTGAATGCTTGGCCAATGGTCCATTTTAGACAGGACAAATTTTTATTTTCTATTTTGAGCATACTAGTTGCCCGGTAAAAACTTTTTACCGATGCAATTCTCGTTCAGTACAGCGCGAAAGGAACTTTACTTGTCCACATAAAATAATTGGCTTTCACGAAGGATCGGCGTTATTTTCATATCCAATTCTATCGCATGACTAAAACAAACTGCGTAGAATAGAAAATATTTTTAATTTAATAATGACTTGATATTTCCATGTAAAAATTCATTCCTTCGCAGATGCGTAAAGTTTCTGTCTGCCTGTACTTTACCCGGACATATTAAAAAATGAACTTGTGAATTAAAAACCATCCTCTACATTCCACCACTTCTGGAATAAATTGCGCTTATTTAGCAAATGCTATTTCATGAAATTACCGCGGGCATTATTTTAAGACTCTTCAAATTTGCGCGGATATTATTTAACGCGGATGGTAATGTAACTTTTTAAATGTGGCACTTGCATTTGAAGTTTTGGCACGCTAAAATCGAGAATTTGTTTATAAGCACACCCATCTCGTATTTAAACGCTTCTCTCGATATAGGTAAAAATACATTTTTTAAATGAACGCCCATGGCGTCTTTTACAACAGATACTTATACTATACACCACCGTGTAGACTAGGCTTAATGATTTCAAATCAATGAAATCATTGAAAAGACATAACTCCAGCTGTAGTGAAATGATTTTCTCTGTTCCATGATTATAATCACTCGTATTTCTATGTTATAATATTGTTGAGAAGCGAATTTCTTGAAGTATAGAGTAAATTGGAAAATTTGATAAGTATTGCTGTATTTTCTTGCCTCTTAAAATACTTCGCGTTTGGTGGAAGATTATCCCAGATTTTTGAGTGAAGAGTTGTTAGGGCTATGTTAGGGTGTTAGGGGAACGTTCTGCAGGTTTGTTAGTCTAGCCACCAGAAACTAAGAAGATTAGTCTTCGCTATGAAACTGTTCAAGAAGAAGAGTAAAATGGGAATTGATCTTTTGGTGAAAGAAGGTAATATAGGATAACATCTAAAAGCTATGGATTTTGGTAGCAACACATTTGTAAGTACTGGAAGCAAACTCCGATTTGCTATGATGACGAAATAAATATAGATGGCAATGTCATTTATTTACTTGGTGAGACTTTATATATAAATAGAGAGTTCTAGATATGATGAAAGTTTTTTGAATGAAATTAAATATAAATCTGTTTTTCTCAATGAAATTCCTTACATTTTTCACATCCTTTTGACAACTAAACAATAATGGAAAGGCAATATATAAAGCAAATCGGAGAGTAGCCACTTGGTGTCATGATGTTGGCTATTCTGTGTTCTTACGTCACTAATTATTTTGAAATGATTAAATATTGCTACTTTGGCTGTCGTGATGGTTCCAAACTTCCTGTTGCTATGACTTCTGAATTCCCCTTTCAAAATGCATACAATAAACAAAACAAATCTTGTATGCTTTACAGCTATTGATTGTCCTCTAGATGGTTCCAGTCATAAAAGTTGTGACAACATACCGGAATACAAAATAGATGAGTTGCCTGATGGTTGTCTTTTTCAGTTACCTTAATGACCTAGATTTTCAACAATGATCTTATTTGCATAGAGAATTAAGACAGTCTGATGGAATACAAGAATAACTTTTAGACAAAGCCAGAAGCTTAACCATATTAGAGAATATAACATAAGTTACATATAATCTGTTCATCTCCCTTCCCTCTATTATGGTCCATGTCCAATATAATAAAACATAACACTGCTATGTACAAGTCTCAGTTTGTATTTACATTTCTGAGGTTTTTAACTCTCTTTGGGTAATTACATCCTGCTAATCTCCTTGAGGCAAGTGGTACTTTTAGTCTGTTTGTAAGTATATCAGATGAGTTTGTATTAGGGGTGTTTGCTGATTCATCGTTTGATTGTCAGATCTGATGGTATATCTAGATACTGATTTGGCATTGCCGAAGGGTGAATGACTGTGGGTGGTATGATTTATTTAATTTTCTTTAAAACAACATGTTTCGGATAGCGATTCTTCCAGATCCATCCATTTGAATGCAGTATTGGCAATTCAGAAGTCATTCTACGATCTGACCTGTACGGTCCCATTTTTTGCTCTCTCATTGACATGATTGTTATGAAAACTTTAAGACAAAGCCAGAAGGCCAGCCATATATATTAGTTATCTAAATAGGGAATACAACATAATTTACATATCTGTTCACAGTTCTGCCTTATTAATGCTTGAAACTACACTTTACCCATTATGATAATTAATTTTTATGATGTAATTTTTTTAATTTATAAGTATTCCTTGTAACGTTCTTGAGTGTATGAGAAATAACAAGAAACTCAGGGTACTAAATAATGTCAAGTTAGTTTTTACTCACCCTGTTTGTATATAGCTCTCAAACATTTTTGTTTTATTGAGAACTTTTTGGCAATCGTTATCACTTTCCCTGATCTGTGTTAATTTCCTGTCACCACATAACAAGATCTGTATTGTGCGTTAATTTTCTGCTTACAACAAGTTGAGACAAAATATTACAAGTGGAATATCAAGCACCATAAAGCCTGTGTGACATGGACGATATACAATGTGCAAGAATATGTATAAACATGACGCATGTACAGTATACAAGTCACATCACTAACAACCATATCGAGACCCTTCACATACAATACTTCATCATAATACAGTATTCGTTATCCCGTCACCACATGGCATCTTTTTCAGGGTTTGTACTGTCTGGAAAGTCAGGGAAAATAATATCCCTGACAAGACAGTTCTGGAAAGTCAGAGAAAATATTTTTTTTGTTGTATTTGGTCAGGGAAAGTCAGGGAATAATTTTTTCTGTCAACTGTTTTTTTTTCTGAGCAGCTTGTTATTATCTATCAAATCTGAACTTTAATGTTTTCACAAGTGTGTTCCTACAAAAAAATAGTTAATTAAATCTTTGCTTTAGATATTCTGTTTCCACTTTTTGTTTAATCGATATATAACTGGGCAAAATGTTTACAAAGTATTGGAAAGTACTCTAAACCATTATATCACAGTGTAGTTATGGTGTATTTTAATCTTCATTTTTGATTTTAGAAAATTAAATAATATTTCAAAGAAACAAACATATTTTTCAGACATATGGCTGACAGACTTGCAATTTTCTAAGCTTAGTTAAAGAAAAGAGATCAAAGGTCTAAAAGTGTATAATGTATATATTTGAACTTATTTTGTTACAGATAGACATGTTTTAACGTTTGATGGACAGTTAATACATTTAGTTATTCTTTGGTTATCAAACTGAAATTGATATAGTCTCAACAGGTTTGCCACATGTCATGAAAAGTCCTGCAATTTGGAAAGTTTCCTTGAAAGTTTTAGCTGCCTGAGACATATGTGTTTTCAGGACATATTGTTCAATTGTTCAGCTAAGTGAGGTAGAACTCATGACTGTATTGACATTATTTATAAACATCACTTAAGACTAACTAGCTCTTGATTTGGAATCTAAGCATCAGATAAATCATATTAATAATAAATAAATAAATTTTGGGGGCGGTTTGAAAGGATACGTGTGTGTGTGCATGACGAATATGCGTGAAACAATAGGGTAGGTGGACAAATACTACTATAGTAAGAAATCTAATAAGAATAACGCCAAGCTATGACATGATAATGTAAGGCAACTACAAAACCACACTCTATTACGAATTCATCATAAGTTATTTTCAGACCTGTCAATCCTCACAATTTCTTTGGGTGTCACATAACTTACAGACTCTCCTGACATTCTCCTGATTGCCTTACAAAGTCTAACAATCTGATAGTTTCCTATCCCCCTCCTCCTTCACAATCATCCTGTAATTTTGGCATTTCACCATCACACCATTTTCTTACATTCAAACCGTCATTGTACAACATGATGGTCTTATTTGTGTTCTTTACACCGTGAATTTGCATTATTTTGAGTTTGAGAGGAGAGTTTGAGAAGCCAATTTTGGGGGATCTGCAATTTTGAAATTTCAGAGCATCTCTCAAATATGAAAAATCTATTATCATTCAATTTGCAAAAACTTTAAGTACATTATTCTTACAGTATTGTGGACATGATCAATGAAGTAGGTGGCGGGAAAACCTGTCACCTTGATGTATGATTCATTGAAAGACTACCAAAAAGAATCACAAGTATATAAGAATGTTTTGTTTGCTTTAAAGAAAATACTTCAAAATAATTCTATTTTATGATTTAAAATTACCTTAAATCTTATCTTCATGTTTAACAATAACTCAAAATATTATTATTTTGCGAATTATTTGAAATATTAGCTTCATGAAACAGGCCCTTAATACACCCGATGAGAATGTTTGAAAATCTATAAACACATGCCATATGACTTGAAAAGTGACATTATTTTATGACCTATTGTTCATTATAACTTAAACTTTTCATTTCCTCTTATCTATCATTTCTTATCTGAATTGGTTGCAATGTAACCAAAGGTTATTATGTCAAAGTATAAAAGATTAAAATACACAATGGTTTCTTTTTCTTTTTGTTTTTTTTACACAGGAATTAGTTTCATTCTCTCTCAAAGTGATACATTTTGAGATCTGTCTTTGGTTATCATATTATTGAATTGAATTATCAAATCATTATTTACAAGTTGTGAATTATATATATATATATATATTAATTATTGGTACAGGTTTAAGATCAAAATTTAAAATGGATAGTTCTTAGTTGAAGTAGAAAAAATGACGAAAGCTCAGAAAGGAGAGAAAAAAGAAACATCTTTGCTTGAAGGTTTTTCTTTTGACGAAGAAAGGTTTGCAGATCTTTTCAAAACACTTGATTCAAATAAAGATGGTAGAATTGATATCAACGAATTAAGTGAAGGTCTAAAGAAACTCGGAATTCATCATGGACATGCAAAAGTAATTGTTTTTTTCAATTTTTTTATTATTACGTTTTATTTGCTAGTAGTTTTTTCACCATTTTCACTAAAACAATTGGTTTATGATGGATATTAAGTTGATGTTGTCACACTTGGATAAAAAAATCTATACATTGTCTTCAAATTTAGCTGATAATGGAGGCTGGAAATTTCGATGAGGATGATGATCACTTATCTTTTGATGAGTTCTTGAAGTATTGCAATAGCCATGAACAAAAAGTATGGTTAGTTTTCAAAAGTTTTGACACTGGCAACACAGGTTGGTAAAAAGATGGTTAAATTTTCTTCTTTCTGTTCATTAATGTTGAATCTTCAAACTAATTTTTATTAACCTGCAAATGCTTTCTTTTGAATTGTATTTACCAACATGTTTTTTAGGTGACGTATCAAGGGAGGAATTACGGTCAGCATTTCAAAATTTGGGTGTCACAGTTTCTGAAGATGAAATTTCGTCATTATTGACCAAGTAAATAATTGTCTAAATTAATTATTGGTACTTACTGCATTTCAAATTAAAAAACGATCAAAGAACAAAGAAAGTCTGTGATTGGCAGATATTTTTTGTGTTGTCAATCAAAAGATATTGGTGAATCAAAGCTCTCATTTTCCGAAAAATAATGCAAAAAGAGAGCTTTAAAACTAGGCTAAAGTTTCTTTGAACTAAAACATTTCATTTAACTTATTCAAGTACACGAAAGCAGACCAAAATAGACCATATGAGAGTTACTTGGAAATTTTACCTAAGCTTTTCTTGCTGGTCATGTAGAAATAAATTAATCCAATGTTCACTTTTTCTGCTTGTGGTGTTGATACTATGATACTTAAATCTTTTGCCCAGAATGGATAAAGATGGTTCATTAAAAATCGATTGGAAAGAATGGAGAGACTTCCACCTGTTAAATCCACATGCACATAACATGGAGGACATCGTTAAATTTTGGCGTCATTCTACGGTACGTATTTCAGTACTGGTGTGTCACCAAAACTTGTTCCTTAATAGACCTATCCTGAGTCCATGTTCTTATGTCGTATATTGAATAAGTTGTCTGTACAGACCTCGTTTTGATGTATTAAATTGTTTCACTGTAATTCTTTAGTTATATATGTGATTAACTGCAATTCGCTGTGGGACAATTTTGAAGTTATTGTCAAAACAGAAACGAGGTCTGTCTAAATATGACATAAAAACATGAACTTAGGATAGGTCTTATAAAGGGCGTAGATT
Organism: Turritopsis rubra; assembly: GCA_039566895.2. Classification (NCBI taxonomy): domain Eukaryota; kingdom Metazoa; phylum Cnidaria; class Hydrozoa; order Anthoathecata; family Oceaniidae; genus Turritopsis; species Turritopsis rubra. Next base: position 10,856,286 of record CM077623.1, on the reverse strand, counting down.
TTCATGGAACGAAAAGTTTTCGATTTTATATGTCATTGAGTGTTTTATCAAAAATATAATATACTGATTGCAGTTCTTAAAGCCTGGTTTACATTATTAGATTTCATTGAACAAATTTTGATTTCTACATCAAATCTAATTGTGAAAACCAAGAAAAATCTATCAAATTCTCTGTTGACACTTTATTTGTTGTGAAAAATTAAAACCAAAACCAGTGTTAATCGAATAATGTAAATCCGGCTTTATACTGTATACTTCTTTTCAACAGTTTCTTTCCACTGACTTTCTATGTTAATAAGGGAATTGAACATTTGTAGAATAAAAGTTAGTGAATCGGACCATGAAAAATTGCAAAAATGGTGAATGAGCAGTATTCTATTAATTTGCAGAACTAAAGAATCTTGAGTCTTTTAATCCCTTAAGGAAGATATTTCTCATTTCATTGGAAACAAAACATTTGAAACAGAAGTATTCATAAGCACATCCATATACCTATAAATTTACACATAGAAACAATTGTTAAAAACCACATTTAAAGCACTTGACAGAGTAAAAAATTATGTAAATTACTTACCTTTAATGTGAATTTTTATTTATTTAGTGAATATTTATCCAGGATGAACACGTCGGTGCCAAGGCATTGCTATTAATGTGTGTCTGTTTTTTTTCCAAGGAAATTAGTTCACCATGAAATTTAAGCATCAAAATAAATTACCATCAGTTTCTTTCATATCTATATATTCTTTTTTGTACTTCTTTATAAGTTCTTTCCATCTGTCTCTTATGAAGACTTACTACTACTTTGAAAGTTTTGTTTTGTTTTGTGACAAAAGATTACAACGGATTAGCTAAATATTTGTCGTTGAAATCTAAATAAGTTCTTTTCATTCCAGTATGAACACCAAAGCATTTTAAAATTCTTGTACTCTGTTTTTGTTTAATGATCAGTAGTGTTAAGTACTGTCTTAAAATGGATAGGGTACCTGGGAATTTTTCTGAATACTATCAGGAAGAAAATGATCTAGAGTTTGACCATTTGCATATGGTAAATATTTGTGAAAATATCTCTATAATGATTATGGAAATTGTCCATATTTTATGAAGTACGTCTGTCAACAAAAGAATTTATTATGTTTATTTTTTGTTTTTGTTTTTGTTTTTGTTTTTGTTTTTTATTTTGAAAGCAATTTACGACTTTGTCTTTTCTAGTTCATTGACCTGGGTGATGCTTATTCCGTTCCAGATGATTTCACAGATGAGGAGAAAAAAACGGGCATGTGGTGGCGACAGCTTGTGGCTGGTGGGGTGGCTGGCATTGGTAATATCATCTTTATTTATTTATTTATGCGAAGTGCTTTGATATTTCGGTTCCAGGTTTCCAGTGTGGGTTATGCAGAACATTGATATAGGAATGTTATTTGAAATCTTATATAATCTTTTTTTGTTTTTTGTAAAAAGCATCAGGCCAGTGGTGTATCCAGTGTGCTTCTGAGACTGATATTTTTAGTTTGTGTACCCAAACTTGGGACCAAAAACGTTTTTAGGTTGTAAACAAGTGCAAGTAATGCACCAGTCTATTAGCAAATGTTAATAGCAATGATTTTATACGATTTTATATGTTATGGATTGTAATGCACTTAAGTCAATTTTGTCAAAGAACAATTCTTACCTCGGGAGTTGTTATTATTGATACTCAGTGTAATTGTTTGGGATTCATGGTTTTAAATGTGTATAATATTTCCGTTAATTTGATGATTGTTCACGACATCAACGAGTTGAAGTATAATTGAGTGTTATTCTTGAAAGGCGAATGCTTTTTCCAGCAATGTAAACATGGATAAATCTTCTGATGTTTAGTGGGGACTAATGTTATTATAGCATCACTATAACAAAGTTCTTAGTCATTCGAATCCCAGCTCTTGTGTGGTGAGCAAGCCAGATGAATACAAATAGCTCAGATTCCTGGCTAGGTAGGTCTCCCCGAATGATCTCTGGATGAATCACTTTCTAGGCAACAGTCTCACTGCTTTGTGATGTGATGTTATTATTATTGAGAGAAGTCTTTTGTAGCCTTTCCTGTTTTCTTCAAATATTTTTTTTTTAATTTCAATTTGTTTGGAAACAAGTTACAATTAGGTTTGGAAAAAGAAGGAATTTCATTTTAGAGTTCAGCATGGTCAGGAAGATTTTAACACCCCCACCCCACCCCACCCCACCCCCCACCCCCATAACGTTTGACTGAGATTTTTGTTGTTTCCTTTAGTTTCTCGTACATTCACAGCACCTTTGGATCGACTTAAAATTCTACTGCAGGTATAATACTATGCAAAAGCATATATTTATTTTTAAAGTGTAATGCAATTGAAACATTTGTCATTCAGATACATGTTTAGCATAAATATCCATTACAACTGTCCGTGTTTTTCTTCGTTTTTTCTCTGTCCAAACCTAGCATGAAATGGGGAACTGCCAATTATGCTAATTTGATCAATATGGTACCCCATCCTTATAGCCTTTGAAAATGGCGGACATGGTAAAATGTATATTAATTTCCGACAGAAATGTTTTTTTATCTGTTAATATCATTTTTTAAATTAAAATTCAAAGAAAATACTTATTGAATCTGTTTTTATGTATTGTTTTTTAAGTGTATACATTTGATTTGGAATAGTTGTCCGTCTTTCGATGCCTTTTGAACTGTTTACCTTTTCTAAAACACGACTTTCTTTTTGCTAAAAAAGGTGGTTTAAAGTTTTTATTTTGTTTTGTTACTTAGCTGCTCTTTCTGTTCTTCTCACATGATCAGCAAATATTGCAGAAATCCTTTTGTCTGTAAGAGCATCTAGTTTGCCTTAATTTCAGGTCTGAACTTTCTTAATAATTGTTTCTCAAATAGTTAGAGATAATGGTATGCAGGGTGGCCAACTAACATGAATCCCAGTAGTAGTGGATTTTCTTATTTCTTTGATCAAACGGTTTCTTATAGAGTTTTTATAATCTTACCACTCTTCACTAAATTTCATTTGGCCTGATAATTCCGAAACTATACCTCACTCTGTAATTGTGTTGGTTCAACCAGAAACACGGTGAATACTTGCTACTTGATTTGCTCGTGCAGGTTCATTCAGATAGCAAAGGAAATTGGGGAATAGTTGCTGGTTTTCGAAAAATGCTGTCAGAAGGTGGAGTTCGTTCTTTGTGGCGCGGAAATTATATGAATTGTATAAAAATTGCTCCTGAATCTTCGATAAAGTTCTTCGCATATGAAAAGGTAAGTGTTATTGTTTTTACCAAATCTAATATTCAGAATCGTCTTCGTAATCCCTTCCTTAAACATTCATAGATATCAGGTCATCATCGCATTTATATTTTCAGGTTTCGGGATGCTACGTTGTTTGTTGTTTTCTTGAGGACGTATTTATTTATCATCTCTAGAAAGTTAACATGTTTTTCAAACTGTTTGATAGAATGAGGCATAGTCTGACCCTGACCCTCTCACTGACCCAGACAAAGGTTTCCACCATGAACTTTGGTGGTCTGAAAATGAGACATCAACCATATGTTTCTGTGTGTGTTCATCCATTCTTCTCTACTTTTTAGTTTAAAAAAATTTTGAATCGCAAAGATACAAAACAGTTAGCCATTTATGAACGATTTCTGGCCGGGTCATCAGCGGGGATTTGTTCCCAAACTTCGATATACCCCATGGAGGTAAGAAATATGTACTACCTTTCTCTTCATACACTTAAAATCGAGTGATATGCAATCTGCATTTCACTTAACCTCAATGGTAGAAATTCTTGCCAATATTTGCCGAATTTGTAAAAAAACTTGATACTTGCAAGACCTTTCAATTTTGACGATTGGTGAAAATAATTCAAGGCTTAAAAGTTTAAAGACTAGGTCTTTAAACTAGGTTTTTCTTTACTGTATTTTGTTTACTGATGGCAAGATACGTGATAGTAAAGAAATCCTACACGTTTTCGTTTTTACTCTTTTGCTTAATGTTTTTATCTGGAGTGATTTTATATATATAAAAATAACTTTTCATAGAGAAACATGAACCTCGCTAAAATGCAAATATAAGTATCTGCAAAAATTTATCACAAAGATCGAAACGTTTAGTGAATAACCCCTGAAAGCCACATACAACTGTTGTATGGAGTCAATGGTGCAGATGTTGTTACCTTATGCTGGTCTGTTTATCTCTCTAAATCTCCAATTTCTTCAGGTACTTAAAACGAGACTGGCAATCGGAAAAACCGGACAATACAAAAATGTCTTTGATTGTGCGAAGAAAGTGTTGAAGCAAGATGGTGTGGCTGGTTTTTATCGCGGTTTAACGCCTGGGTTAATAGGCGTCATCCCTTACGCTGGTATTGATCTTTGTATTTATGAAGTTAGTATTTAACTTACATTCATCATTTCCATTCAGTCCCTTATTTTAACGTCATAAAATACCGGAAACTTCAAGTCTTCCTGATTTGTAGGACGTTCTGTGAAACATAGTATAGACTGCTTCAAGTGTGTGCCAAAAAGTGTTCGTGATTAACGAATTTAACTTCTACAATTTCAAGTCAAAATCACCATAATTTGCATTCCTTTATTATACAAATTTAATAGAAATTTGCTCGTTCGCACACTTTAATTTCGCAATCTTTTGATCCTGGGAACATTTAATACCTCGATGGTATATGCTATTGATTCAAATTTGACGTTTTTCAATTTTGACCTTGACACGTGCAGATTTTGGGAGAACGATCCTGATATCTGACTTCACAAATGGTGATTCGTTCATTCTATCCTCATTTTTATCGATAATGAATGTTGTTATTTTAGACGCTTAAAGTTCATTGGCTCAGTAGACATAATGAAAAGACTGATCCAGGTGTTGCAGTTCTGTTAATATGCGGAACAACTTCCAGTACTTGTGGCCAGTTAGCTAGTTATCCCTTAGCACTTATCCGAACAAAACTACAGGCACAGAGTACGTTCATTATTATGTCATCTTCTGATGTTTTGTTAACAGACTTTTCGGTAGCCATACAAACCCCTTCATTCGCTAAGCTTCTCTTGCTGAGCACGAAGCGGTCAAGCGTTGGGTACAAACCGAATTTAAGGGGCAAATCTATCGCGAATCTGAAAGCGGGCGATACACGATCAAATTTGTTGAATCAAATTTATGGAATCAAATTTGTCGAATTTGAAAGTTCAGTGATACATGGTTCCAATTTATCGAAATCAAATTATTGACAATTCGCTCAATTTATTTTTGAAACTTCAACATAGCGTGACGTGATTGGTTAAACTCATTTCACTACAATTTTAATGAAGTTGATTGGTTGACGTTAAAAAGTTGAAATCACCATGTCTAATCCAATAAATTGAATTGAAAGGTGTTGAAACACGATCTAACTTGTCGATTTCAGCAAATTTGATTCGATAAATTTGTGTATCGTGTATCGGTCGCTTTAAACGACAATTTTCGCATGATTTTGTTTGTTATGTACTGAATCTTCTGAATGATTTTTGTGTCATAATAAAACTTTTCACTTGATATGAAGCCGGAAAATCAAAAAATTACAGGTTTACAGTATTGACAATCGGGTTCATTACTTTACTGACGTTTTGATTTTTAAATTATTCCTTTGAGCTAAGCCAATCATTCCGTATTTCCTCTAAAAAGCGCCGCCCTTTATAACTACCGCAGCAATGAAGCGGCGCTTATTAGTAGTACTGTAAATATTCGATTAAGCGCCCCTTCCAATTGCTAAGTCCTTCTTCCTAAATGTCATCTTTGACAAACAAACCCCCGGGGATTTGATCGAGTATTCAGGGTATTTTTAAAAATTGACCTCTCCTATTTGACCTTTCTGGATTTTGAGTATTTTATTAAAATCATTAAAAACTATCTCTTCGTAATCTTTGCGAAATATGGGAACTGTTGCTTTACATATTTTTTTTTTGTTGTTGATTATTTTAAAAGTTAAACAAAAATTGAAATAAGCGCCGCGAACCAATAATCGCCGCAATCGAAACCTTGATAATTAAAATAGCGTCGTGGGTACTTATTCGAGGAAATGCGGTATGTCAGTCTTCAAAATAAATTGCAATGTCTAGCTCGTTTGTTAAGTTGTTTCGCAACCGACAACTCGTCCTGTGACATCAATTTTGGTCGCCGAAAGAGTTTCTCAAAATAACGGCAGAGTGTTCCAGTGCAAATACTGCATTGTATTTAAGCCGGCCTTCCAATTTTAAAAAAATGTTACGCGTTTCGTGATATGGTGATACAGTACTTACAATTTCCATTCCACTTCATAAGACTACGTAAAGTATTAACAAGAACAATGTTTTTTTTTATATAAATATATAAACGCTGAGTAAGCATAAGTACGAGAAAAGGATTGGTTCACGTATAAAAAGTTAGATCAATGCCTACTTTTATTTCAGAATTTTTATCAAGTGAGCATGCTCGTATACCTATGCGATACGTTTCGCGATTACTTTCGAATCTGGAATAATCATGGCAGGACGCATTTTTTCCATCCACCCCTAATATTTTTCATCAGGAATTTTCCACAGCCCCTACTTATTCCAGATATTCGATAGAACTTCACTCCAAGTTTCTGACGACTCTGCTGTTTTTTATATCTTGTAGCGAACGATCCAGACTTCAAAGGACTTCGTGCCAACGGGATGAGGGACATGTTTAAACTTATTGTGAAAGAAAACGGTTATATCGGATTATATCGAGGCATACTTCTAAATTTTATGAAAGTCGCTCCGGCTGTTAGTATTAGTTATGTTGTGTATGAACATTTGAGGAAAAGATTAGGGATGACCTGACCATTGCTGGAGACTATATTATATCACTGTTCAACCTTTTGCATATGCCAAGCGTTATTTTACCGTTCTCATTTGTCAAAATATTTTTATATAGTTGTCGCGATAAAACAATGCATTCATATCGTGTATATTATTTATTTGAATATATAGTACTGATTTTATTCTCAGCTCTTCCATTCCTTCCTCATCCCCAACAAAAACTTAAATTCAAAGGCGAAACCCGATTTTTGAATCCGATCAACAAATTTTCCGCCATATTTGTTTTCATACGTTCACGTGACCACGTCTGCTGTGTAATCTTTGCTGGGGGTCATAACAAGAAAGTTGAAAAGGAAAGCACTTTCTTCTTTGTCCTTCGTTAATGGAGGACAGCGAAGAAAATTTAAATGGTTCTGTTATATCCTAAACAATCCATGGAAGTGGATACCCATCTTGGTGCAAAGCCATCTGAAAATGATTCTAAGAGTATACAAGAATGGTATATCCTCTTATTTTTGCTCTTTCTGGATGTCAACCCAAAAAAATAATGTTATACATATAGTTAAAGAAATTGCAAATTTATCTCGATGTGAAATGTGAGAAATAAGTGACAATAAAAGTAAACGAATTTATTATTTGCAGCAAATAGCCTTAATCTTACACATTTGTAATAAAAATTTTGGCATTTGTGGATATTCAGTGTACTTTTTAGTTAACTTTTCACATTTTACCGCCATAATTCATTCAAGTTTCACTCGTGATGATTTTTATTGTTGCAGTGAAAATATCAACCCTATCACAACCATATCTCTTCCAACAAATTCTTTAACTGGAAACGATACCCACGAATTTAAACCTCCACAAGAAGTTGCTGAAAATCCTGCTGGAATTCAGCCACCAAAGTCAGAAATAAAACTTGAAAAAGAAGAGGATACCACCACTCCCTTGGTATGATTTGGTAGAAGTATATTTTGATAATTTCCAGACTAGAATCTGTGATACTCTTTTCGGAAAACGTATTTTACAGACTCGGTATTTCAATGCAGATTCGTTAGATTTCAATTGCTAATCCATGTGTGATTCCGGTCAGCGTTTTAAAATTAGTCAATGTTCATTTTATACGTACGCCATGACACAATTTCGATTTTGTATCAACTTTCTTAGAGTTTTCAGCTTAACTATTTCATAATATGTAAAGAATATCGTTTTATAAATGCATTTTGATACCACAGAAACTAAAGATGCCGCCCAAACGCGAAAAAAAAGGACGCAACACAAACCAAATCCAGTTCTTGATGAAAACAGTTATGAGACAGATTCAAAGGCACCAGTATGCCTGGCCATTTGCTAAACCAGTTGATGCTGTTAAACTTCGAATACCGGTAAGTGCATCCATAGAGTAATTGCTGTATATTTTAAATCCTAAAATCGGTATGTTTCATCAAATGATCTAGTTAGGCCTACCTTCTTTATGAAAATAAATATAAAAATTGTACCCAGTTCTAGCTAGTGTTAAGTTTTGTAGATCAAAACTCTTATTGAACTGTTCATTTGCTACATTAAATCAATCAATAGATGAAGATGTAAAAACTGAACAGGTTGCCTTCGTAAAATTAAGTGATGTAATTAACTACCTACCAGAGAATTGTTCTACCTGTTGTGGAATGTATACAAGCGTATTCCCTGTGTGAACTAAAAATAAAATAAAATGCACAATTACACAGTTACGTGAAAGTGTGTAAAGTCCATTAAATATCCTGCACAATTATGTGCACACGATGGTAAAAGAAAATGATTTGGTCATTAATATTTCATGTTGAGAAACATCCAACAATTATTGAGCAAAGAATACACACATTATATAGTAAACAATGTGCCAGTCACTTGGAAAGTTATCTTTTGTTGAAAGCATATACACTTTGGAACATTGAAACATCAAATATTCCATAGCTTGTTGTGCACTTATCAAAATACTTTAAGGGAATTAATTTTCGTGGATAAGCAAATGTGGCATATTTTGCCGTGGGAGTTTAATTAAGCTGATCGAGGAATTACAATGCTCTATCATGAAAATGAAACACAACAAATTTTGCCCCTTTGATGATATATATGATGCTACAAGTATGCTAGAAGTTCAAATCGTCTAAAATGTTGAATATATTGTAATTGTCATATTCAGACAGCGGGTATTAAGCTATTATTATGTTAATATATATAGTGGAAGTCAGATATAACGAACTATAAAGGGACCAAAGGAAATAGTTTGATACTAGTGTAGCGTGTAAAAAATTTTTTACTGTTTTTCTCCATAAATTGTTTTGATAAGTGATGATAAGGCTGTGTAGTTACAAAAATTGTTGTGTTTCTCCATGTTGGAATTATATCATAATGAACACAAAATTGTTGTATAAATATTTTGGATCAATCATTTAACAGGCCTGGAAATTTGTTAAGTCTAGGGAAACGATTCATCATTACCGCAGTTTGGAGCCTGCGGAAACGATAAAACGACTTTTCATTTACACAAATAAGGCTTGGCGGAAATGATGCGGTAACGACGGTCATCTAAAAACTAACTAGAAACGCTCAGAAACATATGTGTATGAATATGTCTTCACCATCTACAAACTACCATGTTGGATCAGAGTTGCTCTTCCCGTATGTGGATAAGCAACCATGTGAGCAATCATACCTTGAACATTTGACGTTTGAAAGTTTCTCAAACCATTCTACCCGTGAATGATACACTTTGTTACCTAGCATCACTTTTGGAACTATCACAGAATAATATATATGAGTAATATGAGTCGAGAAAAAATGAAATAGAACAGGCCTGGATATTTTATTTTTAAATCAAGAATGGGATTTAATCAAAATGTATTTGCAGCATAATTATTTTAACCCACCTGGGGGAATAAAAACACTACAGGAAAACAGAGAATCAGTTAATCCAAAATGTATTTGTAGCATGAAATAACCCACAATACAGAATACAGAGAAATCTTGAAATGGAAACATTATGCATAATAAAACAAGTTTCAATCACATTGAAGAAGAAAAAACAAAATCAAAATATATTTTCTTTAAAATCTAAGGCGGATCTACATTAGTTTAATTTTTTCTTGGTATGTGAAAGATTAATGTCACATGTTTTGGTAATGATTTGAAAATTTTAGCATGTGTAGATACAGTGAATGCTTTGTTTCTTTTTCTTTTCGAATTTTGTTTGTGACCCGCATGGAGCTCCATCACTGATCATATTGTTAGATTTCATTCATTTACATTCAACAGTGTGAGAGAGTTTCCAGAATATGCTGAAAGTTTTGTATTTAAAAATTTAAAGATCATCGGATTAAATAACGTGAATTTGAAGCAAATTTTTTACAAAATAGTATGACAACCTGATTACTTTGATTTTTTATCGTAATAAATGGATGTCTTAACAAAAATAGTTGCGCGGAAACGATTCATCATTACCGCCATTTTACCTTCACGGAAACATCGCAGTAACGAAACGACTGCCAAATTTCCAGGCCTGTTCAAAGAATGCTATTTTCCCTATTTTTCAGTGATATTTGGCCTATTTAGAGATTTCTAAAGTTGTACAGTTAAACTAAAAGCTAAAATTCCAATGTTTAAAGATTTAGAAAAGAGACAATACAATGTAAACTCCTACCTAACCACGATTAAACTTCTGAAATATAAGAAAATACCTTTAACTAAAGCTAAATATCAATACCATCTAAGACATTTTTATCTTTCAAATCTTTATTCTGCTATGAGTTGTGGAAATGTGAAAACCCAAAACTCCACTTGTGCATCATGATATAAAAAAACATGTAAATATGTATATAGCCATGATTTTCACATTCTCTTGTATTACATTCATTTATACTATTCAATTTTCTAATTTAAAACAAAAAGATATCAATCAAACACTATTAAAGCAATTTAATAATGATCTTGCTACCTTTGTTTCCCTAAAGGCGAACCTTAATAGTAACAACCCACACACTACAATGAAATAACAAATAAACTGCTAGCTACACATTTTGGCATAGTAGTCAAAACTAACTGAGATGAAAAAGCTACACTCAAACACATTAAAAAAATAGACATTGGTAGAAAATGATGAACTGATAACACGAACACAAAACAGGTCTACATTGACTATCTCGTCGGATAGAATAGTTACTGATACCGATCAATGTTGTTATTCTTTATTACTGAACTTAAAGCGTTGAATAAGAAAATATTAAAAACAAAAACAAAAAATGTTACACACAGCATCTTCATTTTTCATTAAGAAATGAACGTTGAGAAAATTGGGTGAACTATGAATGCAAAAAACATCGCAAAAACGGCTTTATGTCTTCCATAAGGCATAAAACTCCACGAAGTAATAAAACCCCGTAAGATGGGGGATTCCCCTAATGGGAGATTCCTCCTATACTAATACGGAAAAAGTTAGGTAAAAAAAAGCAAGATTTAGTATTAGTATAAGAAGATTAGTATCCTGGGTAAAAAATTTTTACAGGTTAATTTTCCCCATGAGTTGGTGCCCCCAACACCCGTGCTCTTCCTCCCTCATAAATATAGCTCGAAAAATAAAATCATATAATTGCAAAGAATAAGTATCACTAAAATGTAGAGCTCGAAAAGCTGATCCAGAAAATGTATGAGATCGCCTGTGTACAACTTACCATTACGGAGATATCGTTAATCAAAGATTTTAATGACGTGACACCTGTCTCCAAAAAGTTTTAGACCCAAATTTATTTGTCATTCCATTGTCAATATCGCGTGCCCAAAGTAATGTCAGTTTTGCCCTCAAATATCGCTTTCTATTTAGGGTGCAATGCAATGTGCCCACTGACGTCGCACTACTCCTATAATACTAATCGCTCATATCTGGACAACTCAGTTACGCTCAATCTAAAATTTCAATTATAACAGTCCAAACAAACATTTCGATACCAGTCGTGGATGCACACCACGCTATTAGTATATAGATAACAGGGTTTCGTTATAACAAGTTTTAGTTTAAAACAATGAATGCAGCAAGTTTTGAAGTTTCATCTAAGTAAGGATAATTTCAATTGGTTTGACAGAATTTTATAATTATAAAGAATGTCCAAAAAACTCAGTTTATTGACTTCCCCTGAGTTTCGAACAAATATTTGAAAATGGTTTGCAAAAAACCTTGCTTGGGCAGTTCCTATAGTCCTTTTTCAAGGGTTTTTTCCAAATGTTTTCTAAAGATACCCCGAGTTCATTATATCCATAGGTGCATTAAGTGAAACGGCAAAAAACGGTTCAATATACCAGAGTATTTGTTATAAGTCGTGTTCCTCGTTTGTGGTTAATTTATAAGGGTTTTCTTAATCAATTTTCAAGGGACTGGAGAAATTAGTTCGACATATCAAGGCATACATTATTTGCCGTGGCGGATCAGTGTGAAATGGATTTTTAGCGGATTGGGCCAAAATCTGCAAAATCCAAGAAAATTAATTCACTTAAGGTAGTAAACTACATCACCAACACAAGTCATATTATATTAACTTGAAAAAATTTGAAATGTTATATTACTTTGATTTTTTAGTTAAATATTGTATATGCTAAGTTAAGTGCATGTTTAAAATGTTTCAGGATTATTACGATATCATTGGAACTCCAATGGATTTTGGAACTATAAAGAAAAAGTTAGAACACCAGGATTACATGAGTGCTCAGGAATGTATCCATGACTTCAGACTTGTTTTTACAAATTGTTATAGATACAACAAACCAGGAGAGGTAAATTGTTTTGTCGTTGAAACAACCAGTTTTATGATCAGCTTATCTAATAGAATTTGTTACAAAGCTATTATTTTATAAATTTTAGGATGTGGTTGTAATGGCAGAAGCACTGGAAAAGTTTTTCAACGAAAAAATAGCCATGATGCCCCCCGAAGAATATGAAATAGTTGGGAAGGGATCAAAATCAGTCGTTAAAAAACCAGCAACTAGTAGTACTGGTGATCCTAACGAACCACCATCAAAACGAGGGAAGAAAGTGGGAACTGTTAAACCAAGATCTCTGCCAGCTGGTAAGAAATCATTGCTCACTCAAAGTGAGAGTTATTTTAAATTACATCAATTTGTGTTTATCAAATTTTAAATTTTCATATTTAGACAGTACCCAACCATCTCTAAACTCTCCATCACAAATTGTTCCTGGTAATTCCATCTTGCCATCACTTCATGAAGATCCTAACACAGTTACCAGTCCACAGTCTAATGTTACTTCCACTGTTCCATCCACTCCAGATATGCTTACTCCGAAAGTGCCAACCAGGATGGTAAGTAATAACTACGTTGACTTCAGAATCAATTTTGTTTACATTTGCAAAAGTCTATTAGAAACTACGAAATTTATCTCAGGCATTTTAAGAGTGTCAGATCATATTTTTCCAACATATTGAAATTCCTAAAAATATTCATCACAGTTGAAATCCGGCGTGAAAAGGAAAAAGGCTGATACAACTACTCCTGGAACGAATATTCTGGCTATGGATTCAATGAGCACTCCTGGAATTCCGGCTAAAATACCACTAAGAAGAGAATCCTCTAATCGAACAATCAAAAAACCGATGAGAGAGTTGCCTGGGGAACAAGAAATCATTGTAAGTAGACAGGTTTTTTAACTGGTACTTTCAACAGATTTGTACCTTGCTGATGAACTATTTGCTCTGTTATTCTAGCCACAGCAAGGGAAAAAGAAAACAAAACTATCCGAACAGCTTAAATATTGCAATGCCCTTGTAAAGGAAATGTTTTCCAAAAAGCATGAAAGTTATGCATGGCCTTTTTATAAGCCAGTGGCTGCTGAAGAACTTGGATTACATGATTATTTTGATATTATCAAACACCCAATGGATTTAACTACAGTCAAGGTAAAAATGTCTGTCTATGTGGCAGTTCCCTTTGGTGAAAAAATAAATAGATTAAATAAACATTGTGTAATTCAAACTTTAAGTCCAATTGCCTAACATCACTGGTAGTTTTGATATTGAATCTGGAATTCCTTAAAATTTTGTGTCAATAGAATATGAATGTTGTTGTTGTTGTTTTATGTTAAATCATTTTTTTTCTTTAGACTAAGATGGAAGCTCGTGAATATCCGACCCCAAATGGATTTGCAAGTGATGTTAGGCTAGTATTTACAAACTGTTATAAATATAACCCGCCTGATCATGATGTTGTTAAAATGGCACGTAAATTGCAAGATGTTTTTGAATATAAATTTGCTAAAATGCCAGATGAACCTGAAGGCTCATTAGAATCAACAATAACTGCAACATCCACAACTTCAACTCTTCATACTAAATCTCGTTCTGCAAAAACAGCACAGAAATCAGATTCTGAAGAAGATTCTGATGAAGAGGCTTCAAGCGATGATTCTGAAGATAGTGAAGCCGAACGTAAACGTAAATTAGCTGAATTAGAAGCTCAGCTTATATCTGTACACGAACAGTTGTCAAAACTTACGAAAGTAGAAAAAGACCGTAAGGCTGATAGAACTGGTTCCAGGAAAAAAAATAAGAAAGATAAAAGGGACAAAAAACCCATCAAAGATAAACCAAAAGAGAAAAAAGACAAATTAATAACAAAACCTACGGACAAGGATAGGTCGAAGAAAAAGGACCGTCCTAATAAAAAGAAAGTTAATACTGAATCGTCTTCACAAGATTCACCTGTTAAAGCTGTACCCAGTAAGACTGAGAAGAAAAAATCTGATAAATCCCTACTTAGTACTTTGGGTGCAAAGAAGAAGTCTGCATCGGAAAGGTCCAAGAAAAGCAAGTATGTGACTTCATATTGTTCTTTTAATATATTGCAAATTTTCACTGATAATTCTGTGTAAGAAAACCACATTGCTACACTTTTGTATAATTGTTCCAAATCCTTACCAGTTCCTCACCTTTGGGTGCTGGAAAACTAAATGATGTAGTTGCTCCCTTTTTTGAAACTTTTTGATGGTTGTCTCCACTTTTCAAACCATCCATGTTAGTTTTGCACAACAGCAAGCAATGATGAATATCATCAGAAATTTTTCAGTGTTTAACGTTAATTATCATGCAAGATGGATAATATTGGTAAATCAGTTCATCTAGATTAATGTAATGATATTTCATTAACAATGATGCATTATGTAAATATGAAAAAATATAGCTTTTGTGTTAAAATTTATAAGAAAAAAGTAGGAGCTTTTGGTTATGTCTTATTAAGAAAATGAGTGTTTTTTCGCAGAATTGCAGCCAAAAAGGGTGAATTACCAGAGGACAGTGATGATGATGAAAATGTTATTGCCATGACCTATGATGAAAAGCGTCAGTTAAGTTTAGACATCAACAAACTTCCAGGTATGTTTAATGAGATGAAAACAAACCTGTGAATGTTTTGAGTTCATGAAACCTTTGTATCAAGGATTCAATATTGTTTTGTAGGTGATAAGCTGGGTAAAGTTGTTCATATAATCCAAACAAAAGAACCCAGTCTAAAAGGAAACAATCCTGATGAAATTGAAATTGATTTTGAGACTTTGAGACCAGCAACATTAAGAGAACTTGAAAAATATGTTAACTCTTGTGTAAAGAAGAAAAAAACTCCTATCAAGAAACCTAAAACTGCTGAAGATCGAGAAGCATTGCAAGCCAAGAAAAAAGAGGAACTGGAAAAAAGACTACAGGTAGCTCACACTATTTATGATTTCACTCAGGGACAAGAGTTTTATAGTTGATGTATCTAAGAGGTCTGTTAACATTCAGCCAAAGTGAATTTTCATTTTGTCGTGAAGTTGTTGTGTTTACATGAAATGCATACTTATGGAGTGAATTGAGTTTTATTTCGAGCTGAGATGAAATGGATGCTGCATTTTCTGTATTATCCAAATTTGAAACTGGCATGTGATTAATTTGGTGTTTACACATTAAAATATTCCCAACTTTCACTTGAATATGTAAACACATATAGATTTCAGAAATGAACTCAGGCCTACATGAGATTGAATATGTAAACAACCTCAAAAGGGCAGGATGTCTTTGCTCCAATATCTATTACCTAAATTTTTGCAAATCCAAGTGATTCACCAAATTTAACAGATTTCCCGAGAATTTATTTTCTGAATGAGCAAAAATCAAAATCTTTTCCAAGAATTTCATTTTGTGAACGATAAACAATTTTTTTAGCATTTATTTTGGAAAATTGTCACACTTATTTGTTTATCTTTTTAATTGACCAGTATAAGATGAAAGATGGTTAACTTCAACATATCTATAACTAATAAGAACCTTTAACAAATTACAATTACTCCTCATTAATGATGTCAAAAATGTTTCCATCACCATCAGGAGGATAATATACATAATCTTTGCCGTCATCATTTTCGCTAGAATTTACTTTCTGACATTAAAGTACATCAAACTTAAAATTCAAGCCATAAAATATGTTCTTTTTTTCTATGGCTGGTTTTATGAAAGAAATTGCCCTGGCTGAGTGGGATACAAAAGCTACCAGGATATTTCTTGTCCTGATGTTACATGAGAAAAAAGCATTCAGCTCAGCAGGACAGGATGATTATTTTTTTTCCATTTCATCCTGGTGTTTTATGAACTGAAAATGTTGTCTATGTGTTATTATGAAGAAAGATCTTCCCACTTGGGGGAGAAATTTTTATGATTTTATGATATATCCCAAATGTGTTAAAGCGAAAGAAATGAATACAATAAGTGTCGAACTGTATTTAACTGTATTTAAAACTTCCCCTCCTGGCAAAGCAGGACAATCTCTTCCATATAACCAGCCCCTAAATTTATTATCATTTTTAAGGCTGTTTTTTATTGTCTCTTTAGCTGCAAACCTTGTCAATATTTAAAATTGAAACATTTTTAATGAAAATTAAATTTTTTGTTGAAGGATGTAAGTGGGAAACTTCAAGCGGTTGCTCCTAATAAAACAAAACCCAAGAAATCAAGTAAGAAAGGTATATAATGGATTTTTGAAAGTTTTATTGATTGCAGAGATAATGTCACTAATCGTTTTTTCAGTTGTTAATCAGTACATTTCCCTGTAGATCCAAGTGCTGCTGGCAGCGAACCTAAGACTTCACGACTCTCTGAGAGTAGTACATCAAGTGGGAGCTCCAGCAGTTCGTCATCTGGTACTAGTAGTGGCTCCAGTTCTGATAGTAGTTCTGACTCGGAGAAAGAAGGTAGGAATTAAACTATGTCATGTTTCTTTTCTTTTCACTTTTTTTTTTTTTAATTTTCAGGTTTGATTGCTAAATGAATTAAGTGACTCAACAAATTTAAAATATTAAAATATTTCCAATCCCTGTTTATTATCATAACCATTGTTGTCTGTCGTAAAAATATTTCTTCAAATGCTTTTGGTAACTCTGAAAAGATCAGTTAACTATTTGCTTGATTTTGGTTCTTTTCAAATGCCGAAAAACTTGCTTGCGAGAGATTTTGCACCCTTAGGTTTCTTCATTTCACTCCACATTTACAGGTGTTCTATTCAAAGTACGCCTACATCAACATTTTACTTCTATATATGTGAAATTTTGTCATAGATGGTAACCAATCGAAACCCAAGAAAACACACAAGGAAGAGAAGGTAATGTTTCCAAACCAGTGTGCAAAATCTTCGAAAAGTCAACGAGGAAGAGTGTTTTCTATGGGAATGGCAAGCAATATAGCCTGAAAATATAAGAAATTGAGATTGTAATTATTTACTGGACAAAATCAAGTTTTAAAAAGTAAAACCTTATTGTAAGCGGTTCCTATTTGTTTTAGCCAAAACAAGATATTCGAAATAGTATCGGATTGTTAGCTGCAACGGATCAAAAACCAGGTAAATATGGCTTGATCATTCGAATAAAGTATTTCCAATTTCTCTAATACTTGAATCATCTGATTTTAACGTGAAAGTAATGGAATTTTGTAATGTTATTTGAACTCTTTTTTTTTTATGCTGTTATGATATTTTTCCCCCATAGTTTCTTTATCATCAATGGTTGGTTCCACGCCCAAAACACAAGTTGCTGTCACTTGTAACTCATCTGTTTTTGTGGAAAGACCAGCACTTCAACAAGCACCAAGCGTTAAAACTGAAGTTGTTCCAGACCTATCAAAACCTCCCATTATTTCAGCTGGGCCCAGTTCAGTTCCTAAACCAAACTCAGCACCTAATTTACCACCACTGAAAATGCCAACACTCACTGCAGCACCACCACAGACTAGTAAATCATTTAATACACCAACTCCTACTTCGACATCTGCAAATCCATTTTCGAGAGGTACCACAACGAATCCGTCCCCAGTTACTACGCCTGGGTCTCTGCTAAGTGGCCTAAAAGCAAAACCTGGTGATATTAAGAAACCTTTATCTGCCAGTGCCACGAACGGCAAAGATAAAATATCATTTGGAATGGTTGACGAAAGTTTACTTGCCAAAAGTATGCCAACTCCCAAATCCAGTAAGGTTCCAGTTATTATTTTTATTATTTCCTTATAATTGACTAAGTTTAAATACAAATAATAGCTAATTGACGTCAGCTTTATAAATATGACGTATATGTAACGTTCTAACTGTGAACCGTAAAATTCGAGTTTTTTTTTACACCGAAAATAATTATTTCGTTAAATTTAATTCAGGCTCTTCCGATACTCTTTCTAAAATCGCTTCTCCTACCGATACAACGCAGAAAAAAGAAAATCCTATAAAACATGTGAGCTCGTGGGGAAGTCTTTCCGTTCCATCGCCCAAAGCACCGGTGGACCCGTCGAACAAAACTGCTAGTTTTGAACAGTTTCAAAAAATGGCTAAAGAAAAGGAAGAAAAGGTTATTATTGTTGTGTTTGGCAGAAAACTCTCGTTACTTCTATATCCAGTAAAATACTTCATACGCATATTTTATGGGGGTTTTTTTTGTAGGAGAAAGCTGCTAAACAAGCCGAAGAAAACGTTCGTCGTCAAAAAGAACGCGAAGAAAAGGACCGTTTGCGTCTAATTGACGAACGTAAGCGAGAAAAAGAAGAAGAAGAGGCTTTGGAACGGGCGAGACAACAGCAGGAAGAGCAAGATAGGAAAAAGAGAGAGTTAGAGAGGAGGAAAGAACAGGAACGAAGAAAACGACAGGCGGTATAATCTCGTTATTATTATCTGCACTATTTGAATTGCAATCAATTCATTTTATTGCGTTCATTTAATTCTATTATGCTTAGATTTGTTTATGGTGATTGATCGAACTAAAGCCCATTTCCGAATTTTAATTAATCGAGTATTCATCCATAAAAGGCCAGGATCTAGTTTTCAAATAAACGCAATCGGCCCCTTCGTTTATTTCGTGTAACAGAATCTCGACTAGATTGCCTGAAAGCTTACAATTTTCTTTAGTCACGTTTTACAAATTTACAGGAAATATTAACTGCGTTAATCATGATACGAAAATGTAAGTGTTATAATTGATTTCATTTCTCTTAGTTGGCTGGTACCATCGACATGACGTTACAGAGCGATATAATGGGAGATTTCGAAGCAACATTGTAAATTTAATAAGTTTATTAAAATATCATTAAGAAATCTTGTCACCTTAGTTTGTTCTCATTTGAAATATATGACATTTTTTCTCCAGTATTAGCAGGTTTATGGCTACTCGTAATGTAAATATTACTTTCGTCCAAGACACAATGTAAAAGGAAAATTAGATGCATCCTCGATTTTTCTTATAAACTTGTTACGACTTTGTTTAATTAAATTTGAAATAAATCTAATATTCACTAGAATTTTTTTTCCTAAAAATAACCCAAAAGTTCTTTGGATCTCTAGCTTCGTTGCAAAATAATGCAGTCTTGCTCATTCTTTTCCTATTTTATATAAATTTGAGGTTTCGAAAATTTGTTCAAGCATTGATGGCAAAGCCAAGTTTTTTATATACGAACTGTTGTTTATGAGCTGAAATTGGAGCGCAAGAACACAAGGGAAGTAAAGAAATTGTTTTCTACGTGGTTTCCTTGGGTTTTGCTTACATATTTTTTTCTGTGTGGTTTCTTTATGACAGCATATGTAAAAACAAAAAACAGGAAATAAAAATATCAATAAATTGGTTCTTTTCCGTTGAGTACCTTAAACCTCGGAAATAAACCCCACTCTCGCATGTTGTTGGATAAACACTCGAAGAACATTGCACTCTTTTAACTTAATATATCAATATGCCTAAATCATATACAGTAGACTCTCTGCAATTCGAACATCCAAGGGATCGTACATAATAGTTCGATTTATAGAGAGTTCGAATTACGACCAACTGTAGGTTCTTTTGTAAGAAAGTCTCGTCAATTTTGTTTGGTAGGGGAAGGCAAATTACGAGGTCTCGTTATTTCAATCTTCAATACAAATTGTTAGCTTGGCTCACAAGGTATCTGCAAGGAAT
The DNA here is from genome assembly GCA_039566895.2 of Turritopsis rubra. Lineage (NCBI taxonomy): Eukaryota > Metazoa > Cnidaria > Hydrozoa > Anthoathecata > Oceaniidae > Turritopsis > Turritopsis rubra. The sequence continues at coordinate 10,835,984 of CM077623.1, read as the reverse complement.
AGCTCTGGAAAGGACGTGATAGGAATTTCTAAACATTGCTTCTGTGTTGGGGATAGAAATAGATTCGATGACTGAATACTGGTTTGGACTGCCTCGCAATAAGCATGACATTGTATAGAATTTACAAAAGAAATGATTAAAAGCAGTTTGATGGTGAAATTAGCTGAAAAAGAGGATGACAAGTTAATTATCCGTTCAGGACGGGATTCTTAACATTATCATCATCAATATTGAATAATCTACCAAAATCAACAAGAGAACCGATGAACCCACGTACGTACGTTCAAAAGTGAGGCGAAAAACTTTCTACGCGATAAAGCGTTTGCAAGAAACTTAATTACATAAAAAAATGTGGCTTGTATATGGCTTGGATGTCTTCTTGTTGTATATATTATATGTGTCATTTTCGTCAGATGTCGCCAATTTATTTAATTTAATTTTTTGATATTTGAATTTTATATTGACAGAATTTACATATATACACCTACGTAATTTATCCAGATGAAGAGCCTATGTAAGTAATAAGAAAAACTGAAATTTATTCATTTGGTAAATTCCTAACAAACTGGAAAATAATATCTTTTTTGCACCAGAGAAAGGCTCGAAATTCGTTACCGTTTTAAAGTAAAAGGCTGGCTTTTTATGGCGAGGATTCGTTAATAATACGTCTGTCGGATCAACTGACGGACTTTTGTCGGATCAACTGACGTCCGTTTTATAAATGAAACATGAAGCAGGAAATTTATATTCTCTCTCTCCTTTCATGAATTCTATTAAGGGAAATTGGTAAACAGAGTAGAGTGCCATGATAAACCAAAATATAATATGTATTTCCTATTTAAAGAAATGTGCTGAATATAAAATGATATATCTCCCTTTTATAACGAAAAGTTGTAAGCTTTCACTAGATTCAGGATCAACATTTTGCAAAATCTTCCAAAATGTTACATGGACACGGCCGCCATGATAACATTTAGACTGGCCACAGTGATAACATTAAGACTTTCAATTAGCATGACTAACTTCTTATAATATTTTTACGACATTTTTGCTGTTAGTAAATCTTCACATGCAAAAAATGTCTGCGTGCAAAAAGGCATTTTTGACTTTTCTTCGAAAGTTCCGATTCGTTTTTCCTTTACCTCCATTACCACACTGCTGCTGGCAAACAAGGCTACAATGGTACTTTTGTTGATCTGTTAGCAAGAAGTTTCAGATTTCTTCTTCCGATGAAACAATGCTTTACATATCATATCGACTGCAAATACGAAGATTTCGATGAAGGATATTAGACTAGCGCCAAGACATAACCCTATGTTACCGCCGATACTACCTAAACAATATGAAATACAAAATGGTGTCATGTCAATAACAAGTCCAACAATGTGACACTTAAAGAAGGAAGAAAATTCGCGAATCCCTTTGGATTAACTTTTGCGAATTGGAAAATTCAAAATATTTCGTGAGATCAAGTTTCTTTAATCGCGCCAATATTCATTATACCAAATTTTGTTTAAACAGTTGAAATAGGTAAATTAATGTACGTTCGAATGTTGGGTAGGGAAAGAAAGGGGAACAAATTTAAATAGAATCGATTGGATAAAGTCAACCTTTCTCGATAATGCTGAAGAAAGTTTCTCCGATAAAAGTATTTTACAAATAAGAAATCGAATAAAGTGCCCAAACACTCCTCCACAGACTTTTTGAATGTTTTGTCCACTGGGTAGTGGAGTCCAAGTTTTACTCATTTATACTCATTTTCTAGCGCACTCAGTACCAATAAGGATATCAAACAGACGAACGACGTCGTTTGAACGTTATATGGACGTCGTTACAACGTCACAACGTTATTTTGACGTTAAGAAGACGACGTATGTCTGCGCCTACTTCCTTGTAAATATTTTAATAGGGTTTTAATCACGAGGTTTGTTTTGTACTTACCAAGTAATCCAGTCCACGTGACAGAAGGTAAAATGGTTGTTTTCATGAAAGATATATCACTAAACGAAATATCCATCCCAACGATGTTGTTTCTAAGTAAGACATTACACAGAACAAGTTATGTGAAATATTGAATGTGGCAGGCTAGACAAAATTCTGAGAACGTGCAAAGTCGCTCGACTTGTAGAACATGTAGGAAAATCGGGTTAATCGGAGTTTCTCAGGGAAACTAGATAGACTTTAAAATTGATAGACAAATCGAGGAAACTAAGCTAATTTGCCAAAAAGTTTGGAGAAAAAATTAGAAATTTATATTTTATGACACTCTCACGTTTACGAATATTTGTTACTATGGATACCTAATGTATTGTTCCGTTTCTGAATAAGTGAGGTTCCAGTTGGGCAAATTCATGATATCTTTGATGGTATGCTTGGAGCTGATTGTCGTCTGTTCTGATGATATGTCGTATTTTGTATAGTTGCATTCTAACGGGCATTGGGTACTACACATGCGTTTGTTTTTTTGAACCAGCGCTAAAAAAAGGTGGGAAAATAGAATATTACGTCACAGCATCCATTGCCTCGTTTCTAATCTTAATAATAACTTAAAGCGTAATGAAAGCATATCGGAGTATCGGCTTTTATTGGGTTTTTTCTTTTGTTTTTTAATAAATTCCGCCAAAAGTGTCTGCTGAAAACTTTTAAGCCGCAAAATATTCCGCAAACTGATCTAATTACTCAATTAGCGATCACGTGGAAAAACAATAGCCGCTCCGTGCTAATTATCCCTTCTAATGGAAAACGGGCTTAAAACATGTTGTTTGAAAACCTGTTGTTTGTAATAAAACTGAAAAAAAGTCAGTACCGTCTAATTTGCTTTTACATGGAAAATCCTTGATTTCACAAACTGGTCGAACATCTGAAAGATAGTAAAGAATGACGATGCATAAATCATGTTAATGCATTAATTATGATAATTAATATTGTATGAAATAGTATTAGTATAAATAGTATAAGTGGTAGATAGGTGAAGTGTAACCGATTTCTAACCAGGTAAACTTCTTGGTTAAAAGCTTCTTAAAATTGTCTGAAAGAATGAGGACTCACCCTTACCCTCACTGTTCCAGACGAATTTAACAAGGTTAACACTTCGAACTTAGTTGGTTAGAAATCCGTAGATAAACTGTATGGTGGGATTGACAGACCGGAATATGGAGGAATATGGATTTTAGAGGTCCGATTATGTTTAATTCGGACCTTTAATTGGAACTTTCCAGAATGTCATGGCCTTTTGAACAAGTTTTCGCCTTGAGTTAAATATTCATAACTTGAAAATTTGAATAATTTTTAAGTAACTATCACTGAGTAATGAAGTTATGAAATCTGTTAAACATGAAGATTATTAGAAACGTTGTGAAGGTTGTCGACTAGACCATCACCATGGTAACATCAAAATACAGTGTGAACACAGAAAGTCAGGATAGGTAGAATGGCAATGTTTGGTATCTGTTGCGCATGCTCGTACTGCTTACCTTTATGGTGCGATAAATCAATAGGAATGCAGCCACACGCATCTTTGTATTCTTTCATCAAACAATCAGCTTCACACATCGGTTTCGAATATTCTGAACTAGTTACGATGTCGTAGGATTTCGTTTTAATGCATCCACTAGGATATGGGGAGGGCAATAATTCAAACTAAAGACGTAAAGATAGAAAAGATTACATATAAGCATATGATGTATAATGGAATAAAAAATCTTCTTTTGATAAAAAGAAAACACGATGGAGAGCACTCCCCCACTTACCGTAGACGTCTTTATGTGAATAAAACTGATTGTACCAGGTTGCACTGGAACCATATGTGATCTTGTCGAATCAAATGGAGTTCCGTACGGATGTATGAACACGGCCAGACCTTGGAAAGGTACTCGATTGACCAACAAATCATCGGCGTGAATGTTTAAATACAAATGCAGACCAAATCCTATTCCTGATTCCTTTGCTCGTAAATTCGTCATGTGATTTTGATGAAATGAATTGAATTGCTCACATAGTCCAGTGTCTCTGGCAATAACTGGCAGAAAGTCTTCGGCAGAACAATTATTACCGTGGAATATACATGGTTTCGGTGCGACAGTTTCTACAACAGGATCATACAACAGATCTTCCATTGATAATTCAAAATGGTGAACAAAGTCGCTGTAGGATGAAATGTTGTGTTCGCGAAAAGTTTCCATGGTTTGTTTCGTTTTCGGATCGTTCAAATCTAGGGTGTGGTCCTTCATTTGCGTGTAGATTCGTATCATGTCCGTTTCGTTAATATGTTCTTTGTGTAATTTCTTCCGTGAAATTGCATTCAGATTGCATATAGTCACTGTTGGGAATGAAACTTCGCCAATACCAAATATTTCTTCCTTTAGTGTAACCGTTTTGAATTGAAGAAAATCGGAAATGACTCCTTGGAACAACAAGACAGAGAGGACAAATGAAGCGCACACGAGTATAAACCAGAACATACGACGAACTCCGTTTGTTTCGAAAACAAAATGGATGCCATGCATCGAAAAAACCGAGTAGAATTCCTTCCATTCTTCTTGAAAAGTGAGATGCTTTTTCTCTTCTTTCGTCGCCATTGCACTCAGTTTTATTGTCTCGACTAAAATACAGAGTTTATTTTGAGACGATGTGAAACATACGGTTGTTTTTATAGGCGTTTCAAGGAGGCGTTTGAAGCAATCAAGGAAGTTTACATGGAGTGTCAAAACTCTCAGTAGAAATGGAAAGGTATTTTTAAAATATTCCTGTTTTGCTCAAATATAAAGGTTATCTCAATTATCTTTGCTAAATAACCACGGTGTATTATAGATGAAGGCATGCAATAGCGCCGTGTGCTGTCTTTAAAGGTTATGCATTTGTTTTGCTATATACTTCATATATATCTGCAATATATATGATTGAATTTAAAAAAAATGACTTATGCCACATTCACCATCGATCGCCTCCCTCATGAGTGCAGTAAAAGACCTCCCTAATGAGAGGAATATCCGCCCCACTGGTAACAGCAGCCCAGAAAAAGACGTGTTAATGATATCAACTCATACCTGAAAAATGTGCGTCGGATTTCTTTGGCAAATGCAAAGATGAGTCAAGGCAGCAGTTCATTTTTGCCGCCGCCCAGTATATCGAAAAGGCAAGAAGTTCTGGGGACAAGGTTAGACAATCAAACTTTAAAGGTACCCAATAAAAAGAGGGAAGATAAATAGGATTTGAGCCCAAAATTTGTGATAAATATAGTTGGCAATTTGAATTTACTGAGTTTCTTCCAAGAAGAAGCTGGTTAGGTCCATGCGCTGATCTAATGGAGGATAAATCTCTCCATTATTTTGTCCCAAACTGTTGTTGTTGTTTTTAACTTTTGTTTGTTCTTTTGGACTACCATTTTAAATTTTAGTTTCTATAATGTAAATGTAGGATTTTCTTACGAAAAGCTTCGTGCTCATTTCACATATACTTCAAGTTGAAATCTCGTATCAGTGAAAGTAGAATCGTGTAGAATTTGTTGGGGTATAAACAACTTTTGCCTCGTTCTTTCAAACACTTTTATAAGAGTTCTTACCGAAAAGTTTTTGATACGAGATTTTGCCTCTAACGACCTCTTAAAATTATTGACAAATAATGTTTATGTATTGCCACTTTATTTTTAGTACGTACGCGATTCGATCTGGAATTAACATTCCGCCTTTGGGGGAGATTAAACTTCTGAAATATATCGTGAGCTATATTCTGACCATTTTTTTTGTGTGAAAAGTGATAAAATATATTTATTTATTTTCAAAAGGTACTTCATGCTGCCCCAGTGGCAATTTTTATAAGAAACCCCCTTGGGTACTTCCTGTTTTTGAATTCTTTATCATTTATTATAACTTTTAATACTCGTGACGTATCTTTTTATAATTTATGCATTGACAATCAAAATTTGTTTTCCTGTTGTCATGCCCATGCCATTTTTCACTGCCATTCTATCGGCCAAACACAACTTCGAACCCAGGGTCGTTTTTCTCTGTTTTTTTAATATGAAGACGATGAGACGAAATGGCTCTGGGCATCGTAGGCCAAAATTATTCTTTTAAATGACAAGAAAAAGGTAGCGGTCTCAATTTCTCCATCTTTTTGGCAGTTATTCAGATGAAACGATTTTTTTAAGAAACACTAGTAAAAATTGACCAACCTCATTGGTGGTGATTTTTTGCCATTTTTAGGGTACTTTTGGTGCTTAAGTGGTGCATATTGGATATATCCTCAAAACTTCAAAAACTGCCTCCTTCCTACTTCTGAACTTAAGAGAGATGGACTACCTAAGGGACAGGGAAAATTTCTTTTCTTTGGTATGATTTTGAGCATAGAGTGGTGCTTATCTTTAAAGTGAATTTGAGCCTCTGGTGTTTGTTAAAAAAAGTGTACATAAAAAGTTAAGCATTAAAATAACTCATTTCCTTCTCCGTTTGATTTCCATATTTCTAAATATTAGAACAGAGGGCATAAATAAATGGTGCAAAACCGTATTTACGTAAGAAAAACCCTCCCCACAGCGGCCTCTTCCAATCAATGGCCAGTAGTGAGGGTGCTATTTCAGGCTCCAGTATATTTTCAATATATGTTTGTAACATAACACAGACTTTGTTTGTATTGTTATTCAAATGAAAAGTTTAAATTAAATTTGGTTTTTCATGTAATATTATTTAAACTTTTGTTTACATCAGTTCAATGTCCTTTCTTTTGTCACGTGTCATTTTCATCTAAGTTAGTTTTTCAAAACATTTAGGGAAATATTTTGTAACAGTAATACATATATTTTGGTTTTTGGAGCAGTATTAAATGTAGACTGGAGAAGGTGCAATAGACATGAAAATAAAAATCAACATTATGTTTCCGGTTGTTTGTACTGATTGAAATACTCAGACAATAAACAACAACAACAACAAAATAGTCAACATGATGACGAAAAGACGTCAGTGTGAATAAACAAAACACCACTTACAGCTGAAAGTCATTGACATGCTGTCTGAGACATGCTTTGCTTTGTTCCCAGCAGGAAGCAGTTTGAACGCCCAAGTAACGTTCAGACGTTGTAACGACGTCTATATGACGGTAAAACTAAGTCCACACAACTTAGTTTTACCGTCATATAGCTGGAAAGTGACGTAATGACATTAGATGAAAATAAACTTGCTGCAATAAATACTGCAGTGAAGACGAGCTATTAGTAAATTACAATAAATTAGTAAATTACAGAACGGTTATAAACCCTCGTTCCATCTTTTAAAGTGGAGACAAACATGGCCGATAAAGCAATATTACCGAAAAACCATAAATTAATAAATGACGTAATTAATTAATACTTTAAGTAGAAAAATCATCAAGAAACAAGAATTTAATGTCCAGACAAGAAGACCAAATTTGACGACACAAGAGAACTGTTTATTTATGTTCAAAACAAAGAGTTGTCCGTTCGGTGTAATTTTTCCATTACTGTTTATCTGATGTTTGCCGATTTTATTTTGTAAACAGTGCTGGATAGAAATTTCAAATACCGTATTTCCTTCAGTAATGGCTAATAAAAATTAAAGAAACAGGGAGAAATACGCTTGTTACAGAAATCATAACGATGCACTGTAATTGAAAAAAATGTAATAATAATAGCAACAACAAAAAAAACCAATCCATTTTTTTAATTGGGGTGGGGGACGCACTCACACCCTCCTGTGTCTCCGTCTCTGGTGAATATTCAACAAAAACCAGTAAGAACTCCTCCGACGCATTAAAGAAGTATTCAATAACAACAAAATACAAAAAAACTTTTTACCATTACGAAAATCTAAACGACCTCTCAAAAACATTGAAATTTCAAAGTTACTAAATTACAGCTTCTTATCAATGTTTATCTGTACATTGCATAAAATGTAAATTTTTCAAAATGCCCTATTATCCCGGCTATCTTCTGAGGTAATGTTTTCATAACAAATATACGTATTCAAGCTACAATACTCAATTGAATTGAAATAACAACTACGGCCCAGGTCTTTACTGTAGGACATATACATCAAATTGGATCATATATATACATTAAACATGTTAATCACTTTTAAAGGAGCTACGACACGAATCACATGGTTCTTACGTTTGCTTACTTTTAGTACCGTCTACCGTCTCCTTCGACCGAATTTTGATGCTACAATCACGTGATTCGTGTCGTAGCCCCTTTAATATCTTACTTTCGGTAACGCTTTGATTTGATTCGGACGTAGGGTAAGTCATGAAAGTGGAAGAGTACAGAGTCATGAATTTTCTATAAACACTTGTGTTGATTAGGTTATTTGCACGTTTTTCTTTTATACGCTTAATGACCGTGCTCTCCTCCATAAATTTCGACTAGGTTCTAAACCTCTGGACGTCTTCCAATTAATGGCCAGCAGTGAGGTACAAATATTCAATAGCGCCCGGGCGTTAAAAAGAGAAAGTAAAGTATTCCTTTTTTTCGGTCAAAGTTTACAACATACAGAATGTTGCATTGGAAAAAAACATCAATACCATTTGTAGTTATGCAAGTAAAATTGCTTTTTTATGTTAAAATTTTCAAGCACGTTCAAAGAAAACAAAACTATAATGGCTGTGCGTGGTGTGCCTAGAGCTAAGGAAACCTGACTCAAACAAAAACACTGATGCATTTGCATTTGCATTTGAGTTTCGAGTCTTGCGTTACTGACATTGGGAGAAGAAAACCACCTATAATTTTCACTCTCATCCAGTAAGCCCAAAATAACTTGTAAATAATCATCGAAAGGGAAATATTTCACTACATTTGTACTGTTTTCCGCTTTTTTTTAAATATTGGTGCAGGCTTATTTCATTCTCGCTGTTTTTTACAGACCGAAAAAATTAAAAAAAACAAATCAAAAAAAATTCAAATGCGCTCCTTTGATTTTGCCAACACTTACGAAACCAGTTATTATATAATAAACTATGGTGGTACAACGTAACAAATTGTAAACGCAACTGATGAAAAAAATTGTTTTCGGAATCTCATGAATAATTAATGTACTCTAAACTATGCCTTTCTTACCAAACATTCTCTCTCGCGCTGCCAATTTTCTGGAAGAGAAGCGTTGTTTGAAGGGCGTTGTTTTAGAGGTAAATGAAGCATAAGAGGCCGGAGCGTGAAACAAATGACGAAAATTTGCGCAAAAATCCATTTTAGGAAAATTATGGCTATCAAAGTTAGAATTTGTTGAAATTAGTCAATTTGGGCAGATTTGATGACCAACCGTGGAACTGGATAATCGAGCCTAACAAAATCGTTTCACACATTTCATAGTGGCTGCAATAAATATAAAATCATTCGGATATGATAGATTATACATATTTCAACGTATAACAGTATACAAATAAACTCTATGTCCTAGTTAGTTGTTTGAAAATAAAACGGGAAGCTCGTGGAAGATCACGATGAACTTATCGTCGAGAACTGATGTGTTAGTATTGCGTGTAACTTTGTGTTTTTGGAAATTATACCAAAGATTTACAAGTTTTACAAATATTGTAAAAGGTTTTTAAATTCTTTTTTAGAAATAAAAGAAGAGCGGTAGGTATTCACTGTCTGATTTTGAGGGAGTAACAAGAAGGTTCCACAAGTGTGGCCCACGATATGAGATACAAAATTGACTAAGCTTGTTTTTACATATTGGTTTTACCAAATTGTTGCTACTTCGAGAGGTATATTTGTCCTTTGGTTTAGGTATATAGAGGTAATGAAATACAGATGGTGCTTGTTTATTTTTACATTTGAACATAAATGTTAGAGTTTGAAAAATATTAAGTACATAAAGCGTTAATATGTCATATTCCTCAAAGAGAGCTTCACTGAGTGCGAAGCAATCTTTATTATTTATAATTCTTATTGGATGTTTCTGACGACGATAGAGGGAAATTAGTTTACGTTTTTGTGTGCTAGCCCATATTACATTTGGATAGTTTAAGTAACTATGTACGAAAGCGTAATAAAGTTGCCTAAAGTAGATGTTTAATAAAAACATATTTTGCTTTATATAACACTCCAATTTCCTTTGATACTTTAGAGTTGATAATATGGATGTGGTTTGTTCATGTTAAATTTTCATCGATGAATACACCAAGATATTTTGTGACCATATTTCTCTTTTTTTCTGTGTTATCTATTGATAAGTTTGGAAGATTATATAGAATATGACGGTTTTTTCTAGATGAATAAAAACGCGAAAATTTTGTCTTTTTAACATTTAATGATAATTTGTTTGCCCTGAAACCACGAAATCACTTTTTTTTTAATTCTTCATTCATGTCATTAAAAAGTTTCGGAATGTCATTATCTGAAAGGAACAGGTTTGTATCATCGGCAAAGATTACTGGTTTAAAGGCATACCGAACTACCCAGGACATCATGCATTTTGAGTTTGAACACTCGGGGCAAGTCACAGCGTGCTTCATGCTCATAAATTATGGGGACCAGAAAATAACCTTTTTTTATTTTAAACTTATAATCATTTTTGTTAATCGTTTTTCATTAATTTGTTGACCGTGGGAGTTAACTGGTCTGTATTATTTCAACAATTTTTCATCGTTTTCAAACGAAAACTACATGGATAGAAATTTAAAAGAAGAATCACAATCAATTTTGGTGGCAAAATTCCGACACAGTTACGTGCAACGAAGATAATAAAAATGTATTCTTTAATTTTCCTAGTTATGTTCTGTGCAATTCTACAGAAATTCTCTTGGTTCCATTTATCTTTTCTGACCAATCCTCAAAGACACTCTGGTAAACTTTAACCAGAACTTTCTCTTAAAAATCATATTTCCATGAAATGGTTAGCCAAAACAGCCATTATTGTGTAATATAAGCGTTATTGTGCTGTTTTAGAAGAAAATTTACATTTAAATACTAACTTTTTGGTGAAAACAGGTTAGTACTTTCTGTTTGTATATTTTCTCGCTTTAATTTTAACTTCGTGGGACCCACCAGTTCGGTAGTTTCTTTAAGCTTTGATGAGCAATTCGCGAAGTCTTTCACATAATTTAAAAACAGTAGAGAACCTAATATTGAGCCCTGCGGTATTTTCTTATATTTTAGAAGTTTAATCGTGGTTAGGTAGGAGTATACATTGGTTAGGTAGGAGTTTACGTTGTATTGTCTCTTTTCTAAATCTTTAAACATTGGAATTTTAGCTTTTAGTTTAACTTTACAACTTTAGAAATCTCTAAATAGGCCAAATAGTACTAGGGATAATAGCATTCTTTGAATGATCGATCCAAAATATTTATACAACAATGTTGTGTTAAATATGATACAATTCCAACATGGATAAACACAACAATTTTTGTAGATACAGAGACTTATCATGGCAGTATTGCGTGTAAAAACAATTTATGGAGAAAAACTGTAAAATGTTTTTACACGCTATACTAGTTATATAATATTCTTTCTAGAATCTTCGAAAAAACTGGAAGTACGGATATCGGTCTGTAAGTAATTAATATTGAAGGGTCACCTGCTTTGAATTCCTTCAGTAAAGCATTTCTGAAATGTTCTATACAATGGTATTTTGATTTCATCGTATACGTCGAAGATTATATTACTTGTTATGTCATCAATCCCAGCTAGCCTGATTTCTGCTAACGTTATTGAATGCGACTTCAAACCCATGAAACGTAACTTCGTCATCTCTTAGTATTGAGTCCTTTCTCTTCAGGTATTCTTCAAAGTGAGTGTTTGTTTTGGGAATTTTAGTTGCTAGAGTATGACCTACATTGGTATAGAAAGTATTAAATTCTTCTGCCTTTGTTATATCATCATACAAAATTCTTGTATTTGTTTTGAACATTTTTGGTAAGGATTTTGATTTTGATTTACATTTTCCTGTTATTTCTTTCATTATTTGCCATGTTATTTTTGAGTTGTTTTTGTTTTTTGTGTTTTTGTTGTTGTTCTTCTTCTTGTTCTTGTTCTTCTTATTTCTATATTCATTTTCTGAATGTACCGTTTTATTCTTTTAAATGATTTTTTAATTCCATTGGTAATCCATGGTGATTTTAGGTCTTTTTGGTTGCAAAAAATTCTCTCAGAGGAAAACATTTGTCATAAACTGGATATTCATTTTCTCAATTCCTAACATTATTAATATTTTTGAAAGGCTAAAAATTAGTTACCTTTTTAAAGTAAAAGCCTGGATTTTTATGGTGAGGATGCCCATCTGTAATATTAACCACCCATCTGTAATATTACGTTTCTCGGATGAACTGACGGACTTTTGTCGGATCAACTGACGTCCGTTTTATAAATGAAACATGAAGCAGGAAATTTATATACTCTCTCTCCTTTCATGAATTCTATTTAGGGAAATTGGTAAACAGAGTAGAGTGCCATGATAAACCAAAATATAATATGTATTTCCTATTTAAAGAAATGTGCTGAATATAAAATGATATATCCCTTTTGAAAACGAAAAGTTCTAAGCTACCACTGGATAATAGGACTGGTCACCGTGATAACATTTAGGCTGTCTTAGAGGATTAGTACGATTAAGTTCGTATAATATTTTTTCGTATTTTTTGCTGTTAGTAAATCTTCACATTCTTTATTACTGAATTTTTAATATAAGACCGATTCGTTTTCCTTTATCTCCATTACTACATTGGTGCTGGCAAACAAGGTCACAACGGCACTTTCGTTCATCTGTTAGCAACAAAAATCAGATTCTTCTTCCGATGAAACAATGCTTTACATATCATATCGACTGCAAATACGAAGATTTCGATGAAGGATATTAGACTAGCGCCAAGACATAACCCTATGTTACCACCGATACTACCTAAACAATATGAAATACAAAATGGTGTCATGTCAATAACAAGTCCAACAATGTGACACTTAAAGAAGGAAGAAAATTCGCGAATCCCTTTGGATTAACTTTTGCGAATTGGAAAATTCAAAATATTTCGTGAGATCAAGTTTCTTGAATTGCGTCAATATACATTATTCAAAATTTTGTTCAAAAAGATGAAATAGGTAAATTATTATAAACGTACGTTCGAATGTTGAAGTAGGAAAGAAAGGGGAACCAATTTAAATAGAATCGATTGGATAAAGTCAACCTTTCTTGAAAATTCCAAAGAATCGCGAAAAGTTCTCTCGCGAAGTTTCTCCGATTAAAATAAAGTACGAGCAACTATCTGTGTATCGGTGTAAATCTCAGTGGGAACTCCACCAAAAATTCTTTACGATCAAAAACGTCGACGTTTGATTAGTTGGTTTTCGAACGTCACTTCATTTCTCCTCCGCAATGTTTTCCTCTGATATACTCATTCGAACCGAAGCAAATATTTTGCAAATTTTCTCACTATACATTTCTCACCGCGAGATATTTCTATAAGAATATTTCCATAAGAGTTTTTCCATATTTCCATAAGAGCCAACAAAATTTCCAACAAAATTTCCAACAAAATTAAATTGTAATTCTCACTGGTGGAAACCAAAAGAGATTATCAGTGGAGTCCAAGTTTCACCCATTTATACTCATATCAACTACCCGATGTTGTTTGAACGTTATTTGGACGTCGTCACAACGTCACAACGTCGCAACGTTATTTTGACGTTACGAAGACGTCGTGTGTCTGCACCTACTTCCTTGTAAATATTTTAATGGGGTTTTAATCACGATGTTTGTTTTGTACTTACCAAGTAATCCAGTCCACGTGACAGAAGGTAAAATGGTTGTTTTCATGAAAGATATATCACTAAACGAAATATCCATCCCAACGATGTTGTTTCTAAGTAAGACATTACACAGAACAAGTTATGTGAAATATTGAATGTGGCAGGCTAGACAAAATTCTGGGAACGGACATAGTCAAACATACAATACCATTAACATGTAGGAAAATCGGGCTAAGCGGGGTTAATCAGTGAAACTAGGTACTTTAAAGACAAATCAGGAAAATTGGCAACAAAGTTTATTTGCCCAAAAACTTGGAGAAAATTTTTAGAATCCATATTCGAGGACACTGTCACATTTCGAATACTTGTTACTATGGTTACCTAATGTATTGTTCTGTTTCTAAATAAGTGAGGTTCCAGTTGGCCAAACTCATGATATCTTTGATTGTATGCTTGGAACCGATTGTCGTCTGTTCTGACGATATGTCGTATTTTGTATAGTTGCATTCTAACGGGCATTGGGTATTACATATGCGTTTCTTCTCTTTAACCACCGCTAAGTAAGAAAAACAGGTTTAAAATAGGACATCACATCAAAGTATCCATCGCTTCGTATCTAAAATTTATAACTACTACGTACGTAAGCATATCGGAATATCGGAATATCGGCTTTTGTTTTTTTTTCTTCTTATCTTTTTAATAATTTTCGCCAAAAAGGGTCCTTGAAAAACCAGGATCAACTTTTGCGTCGCGAAATATTTCACAAACTAATTTAATTACTCAATTAGCGATCACGTGGAGAAAACAATAGCCGCTCCGTGCTAATTATGCCTTCTAGTGGAAAACCGGCTTAAAAAAAGCCTCATGGCAATTATTAGTATTCCACTAAATAAATGAATGAATCATACTTAAATCACATGAATTCTATTTAAATATAGACGGCTGGTTGTTTGAAATAAACCTAAAAAAAAGTTGCTACCGTCTAACTGGCGTGGAAAATCCTTGATTTCAAAAACTGGTCGAACATCTGAAAGATAGTAAAGAATGACGATGCATAAATTATGTCAGTGCATTATTTATGATAATTAATGTTGTATCAAATAGTATTAGCATAAATAGTATAAGTGGTAGATAGGTGAAGTGTAACCGATTTCTAACCAGGTAAACTTCTTGGTTAAAAGCTTCTTAAAATTGTCTGAAAGAATGAGGACTCACCCTTACCCTCACTGTTCCAGACGAATTTAACAAGGTTAACACTACGAACTTAGTTGGTTAGAAATCCGTAGATAAACTGTATGGTGGGATTGATAGACCGGAATATGGATTTTAGAAGTCCGATTTTTTTTAATAATTTTTGAAATTTAAAAATATTAAGTAACTATCACTGAGTAATGAAGTTATGAAATCCGTTAAACATGAAGATTATTAGAAACGTTGCGAAGGTTGTTGACTAGACCATCACCATGGTAACATCACAATACAGTGTGAAAACAGAAAGTCAGGATAGGTAGAATGGCAATGTTTGGCATCTGTTGCGCATGCTCGTACTGCTTACCTTTATGGTGCGATAAATCAATAGGAATGCAGCCACACGCAACTTTATATTCTTTCATCAAACAGTCAGCTTCACACATCGGTTTCGAATATTCTGAACTAGTTACGACGTCGTAGGATTTCGTTTTAATGCATCCACTAGGATATGGGGAGGGCAATAATTCAAACTAAAGACGTAAAGATAGAAAAGATTACATATAAGCATATGATGTATAATGGAATAAAAAATCTTCTTTTGATAAAAAGAAAATACGATGGAGAGCACTTCCCCACTTACCGTTGACGTCTTTATGTGAATAAAACTGATTGTACCAGGTTGCACTGGAACCATATGTGATCTTGTCGAATCAAACGGAGTTCCGTACGGATGTATGAATACGGCCAGACCTTGGAAAGGTACTCGATTGACCAACAAATCATCGGCGTGAATGTATAAATACAAATGCAGACCAAATCCTATTCCTGATTCCTTTGCTCGTAAATTCGTCATGTGATTTTGATGAAACGAATTGAATTGCTCACATAGTCCAGTGTCTCTGACAATAACTGGCAGAAAGTCTTCGGCAGAACAATTATTACCGTGGAATATACATGGTTTTGGTGCGACAGTTTCTACAACAGGATCATACAACAGATCTTCCATTGATAATTCAAAATGGTGAACAAAGTCGCTGTAGGATGAAATGTTGTGTTCGCGAAAAGTTTCCATGGTTTGTTTCGTTTTCGGGTCGTTCAAATCTAGGGTGTGGTCCTTCATTTGCGTGTAGATTCGTATCATGTCCGTTTCGTTAATATGTTCTTTGTGTAATTTCTTCCGTGAAATTGCGTTCAGATTGCATATAGTCACTGCTGGGAATGAAACTTCGCCAATACCAAATATTTCTTCGTTTAGTGTAACCGTTTTGTATTGAAGAAAATCGGAAATGACTCCTTGGAACAACAAGACAGAGAGGACAAATGAAGCGCACACGAGTATAAACCAGAACATACGACGAACTCCGTTTGTTTCGAAAACGAAATGGATGCCATGCATCGAAAAACTTGAGTGGAATTCTGTCCATTCTTTTTGAAAACTGAGTTGCTTTTTCTCTTCCTTCGTCGCCCTTGTACTAAGTTTAGTTTTTTTTTGTCTCGACTAAAATGCAGAGTTAATGAGTTATCAATTAAGTTTACTCTCAGTAGAGATGGAAAGGTATATAGAACTCAATCATGGATCCTGAATCAGAATCAAAATACCCCCCGTTCAAATTTTTTGCATAAAATGCAACGTTCCCTTAAAAGAAAAGTAAAATATCCTTATTCAACTTCATCACCGTATCACCGTCATCACCGAGGTGCAGCCCAGTGATTGTAGATTAATTTATAATTAGAAATCTAGAACTCTATCCAACATGCCTTTAAGTACAGATTTAACAACTTCAAAAATGTTAGAAATAGAAATCTATAACAATCAACTCGATATACCAGTTAAAATGTGCAGCATAATGTGCAGCATAATGTTAAAATTTGAGGCAAATACCAAACTCAACTTATATACAAGTTAAAATTTTGGCTTGTGATTAATTGAATTGAAAAAGTAGTTTCTAACTTTAAAAATAAAACCAACTTTGGGAATTTGGTCCAAATTTTGACCGAATTGCCCATTTTTGGCCAAAATACGAAACCAGCACAATTGAAGTGACCTCAGCGGTGGATCTAGGGTTTGTCAAAGAAAGTGGAGGAGTACAGAGTCATGAATTTTCTGTAAAAACGTGTTGAGTAGGTTATTTGCACGTTTTTCTTTTATACGCTTAAAATTTGGACTAGGTTCTAGATCCGCCTCTGGGATTCTTCCAATTAATGGCCAGCAGTGAGGTACAAACATTCAATAGCGCCCGGGCGTTTTTTAGGAGAGAGTAGAGTATTGTTGGGTTTTTTTCGGTTAAAGTTTGCAACATACAGACATTTTGTAAGTCAATTTATTGTTGAAAGATTGAAACTGATTCATCAGTAACATAACGCAGACTATGTTTGTAACATAACACAGACTTTCTTTGTGTTGTCGTTCAAATGGACCGGAAAAATTTTTTTTTCATGTAATGCTATTTAAAATTTTGTTACCAGTTTGCTACATATTTCACATCAGCTCAATGTCCTTTCTTTGTCTCGTGTGTTAATTATTTCATCTAAGTAATTATTTTTTAGTAACTGCTTCTGTTACTTAAGATTTTTGATTACCCATTCTGTTATATAAATAGACCCTTCTCACATTTTTGTTCACTTGTTGTGAGCTTACTATTCAATCAATACAGCACTCACTCCATCAGCTGTCAATCTGTCAAGCTGTCAAAGTTTACACTGGTCATCTCGTATGTTTTTTCTTTAATTCTTTTGCATCACTTTTTGTTTGTTTTTAAAGCTTTCTCTGATTTTTTACCCTCTTCTTCCTAGTGAAGCAATATAATATTCTCGAGTTAGTAACTGGACTTGATTTATTTGAAAAAGTAATTTCGAGTTAGTAACTTAAGTTGTAGAAGCGAGAAATATATTTTCGAGTTAGTAACTCGAAGTGATATTGAAAATTGAAAATTTCAAGTTAATAACACGAAATATGACGTCATAATCCATAACTCAACTTTATAACTCGATTTTTTAACTCGATTTTTTAACTCTGGTTTCCGGGCCTCCTTCTTAGTCACCTTATTATTTTTGTTAGTCAGTTTTGTCACTTATTGTTTTGATTGATTGATTTTTTCTTTCTTTCTAACCATCATTACAAACACCATTTTGTTTTTATATATGCTGTTTGTTCTACAAAAGATGCACCAAAAGTAACCAATCTAATCTCTGAACACCAATGATCTGTAGCACATTTATTACGTATGACGATTGCCAAACAAAACAAGGTCTGGCTTTTGTATCTGTTATGCAAAATCATAGTATCACTTTCATAGTCCCAGGTCCTGGGTCCCACTCAAGATATTCATGGTCTCTTGTCCATGTTTCATGGTCCTGCCTCCCAGGTGCCACCTAAGTGTTGTCTGGTTGTTTGTACTGATTAAAATACTCAAACAAGCTGGTGAGCAACAACAACAACAAAATTGTGAACATGATGACGAAAAGATGTCAATGTGAATAAACAAGATACCACTCACAGTAGAAAGTCAATAATGTCTGTGACATGCTTTGTTTTGTACGCAAAAACCCGGCAGGAAGCAGTTTTAACGCCCAAGTAACTTCCCGAAGTTGTAACGACGTCTATATGACAGTAAAACGACGTCGTGTGTCTGCTGGAAAGTTACGTAATGAAATCAGATGAAAATAAACTTGCTGTGAGAGGTCTGCATCGGTAATCATAGGCGTATTCAGGGTCAGTCAAAAAAGTGGAGGAGTCCAACTTTATGATATTTCTATTCAGTCTTAAGTGTCGATTAGGTTACTTGCACGTTTTCCTTTTCTACTTTTAATGACTAAACTCTCCTCTATAAATTTTGACTGACCTCTAACTACGCCTCTGGTAATGATGATGTCAGCAGGAGGTGGTACCTCCGCAGGTATTTATAACAACACATTGTCTTTAATGTCCAGACAAGAAGACCAAATTGGACGACACAAGAGAACTGTTTATTTATGTTCAAGACAAAGAGTTGTCAGTTCGGTGTAATTTTTCAATTACTGTTTTTGATGTTTGACATTTTTATATAAATAAGCGCTTATAGAAAATAAAATAAAAAACGGGGGAAAATGCGTTTGTTACCGAAATCGTTACGATACACTGTAATTGAAAAAAAAAAACTAAAATTCTAACAAGAAAAATAAATTTCCAAAATAAATTTTTTTCGTGGGGTGTCTCTGGGGAATATCAGGAAATTTTACGCAATTACCACGACAACGAGGACGGCAACGCCAGTGAAACATAAGCTTTATTTTCCTTGTGGATTTCGTTTAGAATAGAAATCTATTTCATACATATACCACTGGGAAAATTTTATCATTTAATTACATCATAAGCAGATTTCACGTTCTACACACAACGTGAAAAGTTATGTTTTGAAGTCGTACTGAAAACGGAGACGCGAAGATAGCAGTAACTTATGTTTCTCTCGTATTGGTTTGATCGTGTTTCGATAGGATTTCGTTCTTTCACAGTGTATCGATAGAACGTGTCGGTATTACAAACAAATTCTTGAAACTTCCATTGCTTTGTGACTTATTGATTTCTGAATATTTTTAAATCACTCTCACGTCGCCGTCCTTGTTCCTGTCGCAGTTGCGCAAAGTCTCTATTCATAACATACAAACAACAGCAAGAAATTCACTGACGCATTAAAGAAGTATTCGATACCAAAAAAATACCAACAAAAACTTTGTGGCCATCAAGAAAATCTCAACGATCTCTCAAAAACATTGAACATTTGTGCATCCCATAGAAAAAGTTTTCAGGCTGATTCAGCCTAAGTGTTGCCATGGAAACCAATTTTTCTTGTTGGAGTGGTAAATTGTTGGGTTTTTTGTTTAATAGTTTTAGATTTTTAGTTTAAAAGTAAGATGTTGCTTGTTATTATATACAATTGTATTTTCAATATCTTTTATAAGTGTTATGAGAATGAGCCGATATGAATGGGTTAATCATTTTTAATATTACACCATCCATGGACGTATAACAAGGACTTACAACTAACTTCTAAAGCCTTTGAAACGTCGGTATTCCTTTGATATAAAGCATTTAACATTGATTTTTTGTTTACATGGATGGGTTTATACGAATGTTTATGTTTCACATCTATCCATGTGAAAAATCAAAGAAATGTTAAAGAATGTGAATTGCAGCGGCGGATCTAGGGTATGTCAAAAATTGTGGAGGAGCACATAAACCTAATTTCTGTTTTCAGTCTGTATCCACCAATGAGATTACTTGCACGTTTTTCTCTTATGGTTTAATAGCTAACATTCTCCTCCACAAATGTCGACATACCCTCTAGATCCGCCTCTGAATTGCATATAAATCTGTGATTTTCATTAATGTTTTCAAGATATTTGATGAGCGTTAACCGTGGATTTAAACGAGTTATGTAGTATTTCACTTGATACATCTATTACGTAAAAATTCGCAACTTAGAAAGATACCGCAAAAACGCTACGAAATCCACAGGAATAATATCTTGTCCCTCAATTCTCAAAGTTTCAAGGTTGAGGCTGTAGAAGTTCCTAAAGAAATGAGAGTTTTAAAATTGCCTGCAAATTGAACATATTTGGAAGAACATTTCTGGTTGGTTGTTAAAAACTCAGAAGCCAATAAAAGCATGTATTTTTAACTGTGCTCGAGGGTTTTTTAAAACGGGACGAGACGTAAAAGACGAGACGCGCTTTACTTGAATAGATCAATGAAAGTTGTAAGTCTTTCTCTTATTATGCGACCATGGTTACTCTTAGGGTACATTTTAGTACGTCGAAAAGTTTTCCCGCTTACCGAGGTAATTTTTATCCATATGAACAGCCCCTTAGTAAAGTTTTTGAATTTTTCATGGTTGCAACGTCGTGTTCTCCTACTTCGAGAAATGGGACTGAGGATCTGGCTACACTTTTCAACTTTTTTCGTGGTGTGTTCTATATGAAAATTTATGTCCGACAGTTCCTCTGGCTCTCATCTTCCTTGGCAAACGTTCATTTTACTAAAACACTTGCTTGTCAGACAGTTTTATGTCGCACTGACAATTCTTTAGATTTTTAAAATTCTAAGTAGTGTGCATTTAGAATTAAAACGGTTTTGATGCAGACAGAATATATGGAACACACAGAGAGAGATTGTTGTTTGCCAAATATCTTTTTGTTTTTTTTTGTTTTTGTTTTTTTCTTTATGTTAAAAAAATATTGACGATAAATGTATCTTTGTGAATATTCCTCATGGTAGTACATCTGACATCTTCACTACAAAACAACATAAAAAATACATCGCCATATTAACCGAATTCCAATCACAAACAAAAAGCATTTAATGCCTTGTATCAGGCTAACTGACCAAAACTGAAATAGACTGGACACATCTAAACTTCCATAGAACTAGAAGTCATCGGTCAAAAATGACAAAATTTCAAAAGTGCAAGTTTGGCAGTATCGGCTTTGTATTTTTCTTTCAAGAACAGGTTGGTAGATCCTTATTCCGCTTATGCAATTTCACGTTGGGTCAACTATGTTTCACACACAGACTAACTTTCTTCTGACTTTACATCAGTCGGGTAAAACCCCTAAAATTGATGTTAGTTGTGGATTTCAAAATTCCCCAAAAACATTTGCTGTTCCCACTTTCATTTTATGGCGACCCACAAAATTTATCGCTGATGTTTTTAGTATACGTTGCATAATTCCATTCACTCTTTACGATTATTTATTTGCGATTTCCTATGTTTTCAATAACGATTGTACTAACTTTTAAATCAATTCTAACAAAAATTTGTCACCCGAGAAACCTTTTATGAATATTCTATACAAAAAATATAGCAATTTTTTCATTGTTGTTAAAATAAATAATTAAGATTTCTTTGGTCAATGTAACATTATGCATCATACAAGATTTCCAATTTTTGGATAATTCTTTTTCTGAATACTGAAACAAGCTTTTGAAGGTCCCATTTTTAAGTACTGGAGACGTTAGTTATACATTTTCAAAATGAAAACGACTTCTGAGACACTTGACACTTGACTTCCCCCACCCTCCATCCACTACCTGTTGCCAAAACAAACAATATTTCTTGATAGTTCGAAAACATTTCAACAAAGATTTCAGACAACATCTGATTTCTTCCCTGCCAAAACAGTAAACATCATCAGGCGTATTCGGGGTCAGTCAAAACAAGTGGAGGAGTCCAACGTTATGATCTTTCTTTTCAGTCTTAAGTGTCGATTAGGTTACTTGCAAGTTTTCCTTTTCTATTTTAAATGACTAAACTCTCCTCCACAAATTTTGACTGAGCTCTAGCTACGCCTCTGAACTTGAACAAACGAAATGATTTGTACATAGAAAACCCTTGAGACTGCGGCTACTCGTATAGCCTTCATAATTTATTAATACTGTGGGCAAGTCAACATTTCTGCTGCAGTGGAGTAAACACTTATACGACAAACATGTCATTGAACATTCTTCATTGAACATTGTGTTATATTCTAGTCTACCATGAGCATAATAGTTATTGACACAAATAGTGTCCCATGTATTTCGACTGCAAAGTCATTATTGTATCCCCTCTCAATTCATCTAAAGAATTCACATTTTTATATTATGAGAAATGCAAGAAAATTATGAATAAGACAGTAGGCAATAGATGATGTCATTTCACTGGTGGAGGTAGAACTATGATGGGGCGCTAGTGTTACTCAAAACAGAGATTCTCCACGTCTCATTTGATCTCTTACACTTTTTAATTTCAACGTCTAGCGTGTTCTCCAGAGTTGTAAGTTATTCCTGCGAATCACGAGCTTGTAATTGGAGACAAGAACAACTATTATCATGACAAAGCAAAACCGTCAAACCGTCGTCGGTGTTTTCTTTCAATTATTTCTTATGTTTACTGACCTTAAGTGTTTACTGATTTTATTTGGTAAAATACGTCAATCAAAGAATAACCGACGTCATAATAAGTATTCAATAACATTGGAAATGTACAATGTTGACCTGACAAAGAATGTTGTCGTGAGTGATGATTTATTTTCATTTTATTTTTTTGGCCAAACTAAGAAGAAACGAGAAGCCACACAGCTTTCACACCAAGCATCCACAATGCTGTCACCCAAGCGTATATCTACAATCTTAAATAAACACAATCAATCAATCTTTCTACTGTACAGCAGGGAGTTGATCCACTGCGGGAATGCATTGCATGTCTGTCATTACTGTTCCACAAAACCTCAGTGAAAAACGCATTAGAGGTATATTTGCTCGTTTGGCTAATTTTCCACGTGGAGTTTTAAAACACGGATTGCTTGCTTTGCTGTTCTGTAAATTGTCATTTCGGCTCCACAGAGAGAGACTTCCGAACAGTTAAAGCAGGGAGTTAGGGACAAAATCTACATGGCATTCTGAAGTTTCAGATATGAATTGTTTCAATAAAAATGAGATCATGTAATGTTATAAAAGTCTCTATCGCTTTTTAATTTTTCGTTTTTCATTTACCTTTTCATTTTCTTTTCTCTTCTGAACACGTAAGAGAATGGAAAATATTATCGAGTAGTATTAAGAGATATTCCTATTCATACTGTCCTAAAATAATTCTTTCATTCAACAATCACTTATATTCATTCTGAACTTTGAACAGACAAGTCATCAATTTGATATGTGAAGCGCGCGAAGCACGGGACGAGAGTAAACTGGAGCTGAAGATTACGCATGCGCAAAGCAAGAAATTCAAAGCAAAAGTGAAAAAGAGTATATGTGTAACGGAAGGGGGACTTCCCGGAAAATAATGAAATCGATCCCTTCAAACTTCTAGCGAAATTTCCTAAATATTTAAAAGAAATAATGCTCGTTGCAATTTCTCATTTTAGTACAAGTCTCTCATTATATCATTGCACTCAGTACCAGTCTACTGTCGCAACACGTAATGTGTAGTTGATGTCAGGTTGGCACTTCCTACTTCCTACAACAAGCAAACAACTAAGTTTGAACCAGTACATGCTGTGATTGGCACAATATGCAAATTAACGAAAGAAAAGCCAACTTTAATCTGATTGGCTTTGACCGTTCAGGCGTTTTGTAATTGCAAGTCACAAGATCCCTTTAGTGTGTTGTTTAAACACAAGGATATTTATCTGGTGACATTTAATCGTTCTATAAAACTCAATACAAAATCGTGGTGGCACTCAAATTTCTATAAACTTCAATACAAAGGTAAGCTTCTTTTCTATGTGACTGTTTTACAACTTTTTGTGTGTTTTTTAATTCCATTGTTGTGCTTTTAAGATATATCGAAAATGTTAAATGTATTTCATATTATTTCCTTCGGGATGGCAGACACAATTTGTGTGGAAAGTGGAAACGACATCGAAGTTTGTTTAAAGCCTGAATAAAATATATATTGTGGACCTGTTTGTTTTTCTTGGCTTTCATTTGTTGAATAGATTTGTTTTCCTTAACTTAAAATGTTTTTTTTTGTTCGTTTGTTTTAAATGATGTGAGAAAATCTGTTTCTGAAATATGGACTTTGTTTAAAAGTTGAATGTTTTGAAGGTTAAAAAGAGAATCAATTTTGAACACAGGCGTGAAGAGAAAATCTGACATGTCGACCTGGGCCACTAAACGAGATAATGTCATTTTTCTTTTAGTAAACTTTATATGTTATTTGATATTTTATTTTGATCAACACAAATTCACGGTTGTAAACCTTGTTTAAAATGGCTGGTTCAATGAGACATAGGGTCAGGTTATGCCTCGTTTATTCAAACGCTTTAATAAGCCGACAAGTTTGATGGTCTCCACTTTCCTTAAATCGGCTGATGCACACTGTTAGAACGAAAATTTGAATTGTGTTTCTGTGATGTCATATTTTTAAGTTTTAACCGAACCGTTTTATACTATCTAGACTACCGAAGTATATTCGTCATAACCATGGGCAAAATAGTATTATATATGCCCCTCTCAAAAGATAATTGCATATACGCCAAAGATGGAAACTTAGACTGGTTGCCAGGCGAGAATGTCATGGACGAGAATGACTCGTTTGGATACAAAGCGTTTATCGATCGCGTTAAATATATATTTATGGGCAGCAAAACGTACGAGAACACGCTAAAGATGGGAGATTGGCTTTGGAAAGATCAAACCACTTATGTATTTACTTCAAACAAATCACTCGTCAAAGAAAATTCCGATAAAATCAATTTTGTTCACGACGACATTGCTACCTTTATGTCCGGCTTCAAAGGTGACGGCGACGTGTGGCTGTTTGGTGGCGGAAAGCTAGCCACGTCTTTTGATAAATTGAATTTAGTCGACGAGATAATTTTCACTCAAATTCCGGTAGTTCTGGACGGGATCAAGTTAGATATTCAATTCGATAACTACACCTTAAAGGAGTCCAAAGACCTTGGTAACGACAATCATGTCAAACATTACGTAAAGAAATGACATTTTTTTATGTGTTTATCTTCAATAATATCTTATTCTTCAAATTGATATAATATATCTTCTCATTTAAAACACAAAAATAGCTTTGTCAAACTTTCTAGAGTGGAGGACACTCGTGACTCGAGAATTATGAATTGAATTCCACTAATTTTAGGCTGGATAGTTTTTTGTAGCAGAACTGCAGTTGTAAAACGAATAAATTCTTTTGCAAAGATAATTTACTATTTTCAAAACAACCAAAAAATGTTTCTTGCATTTGTTCGCTATCCTGACGACTTGATGATTTTCTGAAAATCCTAAATGGGAAAAAATATTCTACCGCAATGTTCCCTAAGGACGTAAGGCTTCATGAAATCACTTTTACTGTGACGCACAAGGGAGAGTCACGTGACATGAGCGTGTGATCAATCGGTTGATGCGTCTTTCCTGAATTTCTGTTTCCAACGCCGTTATTTTCGCAAACTTCCGCTTTAATTTTTATAAGAAGTCTACTTCATTGGTGCTTATTTTTGGATCACTTTGAGGATACTTTGGTGTTTAGGTGGTGCTAATTTGATATATTTTGCAGAACCACATACTACCTATACCTTAACTACAGAGAGATGTCTCTTTGAGGCAAAAAAAGTGTAAGGGACAGAACATTTCTTTTCTTCGTTACGATTCTTAGCCTAGGTTGGGGCTTATCTTTTTAGTGATCTTGAACCTGTGATGCTTATATTAGTAGTGCTTATAAAGGAGAGCGTGTATTTGATTTAGCTTAACTTAAAAATAGACAAACGGACAAAGACACGACACACGACACACGATATGACAATATAATAATTAGAGCCCTCTTGCTTATTGCCCTTAGACAAGTTAAGTGGACATGTATTGTTTTCAATCATTTTAGGTGCATGTTTATTCAATATCTGCTCCCAGAATGCACTTCTCAATTGCTGTTCAACAAAGTAAGAGTATTGCAATGATTTTGTTACCATGGTTACTCCCACATCTAGTACTGCCACGTGACTATCCAAGTGACGTATTGTTTACTAATACATCCCTATACTTTGCTCAATAATTTTATGTCTCAACAAAAAATAATAATGATCGAGTCATTTTCTTCGAACAAGCGCACGTAATCGTGGAGGAAATTTAATGCCCTTTATATAACACTAAAAAAAACTTGAGGTTTTATTTGATTCCCAAAGGGTCATAATGACAATATTCATAATGACAAGAACTATGCAATAATGTAAGATTCCTTTTAATAGACATTAGTGCTTTTCGTGTAATTTTATACATGTTATTCGATTTTTAGTTTACACAGGGTATATGAGCTTGTAATTAACTTGCCAAAAACATTGGGAAAGTCATCTATAGAAAAAAATGATAACACTCTCGATTGTCTGAGCGAAAGATGAAAGGTCGACCGTTGCTATAGGTTTGTCTAGCAAGATGCGATCATCAAAGTTTGCGGTCAAAACTTTGGTATTTCTGTCTGGGTTAAACGAGGATATTATTGCGTAATGTCTCGTTCTTTCTAATAAGACACTTTCAACCAAAAAGATCACATGATCGCATCTTGTTAGAAAAATACACTCATTGCAGCGGCGGATCTAGGGTATGTCAAAAATTGTGGAGGAGCACATAAACCCATAAATTTCTGTTTTAAGTTTGTATCACCAATGCGGTTAATTGCAAGTTTTTCTTTTATGGTTTAATAGCTAACATTCTCCTCCGCAAATTTCGACATTTAGATCCGCATTGATAGGAAAAATTAAAATATCTAGGAAGAGTATTAAAATTTTGGACACCATTACAAGCAACCATAGTCATTAGAAAATTCCCTGGTCTGAATGTCCATTGTAAAGTTCAATTGTCGGTATTCTTAACTAGAACTGCTTAACTGTAATTTGTTTTGCATGTGATGGGAAATAACTACTGTGGATTGGTGGGAATTTAGTCAGGTGATCAAAAACTCAAAACAAAGTTTGCCTATTGAAAAGATCAAAGAAAAAATAGACACTAAGTTGTTATAATAGACTTCCAGACCAGGGGAATATGAGAAGGAGTGTTTTCTATAGGAATGGCAAGCAATATCACCTGCTGTTTCAATAAAAAAACACTCCTCCACAGAGACTTTTTGAAGATTTTGCCAACTGGGATATTGTAAAGTACGAAACTTAAGCATAGAGAATTTAAATGTTTGAATTCTTGAAAATGCAGCGAAAATACAGATAAAAAAGGTACTGTACGTTACATACATACATACTTCTTGTATTTCTTAGATCTGAACTAATATATTATAAGCAACGCTCTGTAGTCTCAAACTCGATTTTATTACTCTGGGAACGAGGTTGGTATAAAATATAGTTTAAAGACCTATGCGTAAAACTTTCACTTAATTCACCATAACAACATAACGAACTGAAGGTATCTTTGGAAAAGGTTTTGGGGAAAATCTTTGAAAGAAGAGTATAGAAAGTGTCTGGCAAATTTAATCATTATTATTAATGTTTACCCAGGATAGCCTCTTAAGTTCTGATAGAGCTGTTATTAACTGTTATTAGTCCTGGGTAGGAGGTCCTAGAGCATTTAATACCCCCATTTGGGCTACGGAAGCCCCAAGCATACTTCAACCGCTCAACCAGGCAACCCCCTTAGATATCAATCCCGCTCTCAAGCTGAGTGCAAAGCTGAGTGGATCGATTGTTATAGTCGCACACTGTTATAGTCGCTGGCGTGACTCGGCCAGGATCTAAACCCACTCTATCACAAGGCCCCCAGTCGGTTTCGAATATGAATTCAAAACTGTTTTAGAGTTTGTTCGAAACTCAGAGGAAGTTCGTAGCCTAAACTAAGCTAGAAAAGTTTATTGAAATTTTCCTTTCTGTTGATTGGTGGCACAATTTTCATATCATCATGATGACGTGAGGTCAATGCTCGATTAGACTCTCCGAAACTATTGCTCAGAGAAATAATAATATGGTTTGTTGGAGAACAGTTGGTCAGCTGCGCCATTTCTGGGGCCAGTTGGGGTCCCATAAGGGTCCCATAAGGGTCCTAATATGCCCAAAAAACGATCTGAATGAGAATTACAAAATTCTGTTGTCAGAAATTTCAGACTCCTACGAAATAAAAGGTGAAGAGATATTTTCATCAGCTCAAAGGCTTGAAGAAAAGTTGATGAAACATTATGGTGAAAAGATCAGGGTAGAAAAGGGGAAAACAAGACTAGGAAATTTAGTGTTCAGTAGAAGCATCTCACCAGATGAAGTATGTAGGAAAGAGCATATTCCCTGGATATTAAACCTGAGGAGATAAGGTGCAGAACGTTTAGTACCCGATGCCCCAAATCGATGAATAGCAAACCTCATTGTCAGTTGTAGCAGAAACATTAAATACAGCCCAGAAGACAGCCAATGGATGTTACAAAAATGGCTTTACAGCTTCAAATAGAAGAGCATCCAAAGTCATAAGAACGTTTCATTTGCTTAGGCGGCTTTCATATAGAACTTCCTTTTTCAGTGTACTTGGTAAATTCTTGGCAGAATCAAGTGGTCCGTATGTATTGGATGAAGCAAAGGTTATTGAAAAGTGATCTTTTGCCATTTTTCCTTTCTGGAAAGGCTTATAAAATAAGCAAACGCGTGCATCAGACTTTAGAATTAATAATGGAAACTCCTCATTACCGGTACTTTCTATCATCAAAAGAAGCGGAAGAAAAGCAGAAATTACCTCGATCAACCAATTATCAAAAGAAGCGGAAGAGGCATTAAATTGCTATGAAGATTATACTGAACAGAAGTTAACAGGGAAAATTGGGTGTCAAGCACAGTACAGCACAGTACTGGATTATGAACTATAGAATGGTGCAGCTATAATCATGATTTTGTAAGAAGTGTGCGTCTAGGCGATTTAGATCTGTATGTTTCCTTCATTTCCAGAATCACCAATTCCTTTTTTCAATTCAATCATCCTTATGCACGTTGGTTGACTTTGTATCACAACAATCTAATCAAGTTGAAGAAAACACATCCAGAAATCCATCAACAGTTTAAAAATGGCTTATTTTCACTTCAGAGAACTTCAAAGATGTTCCAAGATTACCACTTGATCTTACATTAGAGCAAACGATGAATGCTGACGCTTCCAGTTTCCCACGAAGAGGTGTAACAGCATTGACAAATTCTATATCTGTGAGGCAAAGATGGGCTAAAAGTCATTATGTCCCAGGTTTTGGAAGATTTGGGAATGACAAAAACAGAAGATGTTACAGAGGAATTGAAGAGTTCTCGAATCAAGAGATATTCAGAAGATGTCCAAAAAAACCCAGAGGATACAATAAAACCTATCAAAGACCGAGTGGAACTCACTCAACTCTTCAACATTACATCTGGAAAAGCAACAAGCGTTTATACAAAATATTTTTTATTGGGTGTTGAAGAAACAGGAAAAGATTTGATAGAAAAATTTGTCTCAGAATGTGTTGAAAATCCTTGAAAAGTGTTGAAAAGTTGGAACAACTAACATTTGCGACTGAAGGAAAGAAGTAGACATTGAAAATCGCCGATGATAAAATAAACGTTGTAACCATGGCGACTTGTTTGGTAGCATTTTGTTTTTTCATTATGTTACTAACATTTGAACAAGAAACCAAATATTCAATTCATATGTTTTTGTCCTGTTTTCCAATATCCTCTTTATTTATGGCCAAATTTGTCGGGTGGGTCCATTTGACATGACCTTAGAACCTAATATTTTATTCACTTTTGTTTTTTTAGAGTTACGAAGTACTTTATATATTTATGGAGGAGAGAACGGTCATTAAGCGTATAAAAGAAAAACGTGCAAATAGGTTACTCAACACGTTTTTACAGAAAATTCATGACTCTGTACTCCTCCACTTTCTTTGACTAACCCTATATCCGCCGCTAAATGTTAAGCAACAAATTCATTGTTGTACAACCCTCTATTTCCAGCAAGTTCACTGCTGTTACACAACTATTGTGCGACAATTTTGTTTTATTGAAATATCTGTTGTGAACTTAAAAATAACAATTAGAATTTTGATAAAAATTAGGTGAAATCTGTCAGTTAGCTCTCTAACTATAAGCATTCGGATTGTCCATTAATATCCGTCAATACCAGATACTTTGAACAAGGTTCCATTTATGTAACCAAATTTTCCATTTATGTAACCAGAGCTAGAGACGGTAGGGGCCTATTTTAATAAAAATTTAACATTTCACAAATTAAAATCAATATTAATCAACACTATTTTATAACATCTTACTCTGTTTTGCACGTTTTTATCAATGTTATGTTGTCAAAACATCTCATAGCCATTTCCAGGATTCTAGAGAGTTTTCTATTTGTGGTTTATGCCTCTTGCTGTATCCTCAAGGCTGAAATACACGATCCGCTTAATTGGACCAATTAGTGGCTTCTCAAAAACACTTATCGTGTAAACAGCACCTTTTTAAAAGTTGGACATGTTCAGTCCATTTTACTATTTAGCTAACTCTAGACATTGTTTCCTTTACTAGTTACTAACTCGAGATTAGAAAAGCTGGAATGGCTGTCGATGATTGGAAATCTATTAAAACTATTTTTGTATGATATTTTTAATATTTCTAGTGACAATGTGATGACAGTACCTGGAAACAGATTGGGAAGTACATCCAGTTTTTAAACCTTACATTAAAAACGGATTTATCTATTCAAAACTTTTGCGGAAAGGAGTCAATACAGACCACGGGGGATCAAGCTGTGCTCGAAGTTTCTCGAAACAAACTCGGGAATGTCGTTCCAAATTTGAATTCGACTGCTATGTCCCAAAGCTCTGAGTAACAATCCACGATTTTGTAAAGTTCTTATTTTGAGTGTAAATGGACCGTCCACAACCCCGACCAATTTCCACCACCCCTGGCAGATTACTTTCCTAAATGGAAAATTCATAAGAACTGCTTGTGGTGTCCTTACTGCAAACTTGTTAAAATCATTATCTTACGGGGAAAATAGAGATATTCAAATTTTTTTTCTATGCACTTCTGAGGTTGGAGTCGAACCCACATAACAACAGTTGATAACACGTTTTTCATTAAAAATATTTCACTCTATTTTAGTACGTCTACATATTACCAAGATAACTCATATCTGCGAAGAAAATGTCAAGGATATTTTCATATCTTACAACATTTAATCTCATTAATTTATTTTCGCGAAAAGAAAATTTGTAATCTCGTCTATTCATTCTTTTGTTTATACACGGCCAATCACGAGAATCGTATGTAACCATATATAAATATTCAAAAAAAAAAAAAAAAGAATTCAAATTTCCAAAAAGGGGAAATTTATATGCCGATGATGTTTACTATAAGTTAATGTTACAAGATGGGATCATCACTAGTTTGCGGTGAAAACCTTGTTATTTCTGCCTGGTTAAACGAGGTACCGGTTGTGTAATGTCTCGTTCATTCAAGAAGAAAAAAAGAAAGAAAAATGTTTCATGATCGCATCTTGTTAGCTTAACAGACTCTTAAGAAAAACACGATCCATAGGATTTCGTTATGTTGATTTTGGCAACTTGTACATCCCTCCAACGTACATGAGTTCACCTTCGCTAACTTTACTTTGCAAAAACGATTTCACATCCTCGACAGTACACTGCGAAGAGGTATCACCATGGACGGCGAACATTCTCAACATAGAGTGTATTCTTTCGAGGGGTAAACTTCCAATGTTCGACAACATGCCGACCACATACGACCAGTAGACCTGCAAGTTTAAACAACTTTCATCAATGTCAACAACATACGGTTTATTTAACAGTTTCAGACCATCTAAAATTCATGGTGTAAACCTTGTGGAATTTGTTTGGAAGATTGAGTTTATAAACAATATTTGCTTGTTCTTTCAAAAACATTTAGAAAAGTTTCCACCGAGAAGTTTAATGGTCTGGAATTGTTAGGTAGACACACTCCAACGACAATAATCGACTCTTTTCACTGTAACAACCTGTTTGTTACTATTGCGCAAACACAACTCCAGTAAAGGCGTGTTTCCACTTGTGCATTTGGTAACGGGAAAAGGAACAAATTCTCCATCCTGATTGGTTCACATATTAATTATTTCATAAGTTATTAAATTATACTTTTGTTTCTTTTTCCCGTTGCTGTTAAATAGTTGAGCTCTCTGGACATGTGATGTAAATAGACCCTTAACTATCGATTGTTTGGAATTTCTATTGTTTTATTGGCCACGTGACATTGGTCGCAATGTTGAATTTTCTTACGGTTTTGGAGTTAGTTCTGACTATAAATCTTTGCAGTCCAAGAAAATTTACATGACAGGACAGGAACGGGAAATAAGAAATAAGCCAATCAGATTTCAGCATTCAAGGTTTTCATGTCCTGTTCCTTGTTGCATACAGGACAAGTGGAAACACGCGTTCAATAAGAAGAATGTCGAATTGGGGCTAGTTAAACAAGAGGTTAGGAGAACAGACTTTTCAAATATTCTCAAATCATGACATACCTGGAGTTCTTCCTCTTTTTGATTTTGTGATGACGTTGCCACGGTTTCATCGTCAGATTCGTACATCGTCGTTTCTACAGCAACAAAGAGGGTTTACTGATAACCCAGAAGACCCGTCCACATTTTAAAAACGTTCATGGTCTATGCGGAGGAGTGTTTTCTTTAGGAATGGCGAGCAATATCGCCTGCTGTTTCAATACTAAAAAACACTCCTCCACAGAGATTTTGTTAAGATTTTGGCCGAAGTGTTCAGTTGTTGTATCCATAGCCATTAGACAATTCCCCGGTTTGAAAACTGATTGTCAAGTTCTATTGTCAGTATTTTAAGCTTAAATTATCTAACAGTAGTGTGTTCCGCATTCACTTTGATCACATGACATCAAAAAATTACTGTGCATTTGTGGTAAGTTGTCATGTGATCAAAGTGAGTGCATGATCAAAATAGCCTTTAGAAATGATCAAATAAAAAATGGAGGGAAATTTTCTAATGACTATCTATAGGTTTATGTTACAAGATGCGATCATCACTAGTTTGCGGTGAAAACCTTGTTATTTCTGTCTGTGTTAAACGAGGTAATGATTATGTTATGCCTCGTTCTTTTAAACGAAAAAGACAGACTTCCAGCAAAAAGTTTAGTGATCGCATCTAGTAAGGTTAACACACTTCTTTGTTGTATCTTACCGTGTAAACGAGATTGAAAGGATTGCGCTGCAATATATAAATCGTTCTGTTTCTCAACAATCACTCCTTGACCAACCCAAAATGCAATTCGACTTCTTAGTGACGTTTTTGTGATGTTCATTTT
Source organism: Turritopsis rubra (assembly GCA_039566895.2). NCBI lineage: Eukaryota > Metazoa > Cnidaria > Hydrozoa > Anthoathecata > Oceaniidae > Turritopsis > Turritopsis rubra. Next base: position 10,802,317 of record CM077623.1, on the reverse strand, counting down.
TTTCGAGAGATCGGACAGATTCCATTCATCTGATAAAAAGAGGAAGATAGAGATAAAGCAAATGTTAGTATCTCCATTATCAATGTTAGTATCTCCACTATCAATGTCAGTATCTCCACTATCAATGTTAGTATCTCCACTATGATTACAAACAACAAAATTGTACTAGTAATCAATCGACAGCAGTTGTTCAACACACGCAAGGGAAACACCGTACAGTGCCGTATGCATGCTTTAGAAGCACCAGAGACTCAAATTCACTAAAAAGATGAGCACCACTTCACCACCACCCTAGGTTCAAAATCATAGCGAAGAAAGGAAATTGCCCTTTTACACTTTCTCGCGCAATCAAATTCCTTGTACGAATTTCTAACAGATAATCGTTATTATACCGATTTAAAAAAAATTTGAATTCATTTATGCGTCTCATTCTTTTCTAAACCTGCCAATGAAAATATGTAAACAAAAAATAGTATTGCTTCAACAACAATGCCTTATGACGTCAGAAACTCATTTATGAAAATCAGTGTCGTTTCAACTGGAAAACCGGGACCTTTAGGTGGGACCCCTAGGTGACGACTCTTTTCACAATACAAATTTCCCGAATTCATGTTTATAATGATGCCGCATCCTGACTTAAGATCTCGTTTTGATGCGTTACAATGTCAATCCGCTACAATCAGTTATACTGATAAGAAACTACGCATACGCAAATTCCATTCCATTAACTTCATTTCGCGTGAACAATTCCGCCCTCGTGGAGCCTTTTAATCAGTTTAAGGAAATTTTGATAAATATAAATGAGATGTGAACAGGGTATAAGAAAGACGTGCCATATTAGTGAAAGCATAAGCGACATGTCAAAACGCAATCCTGAAAGTGAGTATTAATTCCAAAACAAATACAATAATCTCTCCATGAAAAAAAGATTTGTATCGGGACGTTTTTGCGTCCTAGGGGCGTCTCTATTTATTTCAATGACACTTAAGTTAAATTGCCGCCGACATTAAGCATTGTTTTAACTTTCTCACTGCCGATATGCCGTTATTCTTTTTGGCGTCATATGGGTTAAGTATGGTGCTAAAGCGCATTGCAGTGGAGTATAGGATCTAGTTTTTACTTTGCCAACTAAACCTTAACAACACTGCTGAGAACTTTGATGTGGAGAAAAAATAATACTTAACACAGGGTTGAAAAGAACCACGCAGCTTACCTTTTTCTTGAAACTTTAACATCAAAGTTGCTTGCGCAGGTGTTGCATTAAACGTTTTTGATCCATCCGTCAGTTCAATTTCCAATTCCACACTTCCTAAGTTCTTATACCATTCTAACGTCCGCATACCCTTGGATTGCTTAAAATTCTCCGTGTACTCTTCAAGAAGCCTACACAAAGACCGGCGGCTTATGGAGTCTGACCATCCATGAACAAAAGGACCATTCATGACAATTTTTGCCTACAATCATGACTACCACTGTGTTGGGCTTAATAGCATTTAATTGATGTTTGAACAGTATTTCTCAATTCGATATTTTTTGAAGTACAATATTTTCCCGGTAAGTGAACCTCAGACTCCATAAGCTGGACCTTTTGATTAGTCGGACCGATTTTGTGTAAAAGAAAATCCCGTTTAGAAAAAATGCTTCACAAAATAGTTAAAAAAAACAAAACAAAAACAGACAGACAGAAAAAACAACAAAGTTATAAGAAGTTTTAAAGAAAATTGCATGAGATTTCTGTCGAAATTTTCTTTTACGACCGGCTTTTCCACAGTAGAAATCCAACTTTACCCACAAACTGGAATCGCTTCAGAAAGTAACCTAGCCGAAATCCAGGTTGGGGTGGGTGTTGCGGGTGCTCATACCTGGTAACATTATCAGGTAGTTCGACAGTGTCTTCTGCTAAACTCGGCCAAAATGTATGCGATAGAATAAAAGCATTAAAATCAACACTTTCTCCCTAAAAGGAACAAAGATTGAACAGGCTATGGTTGCATTTTCCAACACTAATAGTAGTTACTCTATATTACACTATTTCTGAAAACACTAAATACATCGTTCTTAAGAAAGTGTGTTCCGAGACCGAGTTCCTGGACTGTATTACCTTCTCTCTGAAGTATCAGTGACTCTCATGCGGTTTTTTTTTTTTGGTAAAAAAAGTTCAATATGTCAACCAGGTATTTCAAAAAACAACAACAAAAACAACAATAACAACAACAAACATAAACATTTTCACCTGTGCTTGTTTTTTCTTCTCCAGTTCATCTTTTATACGTCTGTTGATACGTTGGGAATCTTGTATGTCTTTTAACATAATGTCGCAGTAATGCAGCGGATTTTCGCCAAACCGACGTTTCAGTAATTCTAAATACCGACGCTATGACGGAAAACACAAATATCGTCTTTAACATCGGCGATCGTTAATGATTAGATCTGCCTAAATTTTGTTAACAAATTTACCGTTTTACCTCGTTCGTGACATCATAGCTGAAATTTGTAAGAATTCTATCGGCAAGAAGAACACGGTACTGAGAAACGAACATGTCTTGGCTACCATATATGTTCACTAAAATATTGATGATGTCCGCAGTTCTTTGACTTTTAGATGATAGGTCTAAAGCAAACAAATATTGTTCGATATTGTGTAGTGTTTTTTACCAACGCACACGTACACGAAAAAAAAAGAGAAGGTATTTAACGGGGGGAGGAAGGGGAGAAGACAAAATAAACTTAAAGGTACATCAATAGAACATCATACCTGTTTTTGCATCAATAGGATCTGGCATCCAATCTTCGCCGTCAGATTCGCTGTCGCTGTTTTTCAAGCCGTCGGCTTCTAGGTCAGTACCAAATAATTCCTGTTATCAAAAGAATACCAGAAGCTTCAAATTTGATTCTTCGTGTTCCAAGAAGAGATTCTGTGAAAAACTGTATCCTCACCTCTGCTAAATCTGGACCAGATTCCTGATCAGTCAAGCAGGTTATAATGCATTTGATAGTATCTTCTCGGCTTCTAGAAAATATGGCAAGTGAATGAACACACCATCATTGACACTGTTTTGGAAAACATCAAAATTGTCTCACTCACTTTAGATATTCTCGCAACGGTGTACAAACATTCTCAAGAATAACACCAGCTGGATCTAACTCTCTTAATGTTCGGATTGCAGACACGTACTGCGTAAGAATGTCATCTGTGTTCACTGCAGAATGAAGTAATCGATTCTCGAAACTAAAAGCAGAAATTAAAAGTCATGGACTTAAGGCGAATTTAAACAAATATGCAAAAAAAATTTTTTTTTGATAGGTTGTTTTTTTGTTTTCCTTTAGAAGTTTTGATGAAAACAAAATTGTTAATATGAAGATTAAAAGCTTGTGTTGTGTTTATCTTTTACCAAACCAAAAAATTAAAACGGAAAGAAGAAGGAAAAGCACTCACGATTTCCGTAGTGATGATGTTAAAAGCTGTCGAGTGTCTGTTTTTAACAAACATTCCTAAAGTGCAACAAATAGGTCATGAGAGGATGTGTACTTTAAAGGCAGAAACTTTCGCGGGCAGAAACTTTCGCGATTTTCGCGAATTTTGCCCATTTTCGCGAAAGTTTATGCCTTTGAAAAAAGTAAAACGAAAAATCGCGAAAATTTTTTTCCATAAAAAAGCGAAAGTTTTTTTTAACAATAAAAAACCAAAATAAAAGATTTACAGAGCAACAAAGTACATTTTAGAGAGCACAACTTCTTTTTCACCATGAATTAATTTCTTTAACATATTAATTTCATTCATATATCAATCTAAAACAATTATATCATTATATCAGACGACGAAACTGACTCTGAATGGGAGGAAGCGGAGTAAGACTTGCCTCTTTTGTAATTACTTGGGTTACTTATTTGACTTAGTTTCTCTTTGTTAATATTTTTAGTATTTATCTGCTTGATAAAATAAGATAAAGAAGAAAAAAAAGAGAGAATTATTGGGTGGGGTGGGGGCTTATTCAGTCATTTAAGGCATTGAAATGCTTATCCTCAGAAAAGATTCGCTAATAATAATCATGTCAAACCATCTTCACTGCGCTACTACACAATATATTTTAGATTTACATCTCCTCTTTGCAAATCCAAAGAAACACTTCGAGTATGTTCATCCTCCCTATCTAAAGTCTTATAAAAGTGTTTGAAAGAACAAGGCATAATTTGACTCTAGCCTCGCATTCCCAGACAAAAATTATAAGGTTTTCACCATAAACTTAGGTGAAGAGAAATTGTCAGATGAAATTGTCACACAAAACAAACAAACATAATTGTACACATCACCTTAAGGTCATTTATTGCAGGAAGTGAGTCTGGATATTCCACAATAATTTCAAACAACTCTGAAATTCTAGTAACAAGTAAAAAAAACAAACAAACAAACAAACAAACAAACAAACAAACAAACAACAAACAGCTTTTGGTGGTAAAAGTAACAAGACGAGAAAAATAAGACTGCCAACTATCCCCTTTTACAAACCAAATTATGTTCAGAATAATAGACCTTTCCTGATTCATAATTATAATAATATAATAATAATGGCATTATATTTCGATTCAAAAATATTGATTGGCTCTTACATCGAAATAGTGTACGTAGATGTGGTTGTATAAAAACTAGTTTTTATAAAATGTGTTATTTTGACTTGGTTGTCAGTACAGATCTTGTTTCTGTGTTGAAACTAACTTGAAATTGTTCCACAGAGACTTTCAGTTAAGCAATTGTATAACTCAAAAATTAACCTGAAATAATGTTATCAAAAGGAGGTCTGTACTGTATTCCAAACAAACGTTGTTGTATCTTTCTTTTGAATCGTACGAACATCTGTCATGTTACCTTGCAATGGAATCAAATATTAAACTACAAACCTCAATCCTGCAAATGCTTTGTACAAAAAATATGTAAGCCTCGGTCTCCATTGTTCCACAGTAAGACAAGTATCTGAAGATGTTCCTTTTGCAGAAACTAAAACAAAACAAATGAATGAATGGCAGCCAAGAAGTGAAATCACACAAGTAACAGAACTAATGATTATGGAGACATTAATACTTTTTCCTTCAATAGGCTTAACAAACAAACGAAAATTAGTAAGCTCCTATCATAAATTTACACCTATACCAACATGCAAAGTCAAGAAGTACTTGGAGATTGAATCAAACCGCCATTGAAGTACATTCCCACACTCCCTCTTTTAGTCAATTTTTGCCCCTCCTTTGTTATCACTCATTCCTTTTGAGCAATATATGGCGTTCACTTTATAGTTAAATTTCAGCAAAATCCTAATTATTGGCAATCAAAACAATTCCTACATTCTCTCAGAACCGTTCTTTACCACTGAATAAGGAATTATTATTATTATTAATGTTTACCCAGGATAGCCTCTTCAGTTCTGATAGAACTGTTATCAATAAGGGTCCTGCATAGGAGGTCCTAGAGCATTAAAGCCCTCATTTGGGCTACGGAAGCCGCAAGTATCCTTCAACTGCTCAACCAGACAACCCCCTTAGATATCAATCCCGCTCTCAAGCTGAGTGCTAAACTGAGTGGATCGATTCACACTGTTATGGTCGCTGGCATGACTCGGCCAGGATTTGAACCCTGACCTCCTGCACGGGAGGCGAGCACTCTACCACAAGGCCACCAGTCGGTGAAGAGGCATAGGATTTATCAAATCAAAACATGTAACACAGGACAAACAATAAAAAAAGAAATATAAGACTTACTGTAACTGTTAGTAGCAAATTCTAACCACGGGACCAACTCTTTATTCATCCATAGAAACACACGATCTAACCAAGGCTCTAAAAATTCCCCTTTGCATTGATTTTCAACAAAATCTGTTAACTAAAGAAGAGTATCACATGTACCAATAAATTAGAAACAAATCTTCAAGAGAATTGCAACATAGATCAATTTATTAAACAATGTTCAAAAGCTAAGGGCATGTAGTAGTAGCAAAATGATTAGGGAGTGGGATTGATAAACAAGGAATTTCTGCGATTCGAGGCCACCTCCAGACAAAAATGTACTGTTTCTCTGTGAAGCCGCTTTGGTTATGTTTCAAGGTTATAGGACTGGATTGGATGTATGTGAAATAACATCAATACATCCATTTTGTTGGAAACCTTTGTTTAAGCCTGTTTTTCTTATTGAGTAGCCTATCTCAACTGTGGCTTGTCTTTAGCCAAGGGTTAATACAGTGTGATTTGAACATTGGCAAACCGATTTTGGGGACATCTATTTTGGGCTCCCAAATCAATAAAATAGTTTCCTTAAAAAAGTACTTTTGTGAGAAACTAAAGTTATTCACAAACTCACCTTATATCAAGCACATTGTGTATTGGTCATATCAGGGTAATATCATGCATTTTTACTAGCGCTTAATTTTCTGTATTATGCCTTGGGGGTGCAAAGTCAATCAAAAGTCAAATCAAAACGTCAGTGTTTTATTTTAAGGTGCGATGGGGCAAAAAAAAGATTTATTCATTTCTGAAATTGAAAGAAATTGAAAGTGCATAAAGTTACCAAGATACCTGTCTTTTTAGTTGTCTATTGCTATTACTGAATCTGGAGTTTTTTCCTATTTTTTGTCAAATATCTAGACGAGTAGCAAATTTTCCTGATGTTAAAGAATGAATAACATACTCCTCTCTTCGCAAAAAAAAAAAGACAATTGTGACATTTCTTCCATTTCTTTGTCGATAAACAATATGCACACCACTTGATAAGTATTTTTGTACAAACCAAGACATAGGTACAAATGCAACTGGTGAAAAAGCATCCCCAGTGTTGTTTTGATCACATGACCAAAGATAAAAAAACTATAATGGTTTCACACCAACATTTTTTCGTAAGTAAATAAAATCAAGAAATGATACAAAGTTTAAATAGTGTCGATAGGAAAGCTCTCAAATTTCAATATCATTTTCTCGTTCAACATCTTCCCTTTTGTAGCTCTGAAGTCAAAACATTACAAAACTTTATTATTACATATTGGTTGTTGAAGACTATTGTATTGGTTGTGTGATTTAAAAAGACAACTTGGTGTATTATCCTCTGTTCAGAAAGCTAAAAATCTAAATAATTGAGTATTAGCAGCACATAACCAAATTAAAAAAACATGCTTTTTGGAGGAGGGTAGTGCAAAAATGAAACATACTACATATAGAAATGTTAAGAGTCGATCGTCGAAGAGATATTCAATGTTTAGGAGTAAGCCTGTTATCTCCTCCTTTTAATGAGATTGCAATAGAACAAAAATATTTATTTTGTTATTCAGTAATTAACCGTATTTTCACTCTTTGGTTATGCAGGGATCCCTTATATGGCATATCTTATGCGACTATTGACAAAATTGATAGTCTCTAATGATATTGGATTTAACAGCTTAATCCAGTTTAAAACCTCTTAAAAACAGATTAAAATCAAATTTGTTTCGTAATTTTGTAAATCCTAATAAGTCCCTTTATTTTTCAAAGAAACTTTTTTTGCCCAGGTGCACCTTTAATGGTCAGTTGGTCAGTGGCCAGTGGCTGGTCAGTTGTTTTGGAAAACACTGTATTTTAACTTAGGTTTCAATAATTATGTCCTCAGATAATTTACTTTTGTGAACACCTTACCTGCACAAATTTAAAAATATGCCATGTCTACATGACCAACAGTTTCTCTTTTGTTTTCTTTAGTCGTAAACGACCGGCAGTTGACTTGCTTACTTCCATGCAGACATTTTGTTAAAAATATGAACAAAAAAAAATAATGAAAGAAATATTGGGAGAAATACCTGAAAGTAAACCACACCAACAATAGCTGGAGAAGCCACATGCTCAATCAATCCAAGTTGTCCCAGAATGTTGTTTAACGTGATGAACTGTTCTAAAAGCTGTTGACATTTACACTCATCGTTGTTTTGATGACAAGATAAACAAACAATCTCGTCATCACTGAGCTCCTCGTTGGTACTGTTTAGTCCTAAAGGCAGAACGACTGTGGATTGAATACCCCGTAAGTTAAGTTGAAAATGATTTTGAAATAATATGAACAAAGCATATTGAAATAAATACCATGATTGCTAGACAAACACACAAGATTCTCAGACACAGGAAGTAAATTTTAATGTGTTTGTCAACTTTAAAATCCTAAGTAATTCTTCAATGATCAGATGTTATTTCTCAGGAAAAAAATGAAAACAAAATATGAAAACTTGCTCATTATGACCCCTCAGGGAACCAAATGTTAAATTTTTAGAGTATATTTTATTACCAATCAAGATGTACGTGTTGGTAGCAAATGACTTATTCATTAATATAATTTCATGTTAAAACATCCAGCAATTGTCAAGCAAAGAACAGAGGCATTTGTAAACATTACCTTCCTTGGAAATTCAATTATGATATATTGCAGTGATTTAAAATAACAAAATTTTCTTACCTTCAAAGGCATGCTTGTTAAGGGATTTGTAAGCTGTGAAAGAATTTTTATATAGTTTTGTGATGGTTTGATTCAATGATGATGGTTTGTTAAGTAACAATCCTGCCTGTGTCAGTAACAAGTTTCTAATAAAAAAAGAATAAAACATCAGAATTACAAAAGAAACTATTGTTATTCAGAGAAAAACATGCACTTAAGATTGAAAAGAAATTTGAAAAGTACTCCTTCACTTTCTTTGCCTAACCCTCCCAGTAGGCAAAGCTTTAAATAGTCTCTATGGAAGAGTGTTTTTTTATTGAAACAACAAGCGATATTGCTTGCCATTCCTATAGAAAACACTCCTCCACAGAGACTTTTTGAAGACTGTGCCCACTGGGCTAGATCCAGTGTTGATTAAAATGGCCAAAAATTAACACTATCAAGTTAAAAACAAAGCTAAGGCTAAAAGTTTTCCAATCTTAAGAACAAGGCTAAAATTTCTAAAGGACTAAGTGTCTTGAGAAAGCCAAAGATATTTGATCATTACACACAAGCTTTTCGGAGTAGCTTTCCATCATTATCATTGACTACAATATAAGTATTTTAACATTTTAATATATGTGTATAATATATGTGCTTTTTTAGAAGGCTTAAGTTGGTAAAACTAAGTAAATACAACTAAGAAATGCTTAACCAAATTTTACTGGTTTTTATTGCAGGAAGTGTGTGCCTTAAATGAGAAACTACACAGAAAATAAAACCGAGAAAAAACAACCATCAAGACCACAATACACAATCAATTTAAATTGCCAGACTTTTTTTATCAACCTTTTTCTTCAAATTAAAATTGATGATTGCCACCAAAATACACGACCCATTTAATTTTAAAAAAATCTTCCAAATTTCCTTTCTACAATGGACATTCCAGAGCTGTAAACATCCTGAAATATCTCTGATAAGGTTCAAAACATTTTGCACGTGCAAGTTAACGGCAGATTGCAAACAATAGAGCCTACTGAAATTCAAAATAAAAAGTTGAAGGGAAAGTTTGAAAAGACGAACATGTCCATCTTTTTAAAAAGTTTGTAAACTCGAGATTGATGTGAAAAGATTGACAAACTTCATTAAATATACGTTCAATTTTTTTGTTTATCAATTTAAATTGATTGTGTATTGTGGCCTCAAGTAACACCCTTATCCAATCGGTAAGTTTTTACTTTGATTCCACACAGTAAGACATTCTTGATGTAGTGACGTGTACCCATGAATAGTTTTAAAGACAAAGAATAAAAGTAACCTTCGGTTTTGTTCTTTGTTTTCGGTTTGCAGCCAAGGTTGGAATTTTTGAAAGAGATTCTTGAAGAGCTGCAGGTAACTTGAGAATTCTTCAAGTGTTTCCTCATTGTCTGAGAACTTAAATAAAGAAGGAAGACTCTGCATGCATTATGTCATGACAGATGACAGATAAGAAATTAACTAAAGGTGAGAATTTTTCACAGGAATTTAATTTTGAGAATTGCGAAAATCATTCTTCATATTTTTTAAACAAAAAATGCCATTGACTGAGACAAAATAGACTTCTTTCCATGCTTGTTTTGATCCCAATCAAAGCAAAAAAAAAGAAAACTTAATTTTGGTTCAAATTAATTTTTTCTTTTGCAGCACATTCTACAGGCACAGGTTTTTCGCAGGAATTATTCAAGACAACTTTGCTAAACTTGCAAAAATTTCTTACCTTAAGCAAAGTGTTTTGTATAACCTGAGAACATTACGTGAAATACTTATAAGGTATTAAATTTTATAAAAAGTTGAGAACTCATACAATCATGAAATTTACTTTCTCTCAATTTTTTCCATTTTAAGTCTCATTCAAAAATCTATAAATTAGATATTATTGTAAAAAATGTTGAAATGAGAGAAATTCTGAAATAAACTCTGCGAAATGCCCAAGTGTAAAGCGATTTTTTTTTAAGAGGGAGCCGTTAACATTATCTATTTGTTACTTAGGAGCTTAACCACTTTTGATCAATATCTTTCATGGGAAATATATATAGAAGTAATGAAGTGCAATGCAATTTTAACTTTCATGTTACCATTGATCAAGAAGTGTAGATACAGTGGAACTTGTGTAATTCAAAGTCGCAGGGGACAAAAACATTTGTTTGAATTAGTTGTTTTTTATCTTATTTTTCCTGAAAATGATGGTGGTGGTGAAAAAAATGACGCTGGATATCTGATATAGCGATTTTATTTTACGATATCTAGATGGCAAATAGCTTTAATGAAAGTGAAACTCGTTTTTATATTATTTTGCTTAAAAAACCCTGAAAATCACTTTGCTCTTAAGTAAAATCAAACATCCGGTAATCAACAAAGATAAAATAGAGTGTCTGGCTTAGTATTCATTCTAAATGTGGTATTTTTTCACTGAGATGGGTTTCATTCAGAAAAAAGACAAGATTATTAAAAAAAGGACGCAGTGAAAATATATTTTGCCAAAATTTGGATTACATGACCAAAAATAGCTTAAGAGACTTAAAAAACTGTTCAATTTAAATGAATATTTAGAATTATGGAAGTTTGAATTATAGGAGTTTTCATATGAGAGCTTGATAGGACATTCTGAAGGGACCAACCAAATTTGTTCGATCTAGATGATTTTTGGAATTACACAAGTTCTACTGTATATGAAATTGAATAAAAGGAGATCCAGGCATCCTGAATCACACTCTGATGAAAAGTAGTACAGAGTTATATAAATTACAAGACAATATAAAATGATGCTTTAACTTTCTTCTTTTTCGTTTGTAATATAAAACAATATTGTATTTACAAGCACCTTTTAAATAATCTCTGACCTCAAAATGTTTTAGAAAAATTCAAAGTATAACAACCAACTACAACTTATTGCTAATTGTATATAGTAAACAAGCAATTCATAATTGTTATAAATGCCAGTTAAAATTTTCTTACCCAGGGGAAAATAAAATTGGAGATTGGGGAAAGGAAATATAAGGGAAGATATGACGCAAATGATTTTATCAATATTGCTTGTAGTAATGGCAAGTATTATGAAGTAAGGACATTCTTGAGATATGACCGTAAATTCCACAGGAATAAAGAAACTAAATCAACAGTCTGTACTCGTTAATGTTGTTCCTGATAATATGAACACAACCCACATATCTGTTATGGAAGGGACAAATGTTAATCTGTTTCATTGAAACTACTCATCAAGTTCTTGGGTAATCTACTGTGCTCAAATGTTTCCTCGTCATCACTGCTACACATAAATAAACGTGAACGCACAATGTGATCTGATAATATAGTGCTAGGCGGGGAACATTCTGGACTATCACAAAAATTTGTTGGTGTGTGACTGTGATTAGGCGATGACACTTTCAATTTCGTATGCCTTTTTTCCGATGTCGGTGGCAGTAACATGCTTTTCTTTGTGATCAATGGACTTACATCTGTTATTGGAGATGTATAAAAGTTTTCATATCCACTACTTTCATTTAGCAATGATTCATGACCCATAGTACTCAAGTTTTCTCCATCATCAATCCCTAGCAATGATTCGGAGACGGGCACTGGAGGTGGCAGTGTTTTTTGGTGAACTTTCATTGGCTTGCTTCTTATTACATTTAACAGTTTTCCAAAGACATTGACCAAGCATATTATCAGAAATATAAACGGTTGGAGCATTTTTCGAAAAACTCCAACACTCTTCCTTTTCGATTCAGCCTGTATAACACTTGACATTTTCAGTATTTTATCCACTGTAGGACGATTCATTGGGTCTGGATCCATCATTTGAGATATTAACAAAATCAGGTCATCAGACAGTCCTTCAGTGAATTCAAATGGTAGCTTTCTATTTCGAAGCTCATGCCATAATAATCCACCTTTGGGTACTTCCAAACTACAAGCTAACTCCAAAATCGTGATGCCCAAACTAAAAATATCTGCAGCTTTAGAAAATTGTCCCTCCATTATTTCTGGAGCTAAATATTTTGAATCACCATCCATTGCATCGGTCAAGTCCCGTGTCAGTTCAACAACTAGTCCAAAATCCCCAATCTTATACTGGCCATCACGTCCTAAGAATAAGTTTGCTGGTTTAATATCCAAGTGTACGAACCCAGAATCGTGGAGATTTTTCAGGCCATGACACAAATCCACAATCATGTTCCAGATCTCTTTCTCTTCAATTACAGAAACACTTTCAGCATAATCTTTTAAGCTCATCTCACAGAGGTCGGTTTGTATATACAAATGATCCAGTTCTTCCCAAGCTTTATAAAAGTGAACACAATTCGGATGTTTTGGTATATGCTCGCTCTTATTGACTTCTTCTAACCTTTGCCTACGATCAAAATCACCACGGAAACGTTCCCGAGACTTCTTCACTGCGTACAATTTACCATCCTCTTTGCTTTGCACCTTCCACACTTCTCCAAATGAACCAGTTCCCATCTGTGACAGTTTAGTGAAACACTGGTCAAAATATAACTGATCAAATGTTTTATATAATGGACTCTCGATGTTGACTTCTCCTTTAATATGCGATTGACGAAAACTCACAGCATGTGCACCAGGCGTAGAAGGTTTACGGTTCCGAAAGATTCGGCTGATTGGAGGTGCTGATTTAATTGGCGATCTTGGAGCCATGTAATGGATATTTCTTGTCACATTTGATTTTTTCTTACGTGAGAACGTCAAATCATCTTTGATGACTGGAACCGGTCTTGACATATTTAAGGACGACATGACTAAAAACAATATTAAAAGATGTTTATATATTTTCGGAATATAAATAACGTAAACCTCGTTTGTATTTGGTAATGATTGCGTGTTGGTTTGAATTTTTTTGGGAAAAGGCATTGAGTGAGTAATTGGAAAAACAAGTTGAGCCTAACCATTGGGGCAAAAATTTATTAGGAAATCTCAGCACCTGGAAGTGAAAATGCATTTCCTGGTTTTAAAAACACAAGAACTTCTGAGTTTTCTTCACTATTTTCGGGGATATTCCATTGAAATAAAGTTAGAACATGCAAACAACTGGGAAAATGATGTTATACATCATCTCTCAGACCTTAGCTAATACTCTGAATGCAGGAGAGGACTGCTTGTGGGACAATTGTGTAGGATTAATATTTTCCTGAATTCACAAGATTATGTTGTTAGAGGATCAGTTCGCAAAACGTTGTCTCACAATAACGTAATTCATAACAATGACAAAAAATCTTACAAATTCCTACATTTTCGGTAAACTTGCAAAAATAACTCATATTTTTTTTGAATTCAAATTTGCAAAACTTTGTCAGGCAATATTTCTTCTGCAAACCATTTGCCCAAAATAGGGTTACGCTATCATTTTTTACCGTTCATGTCTTTGTTTTAAGTATAGAGAATAGTATAATCATTACTGTTCAAATGTGGTAATTGTTGCACATTTCTATTTTTACACATCTTAATGCTTTAGCTGCTTTGTACTAGTAATAGCATGACCTTGAAGGTAATTTGGGATTAATAACGAGTTAAATTGAAAACATCAAAATTATTGATTAATAGTCAAAATGAAACGATCCCAAAATCGACTGATACATGCTATTACTGCTTAATTGTAATGTTTATCTTTTGTGTTTTTTCCTTTTTCATGGCAAGATTTTTTTATCGAACGACATTTTTTAAACCAGTCACAATTTGAATCATGGACATCACATTCAAATCACAAACAAAATTTATATGTTCATCTACCAAATGTAATCTCTATGCCTATTATTCATGAAAAACAAAATCATTGAATAACGGAGAGAAAGTAGTTATGTCATAGAGTTTGAAGCGCTGATAAAAGTGTATGGGATCACGTTAATGATGAATAGATACCGAGATATCATTGCAGTGTTCTAGCTGGGATTTCAAGGACGCACCAAAGATGCCCCTAATTTTTGATGTTCCGAAAGGCTGAGAATAGCTTTAAAAATTAATTCAAAATTGCCACAAAAAATAAAACATCCATTTTGATAGAAGTCTTCTCTTGCTTAAATGTGTTTCGTGATGGATTAGAAAAATGATTTGAAAAACGTATTCTCACCTTGATCTATAACTAATCCAAAAGTATCCAAAAATAGAAATTCCAGAAAACTTAGTTAAATGATAAAATTCCGGAAAATTTGTTTAGTTAAATGGTAACCATTTTTACCATGTCAACACTGCAGTTAGTAAAAAAAGATGATTATAAAACACACACACACACAAAGTGAATTCAATTCAATTCATTTTATTTGCTATAATGCACTAATCATACTTACAATGTGTGTATTAAATACTGAAGTTAGTGCAATTAGGTCAGGAGACCACCTCATTTAGTAAAAAACTAGTCTGAGGTGGCCACCTGTGAACACATGTAGTAATGAACCATTGGGAAACTTTTAAATAACAATGTGACAACACCATAAATCACCATGAATTAAAATAATCATTAAAATTTGAACCGAAAAGATGTATATATTACTCAACTTTCTGTACATGGTAATAATCAGCTCTGTGAAAAGATAAATTGTGAAGATAAAACAATCAAAGACATAACAACAATAAGTTTCCAAAAACAAATCCAATCCAATAAAAAAAAAAGAAAAGAAATGTCTTACCTTTTCTTCTAGCCTTTCAAAGTCTGACCAAAAGAAATCCTTTTTTGAAAATAACTTTTTAAGTTCTGTATTATCTGAAAGTGAAATAGGAAATATTTATTTACAACATCTGCTCAAATAGAAACAAGTTTCATTCATGAAGTGAAATTCAATATTTGTCATCTTAATTTTGGACAAATATGGGCGCTATTTCCTTTCCGCACCCCCCCCCCCCCCTATTTTTTTCACTCCAATCCATCCCAAATGTTACAAGGAACATTAGTATAGAGGAATACAGTCACTTAACAAGGTATTTCTTGAAATAAAAACAAAGAACAATTATTAAAAATAAAGATTTTAAATTAACAGTTGAGGAATCGGTGAAATTCCTTACTACATTCCCCACTTCACGAAACAAATAATCCGCCATATTTTTTAACTAGTTTAGTTAACTCTCCATCGCGGGGGGAGGCTAGGAAACAAAAACGACTTTCGGCTATAAAAAGTATTTCATAGGAGCGACCCGATGTTCATATGCAGACCAAAAACATGCTTTTTAAAGATATGTGGTTTTTAAAAAAAACGTTTTTCTAAAATAAAGTTGCATCACACCGGATACAAAGTGGCAATTTGATCCCATAGATGGAAGAAACCGTGCTCGCCGAATCGTTGGTTCCATATAAACTCTGATAGATAGTCAGGAACAGCATTTCGGTTTGTCGGACCATGCATTGCTTTGAACTTGGCCTTACTTCTCTGCCACATTACCTCTATGCGATTCGTTGTTACCATGGTATTTGGGTCAACGAAGTTGTACGTGTGGTTCACAGTGCGGTGTTGATAACCTTGAGCTGGAAGATTGTTGTATGCTGCCCACATGTCACTCCATATTTCTGTTCCAGGACGAATCCACTGTTGGATAATAGGGAGAAGGGTAGCAGCGTCTCGACGTTGTACAGGGACTAAAAATCCCTGCTTTGTTGCTGGTTCATAGCCGCCAAAAACTCATTGTTCCGGCACAATCCTACCACGATTATATTTGCGACGTGCAAACAACGATTCATCAATCTCCACGATGCATCCTGGGCCACCAATCTGTACGGGATTGTTGGCAAAATATGCGACAGTAACATCACAACAATACTGATACCAGCCAACAACCGTCTCACAACTGCCAATCGTTAGCTCGTGTTGCACATCTTTCACAGACAACCCTCTGCTGCTACCAGCTGCACAAATCCATTGATAAGTCAGACCAAGGATCTGCCACAACTCAAGATGCGATCCTTCAAAAAAACTGTTCTTTCGGATATTTACTATTTTTTTTTGCACCTTTTCACTGTACAACGCTACGTGATCCCATCAATTGCTCGAGAATAATGTTCGTTACATTGGCGGTTACATCACGGACAGTCCATTCTTGTTGCCAGAAGGCTGTACTGACAGCACCAACGAATACATTCATCGCGATTGTATTTAAACTTTGCACCAATTTCAGTCAACGATACGTTGTCAAAGACAACAACATCAGGTCTTGCAGGTACAGTCATCGCATATGAATTTGTTTACAAGTTAACTAACTGCTGACATGTTTTTTTCCCTTTTATATCCCAGCTCGAAAAGACAGCATTCATAAGTGTGTATAGAAAGAAGACAAAAAGTCAGAAGATAAAAGTAAAAAGATAAAAATGAATGAAAATGAATAGAGAAGAAAAATTTACGGACAAGACACGTGGTGTGGACCTTTGGGATTGCGGCCCGATGACGAAACAACAATGCCCGTCACAGCAAAAAGCTTAAGCTCGATGACGGAAAGTGCATAAACAAATCCAACAGAGCGGACGAAGATACCTTGATTGGGAACCGCTTAAGTTATCAAAGCTTTGCTAATTGTTACCGCTTAAATTATCAAAGCTTTGCTAAAATTAATTTTGTAACAACCTTAAATTTTACTTCAAATGAAAAAATAGGGGGTGCGGAAAGGAAATAGCACCCAAATATGGACATTTTATTTATAGTCCAGTTCCTGTCAAATAAGATGTTTACTATAATAATATGACTGGTGGCATTAATGTCATTATATAAATCAAACTTTTCAATTGAATGCTTACTCACAGAGATGATACCATGGTCATTTGAAAATTCCCTGGGGGTGTGGACACTCACACTCACTTTAATCTCATGACTTGTTACAACCAATGCAAAGTATAATTACTAACATGTGATCAAAATGAAGTCCAGACCAACCCCAGAGAATTTTCTAACGACTATATGATGATACCCAGCCCCACAACAGACAGTAATTATGTCACAAAGTTTTATTCATAATTCTAAATTTTAAAAGATTTGTTTGCTCTTTTTTCTGTTTTCCTTTTCCATTAACTTTTTTTCACTTTAACGAATTACTGTTTAACTTTTATTTCGGTAGAAAAAATAATAAACAAATCAAAATTAGCTAACACGGAAGGCATGATGTCGATGCCGATCTCTACATGGCTTACTCCTACTCCCTAACGAAACGTTTTCTATTCAGTCAGAAATAGCTATATGTATGAATTTTTGGGAAGATTTGTTATTTCAACATAATATGTACTATAAAGTATAGTCAATTACTCACCGTATTCTAAGGAAAATCGAAATTCTAAGTGATCATTCAGCATCGTTTGTGATACGGAAACAAAATGCAGTCACTGCTTTTTCGCGCCTTCATAAGTAATTTCTCCAAGATAATCTTCCCCGCAGAAGCTTTCTCTAAAACCTTATTCACACCAGCAATAATCTATGCTATGAATTTAAAAAACAAAGTAGAACACCAATATGACAGAAACTAAAATCCAATATTCTATTGTTAAATGATACGTTAATAGATAAAATACAAACATAAATGTGACTAAATTGAAAGGTAATAGAAATTAAATTACTATTTACTAACTCAAGTCAATATAAACTAGCCTTTTAAAATATAGGATACAAAGATATCTCTCGCACGCACATGCTTGTTTACAAAAATCTCATCACCGGACTGGGAAAAAAGGTTGCCAAAGCACGTTTTAGTTATATATATATACAATGGGGAAAAAGTCAGTGAAAGGGAAAGAAAAAAAGAGAAAGAGAAAGGAAGAAATATTGAAACTTAATGCTCCTGCTTTAGCTGTCAAAGTTGCTAATGAGGCAAGTAACCCTATGGAGTCATTGGTAGCATTTTCCAAGTATGATCGGAATGGATTGAAAGTTTCAATTATTTGCAAAAATGTATCTGAGATGACTACCGAAGAGATGGATGCTGCATTTATTTTAGTCAAGAATAATATGGAAAGTTTGTATAATTGCAGCAGTTGGGGGTGGAACGAAAAAGGAAAGCTTTCAGAAATGCACGAGGAAAATGCAAAATATTTACTTGCCATTGACACTGAAGGGGAGATATTAGCAATGTCTCACTTTCGGTTTGATGTTGACAATGATATTGAGGTTCTTTATTGCTATGAAATTCAACTCTGTGAAAAGATTCGTGCCAATGGGTTAGGAAAGTTTATGATGCAAATTTTAGAATTAATGGCAATAAACACTAAGATGAAAAAAGTTGTACTGACAGCATTTAAAGCTAATTTAAGGGCTGTTAACTTTTTTACAAAGTTGAGATATACTGTAGATGATACCTCTCCAGTTTACGATGATCCATTACACCCAGAAAATTATGACTATGAGGTATACAGCAAAGTTTTACCATTTAAAGAGAATTATGACACTACTCAAGTTCCATAACAACAAAAAATATTATGGAACAAAAGTGTATCTGACAAAAACAACACCAGATGTATAGATATTGTGAAGTAGACCCGAAAAGACCTCATAGTTTTGGTGGCAGATAAAGCAAAAGACACTCATTCTATTTTTAGCGATTTTTTGGAAATTGTTGTCATATAACAGTACTTTAAAAATTGTTTTTAATGGTGTTAATATATTGCAATTTTCTTTGGAACTTTTTTGAAATCTATGTGCTATGTGCTTCTTTAACCTGATGACCCTAAGTTGATTAAAGTCAAAAAGTGTGTTCTTTTTAATTTCAACAGCACTTGAATATATAAACGAGTTATCACTTAACAATATTTGTTTGTCTGCACATCAATGTTGCCTAGAAAGAAGAAGTGAAAACCATGATGACACATGCAAGAAATTCCTTTCTTCTGCTCAGGTGTTGTTGCAAAAATACTCAAAAATCGTCTAATTGAAATCTGGGCTAAGTTGCAATTGAAACAGCAAGGGATATTGCTTGCCATTCCTATAGAAAACACTCCTCATAGATTTTTTGAAGATTTTGCCCACTGGAATGATCTTAATTTTCGAGTTTGGAACTTAAAAGGAGGAAATTCACTAAGTTTTAACAAGGAAGGTATGATCGTCTAAATTCTAAGCTTTATTCAATTTTTTTTATGATGGCTATTTATGTGCTCTTCCAATTGTTCCTGTTAAATGTTTTGCTAAGTTGAAAATTAATCAAATAAGTACAGAATTACCTTATCTGTGAACCTACCTCGCTTATCCCATGTTTTTCAATTTACTGCTTAATGTTCTGCTATTTGGTTAGAAACTTTCACTTTTAGTCAACTAAAGAAACTATTTAATAACTTCACTATGCTCTAAAACTTTGTGCATGTGTATCTCAAAGCAGACAAAGAGAAAACGGAATTTTATTAGAATCGAAAAATGGGTGAATTTGGTACTGGGAAAGGCTCAAACAACACTGTTGTGGAGAAAGTTGGTCGTTTTTTCTATTTGGTAAATTATAAAACCCACTCCTACGAAAACATACAAGATGTTCCAGATTATGTTGTTGATGTAAGTACAAAGGCATTTTGTGTACCTCTCTTTACTTATGAGAACGCAAATGCAAGTTTTTTCATTGAACCTGTCAGACAACAACTGACAACCTTTAGTAGAAATATGAAATGTAATAAGTGTTTTGTTTGCAGTATAATGAATGAATTGTAATAACCCGTTTATTATTTGAGTTCTTTTTTTCTTGTTTAGGCTGCACCATTTTTCATGGCAGCCATATTCATAGAAATCTTAATAATGGTTATAAAGGGAGACTTCCATTTCAAAATTTTTTATGCCTTCAACAATATAGCTGCTGGCATTGTTCAACAATTGTCTTCGCTACTATGGCGCCCAATTCATCTGGTAGTTTACTGCTGGGTGTACGAAAACTACAGAATCTATGAATTGCCGTGGAATTCAGCTTGGACTTGGTACTTGACCTTCTTAAGTATTGATTTCTGCTATTACTGGCTTCACCGTTCAACCCATGGTTTGTACTTTGTTGTGTATTTGTTTCTATATTTCATATATTTGGACAAAGTTGTTCTTTTTATTTTGTCATCAAGAGAAGATTAGATTTCAGTGGCTTTATATTATATTTATATTATATTTATATTATATTTATATTATATTTATATTATATTTTAGTTTGCATGTACAATTTTATTGAATATCTTTATTATCAAATTTTATTAAAAATGCTTTTTAATGGGTTGCACTGATTGATACAAATCACTGTTTATTCAGTTAGGCTTCTTTATGTATTTTACATGTGATTTAAGATTTTATGATTTGGTATAATGTTTACATTGCTCACTCAATTTTTTTCCAATGGTATTCGGTGTTTATCCTACAATTAGGCCATTATAAAAAGTCACTTTGCTGTGATGTTTACTTGTATAGCAGTACAACCCAAAAGAAATTTTATATTTCGGCGTAAGATAATTACCTTTTGCAAAGTGTCACCATCTTTAGAAGTTAACAGTCTTTTGTTTATTTCACGTGAGATTTCAAAAAATTGTGTTAAAAACATAATGGCATCATGTAACAGATAAAACTTCACACAAATCTTTTGTGTGTTCATGTATAGATTTATTCCTTTGCTGACTGGTAAATATACTTTCAGGCTGTATTGTAGTAGATGGCAGCATTCTATGTGTTTGGTCTGACACATGATTTTTTTAGAGGTTAATCTGTTTTGGTGCGCACACCAAGTGCATCATAGTTCTGAAGATCTGAACTTGACCACTGCTTTGCGTCAAAGTGCAACGCAGTCTTTATGTAATACAGTAAGTAAAAACTCACTTTTATTTATGCTATATTATGACCCATGGCAAAAATGTGGAACCCCAGAATACATAAATTATTATCCTCATTGTTATTGTGATATATTTGCCTTCTAATTTCTGTACATCTTGGATACACAATGTAATGGTTTCACACTGATGTAGCCCAGGAGGGTAGAAAAAATAATTGTGTTGAATTACATTTGGTATTGCATCCTCGCCAGGAAACCATTGTCACATTCTGATGTAGAAACAAAAACTTTTATTTAGTTTTTTTAAATTGAGTAAGCAAGACTACCGGGTGAGATCACTCGCTATTATATAAAGCAAAGCATCCCTGGTAAAAACATTACCAATTTATTTGTGTTCCTTTCACATGGAAACTATACCACAATCTAAAAGGTCAACATGTACTTTCGCATATAAACATTGGGTTTCTCGTCTTTCTTTCTCACACCAACCTAAAAAGTGGATGTACACTCACGATTAGTATATAAATATATATAAGATAGATATATGCTTACATTTTTTAAATTTTTTTTTTAGCTTTTCTACACTCCTTTGGCATTCTTTATTCCTCCATCTATTGCCTTTATCCATCTACAGTTCAATCTGATTTATCAATTTTGGGTTCATACAGAGGTTCTATTTTTTTTTAATTTAATTTTTGTTTACTTCCAATAGACCATTTTGAAAATTCGGTAACATATAGTATTTGTCTCCTTTTTAAGGATAATGACGCTTTCAATTTTTTTTATTGTGGTTAACTACGTAATATAAAAAATCCGTAGAAATTCTTTAAGCTTTAAGCAATAAAGGGTGAAATGCAAAAAAATATGTACAATCTTTTTAAATTTTCAAACTAGTCTGATGACATAAATTGCCTGATATTCGTTCCCTGAGAATTGACGTAGAATAAATGTTATGACAATTTGATTACATTCTTCTGCAATTTCTACAAAATTACCCCCTTAGAAGAAAATGGCCTGTTATATCCTCCTCTCATTAAAATTTTTGTAGTTTTGCATTTCCCTGACACCATGTACACAATGTGTGTAGTACTTAATCAAAATTTTGTCACTGAAATATTATTATAGTCAAAAATATTTGCACTTATTACATAAATGAATGTCATTTCTGATCTCCTTATTGGAATTTAACAAATGAGGCATCAAAGAAACGGTATTGTTAGAGCACTATTCAACGTAATTAAACAATTTTCGCTAAATTTCGCAAATTTATTTGCAGTCAAAAATGTTGAGCTTTTTACAGAGAAACCATGAGATAAACATTTTGAATGAGAAAGCCCAGTCCTAGCCTCAATCTGAATTGAAGAAAAACATATATACGACTGTGTTTTCCAAAAAAATCAAAATTTTCATGTTTTAAAAAAACGATGGCTAAATTTTTACAGTTGTAGCAAAGCAAATACCGTATTAGTCTAAAGAAAAAAACTTCAAGTTGTAGTTTCATTATTACTGGATAAAAACTATGTAATAGGATGACCTTCATGATGATGGGAGGGCTGCTCTGTCTCTGTCATGTTTTGGACTGAAGTTTTTTTCTTGAACACAAACAAGGACCAGCATTGTACTTGCTATTTTGGACTATCTACTTCTCAATCATAGCATGGAGCGAACTTTAAATTGCAGCAGCAGGAATGTGTTTATCATGATGCTAAACAAACTTATGCAAGTTGTTTTGTAAAGAATATAGCTTGAGGAGTTCAGAAGATGAATTAATATTAGAACTGTAATGCAAATGTAATGGTTACAGTAGCAGGCATTGCGGCACATTATTATGTGGCACTTTCACCACCACTTATTTATGCCTTCTAAATAAACGTATTGAAAAATATGCACAAAAAAACATAGGGCTTGATGTTGTCAAGAATGTTGCTACTAAACCAACTTATGCAAGATGTTTTGAAAAGAATATAGCTAGAGGAGATAATATTTTTTGAACTGTAATGTAAATGTAATGGTTAGTAGGCATTGTGGCACATCATTGTGGCTCTTCTATTTATGCCTTTTAAACAACTAATTGACGATAAAAACCGGATCGATTATTAATCAATGTTAAGCCAGTGGATATATATATAGATTTTGCAAGTTTCATATCACAAAATGGAAATGGAGGTGTTTGAGAATTCACAAGCACCACAATACTACCAGGAAACATGGAATTGTCAGTGCCAAATGTATTTGTGATCATGTTAAAAACGAGTTATAATATAAAGATATATATTTATGATGCATTTGCTTCAATAGTAGCCTGAAAGAATTAATGTGTCTATGTAAAATATTTCACAAAGAGTCCTTTTAGAGAGTGTATACATCTACAGATTTCTAACCAGCTAACCTTCTTGGTTAAAAAAGCTTCTTAAAATTGTCTGTAAGAACGAGGCATACCTGAATCTTATGCTCACTTAGCCAGACAAATTTAAGGTTTACACCACGAACTTAGGTGGGTAGAAATCGGTAGATGAACTGTCTGTAGAAGTTTCTTTTGTTTAATGACTTGATGTAACAGAAAAGGCTATACCACAAACTGTTTCTGCGTTCTCATGTTAAGTTCATTCCTTCGTGAGCACATAAAAGTTTCTTTTGGACTTGACTGGAAGAATAGAAGGAACAGAAATGAAAAATAGGAAATTATGATATCTGAAGTAACGGTATACTTTGTGAGCTGGCTGATACAGTTTTGCGCCATACAGCTCTTGTTTTTTTTGGTAACACCTCAAACCGAAAATCTTTTAAAACATGAGAGGCACAACTTATGAAATTGCAAATCACCCAAGTTTTTTGACCTTAGTTACTCTGTGACAAAAATAACAGTCATATAAAATATCAAAATATTCTGTCCACAATTGTCCCAATATTTTTTTGCAATTCGCCCTAAGTAGTTTTAAAATTGATTTTAAAAAGTACTCTTGACAACAAGTTTATTACTACTTAATTACTTTTGCTCAATAGTTGTCCATCATAACATCATCTTTAGTTTTATTTTAATTAAGTCTGTAAAATGGAATCGATTGAAAATGAATCTTTCTCTTATCTATTGATTGATTTATTGATTTATTGAACTTAACAATTTTTAGGTAGTTAGGTCAATCGGGCCATTGGAATATATCTTAAACACAGCTAGTCATCATCGAGTTCATCACGGTAAGCATGTTTGTCCCATTGTAACAGTTTCTTATCGATAACAATGATTTCATCTGATATCATTCCAAAGATAATTGGAATAGTTATTGTGACCACATTTCCTGGAAATGTGCCCCAGGACATTCATTCAATTTTTAAACATCGAAGGAGGGGAGCACTCATTACATTATTGTGTAAACAAATAAACAATAATTAAATACATGTTAACTTTATATATGTTTTATTAGTTCTGAATGAGCACTTCTTTTAAATCTTTCTCTTTTAAGTAAGGTCCCCTTTAAGGGAGCACTCTTTAAAGGGGGTACTCAGTCGAGATAATTTTTTCAGTAGATTTACGGTGTATGTATTTCATTTTCGAAGCAAACTTTCTGAGAGGAAAGTTTGTTATTCTCACAATGTGCTCATGTAGTGTTTTAATTTCTTTCTAAATATGAGAATATTTATGGATCGAAAAATTGCAATTTCTTGTAATGTCCAATTTTAACAGGTCGCAACCCATATTGCATTGACAAGAATTATGGTAGGTGGTATGATCATCATGTATGTATTTGGACTTTTTTCATAAGCTACAAAATTTGATGTTGTAGTTCTTTTTTTTCTCTAACAAATCAATTTTGATCAAAAAATATTCTGATCTTCTACAGAATGAATATCAATTGTTTGTTTCGTAGGTGCTACACTAATCATTTGGGATCGCCTGTTTAGTAAGTGATAATGTTAAAAGCGTGTCATCAGGGCATTCCATGGTATTGTTACTTGTTTGATCATCTATTTTCCATATTCTGCTTCAGATACCTTTGCTGCAGAAGGAGAGACAATTGCTTATGGACTTGTGCATTCACAACAAACTGCAAACCCATTCAAATTACAAGTATTTTCCCTCTTTCTTGCACTTCAAATTCTTTTAATTTTGTTTTTTTTTATTCTATTATTCATCTCAATACCTGCCAAGTCTCCATAAATTTTGTTAGCAAAACTTTCTCAGAAATGTTTTAAAAAAAGACTTTCACACAATGTTCGTTCCATTCACTACAGTTTTGTTTTGAAAATGCAAAAGCAGTTATTGCATCGAATGACAGGTCGCCTGGCAATTCAACAATATTGTGATGAGGAATTATGAAATTGTGACTTGTGCTATAGGTGGAAATGTGTATATGCTACAATTTGAAAACATTGTTGTTGTGTTTGTGTTTAGTTTTAATCTTCCAAAAGAATTTCGACCATGAATGTGAAGTGTTTTCAAATTGTTAGTTTGATGCATTTCAAGGAAAATATTTACAGACGCTTTTGAAAACTTTGCAAGTATTGTTCCCAGGAAAAGCCGTATTCTTACTAGAATATGACCAAAAAAGGGTACTGGCTTTAATAAGGATATATTCAATGTGTGCTTCATGTGCAGGAGGTATATAGTAGTTTCAATTCCCACCTGACCTCATGTCAGTGATATTGAGATGGTGGATCATTCCTCTCTGCTTAGTGATAATGTTGTCTAGAGGGATTTTCTAGTTGAGTGAAAGGACCATCATCAAGAATATGACGTGGGCATTCTGGTCGGTAAAAGAAATATACTGATTGTATACTAGTAGGACTGAAAGTCAAGCTAAATTGAATGCTTGTACTTTTATATAAGATCCAAAAAACATTGATCTTGCAAACCAATAAATGTAATTAAGCAGCTATGATTTGTGACTGACCAACTTTTTTTTTAACATAGGCGGATCATTTCGTGGCAATTGCAAAAAGATGTTGGCGAATGAAGGGCTGGAAAGATATGGTAAACAAGCTTCTGTGCATTTGATGTATTATCAGTTGAGAATAGGGTAGACAAGTGCAAATAAAAATTTCTGAAAATATGAATTTTTCATTTTGTTATTTTTTGGTGTATTTATCTTTTCCAGTTCTTGTACACTTAAATAAATAAAAAATTGATAATGTTGATATGATCAGATAAGAACTAAGTTTAAAAAATCAACTTTTATTTAAGTTTTTTGTATCACACAGTTCCGTGTGCTGTTTTACCGACCTAGTTGGTTGTCAGAACAAGAAAAGGTTGGGTTGAGTGAAGAAGATATGAAGATACCTGAAGTAAATTTTTTCGTCAATATTACCGTATACTCCCCATAAGTGGGACCTTCAGGGGATATACAAAATTGGTCCCACTTAGGAAATGTCCCAGTAAAGCAAATCTCTTGATAAGTGGGACCAATTAAAGTGTCTCACTTATCACAAGATTATGGGTTGAAGGAACTACACAAATAGAGTATTGTGTTCTTCAGGAACAAAAAAAAAAAGACTTCAGCATCCTTTTCTCCATCATGTTTGCTGTGTACAATTTAAATGTTCCATCATCGTCATTGTTCCATGTTCAAAATTCAAGTTATTAGCGTCCCACTTAAGAGAAGATTTTTGCCAACTTATCTGGGGTATGAGTAAAGCAGAGTTTTTTGGGGTGTACAAGTGCGAGAAGTTCAGGGGAAACACAAATTCGGTCCAAAGAATCAAAAGTCCCAGTTATACATGGTCTCACTTGCCAGGATTATACTGTATCATTATTTAACTTAAGGGTATACAAAGAGGAAATGCTTCCTTTTTCATTCATAATCTTAACCAAGGCTTGATTTGAATTCATATCTTGTAGGCTTCTATACAAGACTTGATATCGAATTTATTATAAGTTTGCAGTAAGAACTATACTAATCAATTCTCAGGTTGAGCAGCCAATTGTTAATCGTGAACTGCAGTACTTTGGTATGGAAAATAACCGATTGGAATCCATCTATGTGTTCTGTCATTTCTTCATTGCCAATATTGTTTTGCAAGAATTTTTCGCTCGTAAAATGGTATGTGTTGTGACTCTTCTATTTCCCAGTACAAACATTGTTTAGCAAGGTATCTGATTGTTTGTCTTTAACTGAACAAAATTATTAAAATTTAAACAGAGCTGACAAAAAGGAGGTTCCTTTCCCACATATTAAATTGTGTAAAAGTGATGTATTTCTGGCGTTCATCTGTTAAATACAGATATAGATACTTTTTTCATATAAGGATAGTATCAGTATTTTAAAAAAAACTTTTTCCAGCCTCAAAATGTGCTTAGGATATGCTTGCAACGAGACAATATAAAGATGATACACATGAGCACATACACATACACATCAATTATTTACAGATCCTTTTGTGACTTTTTGCTGGAGGTGATAGTACATTAACATCAATTTTCAGCATGATTATTGATACATAATATTTCTGGAAATCCCCTCAATACCCTCACATATGTTCAAGAATCAAGCTCAGGCTTACGTCATGCTCACATCATGCTTAACGTTTTCAGGTTTTTTCAGCTGCAAAAAAATATGTTTGCATTGTCGTAGCTTGCACCAACAAAAACTTACTGAATCATTGAAGTGAAAGTGTGTTTGTGGTGGTTGTAATCATTGAAGTGAAAGTGTGTTTGTGGTGGCTGTAATTAATTTGTTTGTTTATTTTTCTTTGATGATATTTTTCTTTTTTCAGACACTGACAGCTACTGAAGTGAATGTTGTCATCTTGGTTTTCTTCTGGATGTTGACATCGTTGGGATATGTACTGGAGAACAGGTTATATTAAATTCTTTGAAGATTTACTCTGAAGATTTAACAGCAACATGAATCCAATGTACAAAAATATTTTGTTGCTATGATGTCAATTCACGTGATATCACCTATAAAATATGCCATTCCTTCTCTAATAGAGTCAGTCGTCTATTTGCTTGTAACTAGTCTCTGTACTTGAAACCCAATCTCTGTACATAATGGCCTTTACTAAGGCCCTTATTGTTATTTTATACTGAATGCTGAAATATCTGTTCTGATAGTCATCCACTATTATAGTCAGCTCTAATTAGCGGACAAATTTTTTTTTCACCGATGATGTCCGCTCATTAGAGTTTCAACTGTATTTGTAAACTAGTGTCAGTAGGAACGCTATATTGAAATGAAACTGGTGTTTCTACCAACTACACACAAATTCATCATAACATATTTCACAAAAGCGGCTATCTGTTCCCCACCACCTGATAGTAATGATATATCCCAGTGGGCAAAATCTTCAAAAATTTTCTGTGGAGGACTGTTTTCTATAGAAATGACAAGCAATATCTCCCGCTGTTTCAATAAAAAACACTCCTCCACAGTGACTTTTTGAAGATTTTGCCCACTGGGATAGGTCAAAAAGGTTTCTCTTGTCTTATTTATTGATTGTTTATTCTTTTCTCCATTGAATTTGCTGGTAGGTGGTTTTGGCGTCTGTCAGAGTGTTCACGATGTCTGTTCATCTTACTACTGGATTTGTATATGTATGTAAACAGTTACACCAATCCAAGTACGTGTGTTGTTTGTGCTATGCTATAGGTTGAGTATGTAACAAGATGTGATCATCACTATGGTAACAAGATGTGATTATCACTAGTTTGCGGTGAAAACCTTGTTATTTCTGTCTGGGTTAAACGAGGTCAGGATTATGCAATGCCCTGTTCCTTCAGACAAAAAAAAGAGACTTAACTAAAAGGTTTAATGATGGCATCTTATTATACCGAGTATGAATTTGAATTCAGCTTTTATAAATGTTTGGCATTCTTAAGAGAAGTGGAGAGGAATTCAACGGAAAGATATTTGTGGATTTTGAATAGATCTAGATTTTTAAGGACCCAAGAACGCTTAGTATGCAAGAAAACTAAAAGAATTTTGTATTATTTGAAGAGTTTTTCATATGAGTCAATATGAATATAAACTTTGCCAGTGGTTTGTTGTTGTTGTTGCTGTTGTTCTTGTTGTTGTTTTGAAAAAAGAATTTACCTCGATTTCTGTTATTAATAAGGATCTAATATAAAAATCTTTTCCTCAATTTCAAGAGTTTTTTTTTCCAACCCCTGTTCTTTTTTTTCATGCTCTATTTCAGTACTACCTGGATTCTTTGTCTCCATCATCCAGCTGTCATACGTTGGCTCGATTATAGTATTACTGTCTATGGAGATCACCAAACGGATGAATGCAGTTTGTGAGGAAAAACGAAAATGAGCAGAACTTGATTATACTTTCATTTGGATATGATCGACAAAGAAAGATTCTATAATTCAAACTCTAAAAGAAACTAACAAATCGTACAGTGAGATCTCTCTATAGCGGACATCCCAACAGGTAGCGGACAGTTTTTACAGGAAAACCTTCTACTTTAACGGACACCTCCTTGTAACGGACATATATTTTGGTCAGTCATAGAGAGGGTTCACTGTACACACCGGCTAGCGACCCGATATTTGTTTTGCTTTGACAAATCTGACTTTTTTTCGTTCAGTTTATCTACTAAGTATTTTGCATGTTTCTATTCGTTAGGTCGATTTTTCACAGTCTCAGGTGTAATGGTTTTCGCAGCTGATATCAGAGGGCTTGGGAATTAGAAACTCAAATTCATTTCTGGTGCACTGGTCTTCCCTGATAACAGCACAATTTTTTCTTTTTCTTCTTTTTTTTTCCTTGGTGAAATCCAATTATAGAGTCCATTGTATATATAAATTTAATGAACGAATCAGTAGATAATTTATGATATATTATGTAAATTGTTAATACATAAATCCCCCCCTTGCATACGCAAGAGTCGTATCTAAAGATTAATCGATGCAGGCAATCATTTTAACATGAGAAATTTTTTAATGTCTTATAAAAATTTGAAATTTTTGATAAATTTTGAAGTTATATTTTTGTACAATTTTATACATAAATATACACCATTCTGTAGATATAATTTTATACACCAGTCAGTTTTAGGGTCCAAACTCCATAAATTTCGCCTAGGTTCTAGATAAGCCTCTGTATATAAAACATAAAAGAAAAACGTCCAAGTAAACCCATAGACATTTTCATAAATATGTTCTGTACAACTCTTGCCTCATCTTTAAATCAGAATTATGACGTTCCTATGCATAATAAAAGGAAGTAATGCCTTGGGACCAAATTTCATTAAATTTAATGATCACTATATCATGCGAAAGAACGTCATTTTTATCCTGATTTAAAACGAGACCAGTACAACACAGAACGTACGTGACGTTATTCGTGAAAAGGTCTATTGGTGATACAGACTGAAAATTACAAAATTAAGGAATGATGATATTAACGCGAAAAATTATTCGTTAATTTGATTATTTCCCCTGGTAAACGTACTTTACGGGCAACTGTGAACCGATCAAAAAGGGAGGAAAAATATTTCCTTCAGTATTCCTTTTTTTTTTAGCTTCGCATTGATTTCATACTTGTGTTAATTTTTATAATGACGGTAATATCATCATTCGTTAATTTTGTATAAGAAAGTATGTTAATTCAATTAATTTAGTAACATTTTTTGTTGGTGCCGGGGTAACAAGACACAAAATCCAATCAATTTAAATCGCAACTTTAGGAACTTTTCAACAGTCACTGAAAATGCAGTAATTCTCTGCTGAATGTTCAAAACCTAAAAAACAAACATGGTTTTGTTGTGATAGAAATGTTACCAGTTGCATAGTCTTGAGGTGACACCATAAAATTTTCAGGCGACTGTAAATTTAATTTGTTACTATCGCCTGAAAAGATTGTCGAGGCTTAAATCATGTCCGAGAAAATGAATGTTTAAACATGTAGATCATTATCATTTTCGATTTCCCAGAATTTGCAGAATTTTATAGACCATATTTTTGTATGTAACACGTCATTTATTGCTCACTTATATCAGTCCTTCATGGGATGTAATTGTATTTAATAAGTCTGGTTAATCATGGAAAAAAAAAAAAAAGAAACAACACAAGAAAAGCATGGTCTCATTCCCCCAGCTTTACAATTAATCTCTCGCGTTTGATGAAGCACACAACCCGAAGCATTGTTTTATTAATCGAGAAAATACGATATCTAGAATTTTAACTTCTCACATTGACTCGGTATATAATAGACTTTTCATAAATTACGTCACAACGTCCATCTCGTTTCCAAGATGAATAATTAATGGACTTTTATGAAATTTAGTTGGGGAAGTGACTAATATTTTTTCAAATGACTACATTTTTCCCCGATTTTCCCCCTGAGGTAATTATAAACATGTATATTATAAAATCGCTGAATGTAGAAAGAGTCTTATTTTCTTCGATTAGTATAATTAATTCTGTATCCAATAAAAAAGAAGCAGCAGGTAATTAATGTAAATTAGAAAATTCCCAATCCAAATATTTTCATTACTGTAAACACAAGCTTAAATCGCAATCTCAGAATTATTCTTGCAGTTAATTAAAAGTCGCTTTTCAAATAATTATCGCAGACAAAGTTAGTACTGAAAATGGTTGAATAACAAAAACGTCTAGATTTAAGATAGATTTTGTTGAAAGAAGAAAATCATCAGCTTTTCGTATTAATAAATGAACTTTTTGATTTATATTAAAAGATATAAACGTTAACAGTATTAGGACGGCGTTCATTTATGGCTGTTTCTTGAACAAAATGGCGGTAATTCTTCATTTCTTTTTTAAGTTTTTTTAACATTTAACAATAAACAACTTGCATATGATGGTACTGTTGATTGATTATTCTTACCTAATTTTTCTAAAACTTGTTGACCCCTTCTTCTTTACACAACCAATTGCCGTGAACTTTAAATTCACGTATCTAGTCCCTATTTTTGTAAATATTTCATTCCAGGTGTGTTTCTGCCAAACTTTCGGAAGATTTAGGGTAACATCGCCTGAATGAAAAAAAGAAGTGTTAGCAAATCATTAATTGACCCTTTTCATTATTCATTTATCCCTTTAACACATAATATAACTACCACTATTACAATGCTATAATAATCAGTTTGGGGTTTGCTGAAGGCAGAAAGAATATTAGTTTTCCACATGAAAACCTTTCATTATTCCATTGAAACATTTTTAGAATTTTTTTGCATTGTATTTTGGAAGTTGTATTGTGTAAGTGAAGAGATTATTGAATAAGGGGAACAGTCAATTATCAAATGCCTTATCAACAACAAACACGAGAAACATCCATCTAGGTTTCTCCCTTTCTGGTTGTTTCAGGATGAGCATAATTGATTCACTCCATCGTTATGTTTTCCTGTCAACTTATTCCTGAACTGAAAAACTCACATCACTTCAACAATTTACAGAAAGAACCACCAATCAACTCTTAGAATTTTCACACATACATTATTTTACTATAGATTTACTTAGATTTTATGGTTCAATGGAGCCTAAAACTTTCGGAAACTTTGTAGCAGTTTGTTGAAAATACATTGACGGGAATAAAACAAACTTGGGAAAGTGCCCAATTTTAGAGGGTGTTGACTAAATTATCCCTCGACTAATTGTTTTTCCCGCCTAAAAAAACCCTCCTCACAATTTTGAAACAAGCAAAAATAAATACTCATTAAAACGTTTGTTTTTTCTTTTAAAACTCAATTTTAGTCGGCGACAAAGTAACTAAATTAAATATTAGTATGGGCAAATTTTACCCGACTAATTTTATCCCCACGATAAGGTATGGAATACGATAAGAATATACGATGCGAAACGATACGATACGAAGCGAACAGACTGAAAATCTTCATACACCACCACTTCACGTTCTTGCTTTTAGCTGGACATTGCGTGCAGATATCGTTTAACTATTTCGTGCCAACAAAGTAACCATAGTGATACCAATATATTTTTCTCATCATTAAGGACCAATTAAAATGCCGTTTTAAGGATGACCGACAAATTGTCTTCCAATGATCAAAAATTTAGAAAAAGGAAACTTATTTCAACCAACGATACCCAACTACCAGAAAGAATAATTTCAAAGTTAGTTTTCCTTGGATTGATTGAAGGATTCATAAAAAGCACACAACGAACTCTCTTTCTAACTTTTCATTTCACATGTTCATATTTTAAATGCTCTCTTAAGGCCGGTCTCCATCATACAGCGTATTTTTCTGTCCGTGCAAAAGGTAAAAAATACCTCTGTACTGAACACCTTTTGCCAACCTTGAACCTAGGATCTCTTTTCTTATCGATACGATGTTTTCCACCGTCTATACATCAAAAAGGCAAGAAACCTTAGTTCGAGGTTGCATCTTTTGGTATACGACGAAAGAGATGAATGTGTGAATATATCCCATCCAATTTCGAACAATTTCAAGCTCTTGTGTGTGAGCGTGACTTACATCTGAATTTTCATTATATCATGGCGTCATTCCCCTAAAAACCTATTCATAAAAAAACCATAGATCAATTGTTTGCGAATGTTAAAAATGTATCGCTTCTATATTTAGTGATAAACACGACAAGAGAAGAGTAAAGATGTTAAAATCACAACATGTTTCGACCCTGCGTAATTCATCAAAACAGAACGTCAAGCATCGCCATTCGACGAGTTTACATCAACATGCACAACAAGGTAACGACGATAAACAACAACATGGATACGACAACGAGAGGAAAAAACGTCGTTCTAAGAAAAAGACCACGCAAAGACTTCACACTGACCAGGTTAACAGACAGGCCGGAAGTTTTCTAGACACCGTCAAAACTGTGACCGCACCTCTCGTCACAGATGTCGTTACACCGAAACCGGAAACGATTTACAACAATACAATGTTCTCCAGAGCCTTGGAGTTACTTAATAGACGGAACTTGTGCAAATCAACAGAGACAACGGAAAAGGAAGGAGAAGATGTCGTCAAATACTTATGCCGTTACTATTGGGAATGTAAAGGAAGCGTCAATGCGAGCCTGCAGCTGTGCACCAGCTGCCGTGATGTTGGCAAAAGGCACCGTGTTAACGATTTGTATTTTGTTGACGCGATAGAAGTGACCCAATATCGCACAATTTTGTGTAAGCGTTGCATGGAACATCTACTTGTTGGATTGGTCGGCAGTGACGAGCATACCATTTCTGACGAGTTACAAGAATTGCGAGCGATTCAAGGAGACAAAGCCCCACTATATTTGATCCCAGAAACGTTACACACATGAAGTACGTAAATGCTTCTAAAATGACATTGACGAAAATATTTCTGCCAAAATGACATCGTGTTTCGTGTATATTATATATATCATGGTGTGAAATGATGCAACACAATTCACTGGATATACATAGTAAATACACCTGTCCCGTACAATAAACCTCGTTTTCATGCAATGTTTTGGACTTTATTACTTAGTAACTCTCCAATTAGAAGAAATTTAGGCATTCGAAACGAGATTGGATGTACTGACTAGACCAAAACATGGAATGAAACCACGAACAACAAGTGGAAAGGAGTTAACAGGAAAAAGATTTTCACCATATTGGGAAATATATATGAATACAATATAATATAATATAGTTTCTGTACATTGGCTATTGATGTAACAACTTCGCTCCCAGACCTTTTCAGCTAGCTAATTGAATTTATTTTTTTAAAACTGGAAGCGAGGTTGATTTCATTATGATACTATTATACACTGTGCAACGTTCATCAATTTATACTTTCGTCAGTGGTAAATAAAAAGGTACCGTCACAACTAAAGAGACGTGTAACTTATATACCCGACAGCACGGCGTGTTGGGTGTATTTTTTTAAAGTGCTTCGATAAAAATTATTTCTACATCGGTTCGGATCGATAGTAAAATTCATTTGAGCCGAAATTTCATTCAAGAAAACCACAAAACTGAATGCGTCATAAAAAAAGGGAATAAATTAAAACAGAAAATAGTTGCTTCTGTAAAAAAAATATCGTGAGAATTAGAACGTTCTGTTACTTCAATGAAACAATTAGCAAGGAGTTGCACGAGACCACGTGACTTTTTCGTTCAATAACGTATCTCTATGAAGGAAAAAAAATTACTCTCATCTCGCTGTGAGGTCGCTTAAAAAAAACCTGACACTTTCTCGAAGTTATCTTTTCTCGAAGTTATCTTTTCTCAAATTATAAAAGAAAAAGAAATTATAAAAGAAAAAGAAATTTAAAATCAAATAAATAAATACAAAACATTTTTTAAAAAATGAAAATTATATAAAAAAACTAAATTCCAACTAATTTTCAAATTTTTTCCACATTTGAGTACAATGCGCTAAGAAAATATAGTTTCCCTAAACTCATTATAGAAGCGTCGAGTCTAATTTCTCAGTACATCATTATTTAAACGATAAACCGGATGCATTAAAAGATGTTGCAATATTATCATCAGGATTAATCGACTGCCAATCGAAGCAAGGCTGACGTGTCGAATGAACCGACGAGAAGATGACGTTCACGTATGCTATGGCGGCACTCCTCGATATTGTTTGCGTTCTGCAATGAATTAGAGGAGAATACGGAATTCTTCTACTGCCTTGGTTATTCAAATAACTTCACTATGATTATTCAGAGAACAGTATAGAGGGTCACTTACCTAACAATGGGGACTTCTTGGTGCGACGCGGAGAGGTTGAATCGTTAAATTCGGAGTCCATAGCCGATCGCTTGTAAGTGTCCTCCTTGAAATTGGGGCGTGGTTTGCCGGGCGCTTTGTCTTTTTTGAACTTTTTCCTCCAAGATTTCGAACGTTTGAAGTCGCCGTCACCTAAATCTGATTGGCCAGATGTTTTATACTCGTGACAGAGTACAAGTAATTTGTTGTATTCTTTTTCTAACATATTGCGAGCCTAAAAAACAGAAAGGTATAGCCAATATATATCCTCCAGAAAAGGCAATCATCAGCGCCCTATTCGAAATCGGTTGATACACACTCTCGAAATATTTGGTACAACACCAGTGTAAGCTCCTATATCAAGCATTGCCTCCCAAAAACAACGCCAAAGAAATTCTCCACGAACCAAGTTTCACTGCAAATTTTGCTGATTGGAATTATAACCGTGTAGGAATAACCTCGAAGGAGGAATATTGAGTTTTACCTTTTCGTTCGTATTCGGTATTTGCAAATGATACGCGAATGTTTCGACGTCGAAATTTTCGTCCAGGGCGATGACGGCTCCGTGAACACCAGACTGACGTAAATAGTCGGCATAATCCTCCAGTCCAATATTATTGGCCCATTTTATAACACGTGCATTAGACCATACTAAAACATCTGAACCAACAAACCAAGTTAATACGTGGAGTAAAGAAACGTTATAAATGTATATTTTCACTCAAGGAGACAAATTTTTAGTTTTAATAAACCTTATCGGAAAGTTGCGTTTTATGAGAAAGTAACCGTAAACACTCTCTGTCGTAGAAAATATTTTTAAGAGAGCTTTGACCAGGACGAAAATAGAATTAAATAGAATTAACTTCTTAGAATTAAGTTGTGAAATGGAAATGAAATAAGAAAATCTTTTTAGAAATTCAATTTATCATAAAATAAGTCATCAAAACAAAAAAACATTTAAAAAAAAACTTCATAAAACATGCTTGTTTGTATTGTGAAGTAGCACACATTTTCCCGAGATTCAGATAAGTTGTATTGAATATTTAAACCACACATATCTAATAGGTCATCAATTTTGTATAAATCCTGCTTTTTATCGAGTTGACCGTGCTGCTTATATAGTTTAACCTTCTTTGACTATTTTTGGGGGAATCCCCCAGTTTAACGATAAAACGATAAAACAACAACAAAAAAACAATTTCTGACTGAATTAACAGTTTTCTTGGAAACGTTCGACAGAAGTGACAGAAGTGACAATGACTCGGCTGACGTAAAGAATGCTTACCTTTGTCTTCCACTTCAGCGTCTCTTCTCCTTTTCTCAAGGTACTACAAAGATAGATGAATGTAAAACAAACAAATAAACAAACAAACAAAACAATAAAAACAAACAAACAAGACGTACTTTTCTGTCATAGTTCAAAACTTCGAGACATTTTGTTCCACAGGCCAAACTCGTCCTACAAAATAAACAATAAAAATATTCGGCTTTAGACTCGAAGAAAAACCGATTAATCAAGTTGTGTGCGGCCATGGATGATTAAAAGCTCTTGAATAGAACTAAAAGACAGTTCATGTTCAGTGTTGGCGCGAAATGATGACTGTATTACCAAAAGATCCTACAGTCGACAGAAAGTCATCAACTTGTAAGAATCTTCAACGTTCCTCTGGTTTTCCTTACCAATGAGCAGTACAAATGGTGAGAAGTTTAGTAATTCTCGTACCGGTGGAAACTAAGGGTTATCATCAATAAGAGGCGACGCGTGTCAACAAATAGGCGGTACTGGGTCAGGAACACACATAAATGAAGTCGAAGAAACATACCTATGAAAATTGTCCACAACTTTCAAGTGTTTTGTATAATCTTTTTTCGTGATATGCTCCAACATACGAGCGTCGACTAGATTTTCAATGAAATAATACTAAAAACGGAACGGTTAAAAAAAACATCAAAAGCAATGCAGTGGAAAAGAAGGGAATTTTAGTCACCTTGAAATCTTAGTCAACTTTCTGTTAGACGGTAAACTTTAAGATTAACTATGCTTAGTTAATCGTATAACAGGACTGTTCAAAATGAACTCGCCAACTAGCTGATGACTAACTCAAAGATCTTGCAGATAACAAAACGTATTTGGTGTTATAGGGAAAACAATATTTAACATACCCTATACTGTGGTAGACCTAAACTCGCCAACCATTCAGAAGCAATCCAGAAGTGATTCATATCTCCAAAAACTAAAGACTGGTAAAAGATTGAACTATTTCAGTTCGCCATCTGAACTTTGCTTTAATATATATATTATTGACAACGACAATGTCCAAAAGTGACAGCTTTGTGTCGGAACAAAGAAAAAATCAGAGCATAAATTTTTACGTACTGTTTTAGTTGACGGTGGCGATGCCGGGTTTGTGACGTTAACCATTTCGTGAATAGATAAGCGTAGTTTCAAACGATGCATGGGATTGTTCACTCCTATCTCGTGTTGAATTTCATAGTCAGACAGTGCCTTAAAAATATAAGAAGAACGACAAAACACGACGGTAAGATACCGACTTATCCTTTTATTTTGACAGCACCGACACAACAGTACCGACACTAACCGACATGATTGATCCACTTTTGACGTTTGCCCTGCATGCTTGTATATACCACTCAGGCAGTTTCACCCACAATTCCAGCCAGGCTAATATAGTAGGAGCAGTCCAATTAGCAAATGGCGAACCAGAAGCAATAACGTCTTCCAGCAGTTTCTTCTTTATACGAGTCTCGGCGTCACGCTGAGCTTCAGCATTAGAGTCTAAATCATCGCTTTTACTAAGTCCAAAATCTCTAGGCTTCAGTTTCCCCTTGGAAGAAAAGATTTTTCCTATGGAATTTTTCAAACTTTTATTTTTCACCCCTCTACGTGTCAACGATTCCATGCTACTTGAAATACTACTTGGATTAGAGGGATACTCGTAGTAACTGTCCCTTTCAGAATCGTAAGGACTCCACGGTATAGTCAGTTTCAAACGATCGGAGCTGTCACTTTCTGTTGAATCAGACGGCTGTGAACTGGGCGTGTCAGGATCTACGAGGACTTCTTGAGAACGACCAACTTTCAACTAGAACAGAAAACATGAAGAAAAAAACATATGAAAACGTTGTATCAGACAATATTCGATAACGATCATCACGAATAAGTATCGATCTCAGGAAATGAAAAGCTTAGAGGCTACGACACGAATATCTCCATGGTGCAGCACCAAAAATCAATTTGAGGCGAGAGATGCGATAATAATTATGGCTGGCCGTTAAAAAAAGTAAACAAACACAACAATCACGTGATTCATGTCGTAAACCCTTTAAAAGCTCAGAAAGCAGTCATTTTTCAAAAAAGAAAATTCTTAAAGATAAAACAAAGAGAATGGGGAAAAATATAGACTTTTTTAAAATTTGTAATTCCAGGTGTGATAGAAAGTAATATTATATCATAAAAACGTTGATCTGATCAAAATCTCATTTTCTCTTTGCATCACAACATTTTCGGTAATCAGGATATTTTCGACAATCGCATCATAGTCACAGTTTCTTTTCATGATCATGGTACTCACCATCAAAGGTTTTGTATCTAATGGATCATAACTAGTAAACATGAAGGAATTATTGGCATCATCTGAATCTCTTCGGATCTAAAAAAAACCAACGTAATGTCATTTAATAATAATTATAATAGAAATAATTATGTAAAATGTTGATGAAAAATGTACATCAAATTATACATCAAAAGACAATTATACTAAAAAACATGACTTCCTATAGATATAGTAAAACATTCATATAACAATATCTTCCAAACGAGAAAGCGAAATATTTTATGAAAACAAAATTTTTCCTTGCAAAAGTCCAAAACAGTGTAAAACGAATAAATATTACATTTAATGATGGTCTTGGAAAAGGATCCGGTGCAGTTTTAGATCGTTTTTCTTCAGTTTTGTCCGAATCTTTAGACGATGATCCTACACTCAATTCATCGAGACTGTTGGTTTCACTACCCACACGTTTTTCGATCTGTTCTGTAAGCCTTTCTGTTGTACGGTGCTCAACCTGTAAGAGACTAAAGTGGGATGAAATAATTATAATATAGAGATGTAACTTCTTTGAAGGCCTGCGTAAACAACTTAGATAACTTGATAGAATCAACTAAGGTGCTTCTTATTGAAAGAAAGGTATTCCTTATTGAAACATAACAATAAGAACGTACGCTAATTCTTCATTTATGGCATCTAATTGCTGCTGCAATACATTTGCAAGCTTCTGGGCATCATTGGAATTCAGAGTCTCTAGGGAGTCTTGTGTTATAACAGGGGAGGCTGAATGCGGAATGGAGGAAGCAACTGGACTACCATCAGCACCATCAATTTGAGGCAATAAACCTTTGGAGACATTGGACACTACATTAGCTTGGTTCATCTTCTGCCATGTTGGTTCTTTGGATGGGGTCATTTTGGGCGATTGGGTTTTCAAGCTAGATGTTGGGGTGCTGGTCAAAGTGTCTTGATTCAATAATGGCTTTAATGATATACCAACTTGAAACTAGATTTAATTAAGTATGAATTCAGTACAAGAACATTATGCAAGAACTTGAAAACAATAAAGACTAGACAGGAAGCCTACCTTGAGCTGAGTTACGATTAATGTTCTGTTCGGGTGAATTTAATTTTGTGAATAATAATTTTTAGATTTTTCTCACAGATAAATGTTTGGGGATGACTAAAGTTTCCCTTATTATTTTTTTATCACAATTTCGCGCTTCTTTAATTTCACAAGACAGAGGGTAAAACCTACACACTTTTTCTGCAAGGTTTTTTTGGGATTTTTTCAAATTTTTTGGGCAGATTAATTTAAGCTTGCAAAAAACAAAAAGAATATTCTGTTAATGACGGATGCTGTATTGTACCCAGTGTGCAAAATCTTAAAAAAGTATCTGTGAGGAGTGTTTTCTATAGGAATGGCAAGCACTATCGCCTGCTGTTTCAATGAAAAAACACTCCTCCACAGAGACTATTTGAAGATTTTTCCCACTGGGTAGATTCTTCAACAAGCTACTTTTATGCAAATTTAGCAAAATCTCACCCTAGCATACTGAAGGGTCTAAAACAATTTTCCAGTAACAAAATACAGTAGAAAGTGACACCACAGATATACTGAAAACATACTGAATGAAGACTAATCATAAGAATTCACCTGTTTCTTATTATGGTTTATCTCTGTTCTCAGCCGTTCAATGTCA
Source organism: Turritopsis rubra (assembly GCA_039566895.2). Classification (NCBI taxonomy): domain Eukaryota; kingdom Metazoa; phylum Cnidaria; class Hydrozoa; order Anthoathecata; family Oceaniidae; genus Turritopsis; species Turritopsis rubra. The sequence continues at coordinate 10,761,276 of CM077623.1, read as the reverse complement.
CCGGCCATACTTGCCTATGAAAACAAACACAGACAAAGGGAACTTAACAAAAAATGAAGTTATTATCTTCACTGATTTTATCTAACAATAAAAAAATAAAAAAAATTAGACACACAACTTTCAACAGCCATGCTTATTACCTTTCCCCTACGAAGTTCTTCTGTCTCTGTTTTCAACTTGTCCAGCTCTTGAGATATTGTTGTCTACAAACAACAATGAAGGTCTCAAATAAATAAAGTTCTCACTTTTACGTTTAAGTGACTCATGATAACATTGTTTATTCATAAAACTACAGGTGGCCTTTATCTATGAACCAAAATTCAATTTGAAATTGGATAAAATTCTGATGTTCTGGGATGTTAAGTCAATTATAACTGACCACAAGTTCAAGTAAATTATGGTTGTAATGTTTATTAAGAAATTTGAAAAAACACAAACTCGACAAGACTCCTTATATAAATCATGAACATAACAATTATCATTTAAAACAGCTTTTTAAACGAAGGTTTCTTTATGAACTGTTAGAATACCTCCATAATTTTGAGCAGTCAAATTAACCTGTGGATTCACATTGTAAAGACTGCATTACAGAAGGAATACACAATCTAGTTTCAACAAGTGTTTATTTATGTAAATAAAAAACAAAAGCAACAAATAAAAGCAACAAACAAAATGGACAACACAAAATGGACAACACAAAAATATCTTTTATGATTTTCACATTAATTTTATACTTAATGAATAGATTATGTAAATTAACCATGCAGCTCCTAATTTGAATTTTCAAGTAGAGCATTTACTTGTCTTCAAAACATGACTGCAGGTCCATACTTGATTCCAAGAAGTTTTCATGCTGTGATGTCTTTTGTGCATGGCATCGGTGGCTGGTAAAGGGTCAAGGAATAAATGAATTAAATGGGAAAGCAGTTACAAACCTTTTCATCTAAAGTTTGCATTTTCTCTTTCATATGCTTTTGCAAGCGCTCATTAGATTCGAATAAGAGCTTATCAACAGTGCTTTGCAATTTAGCATTATGAGTTTCTATCATTACTTCTCTTTCTTGAGCCTAGAAGACAAAATTTCGAACTGGTGAAATGAAAGTAAACTTAAGCAGTCCTCGATAACAATTCAGATATCTCTAAATGTAGATAAAAAAGTTAAACCAGTGATACACGATTGCTAACTTCTTTGAGCAATATCGTCTAAGACCATGTTTACTAAACTGGCTGCTTCGGTGGAATGGAATTATATTGATCAAATCCAATTTGTTGAATTTGAAAGTATAGTGATACGTGGTTACTTTGTCAACAAAATCGAATTGTTGACAATTTGTTCAATTTATTTTAAAATGTCAACATAACATAACATGATTTGTAAAACTCATTTTGCTACAATTTTAAAGAAGCTGATTGGTTGACGTTACTCCAACAAATTGAAAAAGTTGAACATTGTCCAACTTGTTTTGAAATCGATATTTTGAATCCAATAATTTGAATTGAAAATCCGGTGATACATGACCAAACTTTTTATTTTATTCAACAAATTTGACAAATTTGATCACGTATTGCCTGGTTTAGTTAGTTAGTTAGTCAAATCAAATAAATATTTCAATTTCCGATTCCCTACTTTCAGTATAATGATAAAAATCACAGAAAATCAAAGAAATTGATCATAAAGAGTGTGTCTATCTAACAGATTTGTATCTTAAAATTTTTCAATTAAAAGTTTCTCTTTTTTTGTTGCTTAAATGAATGAGGCATGTAACCATGACCTCGTTATCCCAGACCAGAATAACAAAGTTGTCACCACAAACTTCTGAGATACCAATCCATTAAATAGACATATAGTAAAGAAAAATCAAGTGGCATTTGTCCACAAACCAATAAAATACCAAATAGTCAGATTGCGGAAGACATGCATGCGACAACTGAGCCAAGACAATACAAAAAAATAATTCTTACCATGCTATAAGCACTTGTAAGTTCTTCTAACTGTACTTGCAGGTTTTGCAGTTGCTCTTCAGCAGTGAAATTTCGTTCTTCAGCCTGTTAAAATTTAAGAGCATTGAATTGAAGTTTGAGTATCATTTCACAAAGGTGTTAGACTATCAAAAAGGAATGCATCCATAGCCCTACATGATAGTAGATTTAGCATGTGTAGGGTAGAGGCATAGATTACAAAAAAACAAACTGTTGACAAAAAAGACCGTTTATGCCTTCGTAAATGTATACCAAATTTACAGCAAGTTTGGATAACGTTCTGGCCGAGAGAATCTACTTACTGCATTGAGAGCAGCTTTTCTATTTTCAAGTTCTTGTTGTATCTTTGGCAGTTCCTCAGCATGCTTCATTGACTGTAAGGACTTCATCTCGTAAAGTTGACATTGTTCTTGTAAATTCTGGATTTTTTCTTCTCTCTACCAAAAGAAAACAATGATATAATCATTAAAGAAGTATGAAGCAGAAGTATGGCAAGATCTAAAGGCATAACGAAACATTTTTAAAACTATCCTCCCCAAACTGTTTGATTCTTAGTGTGGTATAATTTCTTTTAACCACTGACGAACAAAGCAACTACCGTCATCCAAAATATTAAGACAGAAATACAATAATTAATGACTACCATCATAATGATTGCAGAAGTAACATACCTGTTCAAGCATTGTTTGCAAACCCATACCTTCAGCACGTAATCGTTCAACATCTTCATTGGCTGAAGACAATTCGTTTTGAGAACGCACGTACCTCTTCTCCAATGTCATTATACGGTCCTCCATATCAGACTTTTGTGCTAATGCCTGTCAAAGAGTACAAGTACTTTTAAAGTTAGTATACAACCAACAATTCCTCCATTTCCAATACTATTTTTAAAACTGTTTTGAATTTTGTATACGTGGGTGAAATTTTACCTCTTCTAGTTCACGTTGTAATTTTTGATTAGTTTCAAAAGAGAAATTTGCCTTTTTTGTAGTAGTACTGATTTGTTCTTCTAGACAAACAAACCGTTCTCTTGTCTCCTTTGATTCTTTCTTTAGCTAAAAAATCCATTTACACAATGTTCATAAACCGATTATACAGACCAGACCAGAACAAGCCATTTCCAAACGAATAAAGAAATAACTTCTCCTTCAATGGAAATAACATTACTTTATCGACTTCCCTCTGCTTCTGATCTAACTGATACTTCAATTCGGCCATCTCTTCCTTCATATCTTCCAAACTTGTATTTATAGGACCATTTGAATGCTATAATGTGATACAAAAGAAACTAATAAGCAGGTGGGTTCACACAGTGGATGTGAGAACAAATTTTGTGCTGACTCATTCACCTGCTTGCCTCACAATAGTTTAATGATTTAATAACTTAACTACTTGGCGAAAGCATGCGAAAGAAAATGAACCAATCAGATAGCGCATTTAGCAGGTGGAAAAATCAACCGAAACGGATGGAAGCATAAGGATTGTGCACTTTGTGTTATTAAAGATCATCACATTAAAAGTGCAACATCAAAGTTGAGAACTGATATTGACATATTACAGATTGGTAAAGATCCATTTAGTTTGAGTTTAAGCTAGCACCAGAAAGGAACATTATATGTTTTGAGCAAATAATCAAGTCACATGGGTTGACCTCTTAATAATTTTATTTGAACTGATAAGGAAAATCTGTTATCAGAATCCAGAATCTTACATTTGCTATTCCAATTCCCTGAACCTGTCCATTTTGCCGCCGTTCTCTAGCAAGTTTTTGTTCATGCTGTAGATGTTCAATCTTAAACGAAATACAAAAACGTATTACGACAGACATAGTAAAAGGACATCACCTTTCTACAAAAACGATGATTACAAAGCTATGGGTTTTTATTGAAAAATGAATAAACAAAAACTGTTTTTTTCCCTTCATAAAACTCTTACTTCTTGATTTGCAGCAGCAAGCTCTTCTTCTAAACTATTGGCTTTCTCCACAGCCAGTCGTAGTCGCTCCCTGACCTTTTCGTCAAGTGCTTTATGGTGTTCAAAAAGTGATTTCAGAGCTTTCAATACCTCTACTTCTGACGACACACCTACTGATGTTTGCGCTTGCCTTTTCACAACCGTCATTCGAAGTGAACGTTCATGACGAGAAACCAAGCTTTCTAAATGCTCCAACAGCAACTGAAATGACCAATAAATAAACAATGATAATGATTAGTGGCAAAAATGAATGATTGAAGTAAAAACATATTGACCACAACACATCAAAACATCCACTACAGCAAAGAGAGATATTGTGGGAGAATTTTGAAGCAACCCATACACAAACACTTTTCGGAATTTTGTCTAATGCCCCCACAGTAGTTTCAATGACATTAAAACCATAATTACTAATATATAATATTGATCAAAGATTTACGAGCTCTATTCTTCTCCTCTTTATTTTCCGTCGTCTACGTACAAACTAGTCACAAGGCTTACAAAAGGCATGTAAGAGCTGTTCACAAATTTTAGGTTCCTATGTTTAAGGGTAGAATCTATCTGATACCGACCATTGATCCACGCTACAACATGTACCAATGTAAAATATTATGAAAAATATAAAAAAATATGTTAATCATAGCATAGTACCTTAGTGTTGGAACGCTCTGCCTTTAATTCAGTAATTTCCTCTACCTGTTCAGTTACCCTTTCTTTCGCTTGAAAGAGATCTTTTGCAATAGATACAAACTCCTACGAAAAAGACAATTAAAAAATTTTTTTTTTAATAAAGCCACAGCAATAAATAAATTTGGTCAAAATTAAGGGGATGGAATAATTGATAATTTAAATAAAATGTGAAAACATACCTCAGCTAAAGGGTATTTTTGATGCTTTAATTGGGATATTATCGAATCTTCGTCACCACTAAAATCGTACGATGACAGTTTCTTAATTAATTGCTCCTTGTCCAAATCACACTAAAATCATGAGAATAACAATATTATTACACTAAAATCATGAGAATAACAATATTATTGGTAGACGTAGAATATTATCAGAAGAATATATTTATATATTAAAAAACGGAAACTTGAGATGTATTCCATTATCCAAAAAATGTTTAGGTAATACTTAACAGCCATATAGCAACAAAACAGATAATTTTTGTTTCCAGTGCATTCAATCAAATCCTTAATAAAGGTGAAAGTTAATATTCCTAGACATTTTAAAACATTAATTTGGGTTTTTAAATAGTATGTGACAGTTTTGAGGAACTTAATAACAAGTGATATTGCAATTTCTCATTGCAGTAAAATTGATCACGCATTGTCACAATCAAAGTATACCATTGCGATAATGTGTTTCCTCGCAAGTTAACATTTTGATTTTATCATGAAGGATTTATTGCAATATCACAAGACTTTTAAAATCAGATTTCCACAATTTTGTGTTTGTTTTGCTAATAACAACTCAATAAATCAACCAAGTCAATAAAAAACTATATATATGACACTGAAATAATAAATGAAAGTACAGCATGTTTTTTAAATTGTTTTCTGATAAAACGTTCAACATAGCTATGGTATACTTTGCACAGGTGTTTGATTTGGAAAGGAGTTTATCTCAAGTATTAAAACAAATTTTTAAAATCTCTATTATATATTCTATATAATAGGGTTTTCTCAATGGGCCATTTAAGAATTAAATATTCACAAAAAAAATTTATTTTTGTCATCTAACATTTTTCTGTTGTATTTAGAGGCCTTTGTTGGTATTCTTGGAAATCTTTGAGGTGATGAGGAGATGTTACAATTTTTTTGCTGTTTTCAGAAATCAGTTACAGGATTTCGGTTTTCAGGTCGTTTGTTTATAATATAATGATAAACAGCAGACTCAAAAATCTGTATAGTTAGATAATATCTACGAATACTAGTTTTAAAGAAGATTTCTTTAAAAAAAATAAAGATACTTTGTTATTTTTCTTATTAAACTAAATGTTTTTCATTTTTCTAAAAAAAATTAAATTTACAATAAATAAATAAAAAACAAATTTACAGTACAATCAAGTGTCACGGATGGAACAGAAAAACAACCTTTTTGGGTACATTTAGGTTTGAAAGATTAATTTTCTTAATGTACAGAGGTCCTGCAAATGAAATTAAGTCAAATTACTCTGCAGACTATGTACTTCAAATTGTTTTAGTTAAAAATTGCAAGTATCATTTTTTTTCTCTCAAAAATACATTCATTAATCGATAACATTGTCACAGACAGAAAGTCATGGACGGAAATTTTTTTCCACTTCATTCACCAGCCAAACCAAAGCCAAACCTAAAAACTCTTTGAATGTTGCTATGTTGCTATGTTGATTATTATGTCCTTTTGCAGCTTTTTGTTAACTCTTGCTGTTTTGAGGGGTTTTGGCTCAATTAATAGTATAGAACTTGTAAAATGTTTTTAGAGGTTCATTTTCCCCATGAGTTACCATCTTACCTGGGTGACCGAAAATAAACTCAAAGAATTGCAAAAGGTAAGTGGTACCATCTTATAGTTAAAAAAGCTGATAAAAAAATGTATGGGATCACGTATTGAGGACGAACCGTTATGATGATATAGTCGATCAAACATTATAATGACGCCACACCTGTCCCCAAAAAGTTTTAGACCCAAATTTTTTCGTCACCCCATCGCCAATATCGCCGACCCCAAAAAACTAGTTATCTCAGTTATCTCTATTGGTTTATGATATATTTGCCTCTAAACATCACATTATATTGGGGATGCAATGCAATATCCCCCCAGCATCGTGAGTTTACGCACTCCTCATGAGATTGACCATTAAAATTTTTAAAAATGTATTACTGTAATGCATCGAATAAACACCCGGGGCGTTTATTAAATTTTTGAAAAATTTGAGGGGGCGTTTATTTGAGGGGGCGTTAAAAAGAGGGAGGCGTTTATTAAATTTGTTGTCACTGGTAAAAGACACAGAGAAGTTGGTTTAGTCGTTCCTGTGAAACTCAGTTTCGAAACTCAACAAAAGTCCTGTGCAGAAGTGCTTGAAAAGGAACTCCTCAAGCGGAAAAAACTTTTTCAACATTAACTCTAAAATTTAAAAAGAAAGGATTGTACAGAAAATTTCCTGTATTTAAAAAATCAAGAAATATACGTCATAACTTGTCTCAAATAAACGCCTCTTTTTATTATTAATGTTTCAAATAAACGCCTCCTTTTAGGAGGGGCGTTCATTCGAGGGGGGCGTTTAATAGAAGGGGGGTGTTTATTAAATAATTTCAGTTTTTTAGGGGGCGTTTATTCGAGGGGGGGCGTTTAAAAGAAGGGGGCGTTTATTCGATGCATTACGGTACTCACTAAAATAAAAGTGGGGTGAAAATCTTTTTATTATTCACCTATTGGCAATTTTAAAAATTTTCATTTCGCTTCGATGTTGGTTCTACTGCTATAATGGAACTTTTTTTTCATCATTTTCCAAAAGCCTAATAAATTTTGAGAAAAGCCACGAAATTTAAATGAAGTAGCAGCAGTAGTTCCTGAGATATTAAAAAAAGTCTTAGGATCCCTAGGCCTAATAAGGTTAAAGCTTTTTGGAAATATCCGTTCTTTATGTAAAAATTGCAAAACTGGAGATGTTCTGTGTACATAAAATGTGTATCATACATTTGAGGCCGGTTGTTGATATTTTAATTGGTGTGAGAAAAAAGTAACTCTATCATAGAGTTTCCAAGTAAAAAAAATATATTTAAGAGCATTGACTGTAGTGAAAATAGATTTTTTAGAATTAAGTTGAAAAATGAGAATAAAATAAGAAAATCTTCTTAGAAAGTTAGTTTGATCAGTAAAATAAAACAAATGAAAAAACTAAATAAATTTAATATATGTGCTGTTTAAAATCTTCGGAAGAGTTGTTATCATTCAGAACTAACCTGCAAAACTCATTAGTTGGGTACTAATGTACAAGGAAAACATTGAGAAAAGTTTGAAATTTCCAGGATTTATTTTACTGTTGTGTTAAAATATTTTATTTTCAACAATATTTTGCTAATAGAATGTCTGGGAAACATTTCTTTTTAAAGCCTAAGTGTGAGCGAAATCAGCTTTTGTTTGATTTAAATGAAACACTCTCCTCTATCGAAAAAAACATTAACCCGCTGTTTTGTGATGGACGTCAAAATGATAACATGATAACTTGAAATGTCTACACAAAACATATATAGCAATTTAATACAAAACAAACATTTTGGTTTATATAACAGAAAATATGAATCCAAACAGATTCTTGCTGGGACATGTCTGGAATTAGATTCGTCTGAGCTATAGTCTAAGAGAAATTCAGGTGAGAAGTCTAGGTCACCAGCACAAAAGCCCAGTTAAATCTGGATCGAGAAGTACGTACTATTTTGGAAGTCCAAAATTGGAAAGTAAATTCCCAATAAGGTAGCCAAAAATGAAAAATCAATCCTGCGTCCCGTAATGGTTTCACAGAGTGATTAATTATGTTCTGACTCGTTTTTTGCAGGACAAGATAATCGTTACGGGGCTCAACTGCAACTACTAAGCTTTATGCTCTTGGTTCCCACTAGGTCAAAACACTTATCACCGATTCGTCGCCTTACTTGCCAAGGCGAGACAACAAATTGGCAATGAACGTTTAGACCTTAAGTGGGAACAAAGCTTTACAATTAATAATTCAATTCAAAGTGACAATCTGTTGTTTATCCTTTATGCTAAAAACACAAAAAAATTATGGGATTTTATAAGGAAATTTAGATTACCTTTTTAAGAACTAAATCAAACTGGTTCAACAGAGTATTGCGCTCTAGTTCTGTTTCTTTAAGAGCTGTCTTAGCATTTGCAAGATTTTCTTGAGTTTCACGTAATGTTTCCATCAATTTATCTCTTTCATCAAGCATGTTCACCATCAATTGTTCAAAATTATTATCTTCCATGCTTCCATCTCCGGGCATGTCCCCATCCTCTGACAGGGTTGGCATAATATCGCAAATCATAGTGTGTTACCTCAGATATATATAATATAGTTCACACTTCAGTTTGTAAAATAACAGCTGTTCTTTAACAATTACACTTCATAACAGCCCAAAAATTCCTTTATTTTTAAGAACAACACATGACAAAAATCTGCAATCGTGTGACGTTTTCGAGGGCTATAGACTTTTATCACACAGAACCGCCAATGCTGTGCTGTCCCCGCCGTTGTTGTTCTTCTTTATCTGGAAAACGCAACTCTCTGTTCTTCGAGCTATACGTTTCTCTCGTCAATTAAAAGCAAGATAAAACTGTTTAATATATAACGCTCTAAAGTGTTTGAAAAACATTGCCGTATTAGAAGGGTACAAAGATACAAAAAAAATCCATGATAAGTTGGTATGCTTTTTGATCCCCCAAAATCCCTTTGCCTCTTTGCGGTCCTTCGATTTCTACAGAATTCCGTACTCCGAAAAGAAAAATAAACGATAGGAAGTCGCTTTGGGCGAAATATATTGAAAACTGAGAGGCTTGGAGAAAAAAAAAAAATTAACCTATTTTCTACCTGTCTAATTTTGGTACGGCAACATGTATGCCTTAGCTTCTTCAATATGGTAGATCCTATACTGTGATTGAAGGAATAAAGTTTTCAGTTCAGCTAAAAGATTTAGCTAGCGAAACCTTCGGAAATAAAGTAGCCTTTACTTTAGAACCGCACAAGACATAATACAACTCAAAAAAATAATAATGGTAAAGATTGTTTTATTCTTTTAATAGGAAGCGGTTCTCTATCATACGCTTGAGTGAAATGCTGGATGAAAAACATAACATGTTGTTTTTGTGTGTTTGTCTGTCTGAAGAATCAACAACGTTCGCGACGAGCTAAAAGGGACAACATCCATATATATAATCATTTTGCCACACAATTGGAAATAGTCCGGAACTGGGGTGGGTGGGTAAAGGACTTTTCCGTTAAAGTGTGGCAAGATTGAGATGTTGAACATATATTGGATATAAAACTAGAAGAAAGGAAGAAATGGTTATGGGACATATATTGAATAAGATAATGGTTGAGGTGCTACACTGGTTAGACTATATATAGAGAGTGCCTGCTCCCCTTACTGCTAAATTTAATGTTAATGCTGCAAAATTCTTAGTTGCGAACGAGAAAACACAACTAATTGGATTTAGCAGAACAATTGGTCATTTTAGTTTCAAATCAACAGGAATAAACAAACAAAATAAGATTGTTAATAAATATTGCAATCGCAAACATCATCAGGGTGCTTTTCCCCTTTGATTCTCCAGTAAAACAACAACCACAAGCTTATAAAAATGCATGCCTTTATTGTTTACAAATCGAAGGCATACTTTTGGTGATTTACTCGCGTACACGATAAATATAGGAAAACTGTTTGTGTGGATAAAATCTCATATGTTGGTAGTATTCAAAACAGCAGATAAATATCTATGAATCTATTTGTTCCATTATTTATGACACTGTATTTTCAAGCATTAATTTTTCGGAGTCGCCATTTTTATTTATTTTTTCACAATGATCACGATCGCGACATGAAGTTTTTGCTAGAAATCAGTAGGTATTTGTTGATTCACTCTGAAACTTTCCATAATGATAGCTGAATGTCTATTCTTTCAGATAACATTAAGTTTTGTTTGATTTGTTATCTTTAAATGAACGAAAGGAATGATCAAAGTTGCAGTTAGCGGCAAGTGGCACATAGCGGTAAGGGAAGCAGGCACTCTACTTGGCATATTTGGGGGAAATAATGAAATTTTTTAAAATAATGATATTTGTGACACTTCAGGAGATCTTGATAACAAATAATGTTATAACAAATTTAACATTTCCAATTTTTTGTTAAACATTAATTCAGTAAAGAAATAATGTTTTTTTGTTGTTTGCTTGCATAACGTTGTAAACGTTGACGTAAAAATTTTTCCTTTACAACAAAACTATTAAAATTATGATTCAAAAATTTCAAAAATTTCATTTTTAGATGTTAGCATCGTCGAAGTATTTTTTAAAGTATCAGTACACATTTCATACATAATTTTCTGCATTATCCCTTTTCAAAAAAATATCTGAATGTAGATAATAAAAAAAAAGACCCACCCATAACATTTTGAACACGTGAGGGAAGAAAAAGTCATTTATTTGTTTGTTTTTAAATTATCTTTAAATAAGCTGCAATGGAGAGCTGGGAAATGTTGTGAATTTCTAAATCAAAACCACTATGCCATGAGAAGAAAGTGATGGCTCACATGTTTCATTTTTTAAAAGTGTCATTAAGCTATACATTTTTTTTAATGTTTTACCTGGACAGCCTTTCATACACGCTAGGCCTTGCATATCTTTGTGACAAAACTTTAAGAAGTAAATAATGCTCCCTGCTTAGAATATAAAAGTAAGCAGACACTATTATTATTATTATTATTATTATTATTATTATTATTATTATTATTATTATTATTATTATTATTATTATTATTATTATTATTATTATTATTATTATTATTATTATTATTATTATTATTATTATTATTATTATTATTATTATTATTATTATTATTATTATTATTATTATTATTATTATTATTATTATTATTATTATTATTATTAATGTTTACCCAGGATAGCCTCTTTAGTTCTGATAGAACTGTTATCAATGAGGGTCCTGCGTAGGGGGTCCTAGAGCATTTAAGGGCTCAGTGTACGTTTTACTCACATATGCATTGCAAAACGTTTTCTGTTATTTCTTTTTACCATTACATTAAAAGGAAAAATAATTTGTGAATTCGTGTAGACCAATAAATTTTCTTTCCAACAGTGTGTATAATTTACATAAATGATAAGGTGATGATTATATATTTACATAAATGATAAGGAAGAAATTATTCTGTAAAATGATAAAAAATACGGACTTTTGTTTGCTTCTTCGAGCTCCAACTTTCGAAGAAAAAGGTTTTTTAAATGTTTTTTTAGTTATGCCGATTCCTCACAATCAGTAGAAACAAAGTGTCCCCGCAATTCTCAATTAATAGTTTTGTTCAGTAGAAAAATGTTTTTTTGTTTTTTCCATACTTCCGTGCTATTGGATAGTCCAAAACTATCACAGATTTTGAGCCAATCAGGAATTTTCTCTCAAATTGGGGGCACGCTTTTCGTAAACAGGCATTCATCTACACTTTGATCTTTAGCACAACAGTTATTGAGTATTAAACAGCTTTTGAGTATAACAAATTGTATTAAAGGTTGTAACTTAGAAATGTTTTAAAACTAATGAATAACAAAAAATGCTCATAGCTTTCTCAAAAAGCATTATTTTTCGCTATAAATTTAAATGTAGTGTAATAATAACCTAATGATTACATTTGTCAAAAAAAATTGAACAAAAAAAATTCACTTTTGAAACAGACGCTGAGCCCTTAAAGCCCCCATTTTGGCTACGGAAGCTGCAAGTATACAACCGCTCAACCAGACAACCTCCTTAAATATCAATCTTGCTCTCAAGCTGAGTGCTAAGCTGAGTGGATCGATTCACACTGTTATAGTCACTGACATGACTCAGCCAGGATTTGAACCCTGATCTCCCGCACAAGAGGCTAGCACTCTACCACAAGGTCACCAGTCGGTAAATGTATGATAACGTTTGTCAGTTTTTTCGTTGGTGCTAAAAATAAGTTTTTTATAAGTTTTCAAAAAATACTATGTCTGCAATTACTTTAATGACGAAACTACGATATTTCCGATCAGATTTTACATGGACATTTCACACTTTGACACGTTAATACCTCATAATGAGAAAATTATCATTATTCATAAGCAATAAGCATTAACAATGACAATTGGCTACACAAATATTTTTTATCTCAATCAAATTATGGCGAACATACATCAAGTGAACATACATGAGGCTTTCTTTTAGCTTTATTTACTTATTGTAATTTAATTTGCAGGTAACACCAGTTTTATGTATTAAAAATACCTATATGTCTGGTTCACATTCAGTTGAAGAAAAAAGATACAATGGTTAGTTTGAAAGTTACTTTAAAATAGAAACTATCCTGATTCTATTTTTGAGATGTCCGACAGGGTTGCTATCCCTTGAAGAGAAGGTTTATAATTAATTAAATATAAAGCTATATTCCCACTAGTGAAAGGTCGTAGAAAATGGAACATTTTGACAGAAATTTTACACAATTAGTTTCCTGCATTTTTTGCTGTTCTTATTAAAGGACAAAAAGTTTTTTGGAAATGTTCTCCATTGGATTCTGTTCACTGACTCTTTCGGATAAATTTTTAGGTTCAACATTTGGATGAAGGAAGCTTTGCTTCAAAGTATGGGATAAAGGGAAGAGACAAATGAAAACATTTGAATGTAGGCTTGACATTGCAGGTTGCAAAAGTTCTCTTTTAAATTACTCACCTTCATTTAAGTACACATCAGTCGCATATACAATTAACACCCATCATTTTAACTTTTGGTGGGACAAAATTTTGGATTTTTTTTGTGTCTGAATATTAATTTGTCCGAAATTCTGATTTGTCCAAAATTATTTCCTGCCAAAATTTTTTGAAAATATAAAATGAGATTTTGGTTACCAAAAGCAGTTTTAATGTTTTATTTTTGACTCAGTATCTGATCTCCAGGTCATCTATGTCAAAAATGTGATGATATTTCCCTTAAAAACATGTCTTGAGTTGAATATGCAGGCCTGGCCTTTTAAAATATCGTAGGTGCATGATTTTTTATATTGCTTTAGTCAGTCTCTAAACATGAAGTTTTTACTCCCATATGTATACTGATATCAATTCCTGAGAACGCAAATACAAAGATCTATTATTGGATCAGAATGCTATTAAAACTGAATGGTAAAACCAACTCATAACCAACTTAATATCATAAATTTCTTCTTGGAATTAATTGACAAAACCTTTAATGAGAATCTTATGTGGGATTGGCATCCTTAGGAAAATATCCTCTACCATGATCGATAATATAGCCGGACAATTAAGCCTACACTAGGATCAACAGCGGAGTCACTCCTTTCCCACCATAATCATCCTGGAGAGTTCCAGTTGACTTTCCTTACTGCTCTACCTCCCTCTTGAACAGCAAAGTCGGAATAACGTCACCTAGTTTCAACCGGACAGATTTGAAAAATGATATCACTACAAAATAAATCAATCAATTTTAACTTTGTCTGTTAAATGGATGTTTTGAATATATATATATATATTATATATAAATATATTTCTACTAATTTAAAACTAATATATAAAACTGTATAAAACTAATATTAAATCACATAGGCACAACTGAAAACTAAATTTTTACTTATTAATGTGTGTGAAGAAAATTCATTATCATGGAAGCTTGTACTTATAAATGAATGAGATGAAGAAAAAAATGTCGAGACACTGATTTACTCAATTAAATTATTCTCAAACAAAAATTGAGTAATTAAAAAAAAGAGTGGGAGGAGCCTTTTGATTTTTTATAGAATGTGAGGTGCGTGATGATTCCGATTGTAGGTGTGTGATAATAAAGCACCTTGTAACTATGAGGTGTATGTGGGCATGCATGATTGAGAAAGGGCAGGCCTGATATATCTCAAATTTTTTTAGTCCGAAAATTTTTCCTACATTAGAAAATCTGTCCGAGAATTATTGTATCAGAATTGGCAAAAAGTGTCCGGAAATATTTCCACCAAAATTTTATCCCCAAACATTTTCGGGTTATTAATGTACCTGTTTCATCCAGGTTTTCATCATAAGGTTTCTGTGGAAGAATATTGTCTGAAAACTGTGTTTACACACAGGGCTCCCAATCTCTCCAATGTCCTGGATGTACAGCTTGCATGGGTGCGCACTCTTTTTGCAATATTCAATGTTGACAATGGACAGTTGGGAAATTTGTGGCATGGCTCTGTATGACAGTAGCGCTGTCCGTTCAACATTGTTAAACAACATGAAGTGCTGGAACTGACTTAGATTTTTCTTGAACATCCTTACGAAAACCTAGTTTACAAGTTTTGAATATTAATATCATTGTTATCAAAAGCTTTTTCTTATGCAAACTTTCTTTTGCATTTCCATTTCAAAATATTTGTGTTTTTTTTTCCATATAAGCAATCCTACAACAACATTGACGATAACACCAAACGTTACTTCGTTTTAATGTCATAACGTTTACAAAAACATTACAAAGTTTCAGAACGTTATCAAATTTTAATTATAACATTGTTACATTTTTAATAAAACATTTACTAACATTTTTTTTCTTCCGTTTTCTTAAACATTACCAATGTTTTCTAATAACGTTTTATCGTTTGTTATGAAAATCCCCTGGAGAGTCACATTTTTCATGTGGTTGGAAAGTTACATGCAGGTGGGGGTGATGGTAAACTAGAGTATGACTTCCTTTGGCCTTACTGAATTCTCTATAAAGAATACCATTCACCATTTCGATTTTGGCAATTTTTGGCATTTTCTTTCAGTGACCTGAACAGGTTTTCACAAAACTCAATTGTATTCACAATGCCACAAAACATTGTCACATTTGTTAGAATGAGGTATCCCAAAAATTATCACCGAAAATCTTAAAGTCACTAAATGCATTTTCAGAGCATCTAGGCTAATATTTTACAATTTGTATAGGATAGGCCCTAAGTATTTTTCCAAATTATTAACTTTCAAAAAATGTTAGCTAACACCCTGTAAAACAGCTTTTCTGATCTCTCAACTTAGGAGTCACTAGTTATTGCAAGGTAGGAAATGTTTAAAAATTTGAAGCTCCACATGGCAGCCTGACTCGTTTGTTCAGTTCGAAATAATATGAATTCGTAGAAGAACACGAATTTGTTAGAGAAATGTTGTATGCACATCTGGTCAACTTCCTGGTTGCAAGTTGGCAGGCGGAAAAACCAACCCTTACGGTTTGGAAGCCCAAGGACATAAAACTCCTGGTTACTTATTTAGGGTTGGTATCCATACTCAACTTGCTCAAGGTGTTGTATGCCCTTGTAAAATTTGATAAAAAATATGGATTAGTTGAAAAACTGGTTGTTTCCTCTTTTCTTTTTTCTTTTTATATTATCTGATGATCAGTGAGGTAAGATGATTGTCACCACTAAAAGAACTCCACTCAACTCGGCAATGCCTTCAAATACCCTTCTGATTATATATCATTGGGAATTATCACACTTGTGATTAAAACTTTGATAACTTCACAAGACCATTGCTCCAAAATGTGAAAATAAAATAAGTGAAGAGGTTTATTATGTCATGGACCTGATGATTTATGTTGGGCTATGTTTTGAGAAAACCTTCTCTCATCATAGGGCAAGTTATGAATGAGACGATGTCCCTTATATACAATTAAGATTGAAATGTAAAGTTTCACACCTTTTTAATTGTTGTGAAATTCGGACGTAAAAGTTGTTGATCTGCTCTCACAGCATATTGGTGCTCCTTAGTGCGTGTGTTAAGGGATCGCATGGATTAACCGATATATACGACGTTGCATTTACTGCATGGAATCTTGTAGACAATGTTTTTGTTTCCCTAGAGCAATCGGATCTTTTGTATGGGACAGTGATTTTCTCAAAGTATTCTTGTATTCACATTTTTTTTTAAACCTTGCGTTAGATAAACAAAAAAACATTAACTTGTAATGATGCCGACTCCAGCTTAGACAAAACGCTGAACAGGAACTAATGATTGTCACACAGAACTTTTCGGCGGGAATGTGTATAGTACAATAATGTCAGAAAGTTTAGCAACACGGATTAAAAGTGGTTAAAAAGGTGTGAAAATTTGCATTTCGATCCCATCTTAATCGTATATAAGGGCATGTTCGAATTCCAAGCCTTACATAAATCGTCAGGTCCATGACATAATAAACCTCTTCACTTGTTATGAACAATTACATTTTGCCGTCTATTTTTATTTGTGAATTTCTTGCAGTTTTACTTTTCTTGTGCATTCAAATGTCAAGTAAAACAAAGCAATGCTCTTACTTTATTCTAGGCCAAGATATCACCTGAAGTCATTAATCTAGCATCTGAGTATGATGAAATGTTTCCCGTGATTTTCAACATATGGTTTTGGTTGTTGGTTGTGTTGTTTTTAGCTGTTTATGTTGTTTCCTTATCGTTGTGGCATATGGATCCAGGTCGAGATAGCATTATTTATCGTTTGACGCAGCAGAGAGTTAAATCGGACTAACATTTTTATATAATAATGATTGTACTGAATATGAATATCAACTATGTTTATTTTTATGGGAACTTGTTTATCTTTAAAAAGCAACTGTGACGTAATTAATGTTTTTGTTCTGCTTTTTGGAAAAAATCGTTGAAAAATCGTTAAAAAATAATTGATTGTTATGAAAGAAACAACATTTACACTGTTAATCAATTCTGTTTGTGACCTCTGTTATCTAGATAGCGAATCGCCATTAAAATTATTTCTAGGTTTGTCTATGGAATAGTTCCTCTATTTTTCCGCTTCATTATGCACGGTATATTTTTGTTGATTTTTATTATCATTACTATTATTATTATTAATATCACTATTTTGTCTGTTAATGTGAATTCTGTTTATTTTTAAGTGGGATGAAACAGTTTAGGCTCTTATAAATCCATGATTACCAGTCCTTTTAATTTTCTTTATTTGTCTCTATTATTTTTTTAAGATTACAAACCAGAATTGTGTACTTTGATCACTATTAAGATATTTGAATTTAATGAAATGATCCAATGAATTATGTTTACTTGTTCGTCCAATTTTTTCCCTCTGAATTTATATGTAAACAATGGAATGCAGTGAGTTCATGGAGAGAGGATCATACAGCACACCCTGAAAGAAATTTCAATCGTTTGCAAAAGGAATAAATTTTTACATGAAAGCACAAAAGATTTCCATGTACAGTTTTATCAGTTGCATGAAATCATTAAAATCTCACGTTCAATAAATAAAATACTGTTAACTTCTGAAGATACTGACTTTTCGTGAGTGCTTTTCTTTAGTGCTAATTATTACATAGAAAATCTTACGCAGACATGTAAAGTTTCTTTTGGTAAGTTGTACTGTATGAGTGTATCAAAAGTCCATGTTAACAGAACAGGACACTAGGTTTTTGATGTTCTATTCCACCTTCTCTGGATTCAGCAGGAGAGTTTGTTGAGAATGCTCAATTTTTTTAAATAAGCAACTTAGAACTTTGACTAGAACTCCAGTTGTTTATAATAATAATGTTTAGATTGGAATCAGTGCTCACCTCAACCCAGTGGACAAAATCGTCAAAAAGTCTATGAGGAGGAGTGTTCTATAGGAATGCCAAGCAATATCGTCTGTTGTTTCACTAAGAAACACTCCTCCACAGAGACATTTTGAAGATTTTGGCTGATGGGAAGATGCTTAACTTGTTGCTGATCAATCTTTTCATTATACTCAAATATAACGAACTGAAAATTATGCACCTAGTGAGACATAAACAAACATTTCTAGACGTAAACAATTCTGCAATGTTTAGACAGAATGTATCATATATTTAATTTTTTGAAAAACAATTTTTTTTTCATTGACTTCCCCTATAAAGATACAAAAATATAAAGATACAGTTAAGCCAAGAAGAACAGTAAATCTCCCTTTTAATTTCATTCATTCACAACTTTCATCATTGAAAACAATAGTCAATATTGCTTTTAACGCAGAGTTTCCAAAACTGCACCAGTATCAATACTGGAGTAATTATGTTTGAAAAATTGAAGTATAGTCGCTTTAAAAAAGTTGCTTATAAAAAAAAATTTAACTGCATCAATTACAACTCTCGAGAAGTAAAAAATGACAAATGGTGTTATGACTAGTTGAGTTACCAAGGGTACGAATTAGGAAAGAAACATAGCTTCGCAAAAAATTACCAACAAAAAGGAGGCTTGCACCAGTCGAATAACATGCAACAAAATGGACATGTGAAACACAAAAAATTCTGCAAATTGTGAGATGCTAATTCGTACCCTGGAGGCAGTAAATGTTGAAATGGGAAATTCATATTTGAATCAGTGGTTTTATTAAAAAAGATGGAATATTCTACTGATGATTTTAAGCTGAGAATATGTAATGAATTTCATTGTTTTTCATGATGAGCTGCATGCCTTCCACTAACATATACATTAGTCTACAAAAGGAGGCCTTTAATGTATCATTTTCAGACCAGCTTACTTCTCCTTTAAATACTCTTATAAAAGTGTTTGAAAGAATGAGGCATATCCTGACCATAACCCTCACTGAGTCAAACAAATTTTCCAAAGGTTTACACCTTTATAGGTATAACATTTTGATGGTAAATGATTCATTTACTGTGTGGAAGTTTTCATACTATTTTCTGTCAGATTCTTCCATTGTAGTAATTTCATTTTCGTTTAGTATGTGACATAAAAAAATCCATACGAAAGACAGATATATGTAGTTATGGTATGTGACATCAAATCTTCTTTATGTCTCTTTTCAATGGCACTGTTTTTGTTTTGGTGATTTTTGATTGACTTATCGTGAAATTTACTGAAATTTCCACTCCTTTCATGATGCTTTAGTTCTACTGCTAGCTTGTCGTAAATCATTTGACAGAAATATGTTTTCTACTCTTTATTTGTCGTAATTTTTATAGCTTGGCTTTGGTGCTTTAAACGCAGTTGTAACAGATAACGACTCCTCATTCTCTGTTTTTCACGAAGTTCGAAAGGAGGAACAGGTATCAAAATTGCATATTATCAAAAAGGATATCAAAAAGTCATTACGTATACGTTTTATCAGTACCAATAAATCTTTTAGGAAGCTGAAGCCTTGGCATTATACAATAAAGCAATTGAGTGTCATAAGAATAATAATAATAAGGAAGCTAAAGAATACTTCCTAGAAGTTCTCCAAACCGACTTAAGCACACAGGTAGGGAAAAAAAAGCATTTTCCAACTAAGTCTATTACTTTTTGGGCACCTAATTTCAGGGGGAGGGGTCTGTTAAGAAGGCGGTTGGTATTTTGTTTGAGAACCGTAGACTGGAGACTCCACCCTACAGTTAGGTGCCCAATAGTATATGTTACACTTTGAACCTAATTGTCAATATGTAGTTTGAAGAGAGTAAACATTGCATAGAACACAAACCTTTCTGAAATTCATGATTAATGGAGGCAAAAAGAATCTTTGATATTCTAATTATTTATGGTTTTACCAGGCACCTGAAGCTCTGAGTGAAGGAGATGAATTACTTCAGAATGCCGCCCTGTTTCTAAAATACAATGTATTCAAGCAGTTAGCTGATATTTTTGAAGTGGAAGATGACAAGGAAAAGGCATTAGATTATTTGCTTGAAGTAAGATATTAATCCGTTCTTGTTTCACCTGGAATATTTCTAATGCCATTTAACATTTATTTTCACTGTGCTTTGCAGATTTTCTTTTCCATCTTTGTTGACTCCTATTATATCTATTTGATCAAGTTTCTTCTTTTCACACTCTCTCAAAATAAATGTGCACTTGATGGCATTTATAATACAATAGTCACAGGAAGTACGTCTATTTCCACAGGCAGCTGTCATTGATGAAAGTGATGTTTCGCTTTGGTGGAAAGTCGGTCAGCTAGCAACAGCGACACTTAATGTACGACTTGCAAGATATGCATGTGAAAAGG
This sequence comes from Turritopsis rubra, assembly GCA_039566895.2. NCBI lineage: Eukaryota > Metazoa > Cnidaria > Hydrozoa > Anthoathecata > Oceaniidae > Turritopsis > Turritopsis rubra. The sequence continues at coordinate 10,740,602 of CM077623.1, read as the reverse complement.
TTTTTTTATATTTTGTTTCTGCAGTTTGCTCGTCTGATTTTCTCTTGTGTTTTCAACTATAACAATTACTCCTTATATTATATTTTTATGTCAGGGTTTAATATACAGTCCGAATCATTGGCTCTGTCTTGATCATCTGATAACTGTTCTATATGTCATCGGAGACTACCAAGGTAAAGTTGTTGTGATGGCGTAATGAAGTAGTGGTAGTAGTAATAACAATGTGTTAAAAAAGATTGGATAGAAGGAAAACATTGGTGAGCTTATTAGTAATATCCAATTTAAAATTGAAAGAAAAAATTCCATAATAGTAAACCAGTAGCAAAGGAATTTGTGCTGACAGCATTATTCCATAATGAAGTTTGTTATTAAAGCTTCAACAATATACCTTCAATATAGCACTTCAAAAAATACTTCATCTGTGTCAATATCAAGAATGAAAATTTTCTTAAAATGTTTCAGCAACGCAGTGCAACTCTGTGAACTATAATGATGCTTCTTCGTATTAACAAAAAATAAACTATCACAATGCGTTGGAACCAAAAGATTGACAGACGGTCAATCGAAAAACAATGAAAATTTTGGGTGCACAATGTGCCACTAGTCTTGAACAGCCCCTAAAAAACCCAGGCCTAATAGGGTTAACATAAATAAATAAAAAAACATTTTAGGATAAGAAAAGTCAAAAAAATATTCACCATCCTCATCAAAGTAACTTTTAACTTCCTCAACATTGTCTTTTCATCTTAGTCATCGGTTAAGACCGTGACTCAGTAACAAGTAACAGAATCATTTGCACTGGCAAGTTCCTCTGCAAAAGAATTTCTAAATTAATTTCCTTCTATTCTGCTCCTTAGTTCAATAAAAGAATCATATAAATGTTCCTGTACTTGTAGATGATCACAGGTGCCTTTTGGAAAACAATTTTGAACTTTTTTGTTCATCCTGTGAAGGTTTATGAAGCCTCAGCACTTATTTCAGAGATTTCTTTGTGAGAATTGGTGGCCAAAAACTCAAGGGAATTGCCTTTAGTCCACCAACGACTGAGGATTGTTTCCTCAAACTTGTAACATCCAGTCAATCTATCATTAAAATTTCTTATTATAATCGTAATTATTTAAAGTAATTATTTAAAGGAGTAATTATTTAAAGGAGAGAAAATTTGAATGTGAAATGCACTTTCCAAATCTTTAGAAAATAGATGGCAAATAAATCTCAGTTCCTCTTATCGAGAGTTGCATAGTAAAATTGTAAAAAAAAATTTCGGTGCTATTTCATAAATCTATATCTTTCTTTTGATAATGTAACAAAAGTTCATTTTTCTAATAGCATGCTTAGATATGATTGCTAAAGCTCTTGAAAGAGATGAAAGCTATTCCAAAGGTTGGTGTTTGTGTTTAGCCTAGACATTAAAAATATTTGTTGTTATTAGTCTATTTCATCCACATAATTAAACATTTTAGGCTTTGCTATCAGAGATCAGATATTCAAAGAAGAGCCGCATTTTAAGAAAAGTTGCATATCTCTTCTGTAAGTACTATAGCGCAATGAATTATTGTTGTAGCTTCAAAATCTAATTCCACATTGTATTTTCTTTTTTAAAGCATCCAATTTTGTATTTTGAATTTGATACAGTGTCGAGATAGTGAAGACATTTTACCTTTCAAACTGTTTTGCAAATACCTGTAATTTTTAGCTCATTATATATGGACAATCAAAATATAGACGAAAAGGAATGCCAGGTAGGGGGTATTTTATTTCTGCAGATCATTTTGGAGGGAAATACGAAAATAACTTCTTCTTAAAAAACATGTATTGTAATTGCTTGTTTGTGGATTTTGCAGAGTTATATAGAGGAGGCCCTAATCTTAAGGGGGAAAAGGAAACTTCTTGCAAAATGTGATGAACTGCCAAAAGTGAAGCTGACTAAAGCACTGCAGTATTACACGTAAGTTTGAAATGGAATCACACTATTGTTTTAGTGATGAATGAAAGTTTGTTGACATTGTGTTGCATATTCTTTCTAGTTGGCTTAATCTTGTTGAATCGTTGCTCCAATTATATCAAGAATTGACTGATCCAAAATCACAACAGGTTAGAAATAGTGTTGTTAGATTATTATGTGTCTTTTTGCTTTTGTTCTTTAATTTCTATTAACTCACAACTTGTAAAGAATATGATATTAGTGTAATTTCATTTACTGTATGTGGTAACACTTGTTACGTATCGTTTCTCTAGTCCTTATGCTCGAGTGTCGACCTTAATAAGTACTATAAAACAGACGATCAGCAAGGTGGGTAAATAATCTTGTAACAAAATTTTCCATTCATTCGGTAACACTGAAACAGTTCTTCCTTTATTTTACCTGATTTTCAGTCAATCTTTTGGCCATTCATTAAAAATCTTTAATTTGATCTTACAGCTACTCTCGTTGTTCCTTCGCCTGATATACTATCAAAAAAATACAGCAAATGTTCTTTAAAAGGTATGTAATCTTTTCGGGTTTTTTGTGTTTTTCTTTTCTTTTCTCTTCATCTTTTGTGCATTTTGAAAATAGAAAACCTGGGTTTTCTGAAATGTTATTTAAAAAGGATTGCATTGATTCTATAACTATCACAGTAAAAATGCAGGAAACGTTTTTGAAAATGTTAGAAAAACAAAATAAACATGTTCATTTGCTTTGAATGTTATTGTCATATCTGACCCACACCTCTCGAAAAAAATTAAATTAAGATTCTGATCTATGTTCAAGTTTCATGGTTGTATTTAGTATTATTTATTTAGATTCTGAATTTAAAAGCTTGAAGAGAAAGAAAATCCTCCAGTCATCACAAGATAGTGAGTCACAGCCAAAGAGAAGATCTACAAGGGTATCTGACTTTTTAGAAAATTGCTGAGGTCAAGGCTATTAAAATTACAAAAAATAGCAATTCATCTTAAGGGCTAAGGTAGCAGGCTACCATAGATTAGCTGTTTATTCTAAAATTTTGTGTTTAAACAGCTTGGTTAGTTAAGTGCCCTTGCTTTTTGCCATTCAGCTAGCAAGGTTTTGCCACTTTTCATTACTTGTTCATTTTGATGTTAGGTGAAACTTTCGAAACATAAAGAGACAGACGTCAATTGGTCAGATTTAGTTTATGCGTACTTTCCTGCAGATTTTCGGTAAGTAAACATGACATCAATAAATATCAATTTTGAAGAATGAAGTAAACCTAATGGTGAAGGATGCAACTTAAAGTCGCGTGTATCTTTAAAACGAAACAATTCACTTGATGTTGTTAGAAGGGATTGTTTTTGTACTGCCATAACAAGACTTTAAAAGTCGATGCTTTAACCTGATAAAATGTATGAACTTTAAAAAAACTGAACCTGAAATGTAATGTAATGAAAAGCATCCAATTGGAAGTTTCTTTGCTAATGTTAATAGGCATTTTTGAAAAAAAGATGTTCACCTTTTAATGGACAGAAAGCCATGAGTAATTATGACTACTTTTTAGTTTTCCAGGATCATGGGGTTACATAATTTGTAACGTCTTAATATTTTTAATAACTTATATTTTCTTATAGTTCTGCTGTATGTATGACAGACACAGAGGATTCACAAGACAGTCAAATTGACATCAAAGAAAATCAAATCACGTAGGGTTTATTTTGTTTTTTAAATCCAGTGAGATGTAAGATACTAGTTTATTGTTTTGATACATTTGAGGATCATTGTTTTTTATTGTTGTTGTTGTCTGAAGATCATTCGATTGTTGACTGCAGATTATTGGTGTCCCTTGTGTGACTATTTTGTTGACAAAGGGAAATTATCAAAAAACAAACTATATACGAAAAAAGTTCTGAAAATTTCAATAACACGCCAGTATTTTGCTGAATGAATGTTTGGTATTTTTTCTATATAGTAAAACTTATTGGGGAAGTCCTGCAGAGATCCGAAAAGGTATATTCTAAGATTCCCTGAATGTTCTACTTGATCAAAAAGCTGGATTTGTACGATAACGAGGAATAAGTTCAATTAGGTAATATGTCCGCATTTGTGATGTTATGTATTTTTTAATTAATGGAAATGGGTTTTTTTAGAATCCATTCTTGTTTCAAAGTTTATAAATGAAAACATGAAGAATAGGTCAGTGATATTTTTGTTAGCCTAAAATTAAAAAAATGCATGATTATTTTTTTCCTTATACATATTTATTCTTCAGAAAAACTATATTGCTCTATGAAAAAAATTTTTAGTGGTTGCATGGGCATGATCGAAAATCTTATGTTGACATTAAGTGGCATATGGAATGAAAGATGGTAACGCTTTTTATTTCATATGAAAATGTCCATCCATGCAATTTGCTTGTATTTTCACCACAATTGATTTCATCTGCATTAAATGCGTTATTGAACATTCTGACTTCAATGATATTTCTTGTGAAATTGCAAAATTTTAATACAGCACAATCCTGTTAAGTCGTACCGTTGAATGGGATAGAAAATTAGTCCCAGTGAACAAACAACAAAAGAGTTACGCGAGATAATTCTCAAGGAAGGAGTATCCAAGTGGAATTAAAAAAATTGTTCTGACTAAAAGTAAAAGTCGATAACAGATAAAAGTAAAAGTACGACCTGACAAGATTCAGCTGCTACTATTATTTCTCTCTTTGCCACTCTGCAACATCGTCTGCAACGTTTTTGTTCCTCAAATTAATCTGCAACTTTTGAACTGCAGGTCAAGTGGACTTGTAGCCATTTATCAACCGTTGTATGAAAAGTTTCGAAAGCACACATGTTATCCTAATATCATCAGGTAAGTGCAACATTATTTTTAAGTGTATGAACATTTGTTGTGAAATATGTGCTTTCTAGAATTATGAGCTGTACTTGCCCTGTGATCTTTGAAAAACTCATTTCAAAATTTTTTATGTACCATAGTTCCTTTGATAAACGGCCATGTTCTTATAAGCACCCCTAAGTGCCTCGATCGTTTATTAGAACAAAGAACCCATAAATAAGGTTGAAATAATTAGATTTAAACGGTTAAGAATTAGACAAATTATTTTGTGCATATTTATTATGCTTGCATTTTACTTTACTTTTGTATTTTTTTAAGTAAAAAGTTTAAGCAACAAACAAATTTTTTATTTTTTCAAAGGCTCCTCCTATTTTTAATTCATCTCTCTAATAAACGTCCCCTCTCTCCAAAATCCTGAAAAGAGAAAATGATGGTACTTCTATTGTGTAGTGCCCTCTTAGTATAAAAAGATGAAATCACTCATATAATTGTATAATTATTGTTTGGAGTTTTATTCATAATGGCTGTGAATATTCCTCTCTTTTTGTTTCCTATAATAATGATGTGTTTATGTATTCCATTATTATTTCAGTGCTGACAATGATGAAAAGTACATGGAGAAACTTGGAAAAGTGAGTTGTTTTTAAAAAAATTATTAAGATATCTTTTTCAGATGTCTGGCCTCATTGTTTCATAGTTGTATAAACAAGCAGGAAAATTTAAAATTGATTTAACTCCTTTACATATTGAGTTTCTGTCTCAAAAGTATATAATACTAGCACCCTGCTGTTTTTTTCATTTTTGAAAGTGGAGACTGATAGCTAAATTCTGATTTTTTAAGGGAAGCACTCATTAGAAATGCCAGTTTCAGAAATATATTAATAAAAGGAAGTACCTACATAAATCGCTATATAATTTGTTTCAAAATACACCTTATATCATTTTGTAGCCGATTGTGTGACGAATCAGATGATGTAATTACCGAGTTTATTCGATATTCGATCAACAGAAAGTTGAAATGTAAAAAAATGTTAGAAAATGATTTATATCTTCCTAACAAATTAACGTTTTTTAATTCTGTAATCTTAGGAGATTTAAGTGGCTTTCAAACTAAAGAAGTAAAGTAAAGAAGTAAAGAAGAAATAAACGTTTTTGGTCAATTTTTCAAAATAAAATATATTCAAAGAACTATGAATAGCCTTATTTTGGGCCATTTTAAAGATATTAGGCACTTAATCTAACCTATAACAACATTTTTGTTTATGGTTTAATTATTGCTATTTTATTATTATTAATGTTATTTTATTATTATTAATGTTATTTATATTTTATTTAGCAGATGTTAATGTCACGAATGTATCTAGTTTGTAACTGTTCAGTTTTCTGGATTGGATTCCTGCAAATAAAGATTCCATGTTTTAACCATTGAAAACTATTTACCATTTACTTTGTATAGGTTATACTGATGTCCTTAGAGTTTCAACTGGATCATCTTGCAGTTAAAACATCTTTTGGAGCTTCACCCATACTATCCCCCTATAAGTATACCATTCTTCTGAGAATAGATCTTTGCATTGTAATACAAGGATGCCATCAATTCTAACAGTCACTTTTATTTTTTATTTCCCTCTTTGTTTTGATTCATTTTGATATTGCATTGTGTTTTCTATTGACTTGTTATTCTTCAACCAAGTTTTTGATTTTGGTTATTGTTTCTTTTATAGAGGACAGTCACCGATATTTGAAACAGATGCCAAACTAAGATTTTTATCAGATCTGCATTACATATCAATACTTGGAGCAATCAATAAGTCGCTGGCTGATTCATTGTTGTTCAAAATTCGATGTATGCCGTAATTTTAGTATTTTGTATTCAAAAGCATAACAACCCAGCATAATATCCTCTTCTCTAACACTTCTCGTTTTGTTTCCTTATATAGTTTATTGGGTTCAAGGACGTTATTGCATGACACAAAATGAAATCAACATGGCCACAAATGCATTTAGTAATGTGAGCTGCCATTATGTTTGTTAACTCTGTGTAATGTATAAACATTTTTTGAAAAGTTATGAGGTTTTTGATTTGCTTATTTTACTCTTTAGTGTTCTCATCTGCTTTCAAATTATGACTTCAAGGAAGTTATCCTGTATAATTGCCAATATGAAAACAATATATCAGAGGGTAAGTTGATGATATTTGTTCAACTTTTTCATCAAATCTTTTGGTTGGATTTTTGTTTTTGTTTTTTGGAATGAGAAACATCAGACACAGGATCTTAACTGGATCAGTAAGTAAGTCACCTGGAGTTTCGAGTCCTTGGGCTTCCATTCATGTTGCACTTGCAACTGGGAAGTTGACTTACCGCCAGAGATACGTATAGCATTGCTGTAACTTGCACGAAGGTCAGTGTGCAGTCAGTCAATGGCTCCAAATGAGCTGCTGATACGCTGCTTTATATTAAGAGCTCCCAAAATTAATCTGGAGAGTTCCAAAAAAGCCTTCCATTTTAATGGTGTAGTAATATACAGTAAACTCCTATTAGCAATAAGAGAAGAAGCTAATTATGATTCCTTTTGTAAAAGATTGGATATTTTTCTAAGTTGTTAATCAATGCATCTAAGGAAATGAATACATCATGAATCTCATCTTTTGGTATACCTTCTTTTTCTTAGACTCATTGACAATTTTTTATCTATTTTTAATTTTTTGTAAATACATGCAGTTTTTATATAACTTTTATCCTTCATTAAAATTATGCTTCCATTCTATTTTTCAATCAAACAAGGAGAATGGATACAGTTCAACTGACAATTTAGATACCGTAAATGACCGAATAACCACCCGGGGCAAAATGTTTTACTCTGACCTCAGGGTGCTTATTTGGCAGGGTGCTTATTAAAATTTGTTCGATACAGGTAACAAGAACGAAAATTTGCAACGATTCTTGCAAGTCTTATACGAAAAACAGTTTATTTTTAACTGATACAATGCACCTCTAAAAATATTATCGAATAAATAAATAAATAATCAAAAGAATGATAATAAAAAAATAATGTGTCTCAAAGCTCTTAAGAATAATTTAAAGAATTACAAAGATATCATAAGGGAAATTTAGAAGGATAGATTTAATTATTTCCAACTCAAATTCTTTGTCTTCTTTGATTCAATGTCCATCTTAAGGTGCAAAGTTTAGTAGAGGGAAGTGTTAATTGCGATTCTTCACAGGATCTGGTCCTGAAAGAATTTTGTCTTCGTGGTTCATAATATAATGTGAAATTTTCCATTTGAAAGAAACATAATTATGCATCATAATTATGTGGACATTTTTTATTTACAGAATACATAGAAAAGAAGCTTGATTCAGCACAACAAAGCCAGTCTTTAGATGAGGTAGATTAATTTCTGAAAACTAACGTGAAATTTTCATGCAGTATCAATGATCCTGAAAATACCGTATTCAAGCAATAATCGTTATTTTAATCTCAAGTTTTCCATCTCTGCTCTTGTAGCTTCAATTAATGCTAAATCAAGGCAAACATGAAGAACTTATCGGCTTGCTGGAATCTGCACTGGAAGATTCCTATTGTAAGGTAAGTGATTTATTATTGAACAAGTTCGAAGGAAAATTCAACTCAACTATTGATAGTTCTAGAAAAGTTTGGAATTTTGACTACTTTCAGTTTGCTTTATGTGTAAACGGACTTGCACAGACAAGTTCAAATATTTTGTTAGATGGAATCTTATTGTTATTGCTCCCAAAGATGGTTCAAAAGTTTTCGTCTGTAGTAGGTACTTTTCCTAAATGGATTAGGTTGATGATAAAGGTGAAATTACACCATTTTCCCCTTTAAATTGCCCCAAATGCTCCTTTTGGTAGGGTGTCTTACCAAAAATTTTAATAAATCAATTCAACCATGGTGAAGAAGGTCCTAAGTTTTTTATAAGACTGACGAAAGACTGAGAGGGTTGATTTTATAGTGTGTGGACATGTCTTTACGAATCAAACAAACAAATAAACTTGTTTATTTTATATGTTTATTTTATATGTTGTATTTGTTTCTAGACGAACGGAATCAAAGTTTCACCTGAAAGACCATTGCAATTTTTGTTGCTGCAAGAATCTTATTTTCTCAGCAGAAATTATAAGGTTGGTTTTCCCTGTGATGCCATGAAAATTACCCCTTATGACTTATTATGGGCATCGGAAGAAAAAAATCCTGGATATTTTTCGACTCTATATTTTGTGCTGGGAAGTGTTGATAAGATAGACTCAAATTCTAAGCGATGTTCGTATTATGCATCAAATTTGTGTGTCTGCTGCTACCCATCTTTCAATCTAAAAATGTCATATTTTAAGGGAACTTACAAATCATAAGGGCGTTAAAAATATATAATTGCAACAAATTGGGCATCTTTTTAACAAAATAGTAGCTACCATCCTGTAGAGCTTGAAACTCTGATCAAGAAAATGTATAGGATCATATGTCTACGACGAACCGTTACAGAGATATCATTGATCAAAGATTTTTATAGCACGTTGTCCTTAAATTTTCGCCCAAACGATTTGAATCACATTGCATTGGTTTCACACTGATGTTGCACAAGAAAAAATAGTTTATGTATGATCTTACATTACTGACTCCCCAATCTCTCTCACTACTCGTATCTACCATTTTGCATGACGACAAACAGACAGACAGAGAACCGAGTATTAATATATAGGAAGTATAAACTTAAATTAAATTTGAAGAACATTAAAAAATAATAGAATGCCACTTTATGTGAGAGGAAATGTTGAAACTATATCTCAGTACAATATACAACAATCCCGTGTGATTATCAGCCAAGATTATTGCTCCAAAAAAGGGCAGGTTTACTAGGGAGGCGGGAATATTGGAGAGGCAGAACAGTGTAAATACGGTAGTCTGATTTGATTTTGAAGATCAGAAACAACAAATTGTTTACATTTTGATCTACAGTTTCTGTTGATTTAGAAATGTTTTGAATGCACTGGAGCTGCTCTAGCAGAAGGTTTGTCATCTCCATCCTCAACTGAAACATGGAAATTGCATTTCAATAAATTGTTAACTACGTTGAACAGGTACTAATAGCGCTCTTCAACTATGTTCAGTTACACTCTATAAAAACTGCAATATTCGAAAAGAGTAGCGATTGTCACCACACTGAACAACCTCCACTTTATTATTGATAACTGTTAAGGTATTGTTGTCAGAAGGTTTTCTTAACTACTTCTGGGTTCCTCCTCATGAAATTCTTGGTTTTGGTTGTTGTTGGCCTAGAGAAGGGGTCATTGGTGCATCGTAATTGTTGTTAAAATTAAATAAAAAATAGTTAAAATAGAAAAAAATGAAATGACCGTATTTGATTTTGTTAACCAACTTTTTTTATTCTTACCAGTTGCTTTACATACAAGGAAGCCCAAGACTGTGTTACTGATCAGTTGTTACAAACATATTGTGACAAACTAGTGAAGGTATGAAGTTCCGTGTTCGCTCATCATAACTGATGTTTTGACAAACCATTGCTATAATAATGTCTTAACAACAAAGAAATAATTGGCTTCCATTCTATTTTTCAATCAAACAAGGAGAATGTTTAAGATTAAGGGTCGTATAGTTCTACTGACAATTTAGATACCGTAAGTGGCCGAATAACCGCCCGAGGCACTTATACAAATTCGACAGGGTTGCTTAATAAATTTTGTTTGGTACAGATAACAAGAACGAAAATTTGCAACGATTGAATAACGTTTTTCTTTTAACTTTTAACCAAATCAAAAAGCAAAATACTGTATAATCTTAAAATAATTTCTTTAATGAGTAGCGAAGTTACATGTTGACAATAAAATTTGTAGTTGCTTATGCTTGTATCGAATAACTGCCCCTGCGGGATTATCATCAGTTTAAATAAGTGCTACTTCTTGTTTAAAGGGGAGCACTTAATCGGGGACGGGACGCTTATTAAAATATTTTACTCTTACCCGGGGGCGCTTATTCGACAGGGAGCGCTTATTCCATGGTTATGCCTTATTCTTTCAAATATTTTTTTAAAGAGTTTTTCACTATTAATTTATAGTATGGAAAATTGTCAGTAAAACATACTTAAGTCAATAAAAAAATTCCCAACTACATTGTCATACTTGTAATATAGTTGGTGATAAAAGTGTAGAAGTGTTATCCATTATCCATTCCGTATCTTCTCTGTGGAATCAAACAGAATTACCTTGACAAAGTAAAGATAAACAAAGTATAGAATAGAAAGCCTTGAGCAATGTGGGACTAATACAGTATGATTCTGCATTATCCCCTGCCAAAACTGGTTTTCAAAAGTATTCAAAGTTTATTGTAAAGTTTATTGTTTAGTTATCATAAAGTTTTCAGAAGCTTGTAATTGTTTCCCTTCTGTATACTATTTCAGTTAATTGAATTATCAATGGACAATGATCAAGGTGAACTTGATTTGACAACTCTACCTTGGCTGATAACATACCGAATTATGAAACTGTTAGTAATGCTTTTTTGCACACTTCAATAATTCATAGATGCTTTAATTTTCTTAGTGCTGATTTATGTTTTTGTTTCAGTAAGCATCTTGCTAAAAACAGGGAGATACCAGAGAAGATGGAAACTTCCGATATTGAGGGAAACCCTATGGACAACAGTGAAGAGGATGTGCTTACAACAGAGAACTTTTCACCCCTCAAATTCTTGAAAGATGCACACGAATATCTTGGAAGGTAGAAGTATTCACAAACAAAGTTATTTGAACATTTGAACTTCTGTGATTGTAACAATGCTAGTTGTCATAATTACATGATAGTTTGACTGATTCTATTTGGCTGCGTCTATAAACGCATCTTTCAGGAAAGCCTGGAAAGCAATCACTTTTTCACCAAACCTGGAACTCCTCAGGGAATATGAAAATCTTTAGCAAAATGCAGGAAAAACCTCAGGCAAATTATTGTGGACTTACTTCTTTTGAACATCACAGGTGTCATTCTGAGTGTTATCATCTTTCTCTTCTTTGCCTTGATGTTTAACTTTCTTGCTTCTCATGAAACACGTGCATGTTTTTGTTAGTCACATTGGAACCACCTTTATAAACAGAATTAGAAAAGTCATGTAGTTTTAAATATGTAACTTACATGTATTGCAACCTTGTTTTGAACATCACAGGTGTCATTCTGAGTGTTATCATCTTTCTCTTCTTTGCCTTGATGTTTAACTTTCTTGCTTCTCATGAAACACGTGCATGTTTTTGTTAGTCACATTGGAACCACCTTTATAAACAGAATTAGAAAAGTCATGTAGTTTTAAATATGTAACTTACATGTATTGCAACCTTTCCAGCGAAATTTTCTATATTGTTCCAGAGATATTGCCATTTAAAGTTTCTTGTCACAACTTGATAATGGTGTGATAGAGTTTAAAAAGATAATGTTGACACACAAGTCTGAAACACAAATATCTATATTTGTGAAAACACTGATGAAACTAGTTGTCATGGTTATTGTGTCTTGGCTCCAGGTCTATACCACTTTTTGCTGACATAGTTATAAATCAAGTAATATGATAATGCTAGAGAACTGAAATTTTAGTCACTGATCACTACTTATTGGAAATCATTTTAAATGAAAATTCACCTTGATAGTTGTAGAATTTTGAATGTGTTTATATACATATGGACTCACCTTTTCCATGAGTGGTTGCAACTGACACCACAAGCGAAGTGCTGGTTATATAGACATCTTTTGGTCAGCCAAGAGACCAACTTCCATTGACCTTATGGTTAAATGAAAGGACGCTATGGACGGCTGATGAACACTAACTAAGGCAAAATGCGTCCCGTTCTGCCGAGATCTCACCACCTCATCAGTATTTATTTTGATTTTAGGAAGCATTGGTGTTGTCATGACAATGGTCTATTGTTGCAAGAATTTGTTAAAGAAGGCTTATCTCAGCTAAACAAAGTTTCGAAAAAAGATAGTGAGGTATTTCGCTTCAAGTCAGTACCTAAGAACCTTGTGTTCTCCTGCAGCCAACCATTATATACAAATTACTGTAACGATCTGCTTTTCATTACTAGGATATCTATCGACAGATTGACCAGTGTTTTTATTGTCTTTATGGAAATCCATGTAAAAAATCAAAAGTATTGATTGATTGATTGATTGATTTTGTTTCTTTGTTATTGTCTCGAATTATTTATTCTTCTTTTATTTTCTAGTTCTATTCAATTCTTTCATCTTTGTTTTGATGCCTTACATTGTTTTTGTATCTATAGACTAAAGTGATCCACGAACATAATGATAAACCAGTGAGTGAAAATGATTATGCTTCTAAGAATTAGTTTAAAGGGAGAGTATCCTGTAAATCATCCAGTTTTACTGGTGCTCATGTAGTCATGAACTCTCATAGCTGTGAATAAGTTTTTTCTATTCTTATTTTCAAAAAATTGTGATGCTGAGTTTCGGAATTTAGTTATAGGTAAAAAAAAAAAAAAATCAGGTTTCCCTGACTGTATGCTAAGAAAACTGTCAAGATGTTTCAACTGGAAATTTGCTTTTATTTGTTGATGTTAGTTCATCAGTAAATTTGATTGAAATTCTGTTATTATTCGTTTTTCTAAGATTTTGCTGACCTGGCAGAACGCTAACATCTTATTTGTATTCTACAAACCTGATGGATTGCCAGAATTAGATCTTCGCACCAATACTATATCTGTCGAGGTAGGAATAGTGTTTCCCCTATTAAGCTGGATTTCCATTCAGCAAACTTGTGCGAGCAGGCTGAGAAAGCAACGTTGATTGATGTCATGCGCATGCATTTTCTTGTAATACCACACTTAAGTATGAGTTTTCTTCTGAAACCAAAACAAATCTCCTTGGTGGTCTATCTCGTTTGGCTTTCCTTTTGTCAACTAACATTTGTATTAAAAGCTGATTTCACCATCATGTCTCAGTCACTTGTATTACATTTGTTTTTCTTAGTTCTGTCTTTTGGTAAAGTGAGTAAAATAACTGATTATTCTATCATCATTATATAGGTGCAAAATGTTTTGCGGAAAATAGTATCTGTTGTGCCACAGCATGATATCGAAGGTATTTAAGTAAACTCGAAATCACACTCTATTGATCCCTATTGATCTCAACAACAATATAAACCTCAAGTTTTTATGTTGTATTTTGACTTCATTTTGATACGTATATTCTTCTATATTCTTCATTGTTTGTTTTTGTTTTGTTTTTTGTTTTGTTTTGTTTATTTTTTGGTGGTTTTCTTTTTTTTTCTTTTTTCTTTTTGCTTGACTGCAAATAGCAGTGGGACAATTTAAAGTAATTATCAAAACAGAAACCAGATCTCTGTTGATATAACCATGTTAAAATGCGACATAAAAACATGAACTCTGGATGGATTTGTTACCAAATTTGGTGTTTACTCATGCATGTCTTGCTTTTCAGTGATACCTTTTGAAACATTGCAGCAGTATGTTGATGGTGGTGACAGTCTTAATATAAACTTGTATGCTCCTAAAGAAAGGTATTCATCTATGCAACATCTTAATTTTTTATATTTTATTTACATATTTAAATTTACAATAATACTATTAACGACAACAATCTCTTCTTCACTTAACCTTTGATATGTTACTTTTATCTAATATTTTTTTTAAGTACTGGTTTGGATGATTTGTTCTACTACCTTGGCGATTTCTATTTCAAAAATAAGGAATTTAGTAAAGCTTTGAAATTCTACATGCACGATGTTTGTGTGAAGCCTACCCGATTCCAATCATGGGCTGCAATGGCTCTCATCCGGGGTACAAGGTTAGAGGAAAAAATCAACCAGGTAAAGAACCTTGACCTTACAGAGACCTTTCCTTTTGATCTTGTACGTTTTCGTCCCTATTAAGATCAGGTGTTGTCGGTTTTCTATATAGTGTGACTTAAAAGGTGATGGTACTATCAGGAAACATATAACGGCTACGTTGAGGTAAATTTACCACACAGAGTACAGTGGAATCTTTATAAAACAGCCACAATATCCCAGTGGGCAAAATCTCCAAAAAGGCTCTGTGGAGGAGTGTTTTCTATAGGAATAGCAAGTAATATCGCCGACTGTTGCAATGAAAAAAGCACTCCTCCTCAGAGACTTTTGAAGATTTTGCTCACTGGGATAAAACACTGCTGGTCAAGACACGAAACGAAACGTTTTCCTGGTCAAACTGTTGTACAGAACTTTTCTATAAAGACACTAAAGGGGACGCTAAATGTCAGAACAAATGTTGATTGCTTCATAGAGATTCCACTGTATTTGTTAATTTCTAAAACTCCCCTTCTCGCAAATGCAGCACGCTTCGGAGAATCACCTTCACTTGTACTCATTTTTCTCGTTGAACATGTTTCATTACCGCAATCGGATTCAGTAACGGAATACCTTTCACTCGAAGCGTTATCCGAAATAATGATTAGCTAGACAACGGGGTTGCCTGTTGCAAAGTTTACCTGTGGTCAGAGAACAGGGTGCACAGCAAATATTATTGACATCTCTTTTCGGTATTATCCTTTCTTACAGTACAGAAGGTTGATTTTCTCATGTATTTAGATGTTATGAGAAAGCTGTTACTTTACATAATGGAAAGTGTTTGGTACTGGAAGAGGTTAGTTCTCAGT
The DNA here is from genome assembly GCA_039566895.2 of Turritopsis rubra. Lineage (NCBI taxonomy): Eukaryota > Metazoa > Cnidaria > Hydrozoa > Anthoathecata > Oceaniidae > Turritopsis > Turritopsis rubra. The sequence goes on along the minus strand of CM077623.1, from coordinate 10,725,125 downwards.
TGCTCCAAAAATCAAAGGGGCTGACCCTCTCATTTTTTTATTGCATTAAAAGATGTATTGAAATGGACTTTTATGGAACGTAATAAAGAAATTTGCTGGAAAGACTTATTTTCCACGTTATTCCAGTTTTTCTGGATTCTCGGAACTTCTTTCTTAAGACGAGAATGAGCATTCGGTTGTTGAACGAAACCGAGCTTTCTCAAATAACGGAGGAACCAAAAAGCTTAATGACTTAAAAATGTTTTATGGTTAGCCAACTTAACATAATAGAATCAATTCGCCAAATAAAACAATGAGCGGGTCAGTCCCTTATAAAATGTTGCAAAGAGAGGAAGGCATCTTAAGTGGACGATACATGATCAAATTTATCGAATCAAATTCGTTGAATTCGCTTTGTTGAATTTTTGGTGATTTTTTTATGATACACGGTTCTAATTTGTTGAAAACAAGTTGTTGACAATATTCGCTCAATTTATTTTTGAAACCTCAAAATAACGTAACGTGATTGGTTGAACTCATTTTGCTACAATATTAAAGAAGCTGATTGGTTGACGTTACTTTGACAATTTGAAATGCCAACTTTAAAAATGTTGAACTCGACATGTCGAATCCAATCATTCGAATTTAAAATGTGCAGATACGCGATCGAACTTGTCGAGTTATCATTACTCGTTATCGTTATTTCCATGGTTACCAATAATACTGGAATCACTCAATTGTCAACTGCACTCACACTGCCGTTTGTAAATTCACTGGTTTTATTTATTTATTTTTTATATATATTAATTATTTTTACAGTATGGTCAAACAGCATATATGCTTCACTCCTACGCTGCTCGAAAGTTTTATGAGGTAGTTATCTTCTTACCCTGGTTACATTTTGTTTGAATATAAAGTTCTCAAAATGATACTGTTGTACTTTTTGTATGTCATAAAATCATATCATTAAATCATTAAAAAAAAACTATTACTGTTAGGAGTAAGTTAGTGTTACTGTTAGGAAGCTAGTTTATGTCAGCTGGAAGTACCCTAATAATTTTTTTTTTTTTTTTTCATACACATGCATTGAGTCCCGAAACATCGAATGAAATAATATTGAAGGTTATGAAATATTTTAAGGAAAAGTCAACTTGACTTTCTTGCATTCAACAACCCTAACTATTTTTTAACACTCAAAGGATTCGTTTGTTTGTTTGTTTGTTTGTTTGTTTTCGTCACTTGTCTTTTTTGGTTGTTTAGGTTACACAAGAAGAAAAACAGGAACACAGCACTTTAGATTATTACAAAACAATGCAGCGAGACATGTTATTGCTATCTGAAAAGTGTTTTGCTGATGCTTTGAATATAGCTACGTCAAAAGAAGGAGAAAGATGGCTGCATTATTATATGCTTGGTAAAACTGCCGAAAAACTGGGGAGACCGCCGAATGTTTATCTGGATTATTATCAAAAGGTATGCGTGGAACCTGTTACATTAAAGATTATCCGATTAAAAACCAATGTTTGAGTGGAATCTTCTCGATCGTGTATAATCCATGTTCATATCCCGACCTCACCCTGCAGGCAATTTTTCCATCCACAACTTAAGTCTGCCATCTATTCAATACCTTACCGTTACCCTCCCAAAACATCTATGATTTCGTATTTGATTGGTTTAAATTTGTGTAACTACTACAAGATACATTTCTTTGGACATGTACTCCTCCGTTGAAGCGCTTTTCTCATACTGTAAAAGCATCAATTTCAGACCTTTACAACTAAAACCTTGTAAATTTGTTTGGGTCAGTGAGGGTTAAGGTCACTCTTTCAAACACTTTTATAAAGAGTTTATAAAGAGTTTTCACCGGAGAAGTAAGTTGCTCGGGAAATGATACATTAACCGCTTATTCCATCAGATCCTCTATTTCGCTTGTTTTTTAGTCTTTGGAAGAGCTGTATCATTCAGGTGCACATTACTTGAAGAAGATACCCTACCATGGTCCCCCAGAGTATTCAATAGAGGCCGTGGAGGTAAGTCTCTCTCTTCTGTTCTCTTTCGGTTTTTCAAAACTTCTCTGTGATAGGTCTTATGAAATGTTATACAGTGAAATCTCGATAAATCGTAAACAGCTGTTATAACGAAAGCTCGTTATAACAAACCCACGATTTTGTTTTCACCCCCTTAAGAAACCCTCTTGAAATCTCTCTTGAAATCTCTCTATATAATGAACTGATTTTTGTTTCCCTCCAGGGTTGTTCCGTTGTATCGAGAGATTCTACTGTACCGTTATTCAAACACACTTCTAACCACTTCTAAACACAATGAATTATATTTCTATTTTATGTATATATTTTTTCGTTGCCATGTAAAACAAGGTTTCTTTTCTTCTCAATAGTCTGGCTTTTTTTTTAGTTATTTTACCGCCTCCATGCTTCCATGTTGAAAATCTTAAATTTCTCTGAAGAAATTGATTATGACCTCATCGAAGAACAATTGCAGAAAGTAACCAATCAAAATATCTATCAAGAAGCTATCGAAATTGATAAAGCGTCGTTGAAGGAATATGGTAATTTTTGTTCGTTTGTTGGTTTGTTTGTTGGTTTGTTGTGGTTGTTGTTGTTGTTGTTTTTATTTTCATCCAATCAAAATGTTCCCTACCAATTTACTGCAGCATTTCTTCAGATTGGTAATGATTAAAATTTAGTTTGAAAGTCAATTTGCGGTAGAACGAGATCACCGTCGGTCCACTTGTAAACTTTTATATGAAAGCTCTTTTAAATCAAATAAATTTCTTGGTCCCCTAAAAATGACATGAAATGTTTATAGGCTGTTTTCCACTGGAGGTGGAGGTAATTTTTCGTACGAAGGGAACTTCTGTTGCGTTTGCTTACCGACTAAGATTTATTGGAGCCTTGCTTTAACATGGGTATACAAGCTATTGTTATAGTATATAGGCGAATTACTGTTTTGATTATAGATAAAGCAGCTTCTGAAGGGTGTAATAAAACGATTGAACAGAACGTTACCATAAAACACGAGTGTCAACAATCAACAGCAGCCACTGATAGAAACTCAGCTTATAATGGTGTGATCGCTAATGATGATGATGTGGATGTTGTTGCTGTAGGCGAAGATAAGGAAGACTTGCGTCACATTGTTTCTTTACTGGTGAACAATTTGACGAAAAAGGTTTGCGAAATAATAGAAGGTGGACAGAATACCTCTTGCTCTCCATCAGGTTTTCAGCAACCTACTGTTTGTGTAAACCTTGAAAGTAGTGCTACACCTTGTATGATGGAGGGCGACGTTGATGAAGATGTGAGATGCTGTGTTGAGGAGATAATTGAACGAATTCATAATGAAATGAAAACTGGTTCTGACATTCACAACGTAAAATTCGATGCGAGTGAATTGATCGCCGAAGATTGTGAATTAATCCAAAAAGATAACCCTCAGAAACTTGCTCAAAGGAGGAGTGATTCCATACCCCCATGTGGTGGAGAGTTGGTAAAACCATCGGAATTGTCGTTGTTTGATGTCCGTTTGAAGCCTGAAAAGATTCTCAAATTGAGTAAACAATACCCAGTGAAGACTTACACGGTTGACGATGATCCAGCTACCTCTAGTGAAGGAAAATGTTGTTCTCCTCCAAAGATGGCAGAAGAAGCAGAATGTAAACAAATATCGTCTTTACATGTTTCAGGTGATTTACTTTCATTGCAAGTCTCATGTGCGAAAGTTGCTCAAAATACGCAGGTATCATGTGAAAAACTTGTCCAAAGTACTCATATCTCATGTGAAAAACTTGCCCAAAGTACTCAAGTCTCATGTGAGAAACTTGCCCAAAGTACTGGCCTAGTGGTAAAACAACAGCATCATGCAGACGACAACGAAAAATTGTTGGCCACTAATGTTGATCCTTCAAAAGATGACAGTTCGTCTGCTAAACTAGACTATGAAGCTTGCTATTCAGCTACTGCGATGACGCCAGTGATTGCAAGTAACAACGGAACCGAGACTGCAGTCGTGACCGATGAAAAAATTGTGAGTGACGTATTAACCGAAATAGTTGAAGTCGTTTCATTGTGGACGAGGAATTTGAATCGAAACAGAAAAATAATTGATAAACACGAGAACAGGAAAGCCAGTGTTCCGTTGAATGTTGTTTCGAAAGATAGTGATGCTACTCGATCTGATAGTTTCGATTTAGTTTCAAAAATCAAGAGAAAAACCTTTAAGAAATGCACATTCAAAGATGAGGACGAGGAACGAAGACATGTTATCCTTTCCAATAAATGTTTAAATGCTCTTGGCTTTTGCATCCGAAGATTCCCTGAACACTATAAGAGCCAATACTTAATGGCGCGTTTTTTGGCAAACGATCAAGGTTGCAAGGTGCGTTTGGTTCTTTTTTTTCATTGTATTTTCAACGTCTTGCATTGGAATGTCGTTGTGTTTGATATTAAGGGGTTGGTCACACGGAGAAAAAAAATCCTGCTGAAATGAAAATGTTCTCCTGTTTCTATTAGAGTAAACCACAGTCGCTGAAGTCTACCCAAGGAAAATATGTTTTTCGCTTGCTGCTAATCTTATTCATTTTTGTTTGATTTTTTAGAACCTACAATGGAGCCGTGATCTTCTCCTGGGTGGTTCACTTTCATCTAAACATCCGATTCCATTGCCAATTCGCGGGCTTTTTTCCGGAAAGAAAAAAACGAATTTATTCCAAGTAACTTTTTTTTTTTTCGTTGATGTGTTTTATTGTTTTAAGGAAATTAAAGGTATACCGAACTACCCTGGGTCCATTTAAATTTAGTGGGTCCCACGACATTCAAAACCTAAGCGAGCGAATAAACCTTTTTTCCCCACGAAATTAAAATTGAAGCAAAAGAATATACAAACAGAAAGTAACCTGTTTTCACCATAAATTTAGTATTTAAGTGTAAATTTTCTTCTAAAACATTACAATAATGTTATATTATACAATAAAGGCTGTTATGTCTAATAAGCAGAAAAATATGATTTTCAAGAGAAACTTCTAGTAAACGTTTACCAGTGTGTCTGTGAGGATTTCTCAAAAAAAAGATAGATAGAACCAAGAAATGTTTGAAGAATTACATATAACCTAACTAGAAATATTAAAGAATACGTTTTTATTATCTTCGTTGCACTAACCTGTGTCTGTGCATCGAATATTTTCAACAAAAGTTGATCGTGATTCTTCTTTGTCTCTCCATGTTGTTTTGCTTCAATATCAGAACGATGAAGAATTGTCAGAATAATGTACAGACCAGCTAACTTTTCACGGTCAGTAATTTCATGGAGGGGCGAATAATAAATATTATAAGTTTAAAATAATAATAAAAATAATAATAAAAAATTCTGGTCCGCATAATTCAAAAGCATGAAATACGCGGTGACTTGTCCTGAGTCATCGAACTCAAAATAAGTGATACCCTGGGTAGTTCGGTATGCCTTTAAGCCAATGAAATTCGCCCATTTCTCGTAATAACTTTCCGTTAATAAAGATCGATACTGCCCGCTAAAAATGTAAACAAAACAATAATAAAACTTTCCAAGCAATATGATATTCAAACTTCAAGCTAAGAAAACATAATAGTCATCAAAATCTCTCTTTTCTCCAAATGATTGAACATCATCTATAAATAAAATTTTGAAGAATTCGATAATTTAATGAATCGAATGTCGAATTCTTAACGCCTTTTTTCCACTATTTGAAATGATATTTATGTATGAACATGTCGTCAATAAATATTTTAGAAACCCTGACGAGGTGTTTTGACCAGGTCAAAAGCTTGCAACCTCGACCTGTACTATCGACCACGGGCATTATTTTTCAGTACAGATGCACTAAGTAGTCAGTATCTCGTTCGAAGTAACTGAAAGGTCATAACTAAACTGACTGCAAGTGAATGTTGCTTCCCTTCTCTTTTTCACGAACGACAAAATTTCCCGTTTACAACGGGTTTGATGGCATCCTACCATGAAAATTTGTTACTTGTTTATAAACCAGGAAAAAACAAGATTGCCATCTGACTTTTTTGACAGAAATGAATCACTGCTATGCAAAAACAGAATACAGTCGCCATTACAGCCTTTCGCTTCGATCCTTCGCTCCAAAAACAGTCGCCGCGCACCGTGTGACGTATGAGAGAAGTCAACGAATAAAGAGGGACTGTACTCACCAGTGGAGATGCACTTGTTTTGACCTTTTTAAGGCTCATTGAACATATTTATCAAAACCATGATCAACCAAAGGTATAAGAGAGGTTAAATAACAAAACAGTGTAATGAAATTCAAATTCATTCATCATTCGGTCATTTCCCAAAAGCAAAATCAAAACAAACATTCGTCTTTACAACCCAAATTGAATATAAACTCTTTAAGTTCATCGATTCGTTGGAACAGATGACGAAGATTACGATCCAGACATGTTGGAAAAGTCCACACCGTGCTTGTCTATATTTATTTACACCAAAACTGAGCTCTTCGATATGATATACCAACTAAGTTGCAAACCGCGCAGGACTGGGGGCTACTCTGAAGTTTGTTTTGATGAGGAAGAAGCGAATTCTCGGAAAGACAATATTACAAAATAATGTTGGCTGATTATCGACCCTAGCGTTTATTTTATACCTTATAAGATATGGGGATGTTTTATTTATGGTCTGAGGAAGTATTTTACAGATTATCCTTTTAACACTATTGGTTTGTCGAACTGTGTCTCTTATACTTTGCACCAGCGGATCTGAAGTAGAGTTATTTTCGCGTGTCTTTTTTTGGATTAAATTTTTCGCTTTTTTATTTTATTTATTTATTTATTTATTTATTTATTTATTTATTTATTTATTTATTTATTTATTATTTATTTTAAGTATTTATGGCGTATACCTGTGAACGAAATCGATCGAGCTGGTAGTTTTTGTACGCATATATGCCGTGCTGTCGAACTGTTATTGAACGTGCTGTATGAATTATCAGACACCAATCACTTGTTACATATCTCCACGTTTCTTTATAAGACTCCAGATAAAGACAAGTAAGTGATCCCTTCATTCGTTCATTCATTCATTCATTTGTATATTCATTCATTGATTGAGATTTATCCTTTTCTATTTCTAGGAAATATCTTCGTGACAATGACCGTGCATTTTTGGCTGTCAAGGTAGCAGCAGGACAGCTACTGTCCGATTTCTTTTACTGACATTCATGAACAAAATAAATTTGTACAATTCCATTTTTCAACAGTGTCCCAACGTTCTAGCATTTCACATTCAGGTCATAGCGGAGTGTAGAGATATGAACTTGAGACCATGTTTTCTAACCACTAAACGAGCCATTTCAAGACATTTCATTAAACACTTGGATACTGACATAAACCTGTGTCGGGAAGTTTTAAAGCTTAACGATATTGTCATGAGTTTTTTAATTCTTTGTATATTGTATCCTTCGCTTTTAAATGATTATGCTGCGTCGTGTTGCCTTTAAACTAAATTCTTGTGACTGAGCTATACATCAATCTAAAATGTTATAAATTTTATCGTGTTTTTAAAGACTCGCTCAACTAATTCTTACAGTTTATAATTTCTAGGCATTTGATTTACTGCTCGATGTCTTGAAAAGGAAAACCAATTCTGTAAGGACGATTAAATTTGTTTTTTGTTTGTTGTTGTTGTTGTTGTTGTTGTTGTTGTTTTCCAGTTTTTATATCTTTTTAAAGCCTGGCTTTCATTTTGACATTTTATCACAAATAATTTTCGGACAGATTTATAATGTAGGAAAAATTTCGGACTAAAAAAATTGTGACATATTCAACTCCCTTTTTAAGGGAATCATCGCATTTTTGACATAGATGACCTATAGGGATTATAAAAAGTCAGATGCTGAGACAAAAATAAAACATTAAAACTGCTTTTGGTAATCAAAATCTCGTTTTTTATTTTCGAAAAATTTCGGCAGGAAATAATTTCTGACAAATCAGGATTTCGGACGGATTAATATACGGACGCAAAAAAGTCCGAACTTTTATCCCGCCGAAATTTTTGGCTGCTAATGTACTTTGCGCCTGTGTGCAGAGCTGTCGCAGGCCCGTGCAAACAAAAATTGTTTAGTGAAGATCTCCCTTATGTCCAACGAATTTCATTAAAGATAACGAACTGTTATAAAGGTCGTGAGGAAACTGAGTCCGCAGTTTTCTACAAGGGAATCTCCACTCCATCTCATTTGTTTATCACGTTTGTTTCCCATTTTGATATAAGTCAGCTGCTCCTTCCAGACCCATTTCTTATTGTTCAAATGACATCAGCACACTGCAACCCTCAGTTCTATATATAACAGATCATTATCTTTAAAATGATTCTCTGTTTTAGCTGTCAAAGGAAGAGGAATTGAAATCTGTTTTGTTGGATCTGTATGAAGCATACAAACATTCGCAAAAAATGCAAATCTCTCAAAAGGTAAACATGAGCTCAGTCGCTTCGCGGCGTCTTATAGCGACACAGCTTTTTTCGTCTTTGTTTCTGGATCCGTTGGCATGGCAGCCTATTATTTGTTTTGTTTTTGTTCGATGAATAAATGTGTTTTTCTGTTCAGTTCAGTTTCTACTGGACAAACGGGTCTTTGGTGATATTCTTACAAGACTGCAAATATTAATGGCCACATTCAAGGGTTAAAGTTCTATTCACATTAAATCCTTGTTTGACTTGGTTGTTTTTGTTTTTAGGGAACGGAATACTACTTTATAAAATCTTACAAAAAGCTTCTGCGGAAACAACCGGTAAGCGAAAAAATATGCAATTTAATTGGTTTATTGGAGATGCGTCAGAGTGGAGGAGTATTTTTTTGTTTACATTTATTACCTAATTACGCCTTAATTACGCATCTCTATACTATTTTTGCTCAACTGTGTGGAGGTTAAGTTAAAGGCTCTTAATAAAAAAATCATTTCTGATTACCCTCCCACTGATCACCACATTGTTAATATTATTTTTTAAAAATAGGTAAACAACATCCACCTACATATTGTTAAATTTTATGAACTTGAAACAACAATGCTCTACCACCTCCCTCACAGCCACCAACCAGCAGCAGAATACCTCCCTCACAGACATCAACCAACACCAGAATATATCTTTCCCCCATACGCTCATGTTTATTGCAACCATAACTTATTGCATGTCCTAATTTATAAGAACCAATCAAATTCGTCAAACGAAATTCAAACATTCTCATTGGTTATTTTCCTTTATTATTATTATTTTCAGACGGAGACAGACGACCATGCGGTCCTTCTTGATGACGTCATCAAATTCTGTCAGCGAATAAAACCAAGTGCATGATCGATTTTGTCAAGAATGAAATTGATTGTTTCTATTCATCCTTTGACCAAAATATTCATGGAAAAAGTATTTGGGGAACGTATTTTTCTGAATCAAAGATGATTTTGGACTGACACGACACGATAATCTTGGTGCCGAATAAAGAAATGATGTCCGTGTGGTGACGTCAATCATATGCCGATACAGCTAAGATCAATGAGATATTGGAAAAGGCGAATACCCAACTGGTAGTAAGATATATCGATGAACGAAGGAAAGATCAAAGGGATCAGAAATCCTGAATCATAAGAGGAGCTACGGAAACCATTCAGAAATGCAATGGGAAGTCCTCGTTCAATGTATAGATTCTTCCACTCGCTAAATCATGTAGTTTTGTAACAAAACAAGAGTAAAAATAATCGAAAGGAGTCTTCAAGTGGCGGCCCTTACCCTGACCCTGACCCTGACCTGGCTGGCACAAACAACTACAAGGTTTACATCATAAGGAAACAACTTAGTCCTTTGCCCAGTGGGCAAAATCTTCAAAAAGTCTCTGTGGAGGAGTGCTTTTTTATTTAAACAGCAGGTGATATAGCTTGCCATTCCTATAGAAAACACTCCTCCGCAGAGATTTTTTGAAGATTTTGCCCACTGGTTGTTTGAGACTGTTAACGTGCTTTTTTGAAATTACAAAACATTTTGGTCTCTGAAAGTCTATTATTTTCATTAGAAAGAACAAGGCAATACACAACAATGTTCTCGTTAACCCAGACAGAAATAACAAAGTTTTGTCTGCAAACTAGTGATGATAAGCAATTTGATATCTTATAAGCAACTCTGTTATTTCTGTATTCCAGTAAAATGAATTTTTTGGGGTTTTTCAGAGCGTTTATCGACATGGAATGGTTTTGTCTCGTCAAATTATCTTCCGAATGTAGGACACGTCAATAATTCTTTTTTCCTCTCGGTGAGTCATTTTTTGTCTCGCCGCGTCATTTTTCGTCTCATATGCTTATTGCAAAATTTTCGTCTTTTGTCTCGATTCGATGAAGTATTCGTCAATGTTTTCTTTCCTTTTTTTTTGATTTCTAATAGTTATATTGATGACGTTATGGTCACTTTCACTACGGGTAGATTTTTACAGCTTACCCTTGGGGTGTCGATCACTGGAAACGGCTTGCCTAACGTGTTACCCTTCGAGGAGATCCCCTCGCTTCTTCTGCTTTGTTGAAACAGCACTTTGCTGACCGTATCAAACTGTCGGCAGTCTTTAAAGTCTTGTCTTCTGAACTCTGTCGTGTCGTGTTGTGTGGGGTCGTCTTTGTATATCTTTCGAGTCTGTATTCTCATCATGTCGATCTCTTCGTAAATTGGTCCTTTATTCGGCTTCGCGTAAATCGCCTTTAGTTTCTCAACGCTGTTTTCTTGTTTGGGATTTTCCACCCAATACGATTTGTTAGGTGGAAACGAGATCGTCCACACGTCCTTGTTCAGGTGTTGTACCGTTTTCCCGTTCGACATGACCATTTTGCTTTCGTCTCGTCAAAAAAATATTTATCAAAAATGATGACACAAACAATTCGTGTGTATTAGTACTATTGTGTTTGTTTTTTGGTTCCCATGGCTACCTAAAGTGGTTTCCCCAGAAATAAATCCTCTTACAATGGGTGCCAGTGTATGGCACAGTAAGGGGATACTTCCGTTTTGTTGAATGATGCAAAATAGTCTTTATAGAATACGGTTCGTTATTACCATTTCACCGATTTTTGTATTTTCATATACAATAAAGTTATATTGGAGATAAACATCAGTTGAGGAAAAATAAGACAAATGTAGAAGAGATGTCCCGCTCGCTCGGAAAAAACAACGCTAGTGACGTCAGCGCATGCGCAATGGAACTGGAATTATGTTTGAGCCGGCGGATGCAGATCGAAAATCAACGTTCGTGCACATCTAAAATCTCGTTTTTTCTGCCAATCCATACCGACCAATTCAAATTTGAGAAAACTCAATAATATTTTTTTTTTCTGAGCAACAAAATAACTTCTTTTTGTTTTATCTTGCGATACAAAAGAAAAGATTTTTTAATGCGCACGTTTTTAAAATTGAATGGAAATTATAATAGTTCATCTGACAACTCGTTAACATCACAAATGCATGTAAGTTTTGTTTGGATCACCGAGGTTAGGATCAGGCTCGTTTTTTCAAACACTTTTGTAAGTGTTTTCACCGTAGAAGATTGACGGTAACGAATTATCAGACGAACATACTCTACGATCGATTAATTACGATATCGGTTAATATCACCTTTATGAATGACGAGGTCTTTTATCCACCCACCACATGCTTTTTTAAAATCTTTAAAAGAGTGAAATTAAAAATTGCTTTTATGTGGTTTGGTAATTTTAGCCATCCAAATGTGTTACATGTGGTTAAGTTAACAAAATTTATTTCTGGCTTTTTTTTTTAATGCTCTTGGCTGTTTGAACTTTGCTCTCTCCCAGACAAACCACTATTTTTTTTTATTGAAACAAAGTTATTTTGAACATTAGTAAATTTGACCACGAATGTTTTGAAAGAACTTCATAACAACTACCTACGTAAAGTTAATGAGAGCAGAGGGGTCAAATGTTAAATCCCTGAAAATTCCAGAAAATTATCTTTACCAACTAAGAAAGGATGACTTCCGTTAAGCATGCATTTGTAATTAAAGAATATTAAATGTTAAAAATACCTTTCGTTGCGCTTTTGTTTTGTGTGTAGAATCAATTTTTGTTTTTGTTTTATTAAGGCTGGGTTGCTTCAATCTCGAACCCAGGGTCTCTTGCCTTTTCAATAAACGGACGGTACGCGGCGAAGAAGACCCCGGTCCCTTCTGCTTCATTCTGCAATGTCATTGGCTTGCGATTTTTTGAATAATGAAACAAATATGAAAATCATTTTACACTTCGCTGTGACTGTGATCAAATAGATTTATGTCTTGTTTACAATTGCTATTCTTTTACTTACACAATGAAAGAATTTCCTATTTTGAATTTTTCAATACTTACTAATTTGACTCTGGCTATATTTCTCGCATAATACATGCTTTATTTCAAAAGACGATTTTAAAATGTAGGACTTATCGAGCCAAAAATTGCATAAGTTAAAAGTACAGTATTCCTTTTTCCGACTTTACGTTACTCATTATTTTGAAATAATTAAATCTCACTACTTTGGCTGTCGTGTTGGTTCCAAATATCCTCAGGCTGGTGCGGACCTCCATTGGGAAGTTATACCAAATTTTAAGGCGAGAGACGACTCACAGCTGATAGCCTACGTCTTCGTTAAAACCGCCATCCGTATATCGAAAAGGCAAAAGACCCTGGGTTCGAGGTTGCGTTAAAACAGAACTCAACAAAACGGTTTCAAATGATTGTAACCTCCTCTTTCCGCCTCTTCAAAGGTGGATTTGATGAAGAAAAAAAATGAACATGAAATCCAGCGTTTTTTAAATTATTCATTTTGTATTCTTTTCTTTTTTTATTATTCATTGAAGAACGTGGGTGAAATCTTCTAAAATAACAATTATCGTTACCAATTTTAACGACTCAGTAATAAATGATCCCCATCCTGTTACATAAATATGTCATATCCTTTCAAGGATGTTCGTATATTCGACAGTAGTGATCGATAGAAGTGGTAAAGAACAAGAACTTTTTTCTTTTTTTTTTGCTGTCGCTTTTGTGATCAGTTCAAGACACTATTTCAACAACAAAGATGAAAGCTTTATTTGTTTACATGTGCATTCTGAGTCATACTTTGAAGACGTCTGTAATCTGTGTACCATTTCCTTGGATAAAATATTTCCAGAAAGAGGTGGTTCCTTTAGCAGAGAAGAAACTTTATCAAAGATTATACTGTACCACGTTGGACTCGTCCACCAAACATTATTTCCGTCAGTGTCAATGCAACAACGAATGTTTAAGCTCCAATTCGTGTTGTCTGGACGCGTTTATTGACACGGTTAATATGGAGAATTGGGACAAGTACCATCGGTTCATGCTTGATAGAAGGGCTTACGTGAGAGAAGGTCAACAGTACCGACACCCAATCCTAAGTAACAGGTTTTTAATGAAACATAATTTAGCAGAGATGATAGTTTATAGAATGCGGATGGTGACAACGTGTCATCCAAACGCGACAGACGTCGACAAAGAGCGATGTAAGATGACTGACGTCTCAACGCCGGATTACTATTTACCCGTCTTTGATAATAAGCAGAACATTACCACAATATTTCGAAATTCGTATTGCGCAACATGTAATTTTGTGGATAGTTATATTCCTGTGAACGTGACCTTAGAATGTTATTTCAAGACCAGAAAATACGTACCATCGATGACTAACAGAAACCTTCAAGGTTGTTCGATAAAAGGTTATACTGGCGCTTTCACAATCGGCCATCCTGGTGTATCTTGGCTGAAAGTCTTTTCCATGAAACCAACCCAGCGAAATGATGCCAAGAGAGAGTTCAGATACAGCTCAAGTATAGGTTATCTTTCCATAACGTCTTGTGATGCGGGTTATGTTATTGACTTTTCCAACACCGGTGGATGCATTAAATTTGGTGGCACACATAGGGGAACACCGCAACAGAGAAACCAAATAACACCAAAGACGGAGAACCGTTGGCACGAAAAAGTCGAACTTTTTTATCTGTATTTCACGACAGTCGTGACACCGATAAGCATTCTCTGTTATATCGGACTAATCGTATTTTTTGTTCGAAAAGGTCGAAAGAGGTTAAGCGTACCTAAAAAGCTAATGGTTTCCCTGTGGACGGTGTTGTCCATTTCGGACAGTATATTTTTATTAACAAACATCACAAATGAAAACTACACGACATGTAAAGTGTCTGCCATTTTTATTCACTTCTTTTTATTGTTATCACATGTTTTAACATTTGTTTACGCCCTGGAAATTATAAGAACTTTCGGTAGAAAGGCGAGCTCTAAACAAATGGGCAAGTCGAAAATAACCAGACACTTGTTGGGTTCAATAAGTGTGGCATTTTTAACGACGCTTGTTACTGTCGTGTTAAATGAAACGAAAGTCGTCGCAGTTGGTTACGGAGAAAATGAAAGTTGTTGGATTGGAAATCTCTATGTTCGAATTGCATCGTACATTGTACCGTCACTGTTGATCTATCTATTCTCGATTGTTGTTACGATTTTAGCTGTTCGTAATATGAGACACGTAAAGCAAGCGAGTCGAAGTGCTATGAACCGACAAGATCGTTACAGCACGAAAACAATCGCACTTAAACTTGTTCTTTATTTGGGTGTCGCTGAAGTACTTGGCGTAATAAACATACCCAAAACGGACTTGTCGAACGGCGAACAAATATTCAACGCCGTCTTTGGTACATTGTTTATAATCATGCGAAGTTCAAAAGGGATTTTCATGATTCTCTTGATCATTTCAAACAAAAAATTAAAACGATTTACGTCGTCGATAAAATTTTCACGCCGAAGTCAAAAAACATAAAAAAACAATTATGTATATCAACAAGGAACAAGATGGTTGCTTGGCAACTTTACCTTGATTATTTGTAACATGTGCCTTTGTTAATATAGATTTTTAAGTTTGGTTTATGGCAGTTTTTCTCAATTTTCTTATGAAAACGATTTGTTAAAACCAAGCTTTATGCTTATGATTAAATTTCAGTTTTTTGATTGCCCACCTCGTATGAGACATTGTTAGATATAATTATTTATTCCTTCAGTTCACGAAGTACTGTTACCAATCAGCGGAGCAGAGAGGGCTGGTTCACACTATCATAGGATTGAACTCACCACAAGTTTCTGTTATACAGCCTCTTCAGAAAGTACAAATTAGATTTTTCTGCTAGCAAAGTGGATCTTTTATTTATAATTAAAAAACACATTGCTTATATTTCTACAGATCACTGAATTTTGCTGACTCGTCATTTCGTTATCAAATGAGCAACGGTTTTGGCTGGAATCCAAAAGTATAAAATGTGACAAATCTTTCCCACCCCTTTTTACTAATTTTCACTTAACAAAACCAAGAAGATTTATCCAACCTCTGTACCACCCTTCCTCCCTCCGCCCTTATCCCAGCCCCCTTGTTAATGGGTAGTCTTGTAAAACACAAGTAGAACATACAAAAGTGATTTCGTTCATTCATTCACATATAAGTATTTCGTTTACGTATGTTATTTGTTTGAATCACCATCCTTTGCAAGCGAAACTATTGAAAATTCCCATCACTCTGTTGGCACCTGTGCGATTTGCATCTGGAGCTTTATTCTGGCTGTCTTTCGTTAACCTTTTCACGAGAGCGTCTATTGTTTCTGCATCGGCTTTATGTAAACCTGAACAAAAAAACAACAACAACAAGTTATTAACCTGTTTACTCATCACGCATCTCCTCATTCAAGGACCATTGCTCAGAATTTTTAGTTCGTGATTTGAACATTGTTTCGTCTACACAAAGGTTTTTTTTCTATAGGAGCATTCAACAAATAATTGGAACCATTTTAGATATTCAGTAACTTGAAAAACTTGCCTTGGAAAGTGCGTCCAATGCTATCCGAATTCCCGCCAATTAGAGTTTTCACTGTCTTTGGTGGTTTTGTTTCTTGATTCATTTTTTTGAGTTGGTTATATTGATGATAAATTGTGAATGCTTCTGTATAAACTCCGAACAGCTTTAATTATGACGTCAAATCGCCAACGGTTTTACTTTTTAGAAATGACGTAATCAAAGCTATTACAGGGGCGGATCCAGCATTTTTTGGCAGGCGGCTCATAATCTTGTGGTCTTAATGTTAAATTCCGATTATCCCGATTTTTTTACCGGAACATTCCGATCAAGGGTGGATCCAAGCAAATTCAGAATAGTAAGCCTTGTGACCAATCTGGGTGATCGTATTTGCTTCAGTAGAGATAATTTCTTGTTGGGAAGATGTTATACCGTAAATGATCGAATAAGCCCCCCGGGGGCTTATTTGTCAAAATGAGTTTTAGGAGAGGGGGCTTATTCGGGAGGGGGGTTAAACGGGAGGGGGGCTTATAAAATTATGCAAAAATCTAGTGTGCAAAAAAATAAAAACAACGATTTCAATAAACACAACATATCTTTCTAAAAGTAATAAAACAAACACTAATCGATCTCAATATCACTATCGCCTTCTTCGTCCTCGTCTACGATCGTCTCTAAGGGAGCCGCATCAATCATTTCCTCGGCATCTGGGATAAATGGGTTGTCTTCCGTCTCGTTTACCAGTTGTATTTGCTCATTGAGCATTGCAAGACCAGCCTGACAGGGCTGATGCTCTTTAAAACAATGGATCTCTTTATCCTCGCTCCCATCAGTAGCCGATGTTAAGGCACACGTTTTGAACGATTTACGTATTTATTCAGCTGGCAGCTCCTTCCAGGAGTCAAGAATCCAGTTTACAATTGTGCTGCGAGGCGGAGGTTTCAAATTCCCGGCATCGGTTTCTTGATGAATTCCGACGGTTTCAAGCCATTCATCGTATTTCTCTGTGCAATATGCTTTAAACGGCTTGTTCCAACTAACATCCGGCGCCTGAATATATTTAGTGCAACCTCCAGGGATCAAAACGGTGTCAATCTTTTTAGCTTTAAGAGATGCTCGGACAACTGGCATTAAATGACACTCATATGTATCCCAAGCTAACAATCTGTGTTTAAAGTTAAACTGTCCAGTATTTGTCCAAATAACTGTTAGATCGGTATCCATCCATCCGTTTGTCGAGAAAGCTATTATGCACCTATTTCCATACTCTTTCTTCATTTTTTCAACATCACACTTTCCTCCCTTGAATGCAATGAAGGGCTTCAGTTTTGTTCCATCGCCTTTCGCAGCCAGTCCAACGGTTACACGACATTTTTCGTGTCCGGTTGTCTTCATACTAATAGTTTTTTTTCCAACAACATCTACTGTTGTGTTTGACACCATATCCGCCCAAATAGGTGTTTCATCAAATGCTATAATATCGGCTGGTTGGTATGAATATTTCAATCGTAATCTTCTCACACGTAATATGTACGAGACGATTTTAGCTACTAAAAGATCGGGATCTTTCTGTGCTTCGGAGGTTTTTCTTCTCAACGATAAGTTATTTCGTTTCATAGATTTAAAAAGCCAACCATTCGTTTCTTCAAATTTTTCGTCATAGCGACTGGATCTGCACGTTTCAAATCTCCATAGACAATAATTGCTTTCTTCCTGATAAGTTTCCTTGACACATGAAGCATCTTCGTACGGTGTTCAACAATCCATTCTAGTACTTTTTCCTCCATTTCATCGCTCAACGGTTTTCTGCCAGCCCCTTGTAAACGTTTTCTTTTCTTGTTATTAACTGACTTTGAATGTTCTTGTAAGTCATCCTTTTTTGTCTTTCAATCACGAATACAATGGCGGTCAACTTTATATTTCACCGCAGCAGCCCCAATTGATTTGTTTTCCGCAAATTCAACAACTTCAAGTTTAAACTTAATCGTATAAGAACTTATTTTCTCTCCTTTGTGAGAAGTTGTTGCTGGTTCTTCTAGTTCCATTTTCGCAATGAAAATAATAAAAAAATGAAACAAAATTCTATTCAAAAACATTCGAATTACCTAAACATTCGAATTCGACTTCTCAGAGTGATAACGATACGATTATAACGTTGGTTTTATTTGTCACGACGAATAAAACTTTCAAAGATGTCTAGAGCATTGTCAGTATCGTATGAAATGAATTTTAAAATTGAGTTCCAGACAGCTATTCGTGGACATCATATTTATAAAGACGCTTGGGCACCACATATTGGACAAAAATTAATATGCAAAACAGACACCCGGGAAGAAGCAATCGAATATGATAAAAATGCTATTGGCGTTTTTAAATCAACTGATGAAGTAACACTACTGGTTAGACATCTACCAATAGAAATTTCTTGTTTACTTACAAACTTTCTAAACGCAGCCCCTGAAAACAAACTTACAGCATTTGTGGTTGGAAAGAGAAAAAGGGAGTTGTTGTTCCAGCAAAGTATGTTGCTTTGACAAGGAGCAAGATATTCGCAAATATATTGTTCGACAAGTTGGACGAAAAATAAAGAAAAACACCCTAACTTTAAATTGGATGTTATAACCACGAGTGTTATTAATACCTCAACCTGCGAAATAAATACCATTTAATCAATTGTTTATAGTAGTATTTTCTCAGTCCCTATCAACTATATTGAAATTACTGTGAATTCGAATAAGCCCCCATGTCAAAATGGGTTTTGGGGGAGGGGGCTTATTCGATCATTTACGATGCACTATTATGCACATGTTGAAGAAAATGAAATGATCATTGAAACAACAGTAAAACAAAAAAAGAACAAACAGACAAAGGTTTACAAAACATATAATGGAACTTACAAAGTTAAATAGGAATTTCTTTTGCTTTCAGAGGAAAACCGCAGAAACATACATACTCCTGCTTGTATTAAGTTACTATTAAGTTAACTTTTTTTTTGTTTTTTTGTTTTGTTTTTGTTTTTTTGTTTTTGTTTTGTTTTGTTTTTGTGTGTGTGTGTGTGTGTGTGTGTTTTATCTAATAGATAGAGACTTTCAAATGTTTTCATCAGGTTAATTGCAAGCTTACCCTGTGTAAACTCGTAATCAATCAAAATTTAACGTAAATACAGATCGTGCTAATGCCTATTGAAAAAATCTTATTTATGTTCATTCCCAAGAGAGCATATGCATATCGGAGGAGTCCAACATTATGATCTTCCTTTTCAGTCTTAAGTGTCGGTTAGGTTACTTGCACGTTTTCATTTTCTACTTAAAATGAACAAACTCTCCACCACATATTTGACTGAGCTCTAGCAACGCCCTCTGGAGAGAGAAATAAATGGCAAGTTTTAAAGTCTAAAATGAGCATTTAAAGCAAAAAGAACATATAAATGAACTATATACAAAAATGTTTGAATTGGATGATGCACTGCTATGCACCAGAACAGTTCTGAAAGAATAGAGGTGACTGTTCTTTTTTCCATCCAATAGACGGGTAAATATTGTTTACATTTGTACTGAAAAGCGACTTCTCTCGGATGTATATGATATGGATAATTTGATGAGATAATACTTAGCTTTCTACACCTAGTATGTCAAACAATTTACTAAAAAAACTAGCCGCCCATTTAAACTTTCAGTGTGCATTCTCCCAGATAAGAAAAAAATAAAATTGGAAAGCTATTTGAAAGTGCTACCAGCTTATAGAACTCGAAATGCTGATCAAGAAAATGTATAGGAACATATGTCTACGACGAACCGTTACAGAGATATGATTGAACAAAGATTTTAA
The DNA here is from genome assembly GCA_039566895.2 of Turritopsis rubra. Lineage (NCBI taxonomy): Eukaryota > Metazoa > Cnidaria > Hydrozoa > Anthoathecata > Oceaniidae > Turritopsis > Turritopsis rubra. Next base: position 10,705,430 of record CM077623.1, on the reverse strand, counting down.
TGACGTCACAGGGTCATTAAAATCCCGTCCCTAAATTTCCCCCAAATCTTTTTGTCACCCCATCGCCAATGTCGCGGACCCCCAAAAACGTCAGTTATTCCTATTGGTTCTCGAGATAATTTTCCCCAAATCTCGCGTTCGATTTGGGTCGAAATGCATCGGTTTCATATTGACGTAGCAAAAGAAAAAATAATTTATGTGTGATCTTACGTTGCTGACTCCCCGATGTCTTTCACTACTCGCGTCTACCATTTTGCGTGACAGACAAACAGACAAACAAACAGAGAGTCGGGTATTAATATATAGGACTAGCTGCCAAGGCGGCGTCGCTCGCCGCCCATGTAAACTTTCATTGTGCGTTCTCCCAGATAAGAAAAAAAATAAAATTTCGGAAAGCTATTTGAAAGTGCTACCAGCTTATAGAACTCGAAATGCTGATCAAGAAAATGTATAGGATCATAGGTCTACGACGAACCGTTACAGAGATATGCTCGATCAAAGATTTTCATGACGTCACAGGGTCCCATCCCTAAATTTTTCCCAAATCTTTTTGTCACCCCATCGCCAATGTCGCGGACCCTCAAAAACGTCAGTTATTCCTATTAGTTCTCGAGATAATTTTCCCCAAATCTCGCGTTCGATTTGGGTCGCAATGCATCGGTTCCATATTGACGTAGCAAAAGAAAAAATAATTTATGTGTGATCTTACGTTGCTGACTCCCCGATCTCTTTCACTACTCACGTCTACCATTTTGCGTGACAGACAAACAAACAGACAGACAAACAGAGAGTCGGGTATTAATATATAGGATAGCCGCAAATGCGGCGTCGCTCGCCGCACATAGGTTCTTGATAATGTAGTAGCTGAGAAGAAATTTTTGTGATTTTTAAATTATTTGCAAAAATTTGTTGTGCAAAAATTTCCCAAATGGTAATAGTAAAAGTCTATCTATGTTTTTTGTAATTTTAATTACGTTGACAAATAAATAAATAACTTTACAACCAATAAATAAATAACTTCACAAACAAATAAATAAATATATAAATAAATAAATAAAGAATTTCGAAAGTTTAAATCAATTGAAACAAATCAATCTATCAAATTTACAGAAAAAATAAAAGACGGCATATAAGTCATGTAACTTCCACTATGTATTTCAATTTTTTAATTTCAAACAATTATTAAAGGATCTTTTGATGTAAGAAAGATAAGAAAAAAAATAAAATTTCGGAAAGCTATTTGAAAGTGCTACCAGCTTATAGAACTCTAAATGCTGATCAAGAAAATGTATAGAAACATATGTTTACGACGAACCGTTACAGAGATATGCTTGATCAAAGATTTTAATGACGTCACAAGGTCCCGTCCCTAAATTTTTCCCAAATCTTTTTGTCACCCCATCGCCAATGTCGTGGACACCCCAAAACGTCAGTTATTCCTATTGGTTCTCGACATAGTTTTTCCCAAATCTCGCGTTCGATTTGGGTCCCAATGCATCGGTTTCATATTGACGTAGCACAAGAAAAAAATAATTTATGTGTGATCTTACGTTGCTGACTCCCCGATGTCTTTCACTACTCGCGTCTACCATTTTGCGTGACAGACAAACAAACAGACAGACAAACAGAGAGTCGGGTATTAATATATAGGATATCAAAAAATATGTGACAATCGACTTCAGAGCCGCTTCTGCAATCTAACCGGTAGCACAAAACTTGATGAAATAGCCTTTTCACACATTTCTTCCATACTAAAAGCATATCGATTCCGTAGCCTAAGAAATTTGAGCCGCTTCTTGAGCCGCTTCCAGCACATCAACCGGTTTATTATTTTAATATTTCGAAGCTAAAAGTCTCTACAATAGAGACGGATAAGAAATAAATATAAATATAAAATTTACTTTCTTCCCAATCACAACGATTTTATCAACAACATTTTAGGCGACATTCGGTCGTGATTAAATTTATGTCGTCGTTCTCGAATAGTTTCTTCGAGCCTCTAGAATCACGAAGGCATAGGAGTTGACCAGTTTTTCACACGGTGAATTTGCTCGTTTCTTTTTTCTGCCACAATTTCTGATAATCTATTGAAAAAAGTCTTGCATTCACGAGACATACCGCTAAAACATGAGAAGACTAATGGTGTAAAGCTGCCTTGATCGATGCTGTTGATCCGCTTGTTATAGTTTCTCTTTTTCATCTGTTCGTTGCTTCGATGAGCTGCAGATAGACTCTGAGTCAAGTAGACTTTAGCAGTTGGGTTGAACACCTTAACGTCAAAGTACGCTACTTGTCCTTTGACCCAGAATCCTCTTGCAGCAACATCTACTCTTGCTTCATTCGTTTGGATTGTTGAGGGTGGAAAGATTTCTCCGGTCAGTTCTTGCAGTATTGGTTCGGTTGATACATCTTTACAGCATTCTTTTAATAGTTCGGCAGTAAAATCTCTGACTTCGTTGTGGCGGATAGAAATCAAGCCACCTTTTGGGCAAGATAGAGCATGCTCCAGTCGGAATGGAGCTCCACATACACAAGTTGTTGGCAGACGTTTCAGTGCGATGTTGTATCTTATGTAGAGGCTATCCCGGAATGACTGTTTATCCAACGAAAAGCCATATTTCTTTATTGGCAAGGATGTTAACCAACTTGAGGCTCCCAGTTCTTGACTCGCTTCGATTGTTCTAGTACTTATCCTGTCAGTTATTTTTGACTGAATTTCTTCCAGTCTACTTTCGTTTCTCTGCTTTTTTTGCCCTTGGAGATCGAGTGTGTCTTGTTCTGGTGAATTTCCACTTCCTCATCGTACTTTTCAATCTGATCTTTCACTTTCTCAGTCATCGGTTTCGTAATCATTTTCGAATTCTCATACTCAATGTCACTTCTTTCGCAGGGGTTATTAATTGCGAGACCCCCAAGTTTCACTGGCAGCGAAAAAAGGTTTCTTTCTTGATCGTTACAGACATATCCATTCAGCAATGCTTTTAAAAGGTGGCTCCTAATGACATCCTCTAACGGTTGTAGATCGGCGGAAATATTTGGAACAGTCCTCATAAGGTACGTGAATTTGTGTTGGTAGTAGTAATTTTTGACAGTATTTTGATTTCCTCAACCCACTGATCGACTTTTCTTGAAACATATTGATTTTTGAACTGACTGCTTCCAACAACAGCTCCTAGATGTCTGTGTCCCTCTGATGTAATCATAACTCCTGTCTGATCGAAAATTTCTTGTGCTTCCTGTAGATGCTGTTCTTTTATTATTAAAACGCTTTTCGACGCTTTCGGGTAGTAACCGATTGAGGGACCATGATTTACTATACTATCCCACCATCGTCGCAAGCTCTTTAACTTTCCTATTCCAGTAAAGTCGTCTGCGAAAGCCACACGATTTGGAAGTTCTGTGATTTGGGTTTCTTGTAGATATAGAAGCGGATGTATGCCAATGGCGTACATGGCCATCGCTACTGGGTCGCCTTGAGTGGTCCCTTCGTTTGATCGAATCTCTTTCCCGCCAGAAATGAAAAGGCGTGCCGGTGTCTGATAGCAGTTATAAATGTAGGTGGAAAATTCAGGACAGAGAATGCTCATGTTGTGCATAGTTACTGCTCGGTTGATAGAATTAAACGCATTTGATGCATCTACTTGTAACAAGCCTTGGCTATCATCTTTATTGAAAAGGTCTACCGATGCGTGAATGGCAATCTCACATCCAGATTTTATTCCTGCACAAAGCTTCCACCTTATTATTATTATTATTATTATTATTATTATTATTATTATTATTATTATTATTATTATTATTATTATTATTATTATTATTATTATTATTATTATTATTATTATTATTATTATTATTATTATTATTATTATTATTATTATTATTAATTCGGTTTCCGTAAAATCAGTCATTTTCACACTGCGATGTCAGAGTGTCATGTCATGTCGATTTCTTGCTTTCTTAACATTAAAAACAACAGAATGGTGCGAGGTTGATCCAACTTCTATGCCAATATATGCTTAAAAATTGAAGGTATTTTGCGAGCTTATAAAGTTTTGCGATTGTTAGTAAGTATTTAAGCAATTCCTTCCCGATAAGTGAACCAAAAATAGAAAAAAATTAAGTGAACCAGCTTACCTAACTGGGCCAGCTCACGTCTATATGAACAGCCCCTTACCACTTAACTGAAGAAATACGTTAAATAAATAATGTTAAGTGAATACTATTGTATATTGGTTTTTACACGATGCTTATAATTTTCATGCAATTTAGGGAAAAAAGTTTAGGATTTAGCTCACACCTAATTTGGCTCTGGAGGGCAAAACTACCACGTCTTAAACAAACAACCTTTTATCAAATTTCCATATATACATCCATGATATACCTGAAGGAGAGAAACTTATTTTCAGCGTATTTGAAACAGCATACGATTGCCATTCCTACAGAAAACACTCCTCCCCTAGACTTTTTGAAGATTTTGCCCACTGGGTAGTGGTCCATGAGTCGCGAATTCCTAGATATCTGCGTAAGGTTATTAATTAAAAGAATTTTGTTAAGAGATTATTTAGGGGTATTCATTTCGCAAAAAATCGTTTTGGTTTGCGCGTGCGCACAACTGTTTGTGGTTGGATGAGTTAAAAGTGAGAAAGAAACAAGACAAGTTCGCACGTGCACGTGAATATTCGAAGATGAAATTTATTATTGTGTATATTTATTAGCAGATTGGTCTTACAGAAATAGAGAAAGCCTTATGAAATATAGTACTATATTTTATGCAGAAAATATCATTTTATCTCGAGAAAATTTTATTTTACACAAAGATAGTATTATTCGATCGGCAGAAAGTATTATTTTGCGCAGACATAGTAATATTTGATGAAAAGAAAGTATTTCAGAAAGTATTAAAGTCCAAAAGGGCGTTCCATACTCACCAGACATATTGCCTCGTGGCATTCTTGTTTTGTATTTATTTTACAAAAAAACATCTGGTTTGTCTACGTATTAAAAGTTACTGGAATTTCATTTTGATTCAAAAAATAAAGCCATAAAGACTGAAAATAGATTTTGGATAGAACAAAAACAAAAACAACAAAAACCACAGACAACAGAGAAAACTTGAGCCAACACTTAAGCCAACTATGAATGAAGCAGTGGTATTTCGTAAAATGACGGGGGTTTGGATATTATTAAAAAGGGACCCTCCAACACTTTTTAAAGTAAGCTTGATTATGAAAATACTTAATAAAGTTTGAAAGAAAAACGATAACATGTTAAGTAAAACATTTATTAAGGAGAATATTTCTTATTTTTAATTACACAATTACGCATATAATTATGCATATTAATGAACTTGTCCAGACTCCTGAATGTTCAAACAAAACGAAGTAAAGGGTTCCTGCCAAACATTCTGTAAAACACTCCCTCAGACCATAAATAAAACATCCCCATATCTTATAAGGTATAAAATAAACGCTAGGGTCGATAATCAGACAACATTATTTTTTAATATTGTACCGTCTTTCCGAGAATTCGCTTCTTCCTCATCAAGACAAACTTCAGAGTAGCCCCTAGTCCTTACGCTGCTCAAGTAATAAACACCAAGTTGATCTATCATACCAGAGAGTTCAATTTGGTGTGAATAAATATAGACAAGTACGGTGAGCACTTTTCTAAGATGTCTGAATCGTAATCTTCGTCATCTCTTCGAATAAATCGATGAACTTCAGAGTTTATATTGCTAATTTGGGTCGAAACTTTCAATTTGGGTTGTAAAGACAAATGTTTGTTTTGATTTTTCTTCTGGGAAATGACCAAAAAGTCGATACTTGGGAATTTCGAATAAAATATTTTGTTTTGTTTGTGGAAATGGAATTGAATTTCATTACACATTTTTGTTATTTTACCGCCCTTATACTTGTGGCTGATCCTGGTAAAGATAAATGTGTTTAATGACCCTTAAAAAAAAGGCAAAACAAGTGGATCTCCACTGGGTGAGTACAGTCTTTCTTACTTTGAGAACTGTTTGTTTAGTTAAGTCCAATACGTGCTTAAAGGGGCTACAACATGAATCACGTGATTTCTGTGTTTTTGTTTACTTTTTCCCCGGCGGCCGTAGTGTTATCGCATTTCAAAATACTAATCGAGTCTGCAGATCAGCTGGTGGAACCAAATTAAACGTGCTTGTGAGCTAGCGAAAAGAACAAGTAAGTTGGTAAAGGTTACTTTATTAAAGAAAGCTTTATTAATTCTTGATCTGGTCTGCAAATTTTACCCTTGCTCAATGATCGTGAATAAAGAGAAGTGGTTTGTTTTGATGCTCGTGCTGCAGATGAATTTCGAATTTTTTTGTAGCTATAAGGCCTTATTTAATTTTGTTTTTAGCAAGCAAGACGAAATGAAAGTACAGAAGTTATACAAAAACTGAAGGATGGTGTTTTAGAGCACAAGAAAACGAAAGATAAAGATTTTTCTAGACGTTTGAAAATTTTTGAAATTTTTGTACATGTACAACATGTGGCGTATGGATTGTTGATTTCTATGTTAAAATGAGTAACAATTTGTATTATTATTTCAATAAAGCTAATTTGTTATGAAAAATAAGAATTCTGCTGTTTATATAGCTATTTTTATTCTCTTATCTCTGTGTTCATTTCTTCTCACCTCAAATCGAATTTTGGTCGGCACCATAATTCATAATATCACGTGATCCGCGTCGTAGCCCCTTTAAATTCAGTGCTTTTTAACAAAAAATCTATCCATGCGTATGATTGTTTTACGTCATTTTTCAATAGAACACCCGAAAAATATATTCAGTTGATTTTTTTTTAAGACAAACTTTTTTGACTTTTAAAAAAATTGCTGCAAAATAATTCTATTGTTCCAAAAATTTTCAAAATATTAATAAATAATTTGATATTATTTTGAAAACACGTGACCAGGCCTTTAGAAGTGAATGTCAAAAAGGTTTATTCAATGAGAAAACATAACTATACCGAAAAGGTGCATTTACCTCAAAAAGAAACCAAATAACCTCCAGCGTTAGAAAGTTCAATGATGAACAAAAATTGTTGCTAAAAAAGCTTGACGCAGGTTCGTCGTTCAAACAACAGGAGCTTAACGAAAAAACAGAGGCAGAAAACAAAGAAATAGATATTGCAACAAGTTCAAGAAGTTATCAGAAAATAAAAGTTTATTTGAGAGCGATTCAGATATCTAAAACACCGTTTCTGGTTCAACCTTCAAATGAAAAAATGAAAACTTTATCTATTATTTATCTTTCACTCGTGCAAAAATGAATTTCTCATGGTCTCTCTGTAAAAAGCTCAAAATCCTTGACCTACGATGGCTCTGAAGGGTCACGTTATTTTTTTATTTTTTTTACAATAACTTTTAATTCTTTCAAAAAAACCTTTTATTTCTCAAAAACTTTTGTTTAAAAAAAACTTTTATTTCAAAAAAAACTTTTGTTTCAAAGAAAAAAGTTTGTTTCAAAAAAAAATTTTTTTTCGAAAAAACTTTTAGTTTCAAAAAAAAATGTTTGTTTCAAAAAAAAATTTTTTTTTTGCACGTGTGCAGCTAAAATGGTAAAATGGCAATTAAAATGGTAGCAGTTTTCTTTTGGAAACAAGGAAAACATGGATAACGTTCTCAGAAAAACGATACGTGATGAAATAGAAAGCGTTTTAAATAATAGAAGAGAATCACAGGAAGGGACAAGTAGTCAAGTAGTCAATCCTGCTAATACTGTAGCTAATAGTACCATTGACGAGAGAAAAATGGTTCCTAAAAAGAAAAAAACAGAGCAGAGACTTGGAAATCTTCTATCCAGAATAAGGGAGAATTACAAAAAGAAGTCCGATTCTAAACCTATGAAAAAGTTACAAGTGAAGTACCAAAGATATTGTCAGGAGGAAAACACTTTTAAAACAGTGAAAGCAAAAGAGGGTGGCGGTGTTCGATTTATCGAAGTTGAGCATCTCCAACCAGTAACATTTAGCGAAATCATGTGGAAAGCTGTTGATCTGTTTTTTTATGAAAATTTTTGCAATTTTTACTTGGAAGATAGAACAAACTGTATGTTTGAGTTAGTTTCATTGTCAGCTGAAAAGTTAAATAATGAAAACCTGTGGGATTATCTTAACAGAAAAGGTCTTTGCTTATCAAGAACAGTTTTTGTACTACAATCAACATTATCTGATACATCTGACGATTTTTTGCCACCATTTCCGAGTCTTTTGAACAATGAAGAAGTTGATTTGTCAAGTTGTTCTTCTAGTAATGGCAGGAAGCGTAAAATATGCCAAACATGCTTCTATTCATATGAAGGTGAAGAGTGCTTAATATGTGAACAAAACTCTTACTTTGTGGAAAGTTTATTGGCTGACAGTTCAGTAAGTAATGATGTAATTAATGATGTAGTGGATATAAGCCCTCCAGTACCGTCAGAATTGGATGTGAATCCAGTGGAACTTAGCCCTCCGAGACCATCACCTGCAGAGCTAAGGCAAATTCGAATAAACAATTTTTCCATGAATAATGAATTTGCTTTGAAAAAAGTCACTATTCACAGATTGAAAATCAAGGAAGATCTCATCAAGGAATTCCAAAGAAATGATGTAAGTGTACATTAATTTCGTATAGTGTCAATCACACTTTCACAATACTCTGGAGTTCATTTTGCAGAAATTCATATGCCTTTATTGGCATCTTGTGTCCAGTTACTTTTGGTTATACTTTGGGATGCCTTCAATATTCCCACAAATGAAATGATAAAGATTTTTTGTATAATCTTTGAAATATATATACTTTCTCTCTCTGTGTCAGATATAATGTGATTAAATTATGTTATTATGTATGTTTTTTAGATTTCTATGAGTGATAAGTTATCATTTGAAATTATCGATGCATATGGTGCTCAGGAAATGGGTGTTGGATCTGGTGTGAACCGCGATGTTTATTCTTTGTTTTGGAAAGAAGTAGCTGATAGTTACCTTATTGGTTCTGATCAAAGAGTTCCTATGGTTCGACATGATCTTTATGTTTCTGAGTGGAAAGCAATTGGAAAAATACTTGTTAAAGGCTTTTTAGATACTGGCTATTTTCCAACAATTTTAAGTAAATGTTTCATAAAGTATTGTCTCTTTGGTGAAACTGACGATAATGAACTGATTGATGGCTTTCTTAAATATCTTGCTGCAGATGAACAGGTTTTGATAAAGCAAGCAATGGATGCAACCGACCCCTCTGATATAATTTCTTCAGAGGAGTTTCTTGATATTCTGGATGAATATAAATGCCGTTCATTGGTCACTTCAAAAAATTTAAATGAAATACTGATTGAGTTAGCCAAACAAGAGTTATATCAGAAACCTCATATAATGTCTACTTGCTGGGCGCCTGTCTTTACTACTCTGAAGGAAAAAATCCACTCAAGTAAAATCATTGATCAAATTTATGATAGTTTGAACCCCACTAACAAAAAAGTACTGTCATTGTTAGATTCATCTCCTGCAACTGATGCTGAACGTGAATGCTTTCATTACTTCAAGAAATACGTTAAAGGTTTGAATGATAGTGAACTCCGACATTTGTTGCGTTTTTTGACTGGCTCGGAATTGATTATTGTGGAACGCATATCTGTTATATTTAACAAAGAACAGAGTAATGCTGCCCGAAGGCCTATTGCACATACTTGTGGCCCTTCTGTAGAAATACCATGTACTTACAACAATTTCTGTTTAACACCAGGTTCTTTTATCATAAATGAAATCCTCCTTTATTCCCCCATATTTTTAGAGTTTACAGAGGTTTTGAAGTATAAAAATACAAAAGATCAAGAATATTCAGATATCTTTTCAAGTAAAAATATATACATGTTTAGAGCCTCTTCTGGATTTTTTGCAATTCCAATACCAAATTCCTCTCTAATTGTGTTTGCAAATTCTTCAAACTCTTCCGAATGATCACGTGTTTCGTTTTCAAGCACTGGTTCAAAAGATTCAAATTCATCAGAATCCACAGGTACCAAAAAATCAGTCGCTCCATACAAATGTGGCAGATAAAACATACAGTCGGGTCTTCCAGTCGGTCCAACATTTCTGTTTCTTGAAATTAAATGAGTATTCCAGTCATTTTTTATTGAATCAAGATCGTTTCTAATAAGTTCCATGAAGCAGTACCTTATACAATCTAAAACAACAGGATCGGATGTTATAAGGATTTCATTGTCCATCAAATCCTGGAAAAAGTCCCTCCACCATCCTATTCGGTCCCTTTGTAGGACGGACCAAAAAGCTTCGATCCGTTGGTTTTGAGGAGATGTGGTAATGCTGAAAGCATTGTCTATATTATCGCGATTAAGTGAACTGAGGTATATGTGCATTGGTTCGATGAGCGCATGCTCCGTTCCATCATCTGCCTTAATTCTCATTGGAATTCCATTCAATGTTTTGATAGCAGTCAAATAGTACTGCCCAATGACTTCGGGCAATTTATTGGTTGTGTTTACTTCCAACCAGATAATCCGTCTCGAGAATCCATCGATGCAACCATGAATACTGAAACCAAATGGCTTCAGTTTATCATGACCATCAATGTGCCAAACGTAATTAGAACCAGGGTTGATATACTTTCTTCGATGCAGTCTCCGACGTTTTCTTTTCGCAACTCCCTTTGGATCTAACCTTTTTACGATCTTTCGGACGTCTTCCCTGCGACATATAAACCCTTCTTTTATCAATGCCTTGTGCATCCTTCTATATCCAATTCCAGAACCACTTCCATGTAACTCACCCTCCACAGCCAGTTCTATGTCCGCTTCACTACATCTCACGTGGGATAAAGGCCTTCTACGCAACCCTTCCTTTTTAATCCATCTCTTTAAAGTTGATAGACTGATATGGCACTTCTGATAAATATTAAGGAAAACTAACATCTCTTCATATGTGTAACCCTTATGAAAGTATTCAAGTATAGATTCGCGATATGCTGCCGCCATGTCTGGCAATTGACTTCTAAGCTAGAGTTCTACAAGCACTATAAATATGTTCTTTTTGTAGAATTTGTTTTTGTTGGTTTTTTTTGTTTCGTTTTTTGTTTTTTTCTGTTTTGTTTTCTTGCAAAATTTGCAGAATTTGTTTCTTTTTTTGAAATTTTTTTTTTCAGAAACATTCTTTTTTTTGCAGAATTTTTTTTTTTTTTGCAGAATTTTTTTTTTTTTTCAAGAAAAATTTTTTTTTGCAGAATTTTTTTTTTTTTTTACAAAAAAAATTTTTTTTTGCAGAAATTTTTTTTTTTTTTACAAAAAAAATTTTTTTTTGCAGATTTTTTTTTTTTTTTGCAGAAAATAGACAGATAATACATGACCCTTCAGAGCCATCGTACCTCACAGACACTCTGGTAAACTTTTACTAGAAGTTTCTCTTAAAAATCATATTTTTCTGCTAAATCTTAGACATAACAGCCTTTATTGTATATTTTAAATATTATTGTAATGTTTTAGAAGAAAATTTACACTTAAATACTAAATTTATGGTGAAAACAGGTTAGTACTTTCCAGAGGCGTAGCTAGAGGTCAGTCAAAATTTTTGGAGGAGAGTTTAGTCATTTAAAGTAGAAAAGGAAAACGTGCAAGTAAAATCGACACTTAAGACTGACAAGAAATATCATAATGTTGTACTCCTCCACTTTTTTGGACTGACCCTGAATACCTCTATGCTTTCTGGTTGTATATTCTAGATCTTAAATTTTAATTCCGTGGGACCCACTATATGAAAAATAGACCCTGGGTAGTTCGGTATGCCTTTAACAATAACTTTTTAAGGGTGGTGTGGCATGCAAATAGACAAGGAGGTATGATTATATTTTTGCTTTAGTTTTATTATTAAGGCTTTAAGACTAATAAGGTCATTCCAGAAGTAGTGGCATGTGGACGAAGGTTTTTTATTCACAAGTTCCTTTTTTTAATATGCCGGACGGGTAGACTGCAACTTACCGCGATTGAATCGGTAAAAATGTTTTACATTCGTATTGAGAAAAGATGGAACTTTGAGCATACTAAGAGTGAGCTACATAAGATGAGTAGAATTATTTTTTTTATTATTCCATTTTCTTCATCTAATTTACATTTTTTCTTTTACGAAAGCATATTATTCCACTCTGAAATACCTTTCGAACAAGAAGGGTAAATTTGTTGAAATTCATCAACACAGCGCTGAGAAATTTTAAAAAATATGCCGAGTGCATAAACCTTTGAGACACATTTAAGTACTGTTGTGGATATCGTATGATTTAAGTGCAGTCTGTCTAAACGGTAATTAAGAAAATTTTCAGGATTGAAAAAAATTGACTTTTTTTAAAGAAAATTCCAGGGCTCGTCCCTTTGTTGAATCATCGAAATTAGAAAAAATTAACAGCCAAAAAGTCGAAAAATTGAAATAAAAAAATAAAGAAACTTTATGACAAATTTGATTGGCTACTGCAATAAATGATTAAAATTTTTATGATTCACATGTTCTTCTATATAACCTCAACTTTCAACTCACTTGTCTGGAATGACGTCACTTTGTTTACCTCATCTAGTTTTCCCAGTTTCAAAATTATCAGATACCAAGTATGGTAAATAGTTCGGCTTGCATAAATTAAAGTTTGAATAATTAATGTCAACATGAATACATTATGCGAGGTCTAAGTAAAACGATATGACGCGTTAATTCAACAGTCAGTGAATACCTTAAATACATGAACATAAATCGAAATTAAATGTGGTATAGAGAAAACGGTGCTAGACGCAAAAATCAAGGCATTTGCTTGCGTTATAGAGATAAGAGAGGAGAGAATTTTTCTGATCATTTTTCTTCAAGAGGTATTATCTTTTAATTTTCTTTTCAACGATGCCACGCCGATTTGTACGTGAGTCGAAGTTTCGTCATGTGTTTGGATCGCCATACAAGAAAGCTCAATGTTATGAAAATATTGATATTTCAAAGAATTCTTGGGATGGTGGAAGTTATTGCGCTGTCAACTCGAAATTTTTAGCGATTGTTCTGGAAGGCTACGGGGGCGGCTGTTTTATTGTTTTGCCGATCGATAAGGTAAAAAAACAACTTTTCTAATAAAACTTTTCTACTTTCATACTTTTCAGTTCCAATCATTTTCAATCTTCTAATGCGCAATTTCTGTATACCCTCATAAACTGACAATTTCTGACAATAATTGTATGAACACTTCCTCACCCCACACTTGGTGAACCTGAATTTTGTAAGTTGATGCAGAGGAATGTAATTCTGAACAAGGACCCATCCCATAACTGTGACAAAATCGCATTCTCAGGACAGATTTGTTTTGGGAAAGTATTTACTTTCACTTTCGTTTTCAAACTTCGTTGTTTGGTATTTTGCAATGAAAAATTATTAACGGAATCAAACGTTTTGGGCATCTCACCGTAATGTACATGTTCACACCATCTCTTACTTGTCAATTTCATTGTTAACCCGCTGATATTGAAAATCGAAAGTTATTTCCTTGTTTCTCGTCTGTCATCACCTGTTTCATAGTGAAAATGAAAATAATCATCTTTGGGTGTTTAATTAAGCCGTTCAATACTAACCATTAATCATGAAGTGAACCAATTTTCTATCTATTTTGCGTTAATTTACTTTCGTTTCTCTGATCTTTCTAGACATATTATATTTGTTGGTTTGTTTGTTTGTTTTTATCAATAGACTGGACGTATTGAGAAAAGTACTCCAAAAGTTGAAGGACACAAGGGGAAAGTTTTAGATATCCAATTTAATCCATTTAACACGAATATAATTGCGTCCTCTGCTGAAGATTCAAGAATTAAGGTATGTGCAACTTAGCACGTGGCTACCACGTGACCATTTATTAACGGTAACCCAGAGGACGTTTTTCTGATGCTTAAAAAAAGATTCTTCGATTCGTCAGGATAATACTCTTGTAGTATGTCATTCTTGCCCCAAAAAATAAACTCACGTGAAATACAATTTAATTCGTTACAAAAAAGTCCTGGAAAATGTTTCCTTTCGAATATGGCCGGTTTTCCTTCTAATTGTTGCCATGACAATATCTTCGTAGATATGGAAAATTCCAGAAGGTGGTTTGAAGACAGACCTGAAAGAATCAGTCATTGATTTAGTTGGCCATCGCAAAAAAGTCGGAATCATACAATGGCATCCGACGGCTAACAACATTCTGGCAAGTGCCGGCTCCGATAACGATCTCATCGTTTGGGATGTTGAAAACGGCAGTCCGGTACACGTCATTTCATGCCACTCTGACGTCATTAACTGTTTAACATGGAGTAAGAACGGTTCGCATATCCTGACCACGTGCAAAGACAAAACAGTGAGAGTACTCGATCCTAGAATGGAGGAGGTCCTTCACGTAAGTACTACACAATGAGTAGTATCTGTTTTTTGTTGTTGTTTTTGTTTTTGTTCTTCTATTCAGCTAGTAAGTATTGAGACATCAAATATGAAATTATTATCAAAATAACTGTTTTCGGAAATTTGATAAACTAGCTGCCCAGGTAAAAACTTTTTACCGATACAATTCTCGTTCAGTACAGCGCGAAAGAAACTTTACTTGTCCGCATAAAATAATTGGCTTTCACGAAGGATCGGCGTTATTTTCATATCCAATTCTATCGCATGACTAAAACAAACTGCGTAGAATAGAAAATATTTTTAATTTAATAATGACTTGATATTTCCATGTAAAAATTCATTCCTTCGCAGATGCGTAAAGTTTCTGTCTGCCTGTACTTTACCCGGACATATTAAAAAATGAACTTGTGAATTAAAAACCATCCTCTACATTCCACCACTTCTGGAATAAATTGCGCTTATTTAGCAAATGCTATTTCATGAAATTACCGCGGGCATTATTTTAAGACTCTTCAAATTTGCGCGGATATTATTTAACGCGGATGGTAATGTAACTTTTTAAATGTGGCACTTGCATTTGAAGTTTTGGCACGCTAAAATCGAGAATTTGTTTATAAGCACACCCATCTCGTATTTAAACGCTTCTCTCGATATAGGTAAAAATACATTTTTTAAATGAACGCCCATGGCGTCTTTTACAACAGATACTTATACTATACACCACCGTGTAGACTAGGCTTAATGATTTCAAATCAATGAAATCATTGAAAAGACATAACTCCAGCTGTAGTGAAATGATTTTCTCTGTTCCATGATTATAATCACTCGTATTTCTATGTTATAATATTGTTGAGAAGCGAATTTCTTGAAGTATAGAGTAAATTGGAAAATTTGATAAGTATTGCTGTATTTTCTTGCCTCTTAAAATACTTCGCGTTTGGTGGAAGATTATCCCAGATTTTTGAGTGAAGAGTTGTTAGGGCTATGTTAGGGTGTTAGGGGAACGTTCTGCAGGTTTGTTAGTCTAGCCACCAGAAACTAAGAAGATTAGTCTTATATCTAAGATAAGATTATTTTCGGAAATTTGATAAATTTGCTTAAAAACAGCTTCATTTCCGCCGTTCTGTTTTTTATCGTCCGTATTTTCTCACAACTACTGTTACTTCCGTTCCAGGAATTTAAAGCACACGAAGGAAACAAGCCAGCTCGAGCATTTTTCGTGGACGAGACTCGTATCTTAACTGTTGGTTGCAGCCGCCAAGCTGAGCGTGAAATACGTTTGTGGGATACGGTGAGTTTATATTGCTCCAAACAAAGTGCTTGCGTAAAAGTAATGCATATGATAGCTGGGAGTCACTGAAGAAAAATGCAGGTTGCCATGGTGACATTGTTCAAGCTGTTTTTGTTTGTTCTTTTAATTAATAAGGCTGCACTTGAGGAGCCAATCACAACGCATGAATTAGACCACGGATCAGGAAGCATGTTGGCATTTTATGATGACATTTTGAATATTCTTTATGTTGCAGCAAAGGTACATATCTCTTTTTAGTTTAGATTAGATTGAAAGGGAATGTTTCTCAGTGCGAAAAGGAAGTCCATTATTACAGAATTACAGACCCATCGGCCAAAATCTTCAAGAAGTCTCTGTGGTGGAGTGTTTTTATTGAAACAGCAGGCGATATTGCTTGCCATTCCTATAGGAAACACTCCTCCTCAGAGATTTTTTTTGAGATTTTGCCCACTGAGGATAAACCTTTTTTATAAAATACAGAGCTGGATGTTACAAACCGTTTCATTAAACCACGTTCATGATTAGTTCTTATTTGAAACGAGGCAATGTCGGTATACGAACGAAAGTGAAGCTTCCTTGAGTAATAAAAACACTTGCCATGGAATTTTATGATCAATATTATCATAGCGAAAAGAATATACATAATTCATATGAGAATCTGGTGTTATAATGAAGAAGTAAAAAAAAGTTTGTTTTTTTTTTCATTTCAGGGTGACTGCAACATTCGATATTTTGAAATTAGCAAAGAAGATCCTTATATTCATTACTTAAGCCAACATTCCAGCACAACCCCACAACGTAGTTTTGGTGTATTGCCAAAACGAGCAGTTAATGTGAATCTTTGTGAGATTTTCAGATTATACAAGTTGTCCTCAAAAAACATATGTGAACCGATTTCAATGGTGGTCCCGAGAAAGGTGAATTTCTTTTAAAAAGTCTTTTGAAGATCTCTAAAATAACAACAAATCGGGATTGTTAGGCATTGTAAGACACCTGTTGGCTTGCTATTGACGGTGCACCGGTAACACAGGCGGCGGACGCACGCTGTTTTGCTGTTGTTGTCGGCTTATCGGCGAGATTTTTTAAACTTCTAATTGTTTTTCTGATACTAAAAATTACAAGTTTAAAAATCCTTCGCTGTCTATTGGAAATTTCCTGTACCAGTTCTGATGTATTGTTATTTGCTATACTTACTTTGCGTGCTAATAATTATAAACTTTTATTAAATATGTTCGGTAGGATTCTTGTTATTCTGAGACACCCACCTGCAACTGTTAGCGATCCAACCTCGTCCCCAGGGCTTCTTGCCTTTTCGATAAACTGGATGGCGGCAGTATATCGAAAAGGCAAGAAACCCTGGTGACGAGGTTGGACATAAAAAAATTGCGATTAGTTTTAATAAATAAAAGGTCATTATTTATTATTTTAGTCGGATTGTTTCCAACCAGACATTTACCCCAATGTCCCAGGCGATACACCTGCTTTAACTGCTGAAGAATGGTTTGGTGGTCAAGACGAAAATCCGATTCTGATTTCACTGAAAGATGGGTTTGTTGCAACGGAAAAAGAATTCACCGTGAAAGAAGATGCAAACAAAGACGAAAACATCTTCGCTGCAAATTTACAAACAGCACCTAAACGCGAGGAAGATGTACGTTTGGATGTATAGACTTGTTTGTTCAAATATGTTTGCCGAATCCTAATTAATTGATGCAGTTTTGAGCAAGTAAAAATATAAGTATTTTTAAAATATTTTTTTACCTTTAAACATCTAGTTACGAAAAGCATTTTACCAGCAACAAGATGAACTCCAGAAACTCCGAGATCTGTTGAAAGGAAAAGAGCTGCGAATCCGCAAGCTGGAATACGAGAACAAGTCGCTTAAAAAGAACACAGCAACAACTATCACCTACAATGATGTCATTGAGAACAACGAAAAACGAAGCCTGCGTAAAGAAGAGGTATCTAGCATGCTTGCAGAGGATAGTGACGGCTCAGATGGATCGTCAGTCGACCAAACCCAAACCGAGACAAATTCTACCACCACGGCTGAATCCACTGAAGTTGAAGCCTGTTGAGTCGTTGGTGGCGGTGTTGGTGACACTGGTCACTGTGTGTATATAACAAAAGTCGACCGACGAATATCTTTGTCTTGTTTTATTTAATTTTATTGTTTTATTTTTCTTGTAGTTTTCCTCTTATTTCTGTTAGTTGATAAAATCACTATTGAATGTGTATACATACGATGTAGATTTTCTTTGTTTGCCCTGCCGTGGCGAGATTTGTAATGACAGACCATTCATAGGTGATGACTTGACCACATGTCGAGTGGAATTGATAGATAACCTATAGTTTTATTCGTGTGTATTTAATAAACGGTTGTATTTATTTATTTATTGTTTCAGGTTTCTGTCAAAAATAGGCGTGTTTTCAATGTTAATGAATTAAGGTTCGAAATAAATATTTTAGCATACACAGATCCAATTTTTGTAATTTGTCAGGGGTCTGATTACGAGTATGTTTGTCTCGATCATAGAACGTTTTAGTTGAAAGTCTCTTTTTTCGTTTGAAAGAACGAGGCAATGCGCAACAGTGCTCTCGTTCGAGGAACTACTTGCAATGTTGATTCCATTTATTTGGATAGATTTTAGGGCCGAACTACACTATAAAAGTTTTCCATTTTAACTTATTGGAAGCCATATGCTTCAAGTTGTAGAAAATCGAATCATGGACGTGATCGAATGTTTTCGAAAGATCAGTAAAAAATTCCCCTTTATCAACAGACTTGTGAACGTAGTCTTATTGACGTTGCCATTTCAACTTATGGAAACAAAGTTTGTGAAAAACAAATGGAACGAATAACGTACCAATAATAACGCCATAAGTGCAGAACAATGCCAAAAGAAACAAGAGCCTTACGACTTGAAGGTCAGCGCTTACTTAGACTTTGTCCATGCATGATTTGAAATTGGAAAAACCTTCACACTGAGGACATTTTTTGTAGTAACATAATTTTTCAATGCTTTCATAGACTCGTGGCACAACAGTTCTAAACATGTACCAAATACATTTTTGGGCACAATTCTTTTCCTATTGCACTTTACAGAGAACAATACAGGGGACGATGGATGTTTTCAGTAATATTAGTATTGATATTTACTTTTTGAATTCTATTAACTCTATTTTCCCTTTAAACCACCCAGGTGCTTATTCATTTTTGCAACTTGGATGGGCAGTTTATAAGAGGAGGACATTTATCAACAATTTGGAGAATAATTTGAATAAAACATTATTGAGTGTGGTTAATATATTTTTTTCTCTTCCACATTCTCTGGCACTTCTGTTATACTTATGTGTATATTCATCATTATTATTATCAAAGAAATTTTATTAACCACCCGGGTGTTCTTTCACTAATTTGAAAACATTTTGTATCTAAAATTATCTACATAATGTTTTATCATCGTCACCATACTCGCTTTAGCATCCCTTTCTATTGTTTCTTGGCCATGTGTCAACATCCACACCTGTGTCTATTGTTTTCATTTTTTTATATGCACGTCAGTTGACTTTTTGTTTCCTTATTTTTTAAAGAATGATAAAATGCACGAAAAACTGCTTGGAATGGGTTTTCCTAAATTCAAATAAACCTGAATATTAGTTCCAAACATCTGAAATTGTTCGGCGTAAAAACAGTATTCGTCCGACAAAAGAACCTAATCAACGGACATATTTGTCTGGCGAGAAATATCAAGTGTGGTGCAACGTAAATAAAATACCAAAGGCAATCAGTATCCTTATATTTGGGGTTCACAGGTTAAATCGTCCCCCACTTCACTGTTCTTTTCGTGTCGTATATATACAGAGAAAACACTGTGATGATGTTAATGTCCGGACCGGGTTTACAGTTCTACCAGTGGACATGGAAATAAATAATGTTTAGGCACGCTTAATATCATCCCACAAAGTTAAATCCACACAAAAATTAATTCACATATACTTTAAGTGTAAAGTGTGCAAATTCTCCGATACTCGGGAAGGCGGAATTAACTGCGACATTGCATACTGACTAATTGACTGACTGACAGACACGGGGAAATGAATTATAAATTTAAATTACATTTTTAGAATCGTTGCTCACTATTGTGACTCCTAGGTCGAACATAGTGGATTCTGTGACTATTTGTTGAGGTTATTATTTTGTTTTGAATTACGACATGTGTTTCGTCTGGAATTTGTTTACTGTTGATTTTTTTCGTTGATTTTGTGTTTTTGCTGAAAAATACTGACGCTAAAAACAAATCCATCAAAACTCCCCGAATAACGGCCCGGGGCGCTTATTAAAATTTTCGACCCTGACCCCGGACCGCTTATACGATTTAATATGTTTTTCTTTTAACTTTTAACCAAACCAAAAACCAAAATGCTACGATCTTAAAATAATTTCTTTAACGAGAAGCAAAATTACGTGTACACAATAAAATTTGTAGGTGTTTATGCTCGACTCAAATAACCACCCCTGCGTGATTATTATCAGTTCAAATAAGCGCTCCTTCTTGTTTGAAGGGGGCGCTTAATCGGGCATATGGGCGCATATTAAAAAATTTTACTCTTACTCCAGGGCGCTTATTCGGTCATTTTCGGTACTTACTTACTTAATCGGCCCTTGTTGTATTGCAAAGTCAAAATATAAACAAAGCTTTAAGATTCGAAGATTTTAAATTCGAACGTCATCTCCTAGATTCGAATTGTGATTGGTTTAAACAAAGTGAAGGTACAATTTCCAATAATTTAAACAATTATCTTATTACATTCGAAAATTATATATGATGATTGACCTGGCACCTAAAAAGACCCTACACGGAGAGTGTAAACATTTTGTCTTCGAACCAAATGCATCAGTCACGTCCCCTCGAAGTTTAAGGGTCTTCTATCAATATATGAGAAGTATAGAAAACAAAAAGTCCACTCGTCGGATATGCTTGAGATCTACCTGTTACGAGAGAGCATCGTCAAAGTAAGTTGCATTCTCTGAACTATTTTTTAGGATTAAGGGTTAAATTAAGAGAAAAAACAGCAATGAAAAAATCTTTTTTATCTTTGTAAGTGATTCGGGAATGGCACCATTATGAAAAAACACACTTTCACATCAGCTACTAATCAGCTGAAACTAAAATAATGGCGATTGTCAGAAAAATAACCATAATAAAAAGCATAAATCACGAACAAGACGGTGGACAAGATGCATGCGTGGGTGGGGGAGGGTAATTTCAAGATGAATATTGCAGTTGGGCATGTTCTCACAATGTTTATTTTTTCCGGCCAAATATGAATCAAAATATTCTTATAAACAGTTAACTCCCCAAAATAGGTTAAGCAGTTGGCTTTTGAAGACAAATATCGGTATATAATAGGTAGGTAGATAGGTTGCAGGGGAGTCTTAAAAATGGGGCACTTTTAGAATTATTTTGAAAATCAGCTAAAGACTGAGTTAAATGATTTTAATCGAGTTTTGTTAAAGGCATGCCGAACTACCCCAGGGTATCACGCATTTTGAGTTCGAAAACTCGGGGGAAGTCACAGCGTGTTACATGCTCTTGAATTATACGGGCCAGAAATAATCTTTATTTTCATTTTGAACTTATAATATTTTCATTAATCGCGCCTCCATTAATTTGCTGACCATAGAAATGTAGCTGGTCTGCACATTATTCCAAAAATTCTGTATATTATTCCAAACGTTTTCAAAGCGAAACAACATGGAGAGAAAAAGAAGAATCACGATCAATTGTTGTTGGCAATTTTCGATGCTATGAAGATAATAAAAATGTAAAGCTGTATAGCATTTCTACCGATTCATTTCAGTTGCAGTTTCCCTTTGTCTATTTGTAAGGTATACGACATTTTCATACTTATAAAATTACTTTTAACAACTTTTAACTAATCTAACGATACCATATTGGTATAAGCTCCGCGGTGGAGAGCCACTATTATTTCATTGTATATATATCTAACGTTTCGCATATGATAGTTTAGTTGATAGAAAGAGATTGAGAGAAAAGACATAATATTGGCGACGAAGAGAAAACGAAGAAAACATGGCTGTGAAGAATTTAAATCTACCTGCATTTCCGCCCTTTAGGGGTACCGTTAAATGTTGTCGAAAACACTGAAAAAGGGGAGAACTTTGAGCAACACGAACAATTATTTGCTACGTGCCAAACTGAAGGGAAAAACAAGACTTCAGAGCAAAAGTGTTTATCGAGAAAACACACGTGGAACTCTTGATCGATACAGGTGCTTCTATTAATGTTTTGAACGAAACTACATTTGAAAGGATCAACAAAAAACTGAACAATAAACTGTAACTCAAAAGAACAAAGACGAAAATGGTTACCTATGGCAACGATTCACCTGAACTCGAAATAAAAGGAGAAGTTACTCTATTGATTGAAAGTAAAAAAAATTTGTACACACCAAATTCTACGTCATAAGAACACATCACAAAAACCTTTTATCAGGTACAACAGCTACATCACTTGAATTGATTTCGATAAACAACATTGGAGCAAAACAACCACGACGGAGAACGCCTTTGAAAAGAAAATTCCAGAACACTTGAAAGAAAAACTTTTTCGTTACAAAGAAACTGTCTTCAGTGGGAAAATCGGTAAACTGTAGGACTATCAAGTGAAGCTCAAATTCAACGAAAACATCCCACCCATTGCACAACGTGAACAACGCCTACCTTTTGCAATATGCGAACAAGTGAGAGATGAACTTGCCAAACTAGAAGACGAGGGAATAATCTAAACCGTCACAAACGAAGCAACACCATAGATCAGCCCGATGATAATCGTTCCCAAAGCAAACGGGAAGATTCGACTGTGCATCGACACGAGAGGCCCAAACCAAGCAATCGAGAGAACGAGGTTCCGATACCTTCAAGCTGAAAGATTCGAAAGTATTCACCAAATTAGACCTGACAAGTGCCTTCCATCAACTCGAACTCTCCAAGGACTCGCGATCCATCATTACGTTCCAAACGGAAAATGGAATCAAACGTTTTACACGACTGACTTTCGGAGTCAACTCAGCACAAGAAGAACTACAACACGCTCTACGAGAGACCATCAAAGACATCGACGGGACGATGAACCTGATCGACGACATCATCGTTCACGGAAAAAGCCAGGACGAACACGATACAACACTACTCAACCTACTACAACGTTTCGAGGAGAAGGGGCTCACACTCAACTTATCCAAATGCCTCTTCAGTCGACAAACTCTGAAATTCTTCGGTTTCGTATTTTCTGATCAAGGAATGCATCCAGATCCCCAGAAACTTGACGAAATCGAACACATGCCAGAACCAGAGGATGTTAAAGCGCTTCAAAGTTTTCTGGGACTAATGAATTACTTCAAGCGCTTTATACCAAAGTACAGTACATTGACGCATCTACTACGCAAGCTACTACACAAACACACAACACGGTCGTGGACGTCGGAGGGCCAGTCAGCCTTTGAGACACTCAGGACCAGCCTTACATCGAAGTCGTGTGTCGCTTACTGTGATCCAAAGAAAGAAAATACAGTCTACACGGACGCCAGCCCTGTCGGAATGATGACGGCAGGTCATCATCCAGAACACGCCGAACAAGGAAGACCACAAACTGATATCCTACTCGTCACGTGCGCTGACTCCGACAGAACAACGGTATTCTCAAATCGAGAGAGAATGCCTAGCCATTGTTTATGCCTGCGAACATAACAAACTTTACCTGTTCGGAACAACCTTCAATATGTTCAGCGACCACAAACCGATCGTCAATCTTCTGAACAATCCAAACTCAATCGTACCATTCCGCATCGAACGGATGACGCTGTGCCTCCAAGGATACACATTCAAGCTCCAACACGTTAAAGGAGAGGACAACATATCAGATTATCCGAGTCGACATCCAGTCAGCAACTCATCCGACAACGACGATAACGAAATCGAACAGTACGTCAACTTCGTTACAAAATACGCCTGCCCAAACGCACTGTCAATCGACGACATACGCGAAGAGACAAAAAAAGATCCAGTTCTGCTAATAGTAACTGAATTAGTTCGACACAACTCCTGGTACAAATTGGAACAACTACACAAATACCCTGATATCAAAGAACATTTGCAGAAAATCATACCATTCAAAAACATCAAGCTCAACTGACCGTCAACCAAGAATCCGACCTGTTACTGAAAATCAACAGAATCGTCATTCCCGAGACACTCGAATCAACCGTTCTACAACTCGCCCATATCGGACATTTGGGGATTACGAAAACGAAAACACATCTTCGTTCGAAAGTTTACTTTCCAAACATAGACGAGAAAACCGAACGACTCATCAAGTACTGGGCAGCATGTCAAATCCAAACGAAACCTGTTCAACCTGCGAAGCTGTCGATTACGAAAACGCCTACAGAAGTGTGGGAGACAGCAAACATCGACTATCTTGGACCCCTACCCAACGGATACTACCTGATCGTGCTCATCGACCAACTTTCGAAATTTCCAATCGTCGAAGCCATACGCAACACTTCGGCAAACTTGCTAATTGACTTTCTTCAACGAACAATTGCTACCTTCGGAATCCCGCACACCATTGTATCAGACAACGGTCCGCCCTTTAAATCCTACAAACTGAGAAAGTTCTTCGAGAAACTCAGAATCAAACATCAATGCATCACGCCGTATGGCCGCAAGCCAACTCCCAAGCCGAAAGTTTCACGAAACCTCTGATGAAAGCTGTTTATTTATTTATTTATTTAAACATTTATTTATCGTTGGTTTGCCGTAGTTAAAAAGCAAATTAACTAATTTACACCAAAATAAAATAAAAAATATAATAAAAATTAGGAACATGGTATGATTTGAAAATATTTAATTTTGGCATATTTTGCAACCGCATACTAAGATTCAATTTTCTGATCGACGCTTTAAATAAACTTAACTGGGAACAATCTTTTACCCAATCTGGCAGAGAATTCCAAAGTAGACTTCCACGGATAGAAAGCTTGATGTGCCAAATTTTATAGTTCTCGTTACAGGCAGTGACAAAAGATCAACGGTACGAAGATCATACTTAACTTGTTTGGGAATAAAGAATTCCTGCATGAAGGCAGGGCCTATGTTGGCTTTAGTTTTGAAAATTTCGGTGGCTAGAGATCGTATAGAATTAGAAAAAATAACCCCATGACCCGGAAAAAATTAATATAAAGCTGAAATTTGGCACAGAGGTAGGAGATAGTGTTGGGATTCACAGAAAAAAAAGCCCCATCGAATGGGTCCCGGCAACTTCCATATTTGGACATAATCCATAATGGCTGGTTTGGCTGAAGGTCAAACATTTGATTTCGCCAAATCATGTCATATATATCGTTGGAAAGGAAATTTCATGCTGACTAACATTGTAAATGGAAACAAGGTCTAAAAACGATCAGAAAAGAAAATATTTGCTGTTTTATGTGCAATGGTTTTATTGGTTTTCAATGGTTTTGCCAGCGCACTTGATGTAGTAATGCCCCGCCGTCAACCACATGTTTGCCAACAATAATAGCTGCTGATTTTGTTGCCTCGTCTGTTAGAATGACATTCCTTAACGATGACTTGTCTGGTTTTCTCATGAGTTCGTTCTTAAACAATGATTGGGGTCGATGAGTAAGTTCAAAGTCAAAGTATTGCTCAACATCTTCTTCTCTTTCTGCTATTGCTGCAAGCCTTGTGAAAAGAAACGTAGGATTCACACAAATAGGATCTTTCTTATCATTACTTATGCTTCTTGCTAGGGAATCCAAAGCAACAAATCGGTCTTTTCTGTTGATTTTTGCATCAGAGAATTTAACATCATTTAAAACTCTCTTGCACTCGAGATCCGATACCTTCAGCTTCGTCACAATTTACTTGGTCTTTACCATGTATCAATACAATACCCGTAGATAAAGAATAGAGGTTCCCATCTTCCATACTGAATGGATTCCTGATCTCAAACCAATCGTAAAACTTCTGGCAATCGTTGTAATCACGCTAACGTCGTTTTGTTCCCATGTCAATATTCTGGTCCCTCAACCCAGTGCATACACCTGAACGTTTTGTCATACTTTCATGAACAGTAGCACTGTGACTGATACTCATTACCCAGAGATTCCTCACATTTTCACCAAAACCTCTTCCTCTTGTAAGGTCACCAGTGCATTTTATAGAGCGCATGAGAGTTTGCTCAATTACAAGGTCAGACCACAGTCCTGCCCAAAACCTGCCTGATCTTCGCACAGCATGACGACCATTCTCAAACTGTTGGTGTAACCATGGGTTTGTCTCTGACAGACTAAGAATTTCTTGAACATACAATCTTGAGCACTTAGCATAATTGATATGTCCTGAAGCTGCAAATAAATTCATCATTTTGATGAGTGTTTGAATGTGTAGGTACCAGTTGCAAGTTCTCTCTGCAACAATGAATTCTTTGACGTTGACAACGTATTCAATATAAAGCAACCACAGCTTAGCAGTGCATGATGCTTCTGCTTTTTGTTCTGCATATGTCGACATTGCTTCCTCAATGTTTCTAAATACATCTTTACTGCCCAATTCAACCAACTGCTCTTTGTTCATACCATCTTTCATTGCCTTGTTGTAGACGTCCTTAAGCTCAGAAACATTTATTTTTCCATCATCTACCAATGTGTTGGTGATGTGATTGACTAAAGCACTCTGGACTAACGTATGCGCTCGTAAAGCTCTTGCTACTGCATGACCTGATATTATGTGCTTTACAGTGACCTCCGAGTAGACTTCCTCAAAGACTTCCTCTAAACCAGCACCACTCATGAGATTCCCGATATTCCCAAGAAAGCTCATCAAAGTATGGAACCCACCTAGCCGACAGACAATTCGAAGATTCTTATCTTTTATTATTCCCACAGCTTTCTGCCATAACGGTTGGTCAAAAGTTATGCAAGGTGTAGGGATATTGAGCTTCTTGGCTTGTTCTATTACAAACGATAGTATGGAGAAGATACAAGTTTCGTCAGACGAATTAAGATCTATGATGGGTAGAAATTTTACAGTTGCTGCATCATACGATGTTGGTACCTGTGATGTCACGTGCATCATGTAACCTGACCAATTGGGGCGATAATTGTTCCTTTGAGCAAAATGCCATGCTGCATGCCATACAAGATCAAGGTTCATTTCAGGTGCGTGGAACTTCCTCAAGGCGAGATCTTTGATTGGCTTAATTTGCAGTTTCCGTAAACTATTACAGCTTGATCCGTCATAAGGGAGTATTTTAACAGTCGCAGAAGAGAAATCTTTTATGGTATTATGTTTTAAACGATGGATAACTTCATACTTCGGCTTTGAAGAACTAACAGATACTATCCCCATTCCGTGGAACGTGCCTTTCCCAGTCAGTGTACGAATATTGTGATCAACATTATCCGCAACATGTTGAGTAAAACATGGCGCTTGATCTCCTGTTGTATCACTTGCACTAGCAGCTGACTGTTTGAACAGCTTAACTTCGTCTGAGGAAATTGAAAACCCGAATTGATCTTGGTCCTTGGGCAATACATTGAGCAAAACTTATTTGCTTCAGTCTTGAAGAGAGGTGACCAAGAAATATCTGTAAACTTTCCGGAACCCATTTTGCTTCGTAATCCATGTCGCCCATCTGGTCTACTGATGGGTATTCAGACTTGTCAACTGGAATTTCTCTGATATCGCACATGACTAATTTGGCAGCAGCATCTATGATATCAATTGAAGTTTGACTTTTTTCTTCTTAAAATCTGCTAATATCCATGCTGCCATATTTTTGAAACAAAGAAGATTTGAACGTCCAGGGCCATCAGCAAAGTAAATATGATCGCCGTAATACTGAATAAGCTTGTCTTTAAGACTTCTTTGAGTAGCATTCACTACTGTCACTAAGTTCTTCCATCTTGCTGTGGACTTCCGATAACGTATATAATTCACTGTCGCCTTCTTCCTCTATCCACCGGCAAATCCTTTGGAAATTCTCTGTCCTAGTAGTATCTACAGGACGTCCAGGCTTGTTGATGTTACTCGCTTGAAGTCGGAACGGTTCATGCAGGAAATATCCCAGTCGGCACAAAGAGGTTTTTAAGTGGTTTTAAAAAGTTTTTTTTAGAAGTATTAAAGAGGTTTTTTTATTGTTTCAAATGTCCGCTTTCGAAACCTCTTTTCTTGCATTATTCTTCGTAAAAACCTGCTTAAAAACCTCTTTAATCGGTGTTTTTACATTCTTCGTAAAAGCTTTTACGAGGGTTTGGCGTTAATGTTTCGGATTTTAAAATGAAACATAATCATGTATCTACTGCTGACATTTATTTTCTCTTTTCATGAAAGTAAGTCTCCATGTTAAATTTTCTTATTAACAATTATAAATTCATAAATTCATGTAAATACAACATTTCTTAATATTTCTATAGGTTTGCCTAACAAGTTTGCTGTGAAAACCTTGTCACTTCTTTCTGGGTTAACGAGATCATCAAAAAGAGATGATGGCATAAGGCAAACACACTCATTTCTTTTTAATCAACTAACGTATTTTACTATACAAAGGAGGTAGACCATTTCATAAATTACATCACAGCATTTATCACCCGGTTCCTAACTATAATCACTCTGTACTTCAGCGTAATAAAAGAACTCTGTACAACATTTTTCACTGAGGTATTGTTTCTCTTTGTAAAAGCGTCATTAAGATTCAGGTTGAAAACGAGGCGATTGATTCTGTGAAGTAATTTATGAAAGGTCTATGAAACATTAATATAAAATTATAAGATGTAAAGACTTCAATTAGGAACAATGTTTCCGAATAAAAATTGAGTCTTTATCATTAATTCAAAAAAATATTGTCTTTAAATCCCTTTGAGCATACTTAATTTTCGAAGGTTAAATTGAAAAAAGAAAGGGAAAACCCGGAAAATATTGGCTTACAAAGTTTATGATCAGCAAAAAAGATGAAAACTTCATGCAACAGATGCCTCAACACAGAGTATCAAGCAACATAGCTAGAAGTTCAAATCCATTTGTGCATATTATTCACTTGCGCAAATGTCCTTTTGCGAAGCTATTTTTCTTTCCTCGATTGTACCTTGTTAAAGTTCGTTTCATTATTCAAACAGCCTGGACCATTTTTCAACCTGATCTACTTTCGGATATCCTTTCCTATCCAACTGTTGCATTTTTTGAGTGAGAACATCTAAAATGTAAATAATAAATAAAGCTATGGATTTCCAAACAACTTTTCTCACCCCAAAATAAAACAAATATGAAAACAGAGAACTTTTACTTACCAATGATTACATGGCATGTATGAGTATTTGCCAAACCAGAATTGTTGTTATCACCTTTCAGGTTGTATCTTTCAAGAAAGTTTACATAGTCTAAATTATGAAAAGTTTTATTCAAATAAACCAACCTTTAGTGATCTGTAAAAATTTGAAAGAAAAATTAGAGATGATTATTGATATCACTATTTTAATATTATTGACCAGCAAGGTAAGCATCACAGACTGTTATGAAACTACAAGAGAAAAAGATCTTTACCATTTCTTTTTTTCCTTCACTCACAAGAACTGTTTCTTCCTACAGGGTATTTACTATCACTGATGAAAAATTTGCTTTTCCATTTACACCGACAACTTCTTGTTGCAGGTTAAAAATAGTTCTTGATAATTTGTTCTATCTTTTTGCATTATATCCATTTTTCCTGTAATATGAAATATGATAAGATCCGTTATTACAAAAGCAATACCAGACAATAGAGGTGTTAAAAATTAATTACAAATTTTTAGGAGAGGTAAAGAAACGTATATTTATAAAGTGAATATTTTTTTATGAGAAGTTCTATCGTTTACAATTTTTTGAATCAAAATGCCCTGGTGTATAGCAGTTAATTGTAATAGTAACACTTTTATGGCAAACAGAGTCAAAAACATTAGTTTTTATGGACTGCCTAAAGATGAAAATCTCAAGAAAAGATGGTCGCAAAACATAAAAAGGGAAAATTTACCAATAAAATTGTTCTATGTTTTCTTCTACGTTTTATCTTTGCTTCAATAAGGTTTCTCAGTTTGATTTCGGGTTCATTATGATTATTGATAGACTTTTTATTTTTTCGATTCTTTGATTTGTTTTTTTAGAACGAACTCCTTGTGTTGCCACCACGACGCTTGCTGAAGGCTGAAGCTGTTCCTACATTGTTTGACTACAACAAGAATAAACAACCACAAAAGCGAAAATCGAGTGAATCAAAGGTAAAAGCAAGGGCGAAACGTCAACTTTGTGAAGATGCTGTTCAACATCATGAGTTGGTTCAAAGTTTCGATTTCGAATGCAACACTAAGGAAACACAAACAGACGCTGAAATCACACCTCTCAAGGTCGACAATTTGTACCAATTTCATCTTCAGACTCAGAAACAGAGGACAAAGATGAGAGTGGTGTAAGCGATGATGAATATAATGAAGAAAATAAGAGTGATCAGGAATACCCTCAAGACATATCTACAACACCATCAAAAACTGCTTTTATTGTTTATTAGACTTCGTTGCTAGTTTTATTAAAACGTTGTCTTTTTCCTTCTTGCATCTTAACGACGATCATCACAAACATAGCTTACAAAGGATCACAATTAGTTGTCAAAATGAAGTGTCCAAAACGGCATAAAACGACATGGAAATCGCAACCGATTATTCCATTATTCCAATTATTCCATTGGAAATCTCACCAGTGCAGCTTCTGTTCTTTTTAGTACGAACACTTATAAGAGACTTTTTTTGACTTTTTTGTATTCAGTGGCTATCAAAGACAAGTTATTATGCCATTCAAAAACGTTATCTATTTGGCGTGGTCAACAGGAACTACAACAAGGGATCAAATGAAATTTATGACGACATGAAAAAGCACGGTGTTTACGACTTGAGTGGTGATGGGAGATGCGATTGTCCTGGCCACAATGCAAAATATCTAACCTATTCATTTATGGATAAAATCACTAACAGGATTTTTGCATTTTCGTTGACTCAAGTCACAGAGGCTGGTAATTCGAATAGGATGGAGAAATTTGGTTTTAAGAAGTTATTGTCAAAAATTAAAGGCGAAGAAATAATACCCACCCAAATCACCACCGATCGCCATACAGGAATCCGGAAGCATCTGCGTGAAGAAGAACCTGATATTGACCATCAATTTGATGTATGGCATTTCGCAAAGAACATAAAGAAAAGATTAACTGCAGCAGCCAAAAAAGCATCCTGCAAAATTATCACAAGGTGGATCAAATCTATTGGGAACCATTTCTAGTGGTATTGTGCTACCTGTGAAGGTGATGCAGAGTTGTTACGTGAAAAATGGATAAGCGTTCTTTTTCATGTCCAAAACAAACATAGATGGACAGGTCATAAGAAATTCAAAAAGTGCATACATCCACGGTTAACAAAAAAGGAGACAAAGGCCAAAGAATGGATTTTGCCGAATATCGAGGCCTTTGAAGTTTTGCAGAGTATCGTTTTGGATTCTAAAATGTTGAACGAAACCCATCAAAGAGGGAAAAGATCGTACCTATTTGCACAATATGGTCCGTGAAACAATCCAGCTAGCTCGTGACAAGAAGACTCTACCACTACCCGTTATCCCAGCTATTCCAAAAAATATTGCCTCAACACCGAAGCCAGACGAAATGGAAGCGATCAAAAACCAAAAATCAAGATTTGGGGATTTGAAATGATACTTTCTCTTATTTACTTATTTTTTTCATACATCATTTTTTTACATTACTTGTATCTTAACATTATAGCGATTAATCTTTATGTCCGTCAGAGTATAACGTATATTGTCCGTCAGGTTCGGGATATGTATTTCTTATTTTCCAGAGAACGCACGAAGGGATAACTCTTCTATTTCCTTTCCCCAAACTTTTGAAAATCCACCATACATATTGTTTATAAGAAGCATATCTCAACGAACTATTCGTGCATTGATTTTCCAAATAGTCCCCTATAGAAACATGCAGTCCTGTTAAAACGTTTTTTAACACTGATTCGTTCAAACAAAGTGTTGCAAATTCAGGTAAAGTAATGATACAATTAATTTCCTCAGTGTCAAATTTAGAATTTAACGCAGCTACTTCTTGGCAACACAAACAATTGATTTCCCTCTTCTCCTCCTTACATTTGTGGCACTTACACCATTCAAGATTTCCAATTCTGCTAGTTAAAGCATCTTCGGAATAACAAGATTCTGAAGAAGCTGATTCGTCCGATGAGCTCGTACTTGAAACTTCTTTTTCAGGTTCATACATATATGGATGAAAATTTTCATTTTTTCGATCATTTCGTCTATATCTTTTCGACTTAGAGCTTTTTCACCTTCCGAATCTGCTTCATTCCCACTGCTTACATATTCACTACTTGTATAAATACTGCTCTCAGAATCAGATTGCGTTTTAAAAAACTTTCTAAATAAAATTTCGACTCGATTCGTATGTATGTTTCAACTTTTAATCTTTTAACAACTAAAACTACTTTCAAGTTTTCACATCTGCCGAAGTGACGTAAGCAAAAAGGTTCGTTTAAAAAGCCATACAAAAGAGAGCAAGTTCTGAACGTTATGAATAATTTATTATGTTAAATGTATATATCATTAGGTTTGTTTTTTGAAGGAGAATTTTATCAGACTCTTTTCAAAAAAATCATTTTTTAACCGAACCAATCCTTTAATAACTTTGGTAGGAAATGGGCCACCAATGCTTTTGCGAGTATTCAACCCCACCAAAATATTCATTTAAATCCTTCTCAGTGATACTGAAACAACGTAAACACAACAAACTGTCAACAAACTTCGAGCCAAGACAATACAAAGTAACTGCAACCAACCACAACATGATTACAGCATCCAACTCAAATTTTTTCGCTTAGAACCAGGGCTTAAAACTCTTATCGTATTATCGTATTAATTCTTTAATATTTCTAGTTATGTTCTATGCAATTGTACAGAACTTTTCTTGGTTTTATCTATCTTTTTTAAGCAATCTTCACAGACACTCTGGTTAACTACCAGTTTTTCTCTTAAATCATATTTTCCTGCTAAATGGTTAGACATAACACAGCCTTTATTGTATAGTATAAACATTATGGGTGCTGTTTTAGAAGAAAATTTACACTTAAATACTAAGTCTATACTAAATCTATGGCGAAAACAGGGCGGTTACTAATATGAGGAAATACGGTAATGTGAAAAATCATGTTTGACATTTCAGTGGGAGGATCTTCCTGTCAAAAGCAGCAGAAGAAAAAAAAGCATTTCGAGATATCCCGCAAGTGTTTTTGTGATCAACACATTATAAAACTTGAAAAATACAAAAAAATACAAAAAAAAATCCTTCACTTTACTACAAAAGTTACAAATTATCAGAAAGTTGTTCATATAAATATATATCAATCGAATTTTTAAAAATCAATATCGTCTCGGATCGCTTTAAAAATATTATTCAGTCGTTTTCTGATCACCTCCCAGCCATCTTTGCGTGGCACTCGAAAAACATACACATCTTCCAGATCGGATGCCCATCTAACCTTTTTACCAGAATACGATTTGTTTCTGGTCAATAAAGAATCGAAGATGTATTGTTCTCTACAGCATCTCATTCTGTTTTCCAGTCGATAACAATCGTTTTGTTGAATATGGTTAAAATACATGTCTTTGATTTTGTTATCAGTTCGTTCTGATGTCGAATTTAACGGAATCCTCACATGTTTTTTTGATAGTATCCCTTCTTCTGTTTTAACTCCACTACATATATTCTGCCCACATTTGCCAGACATTATTATTAATCGTAAAGAAAATCCTTTCTTTCAACTTTGTACTTGTTTTTCTTCTCGATTACGAGTAAAGATGTTTCCCTTTCTGTGACTTGGCTTGCTTTGACATTACGAATCTATGCTCCTACCTTTTAAAGCAAAAATAAATAAAAATTCATGAAAAACAAGTAATAAAAGGAACAAGTGAGAAAACAAACGTATTAAATATGAATGAACTAAAAAAAACCCAACAGACGTTACTGATTATTTTTTGAAAATATACTTGAAAACATGTTTTTGTTGTGTTGACGGGGGTTGATAGTGTTGAGTATTCTTATTTATTTACAGAAACAATGGAACAAATTTTTGTCGCTCATCCTACGCTTCGGGCTCATTTACTTCCAAAGCAAAGTTCCCCCTTATCTTTTCTGAGAAGAAAATATGAAAAACAAAAGAAAGAC
The DNA here is from genome assembly GCA_039566895.2 of Turritopsis rubra. Lineage (NCBI taxonomy): Eukaryota > Metazoa > Cnidaria > Hydrozoa > Anthoathecata > Oceaniidae > Turritopsis > Turritopsis rubra. The sequence continues at coordinate 10,671,396 of CM077623.1, read as the reverse complement.
AGCTAGAGTTTGTACATTATTTATGTAAAGCAGAAACGCCAGCATCGTGCATCGAAGTTACAAAACTACACCATAGTGTCTCGAAAGAAACTTCCGGGGTGTTTTCGTCACTTAAATTTTGACTTCACCCGTATTAATTGAAGTTTGATGATTATATAACACTAGTATACCGTGTGAAGATTTTTTACATCTTTCCCAATAAAATGTTTTTACACGCTATATTTACCATTTGGTAATAACTCTATGTAATACAAAAAACGAAGAAGCACATGATTTAAGGTATATGACGCCATGTAATGATTGCGACGCCACCTATGTCGGAGAAGTAGCACGACGTTTTAATGAACGCATTAAAGATCATAGCGGAAGAGAATACAACTCCCATGTCTATTGCCACGCCGTCAACAAAGACCATCCAATTATAAACTTGGAAAATTTCCAAATATTATGACAAGGATTTAAAAACAATAGATACAAGAGAAAAATTTCCGAAGCACTCTACATACGCGAATTGAAACCATCACTTAATGCTCAAGAGAAGTCCGTGTCATTGAAATTTTTAAATTAGTAACGAGCTAATGTGTTTCATTATCATATCTGATTCTAAGGTTTCTATGGTTACAAAGTTATGTATATACCATCATTACGCATCCACTCTTTTAAATTTTAACGTTTTAACTTTGTAAATAAATTCACTCTGATGATAACCTTGGAATGCGAGGTCGAATATAAAGGTTTTAAACAACCACGAAGCTTCTTATTATCCTTTTTCTCATTAAATTATTTGCCCGAACTGATATTTTTAAATGATACAAAAACCATACATATATGTATATAACCAAGATTTTCACATTCTCTTCTTGTATTATCTGATAACACGAACGCATAACAGGTCTACATCTCGTCGGATAGAATAGTTACTGATACCGATCAATGTTGTTATTCTTTATTACTAAACTTAAAGCGTTGAATAAAAAAATATTAAAAACAAAAAATATTATAATAATATTATACACAGTGTCTTCATTCTCGATATCAGTATGAAAACGGCTATTTTCGTTTTAAGATGAGTGGTTTCATTTTTGAACAGCATTTCGAACTCGTTATTTTTCAGTTCTAATTTTCGTGGGTATAAAGCACAGGTGATTCACTCAGAGAAATGTAGTTCCCTTTCATCCTCATTCTTTCTCCTGCTTCCTCTCTACGCTTTTGATATCTGCCTTGCCAACTTATCAACTACCTCTTGCAAACCTTAATAATATAGACAGGGAGCTACGATGTCAAAAAAACTGGACGGGGGAGATGAATTTATAATTTTGCCTTTAAACGAACTCCAAACATGTATTGAAATGAAAAAAGTTTACCGGACACGTTAAATTTATTTAAGGCCCTTTTCCTGGAAATGTTTAGGTTCAAATGACGTCATTCCAAAGGGAAAAACTTAAGTTTTTCAAGTTTCAATGTATTATATACCATTCGATAGCAAATTTTATGTTGATTAAAAATGATAAGAAGATCTACTAAAAATAATCAATATTTAAGAAGTTATACGTCATTGAATTTTTGCCTTGCCGTAGGTTCAATCCTTATATTCCGAATCACGATCTTTATCATCGAGGTCGTCTTCGTCTTCAATCTTTTCATCAGATGATGAATCGTCGTCTGAAATGCAGTTTGAACAATTTATGCAATTGCAAAGTCATGCACATTTCAAGTTATTTGAGAAACAGTTACAAGCACTGGTTTGACATGACAACTTTCTGCAGCTACAGGAAATTTATTGTAATATTGCATCTAGAGCTGGGTCTCGTATCATCCATTGTATTTTCAAGCCATCCTGTCCAAAATCCAACCATACCCTTCACTTAGAGATGGTATATTGTACCATTGCTGAAGGGAACGTTTTATGACTGCGATCCCATTTGCAATGACATAGCAGCGCATCTCTGGTTAGGTGGAAATTTTTACGGTTGCGGTGTCTTCTTGCTAACCAACAAATTTAAGGTAACGACCTTAGCTTCTTCACCACCAGCTCCAATTTTTAAAACTATATTTTTATTCCAAATAGCTCAACAATTTTCTGTCTTCAGTTTCTGTTTGTTTTTAGGCTTCTGCATGACTGGCAGATTTTTGTAGCTGACAGCACAGCCACAAGACATTCCAGTGTACACAATGTATATATAGATATGCAATCATTTTTATTATTCTTTACAATAAAAATAAAAAGGAGCAAGTTAAGGAGAGAGTTAAGTGCATTTAAGGCTAAGAAAACAAAAGAAACTGCCGCTCCTGCAGAGAGGTATCTCATATATACTGCCTTCAGCGGCAGATCTAGAGGGTAGTCGCAATTTGTGGAGGAGCACATTAACATAATTTCTGTTTTCAGTCTGTATCACCAATGAACTTTGCACGCTTTTCTTTTATACTTTAATAGCTAACACTCTCCTCCACAAATTTGGACTACTCTCTAGATCCGCCATTGGCCTTTATGTTATGGATTAAATTCAGGTATGCATGCGTATAATAGCAGTACTACTATTATACTATATATAATTGATTCATGCATCAAAACTCTTAATCTTAGGAATTTGCATACTTTATACTTAAAGTATATGTGAATTAATTTTTGCGTGGATTTAACTTTGTGGGATGATATTGTGCAGGCCTGAAGATTTTTTTTTTCCATGTCGGACAAGATGTCCACCGGTAGAACTGTAAACCCGGTCCAGACATTAACATCATCACAGTTTTTTCTCTGTATATATACGACACGAAAGGAACAGTAAAGTTGGGGACAATTTAACCTGTGAACCCCAAACATAAGGAACTAATTGCCTTTGGTATTTTATTTACGTTGCACCACACTTGATATTTCTCGACAGACAAATATGTCTGTTGATTAGGTTCTTTTGTCGGACAAATATAAACTGTTTTTACGCCGGACAAATTGACCGAAGTGAAACTACACCCGAAATGAGTTTCACTTTGCCCGAAGTCATGTTAACAGTAACAAGAGGCCCTGGGGCCTGAAGGTCAGCGCGATCGGGCATACCAAAAAAGTGGTACACGTGACAAAGGACCCTATTCCCTATTATCACTATCACTGGACCCTATTTAGATAACATTCCGCATGTATTTACTAAATTTCACAGCCTTTCTCCTGCAGCGGCAAGAAGTATATATTAGAAAGAAAATTTGAGTATCCTTAAAACTGTCGTTTCCATTTCAAAATCAGCGGTTTCCAGTTTGAGGTTAACGAATTATATGCTTTAATGATCTGCACATGCGCATGGTGAAATCAGCAATCACTGTTGGGAAAAAAGTTGAATCTCATCGACCCGTTGCCATTTCGTGTAGACGTCAATAAAAAGCTGTTTGAAAGTTTTCTTCGCGGTGAATCTGAACGTCAACGGGGGTGTTGTTTCAAGTGTCACGGGAAATACAACCTCGGCTTCAGTCATATGTCTCATTGTACTCTGTATCTTATTCATCAATAGCTAGGAAACCTGACTCTAACTCTTCCCCTTCCCTATTTTTATTAGCTGATATGATTTGAGGGAAAGAGAGATTTCTCTCTCAAAAATTTGTAATTGAAAATCACCGTGGTTCAGAGAGAGAGAGAGGGAGAGAGACAAAACAAAAGAAAAACAGGATTTCTTTTTCTTTCTTTTTTTTTTTGTATTTTAAACAGATTCCTCCTGTCATATTGTCACTCTTAATTCCAATAATGAATTGACCACACAAAACAAAGTTTTTTTTAACATCCAAGTGTTTTCGTTGTTCTTTAAAACAAGTCTTAAGTTACACAAGAAACTGCCGGACACCAAGACACCAAACAATTTTTAAAAGTACAGAAGCTGCGACGCACCACAACAGGGGCAGGGGACTTTCCTACTGTGTGTGAAGTGAATTTATTTAAAAAGAGACAACATGTCATACAACTGTAGCTATATAGCTACCTGTTTTTAGAACCCAGGAAATACTTTATGTATTCGTATTTTCATAAACAGGGAACTTGTGAAATTTTAAGTGTTACACACTAACAGGTCACAAAAAAGGGAAGGCGGAGAGACAGAAAAGAGGAGGGAATAAATCGAAAGTGGGATCTATGTCATTATAAAAATCAGTAAGAATTTTCTTACCTTGAGTGCTGGAGATTAAGTGGCTGGTAATATTTCAGTATTCTGAAATAATAGTGCAGTATAAGGTTGAAAACTTTAGCGGGATGCTTTTACTGTGTCATTCTGCTGGGGAACACAAATTAGAATTGAACGTTTTTCTGTATTTTAGGACACACTTACAATAATTAAATTACTTTGAATAACTTGTAGTGTATCATTCATACATTAACCACGGTTGGTGGACAGCCTCTATTCCAATGTTTACGGAATCAGCCTACAACTGTGGACAAAAAATCTTGGAATTACGTACGGACGTACGGACTTACAAACGCTAATGAAAGATCAGCTGCTTTCCGCGCTGACCAATAAGAATTGCATCATGCATCGAAGTGAAGTTTTTCATTTCAAACAGGTTTGCGTTCACTTCGTGTCTCATGTAAAAGGCCTCTAATATTCAGGTTGATTTTGAAATTAGGAAAACCCATGCCAAGCAGTTTTTCGTGCATTTTATCATTCTTAAAAGAAAAAGAAAAAAAAAGTCAGCTGACGTGCAAATAAAAAAATGAAAACAATAGACACAGCTGTGGATGTTGACATGGCCAAGAAACAATAGAAAGAGATGCTTTAGCAAGTATGGTGATGATGATAAAACATTATGTAGATAATTTTAGATTGACTTTACAAAAAGTAAATAGCAATACTAATATTACTGAAAATATCCATTGTTCCCTGTATTGTTCTCTGTAAAGTGCATTAGGAAAAAAATTGTAAATTACACATGCGATTATAAGCGGGGGAAACTAATTTCATATGTGATCGGTATCAATACTACCAAAGAAATGGTATTATTTATCAAACCGAATTTTCATACACTTCTTGTACTCCTATAAAATATCGATGTTTTCTTTAAAAACCACAAAAAAGCGCAAAAATCCCATCAACTTCTTCCCCTTCCAGTTGAATTAGAATTTCTCCAACAAAAATAAAAATCAACACCAAGAAAAACTAAGCTTTACTCCAATTAAGCGGGCGATACACAATCAAATTTATGGAATAAAAACTTTTCATACACATTTTGTACTGGGGGTGAAATCGAAAACGTTTGTTGCATATTTAAAGTATAACGTAGATTGCATCTTAAGCGAATGAACGAATGAAATAATATTACAAAAATGTGTTATTTTTTTTTATCTAAGATAAAAATAGAACGCATGATAAGTATAATCTTCTCTTTTTATGTTGTTTTTCACCCCCGGTTTTTTAGATCGAACGCAAAAGTGAAATTGACATTTTATAAAAAGTATCTTGAGAACATGCTCACTGACTGACAGAATAGTGTTACTCCCTGTTAAGATAACGTCATTTCAGTGTTATTATTTCCCTATTTTAAAGAAAGTTATTTCTATTTTAAGAACGAAACTTTCGGTCAGAAAAAGACGGAAAAGACGGATGTTCTTGTTGCAGATGGTGAACGTAAACACTAAAAGCGAGATATTTTTGCAGTCAAACTGCTCTATTTTTAGGTCTTTGACGTTCGTAGATGTTTATAGACATTTGGAAAACATCTTGGTCTTGTGAAATGGAAGATCGGACTTTTACTGATCTGCTTGATTTAAATGGATTTAAAGTTAAAACAAAACAATTATTTCTAGCAATGTTTTTCCTTTATATTTGTAATGAAACCATTTCCTTGTCTGAATATTTCCATTCTAAGGGAAATAGAGAGGGGAAGGGGCTTTGCAAGGAAATCTGATACAATTTGAAGGCCTTGATCTAATGGATATTTTCCATATAATTTATTTTGTAAAGATGGTCAATACAAATTGTCAGTGTTATACACTGATGTGGACCTACTAAAAAAAAAAATATAAAATATATACTTCTAAGATCTGTATCCCCCATAAAGAAGTATTACAAACAAATTCTTGAAACTTTCATTGCTTTGTGACTTATTTATTTCTGAATATTTGTAAATCACTCTCACGTCGCCGTCCTCGTTCCCGTCGCAGTTGCGTAAGGTCTCTAATATCATTACAATGGCGCATTCAATTGAGACGCGGCCGCGCATAGTTCTGCAAAATTTACACACCTGTTCTGCGAGATATACACTTATGATACTTTCCCAATCTTCCTTACTGTCCCAAATTGTATTATCTTTTATCTTAGACTGATGCCAAAAGTTGTACATATTGATGATGCGACATATGTCCATGTGCTCAAATTTTGGTCGTAGATTTGACCTTACCAGAAACGTCAAAGGAAGTGAATTTTTGACAATCGATGGAAGGACAGCTTCCGCCATGTTTTCTCACCTCTTGTTCTTCGTATGTTTACTTCGTTTATCCTTATCATGAATAATTAAATCACTAAATCAGTAAATTTTCTAGAACAGTTGTATACCATTTTTACCATTTTAACCCTATAGTGTTTTTCTCTACCACTACATTCGCATTACACCTTAGATTTTATTGTTTTATATGCATTTTTTTACTGATTTTAATGACTAATAATTTTTGCTTTATTTTGTATTATTATTATTTATTTTTATTATTCAGTACAGGACCCTCGTTGAAAGCAATTTATTTTATAAGTTGAAGAGGCCACCCTGTATAAATATGTTTTAAATAAATAAATAAATAAATAAATAAATAAATAAATAAATAAAGACCTGGATCACGTTTTCTAAATCAGCCACGGTAATATATTGTGTAAACTCTCTGTGTTCTTTCTCACACCCCTTATCGCGTTTTTTTGGTTTTGTTTGCTGTTATTTCGAAAACTATCCAATTAAGTTTGTGAAACGACAGTTGCATACTAGAAATGTAGATATTAGAAATAGCCGATGAAAGTGTGTCGTAATTTGTTGGCGTGGTCTCGGTTATTTTTAGCGTGGAAGAAGCGTCTTTTGATTCTTTTTGTTAAGAAAGAAGTCAAGACGAAAAAAAAAGACCTACATTAACTCTGGATTGAGTAATTTTCAACACGTGGTGGTATATTGCTTTTACCATAAATTTGTACTTCTTATTTCACGGGCTGTTGGAGCTCCGCCGGGCTTGAATTGATGTATAATAAACTGTTCTTCGAGGAGATAAGTGCGTAACAGTGGGTAACCAGTTGATGTGCGGAACAAATTAAAGTTTATTTATGTTTTCAAATACGTATGTTCCTGTCTTGTTCTAACAACTATCCTATTTTGAGTAAGAAAACCATTTTTTAAATCTTTTTGATTCATAAACGATTAGATGATTTGCATATCCCCTGAGCGGGGATTAAAAAAATGGAGAAAAGTGACCAATTTCAGAAGGGAGTGACCAAATTTTCCCCTGACTAAAAGTTTTCCCCGCCTAACTTAAACCCCGATATTTTGGAACATTTCTATTTTCTCATTGGTTTCTTTGAGATTTTATTGCACGATATTTCAGGTCAATTGTCTTTCTAGTAGAGCCAAGTGGGACCCACCAAACCAAAGAATTCTTAGGAAGCTGAGAGGAATTTCACAAGGTAACAGAAGGGAGGAAAAAAAGAAACAAAAAGACATACACTTTTCGCCTCTTTTGAACTTGTCTAATTACAAAATTTGAATCATAAACTTCAATGATGATATCCAATCCTGACTGTTTATAGGCACTTGAAGCAAAGGAGATACATCTCTATTCATTGAGTTTTAAACATAACCAACTTAGCTAACAAGACATGGTCGTCACTTCTTTGCAGTGAAAATTTTGCTATTTCTTTCTGGGTTAACGAGCTCGTGGATTACGTCATGCCTTGTTCTTTCAAATAAAAAACCCAGAGATATTCAAGTGAAAAGTTTTACAATCACATCTTGTTAGCTATAAACAACACTCTAACTGCAGCAAAAAGTCAAAACTCTTTTCACCTTCAAAACCAATAATATAAAATCCGAAACTTTGTTTAGCCTATCAACATGAAAAATAATAATAATAATAATAATAATAATAATAATAATAATAATAATAATAATAATAATAATAATAATAATAATAATAATAATAATAATATACACCACGAATCAGATTAGTGCCAGATCCAGGGTGAGTTCCACCTTGTGTCGATTACTTCCTTTGCCATCGCCACAAATTTTTATGTACTTCTCGAAACGCATCTGCGCATAACGCGCATGTTAACTTGTGTTTCTTTTCAAAAAAAATTTATCGCTTTTAACATTTACCCCTCCTGAAAGGTCATGAGAAATCGTGGTCAATATCGTCTGTTCCATAGCTAGGATAGTCTATACCAACATCGTCGTAACCATCGTCACTGACATAAACGTCGTACTGGGTACGGTGAGCGTTCAATCTTTTTGAAGTTCTCGCGCCATGAGCTGAAGTTGGTCGGTCAAAAGGGTCTGATAACTATAACAAGGAAAGAATGAAATTACTTATTTGTGTAAGAATACATGGGAGTAACAGTAAGCGTGTTTTGACAATCATACTTCTGTAAAATGCTGGGTGGGGGGGAGAGGACAAATAACTTCACAGCATTTTGAAGAATTTGCATACACGTTCTTCTCTTCCAAAACAAAACGTGGATAAAAAACCCCGCCATCTTCACGTGCGCATGCGCTCAAAAATGCTCTCCATCTTACTGTTTCTAACAATAATTGTGCGGAGAGCCGACGTTGAATTCAGCTCGATGCAAAACGTTGTGAAGGTGGGGCAATAGGTCCTTTATAGGTAGCAGTATAATTTTATTTACTGAAAAGTTCAACCTGTATATGATAATAAAAATAAACTGGCAAGCAACTGGCGACAGCCTGCATGAATTTTTGGACGTATACTTCGCATCTCAACAAGTCAATTCAAATAGTCGATTTTCATGTGAACACATTGACAGAATAGCGATACTGTTGTAAGATTCTTATAAAACTCATTACCATTCCTCTAACAGCAGCAGCATCAAAACTACCACCCACGTCACTCCAACCACCGTAGCCATGGTATCCGTCAGGGTCGTCTGAATACAGACCATTAGGATACATAGGATTCATTTCGTTCATCAACTCATCCGGATTGCCGTAGAATAGATCTGGTCGATCCAGAATATCGGCATGATTGTACGGGTTTTCGTCATCATAATACATGGCCGATGGGTCGTGCGCATCTCCCTCTTGAGTTTCAATCATTTGCAGCCACTGGGAGTTATGCCAACGGAATTTCTCTATCTGTATCTTATCACCCCATTCTTCATCGCATTCCTACAATACGATGAATTAGTATCGTATTAAAAAGAGAGTTCAAATCAGGTCATAAGAAGTATTCATTGTTCTTAGTCATGTATTTTCTTCCGATTCCTTGAATCGCAGCAAGTAGAAAAGTGTGTATACAATTGACTCTCTCTAATTCGAATCCCCGTAATTCAAATATTTCTATAATTCGAAAAAAAATCGTCACCGTGAAATTTCCTTAGGAAACTCTTATAATTTACCTTCCGTAATTCGAATCTCTGTAATTCGAAAACCTCTAAAATTCGAACAAATTTTCAGGTCCCTACGGTAAAATTCTCTCTGTTATTCGAATTTTCGAAGTGTAAACTAGCCGTTATCACTTTCGAATTTTCTTTTCGAATGTTTTGATTTTTTGAATGAATTTCCTTGACATATGGCGTGAACTGCTGATTGAAAAATGGCGAAAAGACTGCATTAAAGGGATCCTACCATCTAAAACAATATTCTGTTAAACACTTCCTCAGACCATAGATAAAACATCCCCATATCTTATAAGGTATAAAATAAACGCTAGGATCGATAATCAGCCAACATTATTTTTTAATATTGTACCGTCTTTCCGAGAATTCGCTTCTTCCTCATCAAGACAAACTTCGGAGTAGCCCCCAGTCCCTAATGATAAACGCCAAGTTGATCTATCATACCAGAGGGTTCAGTTTGGTGAGAATAACAAAGAAACAAGCGTGGTGCGTACTTCAATTCAAGTCTTAATTGCTAATTTGGTTTGGACTCTTTTATCTGACTGGTAAAGACGAAAGTTTATTTTGATTTTGCTTCTGGGAAATGACCGAAAAGTCGATTCTTGGGAAATTCGAGAAAAATTTGTTTTGTTTGTGGAAATGGATTTGAATTTCATTACACTTTTTTGTTATTTTACCTTATACTTATACTTGTGGTTGATCATGGTATAGATAAATGTGTTTAACGAGCCTTAAAAAGGTCAGAACAAGTGGATCTCCACTGGGTGAGTACAGTCTTTCTATATTCGTTAGTCCACTCATACGTCACACGGCGCGTGGGGACTGGACGCTATAACTGAATTTTGGATCGAAGGAGCGAAGGAGCTAAACAAAAGTCTGTAATGGCGGCTGTATTTGCAAACGTTTTTGCAGTGTTGCATAGCAGTGATTCACTTCTGTCAAAAAAGTCAGATGGCAATCTTGTTTTTTCCTGGTTTATAAACAAATAACAAATTTTCATTTTAGATGGTAGGATCCCTTTAGACATGCAACAAAAGTTGGAAATAGTACCGTTAGTACCATGTATTAATACTTACAAAAAAGAAAAGAAAAACGAAGTGAAAACTCGAATTTTTTCGTAATTCCCATGTCTGACCAACTTTTCTCATTGTTTTTTTAAATCCGAATTTCTCTCTCTAATTCGAACTTTTATCCTTCAAATCCAGAGATTCGAATTAGAGAGACTTTCTATAATTCGAATCATTCTCTAATTCGAACGAAAATTTTTCCCCTTGAAATTCGAATTAGAGAGAGTCAACTGTAGTTTGAAACTAGTTTGCAACAATAGTCCTTTTCATAAATTCCTTTTCACCCATCGCCTCGTTTTCAAGATGAATAATACAGTCGAACTAATGTCTCCGCCCCTTCAGCATCTCGAATCACGTTTTAGGTCCCTATAGCGCATTTCACCTCGAACTTTTTCAGAAAATCCAGTTCGTAGAAACCATCCTTAATTACGCTACTTGTCTTTGAGTTATGGAATGTTTTTGTTGTGCGATCAATCAAGTTAGGAAAGCAGGTAAAGAGGATGTCGAAAAGAAAATTGATCGTCGAAACTTTGCTGGATAAATGCAATGCGATAAAAGATTGAAAAATTTAAAATATTGAATTTATTCGCTATGTGGAACTTTTTTCTCGGTCCCTCGAGAGTTCGAGATAGCGAGGGTCATCGCGATTTCATCCATTAATTTACTTACTCCAATTATATCCAAGGTGTTGTCACAAACCTTTCGAACTTCTTCGTTTTTATCGTGCATAAGATCAATCAAATATGCTGGCGCTTCTGTGTGTTAAACATGTTAAGATAAATAATGGTAAAAGTCATTCTATACAGATGTAAAGTCAAGAATGTAGACCTTTTTGTAACCGTTCGACTGGAATGTCCGAGGCTATGAAATAATTATTGTTCTTTTCTTAACCCGTGACAGCTCGCAGATGCCACATGGCAACAATTTACAAAATACGTCACAACGCGAAAACCATTTTTTATCAAGTCTTGACATGCAGTCGTTTTTAGTTTTTAGTGGAATAATTTGCTCCACACGAAAATCAAATTTCACGCCGAAAGGGAAGTACGGAGATTTCAAATCATTTCTGTAATATTCGCCAGACCGTTGGGCGAGCATAAAAAGACCCAAATTTTAAAACCACAATTCACCGAAGAAAACATTTGTTAAAATTCTACCCTCCTTGGCAATAAGATCTTGGTAAATCCATGTAAGCTAACAGTCCGATTTAAAATCCGTCAACTATGAACACATCGTTAATAATTTAAAAAAAAGATACGCGTTTCCTTCACAATGACATTTCTTGTGGCTTGGTGAAAGACCATTTGATAGAAAACGTAAACAATTTGCAGGACCAGTTCGTCGTCTTCTTGTTTGGCTAGAATATGGATAAAACATTTTAAAGCACGTTTTTCTTATGTGCGAGGTGGAAATTTGTTTTTCGTTCACCACTTCTTCACGAAAAGAATGAAATAACAATATAATCTTTTGATTCTACGTCCGGATAGAAATCACAAGAACTACAAAAAAGACCTCATTATACTGCAACTCCTAGATTTTCTGTCTTATAACAAAAATATAATGAATAATACGAAATAGAAGTGAAACAATTTCCCCCACTCCAGCTACTTGCAGAATACTAACCTGGGGCTAAATATTATTACAGGCAACGAGAGACCAAAACCAGGACCAGATACAAGACATAAGCAAAAGATGGAAAACTCAACAAGAACAAAATAGCCGAAAATAAAGGCAAAAAACAAACAAAAAGATAAGCAAACATTAATGACTGCACGCTTTCTGGTTATCTTTAACATTCTCCTGGTTTCTCCTTAATTTCAGCTTGACTAACCTCTAAGCAGTTCAATCAAATCATGAATAATCCCGGAGCTGGACAACATGGCTGCACATCCTTCATCGCTCGCGATCGTCCCGGTCATCACAACAACTTCTAAGGTGATGTCATCTTCAGCAGCACCTGATTTCAAAGAAAAAAAAGGACAGTATAAGTAAAACAGAAGAAAAAAATTATTATTGTATGTATTGAGAACTTCAAAAGTGATATCCTTGCCTGGTTTTATTTTCGATTTGATATAATTCAGTAGGTCGTACTCTTTCAACATCATGGAATATTCAAGTTCTGGAATGTTCAAGTTTCCCAAAATACCAACACATTCAACAACAAACTCCTCATCTTTGAACTTCTTTATTACATTCGCTAAGTCGGAGATGTAGTTCTATGAAGTAGAAAGTAGAATTATGATGGAATTATGACCATCAAACAAATGGATGTAGTACTCCTTTCATGCTTAAATGACGTATCTTGACTCAGTTGTCAGTACAGACTTCGTTTCTGTTTTGAAAATTACTTAAAATTGTCCTACAGTGATGTCCTACAGAGGTTGTGACGTCATGCAAGCGACAGGGGTCAATATTTTCCCAAGTATTGACAGGCTAATAAGGTTAATAAGCCATTATTATAATGTACCGTATTTCCGGTCAATACGGGAAAATATTGACCGAAGTTGTGACGTCATACGAGCGACCGAGGTCAATATTTTCCCAAGTATTGACAGGCTAATAAGGTAAATAAGCCATTTAGTACCTGGCAACATAATTAAGAGAAGAATTATAGCCCTGCTAAAACTTTTTTGTTCTAATATTTAAAAGAATAACATATTTTTCTTCTGTTTTCTTACATTATTTTCTATGCCTGCAATGTAGAGTCTTCCTCATCATTTTGTTACTTTGTTTACATTTTTATGAAGCTGGTCACTACAGAGAAATAGCGACCGGCCATGTGACGTCAATTAACCAATATCATAGTGATCTATTGCGAGAAGACTCTACACTGGCAGGTACTGAATGTTATTGAGAACAAGGCGTCCCGAAACATCTGATGAATTTTTCACTTACCACAAATTCTCTCTTTGTTGGTCCCTCATGTTGTGATATGTTCCTTATCATTTTCATCAGTAACGGATCTTTAAACTTCAAAGCTCTTCGCATTAATAACCGCAACCCATTCCCTTCACATATCAAATTTGCATTTCTTTTATTGGCAGCCAAATTTATGGCTAATGCAATAAGTTCAATTTCAACCCTATCTTTTGGTGAAGCCAGAATCATCTTCATTACCTAATGAATAATTGAATCAAGTCATTAGAACAAACGGGAACAAGATACAAACTTCTACGAAAATAATATTAAAAAAACGCCCCTGTGAGTAGAAAAGGAGAAAGGAATGCACCGTTCATTTTTAAGGACTTTCTTGCTATTTGCAGAAAGTCAAAAATCAGAAATTTACAAAACTTACAATTGGTATACAATCAGTGTAACTGAAGTAGGATTTATATCGATCATCCATGCTTATATGATAGAGTATACATATAACCACAACGCCATGGTTTTCCATTGATATCAGGTCGACCAACTTAGGCACCAAACCAGACTTGACAGCTTTGTCTCTCAACTCGGTATCAAAGGTAAGATTGAGCAATAAACGCAACGTGATATTCAAGAGATCATCATTGTCAGCAGGTATTAGTTGTGTTACTTTTTCTACGATATCGAAACGACTCATGTCCTCCTTGTTCTCTTTGAAAATGCTGAGTTTCTTCAGAAATGAAACGACAAGAATGAGAAGCTCGGAATTTTTTCGTAACAATAAGTTAGTCAGTACCAGAATGATATTCTTATTTTTCATTTTCATCTCCACTTTTGAGTCTTCGGCCAAGTTCAGTAACAGATAGACTCCGACACGCAATAAATGTTCCTGCTTTTTTGCCAAATTCACATATTTCTTATAACTTTTTTCATAGTCCCTCTTCAGACTTGGATCTCTCTCTACCATTTTTTGTTTCTTCTCCAATTCATCCAACCACAAGGCATGTTTACGATCCTCTTGCTCTAGTATTTGTAGACATAAAGCTCCTACTTTATGCTGTGAGATGACATTATGTAACTCAGTAAAGCTTGAGAAACAAAAGAATGTATAAATTATATTGGTTGTAAGTTCAGTGCTGATTTTCCATTCTTCTCTGAGAATACGAGCCAACGCACTTAACACTGCTTCTATAATCATAAAGAGAGAAAACTCAAGAATGAGGAGAGCATAATTTTTAAAATCCATAGATTAACAAGTTTTTAATCATTTTGAAAAGGATTCTGTTTTGTATTACCAGATATTACCAGCACATATCAGAGTAATAACTGATTGTGGTATTAATTAATGATTTCTGCCATGTTTTGTTTCATTATCTTGATCATTATTATCAACTAATATTGCACAGCACATCATGTATGCAGTTTGTTATCATTGCCTGATTTGAACCACCATCAGTTATCACCCTTGCATTTCAGGTCCACATCTTACCAAATGAGCTACTCCCTACCAATGCTTAACAAAGTTTTGGAATATTTCTTCAAGAACCTGATTTAATAAACTCACTCAATTTCCCTCCTTCAAGTTGGAGTTTAAAATAAATTCCATCACTGAAAATTCTGACAAATGAGATTATGCATATCTTGCAGTGTTTGAATATTCACTTAAAATGTTCTAAGTGATTTGTTAATGCTTTTACAACCTTTAAAAGTACATACCATTTTGAGCAAGATCAGTCAGGTTATCAGGATTCCTTGCCACTTGTAAGATCATTCCAGATCCTTTTATCTTACTTGGCGTATCTTCATAAAGCATTTCCATGTAATCTTCAATATCATTTAAATTTGCTGATTCATCAAATTCGTTGCTGTCAAATGGATCAATTTCCTTTTTCTTTCTTTTGTCTGAGAATACAGTGTCACAAAACATTTCAGAAATGTTAGAAAATCTACTTGTAAGCCTTGATTTTGTTCTCTTTCTTGAAGAGAATATGGACCACAAAAATCAAAGAACCTAAACAAAAAGCAATGAAAGAAATATTATAACAATCACCATTAGCAGCATCGTCATCCTTTGTTCCTTTCCTTTTCTGCAAGTAGTAAAGTAATTGCTCCACTTCAGGTATCCTCGATGGGTGAATAAGTTTACATTTTTCAACAACTTCTTTTGCTAGCACTGCAATATTGGTTGTGGAATTCAAAGCCTTCAAGCGAATACTAGAAATAATTGGTAAATTGATCAAGTAGATACACTATGAAAAACAAGAGAACAGGAGACAAGACGTATTTTCAAGACGTATTTTTTAATATCTATATAATCAATAAAAACATCTAATTTCTTATATAATTTTTTTAAAAGGAGAATCATATCAATGGCAATAAACTGCCACAAGTTTTTAAAATAAATATCGTACATTTTCTGACAGTCTTTTCTTTCTCCCACCATGGGCTCACCCATTTCTCCAAGAATTACTGCTTCAAGTTCATAATGAACAATTATAGCCTTTTCTGTTGGGTGAACATCAATCGTGCCCCCTTTCACTTTCCTGCAAATAATAAATAAATACAATAACAAATATGATAAAAATACACTTGCCCAACTTTTAGAATTTTGAGCAAATCTCACCCTCTTGTAAATTGCAAGCATTTGTTTTTCCCGTAGTTTTAAAAATGTTTTTACAGAAATTAAAATCGTATATACACTAGATTATGGTAATTATGTTTATTCCTATACATATAATTACTTTCCATGTGCCATATTGTATTTTTACTTAATAATTGCTGGTTGGCTCTATGCAGGGCTCAAAATCGGCATACTGGAAAAGTGGGACCCAGGACCCTTAAATCAAAGGTGGGACCCGGGACCCTAAAATGTCTCTTGACCCTGCCGAAAGTGTGCATAAAAATATATATCGCATTAAATTCTCTTAACAGACAATTCTCTTGAAAAGCTAAATATTAACACATAGCCCTTTTTTTTACTTATTTATTTATTTTTAATAATAATCTTAATAAGCATGACTATAGGCCCAGAATTAGCAAAATTTAAGAATGTTTTAAGGATCATATCCAGGCGCATGTTGTTAGAGAACAAGCATCATGACTATAGGAAAAATAAAGTAAAGCAATAGAACACGTGGCGAGATTCTTCAAGCACATTGTTTTTGACAAAAATAAAATTCTTTTGTTTTCGGCAATATCAAGCAAGATTCAAAGCTTAAAGTGTGAAAATGATTTGACACTTGTTAAAAGAAGTGTTGATTAACATTTTCATTATCGCACATGGCTCCAGCTATGAAGTTTATCTAGGTAAGAGAAATTTCTTATTTATTTCATTTTTTTTTTTGTATTTTTTGTTTCATTACGGGGTATGGAACTATCTAAATAACTTTAGGGTATTAAGTAATTTCCTGGGCTAATTCAAAATTTAAACAAGAGAATGTACAACCAGAAATTGTTGAATTGCTATAGAACAGAACTGTTACAGAAATGTTATTTGCTTCCTTTCAACAAAGTACAGTAGCATTATTATTTTTTACACAAAACTTTTACACGAAACTGTTTTATCTTTATTATATGGTAGTCACCTTAAAACAACTTTATTTACTTCAAAATTGAATTCACACTTCTCAAATATTTCAAAAAACCAATTCGCAACATTAACTATAATAATAATAATAGTATCCAAGTTCGAAATTTCTCCCGATAAGCGAAAGGATCTGAATCTAGTGTCCCACCTAATCGCATGGAGTCCCAGGTTGCACCTATCATAACGAGGGTCCTGGGTCCCACCTATCATACGGAGGGGCCCGGGGCCCACCTTTTGTATGTAGGGTCCTGGGTCCTGGGTCCCACCTTTCGCATGGAGGGTCCCGGGTCCCAATTTTCTGGTATGCCCTCAAAATCAGTGTCTTTTTTTCTTGTACATTTATGTGCACTCCACCTGACAGCAAAATCTTATAACAGATGAAACTTTAGTTAAGACATTGCCGTTTCTGTGGGATTGGCACCCTTAGTAAAATGTCCTCTAATGTAACATACGACACCAGACAATTAAGCTTACACTAGGATCAACAGTGGAGCCACTCCATTTCCAAAAAAACAATGTCCTAGAGAGTTCCAGTTAACTTTCCTTACTGTTCTACCTCTCTCTTGAACAGCAAAGTCGGACTAACGTCACCTAGTTTCAACAGATGAATGTTTTAAATGCAACTACATGTCACAAGTTTGTTTAAGTTTGTATTCTGTCAAATTAAACAAAAGGGACATCGCTGTATTTTTTCTTATACTCTCAAAGTTAGTGGCCTTTCTCATTAACGTGGATACAGCCAGGATATTTGGCTGAGCATCTGTTCCGCCTGTAAGTTCAGTGATGCAAACTTTTAATTTGTTGCCAATATTCCGTTTTACAAGTTGTCGAAAGGTTTCAGAAGTATATTCATGCGATTGTCGTGCGATTGACGTGTGTGCTGAGCATCAGTTAGCTAGGAAACTTGTCTCTAACCTAACCTTTAAGAATCAGCAGAACTTATGAGAAGTGTACTAAATATTTTTTGTTATTTTTTTACATCTGGATGATTATAATTTTTGTTGTTCGACTTAAGAGAATTAACAACTGTTTCTCACATAATTTGAAATACACCAACTCAAGTTTCCGGCTCTGGGCAAAAATTATAACTGGAAAATAAATAAACTATTAATTTGTTTTTCTTTCACATCATCATTAAACATCATCATCATTACCTATTGGTATCAATAAATAAATGTAAATAAATGTTTTACGCTTGCGTTGAAGTTGGTGAAATTTCTCCTGTAGCTAAACAATCTGATGTATGTATGTGATCACGTCTCATTTCTGGGTAAGAGGCCGTCAATTTCCATTTTCCAAAAATATATGGTAATGTAGGTCAGCATTTTTTCCTTTGCTAAATGCCAACCTGAATTCAGAAGGCTGTGAAGACACAGATCAAGAAGTTTTCTGCAAAATGGTTTTAAAAAAATAATAATACTCTCGTAACCGAATTTCAAGCCCTGCAATATGGAATATTAATGATCAAGTCATTAACTTGATTTAATTTATTGCTTTTACTTTTGCTTCTCTTATTCTATCATTTTTTTGTTCATCTTAATTCAGACAGGACTCGTTTGGAAAGCAGTAGCTTTGACATTGTAAAATGTATATACCGAAATGACTATCCTGTATAAATATTTTAGAAATAAACTAAAATTAAATTAATTTTCTGTGAACATGTGCACACAATCCTGCAGGTAATTAAATGCTCCTTATATTATATACACTTTAAAATTTAAATTTTATTTGGTTCCCTGAGGGCTTATATACAATGACAAATTTAAGATTTCTTTCAATAGGCATTAGCGCTTTTAAAAGGCCATATGCAATTTCATGTATATTTTATTTTTAGTTTACACAGGGAACAAGCTTGTAATTAATCTGATAAAACATTTTATTGATTTTACAAAGTCGTCTACATAACATTTCTGATAAAATTTCAAAATTCACTGTGAAACTGGCAACAAATTATTCCACATATTCTCGATTCCGGGCTTCTACCACAATCTGAATTTTCAGGCAAATTAGTCCACCACTGCAGTGAAACAAATACAGGTCTCCCTGACTACGAACTAAAACACGTACGTTCACTGGTTCAGGGTGTAATGTCTACCATTTTTAAGTTTGTTTTCACACTGCAGTTACTATGTAACAAGTAATCCGATTCACAAACTCAGAAGTGAGAATGGTGATGTCTCTTTCATTTTTGAAACAAGAGTGAACTGAAAGATATAGAAACACTTTTTATCCTTTGAACTATTTCGCAGTACAGATGAATCTCATGTTTACATTTGCTTTTTAACCACTTTTACACCATCAAATTTTTGTACGGTCCTTTGAACTCTTTATTACAAACCAATAATAGCCTAATTCATTGTTTATGGCAAAAAATTTATGGACAGTGTAAGTATAATAAAGTTGTAAGAGGAAAGCATGCAGAAACAATTGGCCTTGATAATAGAATACTTTAACAAGGAAAATTAGATATTTCATGTATAATCAGTAATACATCATATAATGGAATTCATCTATTTAACTCATTGCTAAAAGCCACTGATATTTTTTCAGTGGGTTAAGAAATTACAGTTCACATCACTGAGCAGAGCGTCTAACTACCCGGAATGTCAATGTGTTTAAGTCTTTAAGCCATTTGTGTAAACCTAGCATAAAAGTTTTTAGTAAAGGGGTTTACGAAATTATGGTTGTTTATCATCAGATTCATTTCTGACAAAGTTCATTTAATGAGGAGCTAAAGGAGGGCACACAATATTAAAACGTAAAATACTGATTTAAGTTACCTCTTCAAAAATCTTGCTTCGTCCTCTTGCATATTATCGTTTGTATAATTATATCAGCTAACTATTTTAAAAGAAACTTGCCTGCTGGATGGATAGCTAAAGATATTGTTAAAAACTGTTACTCAGAAATCATTATCATCGTCAACCTGATTGAATTATAAAACTCGATTAAATGTTTTCATCATGAATTATTTTCATTATTAAAGAAAGTCAGCCAGTTTTTAGTGCTGCTACATAAAGTTTTTGTTGCTGTGTTTACTATGGTCTCGTTGCCCCAGAGCAACTTTGTCAATCGAGACATTAGCGTTTCCGTAACCTAATAATGCAAACCGATAAATAATAAAAGTAAAGAAACGCGCAATAAGATAAGATAAGATATGGATTTATTTCCAGTATTTCCAAGAAATAAATACATTTGGCTCTTCATTTAGAAATGCATATGATAAAGTATTTGCATTGCGTCAACATAAAAAAATTAAAATATATAATCGTATTCATTATTGCTCAGTCATGGATTCCAGCTAACGAATTGAGGGTAGTTTGAAATTTGACAAACAAGCTAAATCAGATAAAGGTTAGATTGACAAAGTATTAGGGCCGTAAGCTGTGTTTAAACAAAAAAAATAATGAAAAGGAAACAGACAAATGTAGAAGTTTATATGATACAACAAATTTATTCTAAATTTGAGAGAATACGTGATGTGGCTTTATCAAAAAAGCATAGGCGTAGCTAGAGGTCAGTCAAAATTTGTGGAGGAGAGTTAAGTCATTTAAAGTAGAAAAGGAAAACGTGTAAGTAACCTAATCGACACCTAAGACTGAAAAGAAATATCGTAACGTTGGACTCCTCCACTTTTTTGACTGACCCTGAATACGCCTATGAAAAAGTAACTCTTGTAGCAGTCGTGAAGCTTGAGTAACTGTCTACATTTGGGCATATTAATGGTAATTCGTTGAAAATTTTTGATGCCTTATATTTAAATGTTGACCTTGGGGCGTTGGTATTACATGTGATGGTATCTAGGTCGTGGGTGTTACATCGTAGTTGTCGTGGAGGATCACGTCTTCTCATTGGCAGATATTTTGGCCAGTTTTCAGACTTGATTGATTTGTAAGCCAATTTAACGAGAGCAAGTTCTGAGCGTTTCATCGTCGGTAGCCACTTAATACGTCTGAACAAGTCGAATACGAAAGTCTTATGAAACTTGCTGCAGCGTTTTGTACTCGTTGAATCTGCTTTTGGAGATATTTTAGAGTGTTGTAGAAGATAACGTTACCGTACTCAAGTTTGCTAAGGATGAGAGATTCTGCTAGTTGTTTTCGTATATGATATGGAGTAAATCGTTTAAGATAGCTGAGGGTCTTGAGAGTCATGTATGCCGATTGCGTCGCTTTGTTGATATGTGTATTCCAGGTGAGATCTTCGTTGAAAGTAATGCCCAGTATTTTATAGGACTTTACTCTTTCTATTTGCTTTTCACCAGGATTGATTTTATAAATGTCAGGGTTGCCGAGGTTGTGTGCACGTCTCATCTGTTTTGTAGCAAAAAGAATCGATTTAGTTTTGGCCGAATTGAAGATCAGGTTTGTAGATGTAGACCAATTAACAAGATTGGTGAGGTCGGTATTTATTTGTTTTGCGCAGTCAGCAATGTTCATTGGCTTGGTGTGGTGGTAGAGATTCGTGTCGTCAGCATACTGTAGAAAAGTTCCGTTGGTGTTTTGACTCATATCAGATACATAGATATTAAAAAGAATTGGTCCAAGTATGCTTCCTTGCGGCACACCATTCGAGACGAGAAGATTTTTGGACGAGTTTTCATTAACTTGTACAAATTGGTAACGATTAGACAGGTTGTTTGAAATTGTTAGCATAGCTTTTTTGGAAAACCGGAGGGAGTGAAGCTTTTTAATCAGAGTTTCGTAGTCAACGGAATGGAAGGCTTTTGAATAGTCTGCCATAACTGCTAACGTTATTTCTTCTTGATGCATAGCTTTGATGATATCGTCCCTGATTTTTAGACAAGTGGTGATTGTAGAATGTCCCTTACGGAAACCGGATTGATTTTCGGATAGAAGTTGCTCTTGTTCGAGAAAGTTACTGATTTGTATAAGTGACAGCCTCTCGTATACTTTGGAGTGGACGGGAAGGATGGATATTGGTCGGTAATCACTTGGTTCTTTTGGTTGTTTGATCTTAGGTATAGGACTGATACGAGATATTTTTCATTGACATGGGAAAACGTTCATTTGTATAGATTCGTTGATAATGTGACATAGAGGGCTGGTGATTTCATCTATGCATATCTTTAGGTATTTTGCTGGTAATTGGTCGTAACCAGTGGACCAGTCGTTGCGAATTGAGAGGATAGCTTTTCGTACTTGTAGGTAGGTGATTTCTCTTATCTCAAATGCATTTCCAGCGCATGTTTGTTGATTGATTACAGATCTTTCATGAAAGATTCAGTTTTACATTCTGAATTCAGCAGCCTTTTTGCAGTTGTGTTGAAATGTTCGTTTAAGATATCCGGGTCAGCGTTGATTTTTTCGTGGTTCAGATAGAAGACGTGGTTGATGACATTCCATACCTCTTTTGGTCTTTTTGAAGAGAGTGCCTTTTTGTAGAAGTTAAACTTATCCGTTCTAATGGCTTTTTTGAGAGTGTTCCGTACCTCTCTAAAAAGGTTCCAGTCGGTGTCCTTACTGGTTTGATGGGCTTTTATTCGGCGTTGATTTCTTAATGACTGAAGATGGTTGATATTTAGATCTTTAAGCCATGGCGCGGGAGGTCTAGTTATCTTCTTTTTCACCAGTGGTGCATGTTCGTTAAGGCACGAGAGAAAGAGGTGATTGAATAAGTCTAGTTTGTCCTCGGGCGAGTCAGCAGCGTAAACAAGGTTTAGTGGCAATCTACCTACGTCTGTTTTGAAGGCATTAAAATCTAGGCGTTTTTTCCATTCTGATGTACCTGTACCTTGGCTCGAATTTTGGTTTACAGATGTTGGCAATAACGTACGGTTATGATATGATCAATTAATTTTATCCCTTTCTTTATTGGCTTAGTGATATGCTGTTTCATACCATGATTTTGGATAATCTCTTTATACCTTCTAGTAACAGAAGTGTCATTTAGTAAATTAATGTTGGTATCCCTGTGATACCAATCCATATGTTTGCAATATGCGAGAGTACATTATCTAACTTGTCAAGCCAGAGTTCTTTTTCAGCGGATATTGGACTAGGTTGGTAACAAACTCCAATCAGGAAAGATCCGTTCTTATTTCTGTTCTTAACTTCCAACCAGAGGTGCTCGATGGTATTCTCTTTCCTGTGTATGTCGGTACGGACCTTGTATCTGTATGATTCTTTCATGTATAGGCCGACGCCTCCACCACGCTTCGTTTCTCTGTTGATATACTCGAAGTTGTAGTCAGGTATTGTGACATGTTGTAAGAGATATTGGTTATCTTTCAACCATGTTTCGGAGAGAGTGATTATGTCAAATTGGTATCGAGAAAGCATGGCTTCAAATTCTGCGAAAGATGATGCGACTGTTTGGGTGTTGAGATGAGCAATATTGATGTGATTGCAATGGTCGTTTATTTGTTGAAGATGGTGATTTTTGTCAGCCTCAGGTGCATTGAAATCTGATGGGATATCGTGAGGAAGCACCGGTAGTTCTTGGTTGTTAAAGAAAGGCAGCTCACGTCCGATACAGTTGTGGCATATCCATGTATGACGTAAACCAGTTAACAATGTTTTTGTTACGCATTTCGTATGCGAAATATCGAAGCAGGTACTATACGAATGCTGTTTCTGATTACGTCTAAGGGGTTTCTCGCATTGTTGACACCTTTGTGCTGGAGGGCCAGGGTTAAGTTCTACATCACCCAAATTAATAGCGGGAATGAGGCGCTGTGGTTAGAATAATAGGAGATTGGGGAGCTCCACTTACTGCGTTGGTGAAAACTAGCGGTACTTCTCTTGCATATCTATTGAGCTCGTAATTCGATATTTTTCTTGTAAACAGCGTACAAAGAAGTAGAAGTAACAGGAGACCGTATGAGCAACTTCTGATCATGTTTTAGCAGCTGTATTGTTATATATATATATATATATATTCCCCAAATCCGCAAAAAATACAACAATTTTAGACTTTCAGAAAGACTTCAAAGAAAAAGCGTCTGACGGTTACGAAGTCAATATTGTCACATAGTTTTTTCATTTCCTTCCATGAAACATGAAATATCAACTTGCGCACCTTGCGTCTCAAGTTCACACTAGAGAAATCATGAAGCAAGTATGAAGCAATTGTATTTATGAAGCAACAGGTGAAGGAGGATATCAAAACATTTTGATATTCTTGCTTCAACGCATGCTTCATGCTTCACTTCGCTTGTTTCGCACGTGTTCGCACAGTGTTTATGTCTGCTTCTACTTCTACTTCAGCTTCGTGTGAATCAGGCTTAAAGTACGATTGTCCTGAAGGTTCACTGTTCTCGGAACATGGTAACTACATCATAATCCTGTGTACAGAATTCGGGAAAGATCTATTCTATATCTCGCTAAATAGACACGTTTGCTCAACCCGGAATTTGAACTTTTAGGGGAACAAAATGCCTCTCGTCGGTATCTCCATCGTTATGTTTTAGAAATGTATCGGGCTCTTAATTTACACGTGTAGTGGCAGATAATTTGAGGGATCTCTTCTTTTATTATTCACTTACCGAAACGGCATGGAAAATATAAAACTACCCCTTGTGAAAAATGTTCAGACCAGATGAAGTTATCAAGACAAAGATTTTTCTTGCCCACCAGGGAAGTAGAAATTTTTCTTGCCCACCAGGGAAGTAGAAATTTTTGGCATAACAACATCATAAAAGAGCACTCTTTGCCACAAAAATATTATCGAAGAGAACACTTTGCCATAAAAATATTATCGAAGAGAACACTTTGCCATAAAAAAACTGCGGTAGAGAACAGTGAGCTTTCAGCCCCATTATTGTACTAAAGGCCACTAGCGAAAGTTTTCAAAACATAGCAGTTATTCCTCATGAATATTAAAATTATAGAATAACGAACTGAGAGTCAGTGGTACTAATGTTATAGATCTCGAAAAGTTGATAAGAAAATGTATGAGACCACATGTTTACGATGAACCGTTATTAACATATCGTTGTTCAAAGATTTTACTGACTTCATGATGTGACATCACCGTTCCAAAAGACCCCATAATGTTGCTACATGCATCGTGGTTAATTCGGACCTCAAATTACGTCAATAATTAGCATTAGTTATCGAAATATTTGGCCCTAAAACGTCGCATACTTTTGGGTACGCAATGCAATGTTTTCACTTTAGTTAAAGGGGAACGCTTAAAACAGTTCGGGTTACTGAAAGTCGAGTTATCGAAGGTTCGAGTTACCGTGATTCCACTGTATGTTTGGTTTGGCTTGCAATATGTTTATAGTCGGTCAACATAGTTTGCAATAATTTTCATATATTCTTTACAAGAACTAATCAAAGCCGACTGTAAAATTGTTATTCATATTTTACAAATATATTTAGTACCTGCAGTACTATTGAGATAACGCTAATTTAAAGAACAAACATTGCAAGAACAGTTTTGTCCATTCCATTGTTTCATCATTATTTTGAAACTGTTGAAGCTTTTGGGGCATTTTATATGTGAAGGTAGATTGTTCCAAATTTTTACAATTATATTTATTTGGGTATTTGTATTTGCCCAAAAACGTCGCGTTCTTTTTTGGGTACGCAATGCAATGTGTTTACAAATATACCAATTATATTTGGCAAAAAAGAAACTGTCATAATTTTAAAAAAACTGTCACAAGGTATTTTCAAGATTTTGTTTTCTCTCCTTCAAGTTTCCGTAAGGAAGCTAGTTTGCAAGCCAAGTATAGAAACAAGATCAGCAGACGGAACAAGAGTTGAGTTTAATGTCGTAAAGTCATAGCAGATTGAAACCCAAAAGGTTGTCAGAAAATGACTACTAGAAGGGAGTTTTTTCCGAAATGACACTCAACCAGGAGTCATGATTTCAAACGGGAATCGCAAATCTAACCTCTTTTGAGAACTGAAAGGGAGTCCATTTGAATGAAAAGCTTAAAGGAGTCAAAAATGATACTCCTCGTCGACACAAGCGAAATTGTCAGTGTAGAGAGCTGGAAGCATTAGTAAGCGCTAAGCTGAAACTGAACGATGCATTCACTAGAGATGAATGGTTAACTACTGACAACCCGCGAATAAATATAAAAGGATTGTACAACCGTATGAATTAAAACACTAGTTGATAAGCGGAAGATTTGAAGACATCAATGTTAAATGAATGGTTATTGAAATACTGACATCCCTTGTAACAACGCTTACCTATTCTGGGATATCAATGATTGAAGATTTAACTCACTCAATCAAGGATGTGACGTCACAATTCTCAGTCCCAAAGCTTTTTGCCACATAAGTAAGCAATAAATCATTCAAACTTTGTGTTGCTTATAAAAAAGCGGTACAAGGAGAATTGCCCCCGGTAATTTCCCGGTGAATTTCCTTGTGGGATGACCGCCTTGATGTTGCAAAATGCCCGTACTATTGCTTTTTCTTTTCTTCTTTCTTCAAAACGAAAATGACCTTTTAAAAAATCTGGGTGGTAAGCTGACAGATGACCCTGGAAGCTTCGATATCACCCTTCAATAATTTTGACCTGGATGCAATTTTCTGGGGGCAATTTTCCAGGGGTCAAAGTTTCCCCGTTACCAATACCCACAGCTGAAAACGAAAAACATTTTTTTCTAACCCAGCAGGCACACGTCGTTGTCGTTGTCGTTACGACGTTATAAGTACGATGTTTGAACGTAGGTTAAGATTTTATTCTCTTTATTTTATAGTCGATAATGAACAATGTGGAGGACACAGCAAAAATTATTCCAATACTTATTTTGAGCAAAAAAAATTATGACAGTATAAGATAAAAATTCTTGAAATAAGAATTTTTTGCTTGTCCGAATACCTTAGCGGCCCTTATTTGGCCGGCCCTAAGTGGCCAAAATTTTCGTCGCTGGCCAAATAAGGGCCGGCCAATTTAGGGCCGGCCAATTTGGGGCCGGCCAATTAAGGGCCGCAGCAAAATGACCCTACGAGTGAAAATTGGCCACTTTTTAAAATGAAGCAGAAACTTCGAATCATACTCGAAGATGATGAAAGAGCGACTGACTTTGAAGTAGAGAAAACTGCGTACCATAGCGAAGTTAGTACAAAAACTGAACCAGAAGAAAAAAGCTGTTACGAACACTATTATTATTGATTAAAGCTGAGCAAGATATTTTTTCTAACCAAAATTTTCGAAAATCTTGAAATAAGTAACATCCTACCCACGAGTTAGACTAACGCCTACTGTTCACCAAAGGCAGTCTTTCACAGGACTCGAAAAAATGCTTTGTAGATGGAACTCATTTTTTAAGATCAAATACGCTATAGAAATTCCTATAAGGACACCCTTTTTGAATTGTGTTGCGTAAAGGGCTCGAGAGTCCCATTCCGAACACACAGGGACATAAACGATCAGGGTCTGGACAACGCCCTTAGCCAAATAAGAACAGTATTTTTGAAGTGCCTTTTAATTTTGATTTTTTATTGTAACATTATCGTTTTCAATTTTTGAGGTCGTATTTCAAAAAACATAAACTTTTTGGAAATTTTAATTTAACCCATCATTTAGAGCAGGCGAAGAGCTTTTCAAAAATATATACTTTCGTTACATAATTATTTTTAATTTTCAAAATATTAAGCATCAAAGAAAAAGTCTGCTGACCCTTTACAGAAACCTTAGCAAATTCACAAGCGGTCGGTCACTGGCGATAACATTTAAACAATAGATGATGAAAAAGATATTAAAATATTGCGCTTCGAAGAAAAGAAAAGTCCAAGAAAATTAGCGGTCGCCTGGAGTTAAATCGACTTCTACTTTAAGGCCGGTCTCCACTTGAGCGCACTCTCGAAGCGCCCGGGCGATCTATTGTTATTCAAATGAGATGTTGCGTCATATTCCGTCCGCCAGCGACCAAAATATATATTCGCCAGGGAGTAGAACTCTGGTCTACTCCCGAGCGCACAAATTTCAAGCGCTCCAATCAAATTCGTCGAAAACAATAACAAAACATTACACAAACTTATTCCCAAGGGAGCAAAACTCTATGCTATCTGAGCGCGCGCTCAAGTGGAGACCGGCCTTTAACATATCTACCGCACACAATGCTTAATTACTACAGCGTAAGATCATTATGGCAGAGTCATTTTTTTCCCTCCTCCTCATAGCGTGTACTGTGCATAAAACTTATGCAATAGAATCCCATAAGAATTATGCAGTAGAATGTCAAATTGAGCTGTTCCAAAATTACGTAACGCTAATAACATGCTCATTACTGTTGAATTTTGCGTAGGGCAGACATCCTCCGTCAACTTTCCAACTAAAGGAATATCTTCAACATTGTAGCTGTTATACTTAAAAACTCAATGCAAGTAAATCAAATTAAGCAGGTCAAAAACCTAATTCCTATGATCCTTCATTTTTTTTGCCTAAATGTTGGTTTTTATATTACCTTTCATATACGCCACAACTGCTGGAATCGGTTTGGAGAGCATGATCTGGGCTTTCAATTGCTGATGCCTTTTTTAAAAACTTCTTTCTCATTATTCTACTTCCAACAAAAGTCGCTTGACGGTGTTTTGACTTAATGACACTTACTTCCATGGGGCCAAGAACCATATCAAGAACAATGAGAATCCAATGATTCTCCCAGCTGTTGAAAGGTATAAAAAAGAACTCTGTGTTTTCATCAATTCCAGAGAGCAGTAAGCGGATTGATTTGCATCGCATTACTGCCAGACTTTCCACCAGATTGATAAAACTGACTTTCTCGTTTCGTCGATGCATTTGTTGGAGTTATGCACTTAGAATTTCCTCAGAGAGCCATCCAGGTTTAAATCTAGGCTCTCTTTGGTCAGATTGATTTCCGGTGTAAACAGGGACAGGTAGGAAATCTTAATGGCATCGAAACCTAACAGCGTCAGCCTGACATCATTAAGGACTTGAATCCTTGGCATCACATTTCCAATTGGACGTTCTTGTTCAAATTTTGATGATTCTGTCTGATGCCTCGACAATTGCGGTAATTGGTTTAAAGTCACTTTTCTGTTGACGGAAGGCTGTTTTTGTTGGTTTGGTTTTTTAGCCGCCTTCTTCGTTTTGAAAAACCTTTTAGGCTGCCATTGGTGGTCAAATTTCTCATTTGGTGTTGATGGATGCTCCCATTTAAGGCAATTGGTGTTGTCTGTTGTTGTCAGTTGTGAAATTGCTTGCGATTGCTTTGTTATATTCACCAGCTGACGGTTGATGCTTTTGAGCTGAAGGTTTTTCACCATATCGTGCTGTACCAACTCCTTTATAAAGTTATAAAGTTTGATTTTTTTTTCACGCAAAACCTGCAGAGGAGACAAAAGCATAACGAAAACAAAATCTGCGTAATCACAAACATTTCCACATTTGTCTGACGGACAAATGTTTATTTGTTTGTCTGACGGACTGTTAACGAAGGCCAAGTAAAGTTGCAGTGTGGTAAGTAAAATGAATCAAATCAAACAATAAAACAATAGAACTTATTCATTTCATACACTTAAAAAAGACAAAAAACAAAAAATAAAAACAAAACGAAACGAAAACACCCTTGCACAAACATCTATTAAAATATAAATGTGTGAACCAGCCTTTACACTATTATCTATATTCTTTCCTATTGCGCTTCTTGCAAATTAACGCCTCATCTAAAGGGAGAAAAATAGGGAAAAAAATAACTTAACAGTTTCAAGCAAAATTATACAAATTTTGGTGCCCTTTCTTCGAATCCACATATTTTACAAATTAATGTCAATATTGACCGAAAGTTATATTTTTCCTCAAAAAGGCGAATGTGTATCATAATTAAAGTATGCACCAATTGGCTTATACTTTTCATCCATTTCTTCGGAATATTTCAAACGTTGTAAAAGTACGTCGAAAAATATAATTGCACGAGGTAACTTTTCCGCGCGTTTTCAGAGCATAATGGACAACATTGAAAAGGGTGCCATTCTCATGCATTCAGGTTATATCCGGAAATGATAATATTTCGGATTTTTTGGGAGATGTCTGCCCTACCCAAAATTCATTTCCATTCAAAAGAATGCATCTTTATGGTTAACAATTCTGGCAAAACAGCATTCTTGTCTTTTCCTATAAAAGCCACCCTCCCTGATAAGTGAAAACAAAACATATATTAATGGAGGATATTTGTATTTGCTCGAGACAGGAACGTACATTGTGACGTGTTCGTGTTCTCCCCATCTCGTATAAATTGTTTTTAGTGAAAATGCCCGTGTGACGACGTCTACTCTCTGCGCTGTGCTTGATTTCATTATAGTACTCGGCAAAACGGTACGCCGGATGCGCAAAACTCCCACTTGGGAAGAAACATACCCTTCGAACCAGTGCAGTACCGTATGTTCTCGAAGTATAAGAACCGCCGAAGCTCTACAGCGACTTTATTTTGTGTGTCGTCATTAAGAGTATTCGTTTCGTCGTATTTTTAAAGTGCATCTTCTTTGGTCTTTATCGCCATTATCGTTTATGTATTTTGAATGTTTGTGTGGGTATGTCTTGTACTCCGACTTCAAGTTTTCTTTTTGGAACTTGTTCGGTTGATTATTCGAAAACAGGTGCTTCGATTTTCACTGTAGTAAATGTTCCGGTATTGATTCTCTCATCGTTTGTGGTGACATGAAAGGAAACAAATAAAGTTGATTAGTGGGTTGAGTTTACCTCACGTGTACGTTTCTGTTATCGCAGAGAATAAATAAAGCGTGTGCTTTCTCTTTTATATCCCTCCATCGCTGCAATTATGCGCATGCGCGATGTTCTCCCATTTTCGTTGCCGGAACCGAAAAGAAACTTCCTTTCCGACTATTCTTCGAACTGTCGGAAAGGTCGCCTTCTGGGATCTCCTGAGAATAAGATATGGCTGGCGAATAAAGAGGTTACCCGTGAAATGCGAATGCGGGGAAAACTTCAGCCTAGACCACGCGCTTAGTTCCAAAATAGGAGGTTTTGTGACATTAAGACACAATCTACTTATATGGGTTTTTAAACCAATGGCTAAGAGATATGTTTGCACCACGACGAACAAATCATTCGAAATGAACGAAAAACAAAAGAAGAATTCTTATAACGACTGCATCCTGCAAGTCAAGTATGGTAGCTTTTACACTGCGCTTCTATTTTCAGCCACTGGTATGGTGGGATCGGTTGCCCCTGAAGAATATGCAGTCGTCAGCGAAGGAAAGAACGGCGCTTAATCTAATTGGGGTTTTTGTTGTCATTGTTCTTTGTTGTTGTTTTTTCTTTTATCGAGAAAATGTAAAATTTTAAACTGAAAAAAAATAACAAGCTTTTCAGCGCAAAAAAACCCTAAAAATAATAATAATTTGTTACCATCTCATGCACCATCATGGATTTAATATTTTGCCGATCTCATGAGATGACGTAATCTTTGTACATACTTTTGAAGTATATAATTCATGTGACGGCTCAAGGTTCAAGAAAACAAAATTTTTCAGTTCAGTATTGATATTTGAAGAAAAGAAAGGGGGACAAAAGTCTTTTAATGAAATGTGTCAAAAATCTGGCTGCTATACTAGACCAACCGATGTAGTAAGTATTTTGATATATGTATTCAAATTCAGAAATTTCTGAAAAAGAGACAGTTTTTAAAAACTCAGAAGAGGAAACTTCCTGTCTTCTTTGTGTCGTCAAATTCTTTAGTTTTTTATTCAGATAATTATAAGCGTATTTGATATATATATGGGATGTTAGAAGCATATACTTTCTTGAATTCTATTTCGTTTGAATGGATTCTGTTTTGATGTACATCTCA
This sequence comes from Turritopsis rubra, assembly GCA_039566895.2. NCBI lineage: Eukaryota > Metazoa > Cnidaria > Hydrozoa > Anthoathecata > Oceaniidae > Turritopsis > Turritopsis rubra. The sequence continues at coordinate 10,639,548 of CM077623.1, read as the reverse complement.
ATGTTGAAGAGATAAGAGCTAGAGAGCTAGAGAGAGAGAGAGTTTGCCTAATTGTGGTCATCACCCAAGTGTGGTCACTGTAATGGCTTCTTTAGAAAGCTTTAGACCAACTTTTAAAATCTCCAATTTAAGGGTATCTTTCCTACATAAAAGATGTTAAACCATTAATCTTCATTCCCAGACAAGTTTTGGGTAGGAAGGTTGCACTGCTGTCTCGAGTTGCTTTTGTTATTTAAAGGTAAAAAGTTTTTATTTCAATTCACAATGTCAATTAAAATCTCATTTGAATTTTCAACCACCAACAAACTAAATCTTATTGGTTTGTTTCCATCTTCTCCAAGTTTGTTTTGAAAGAGTCCCGTAAAAGTTTAAATCGGAAGACTCAGTTTGATTTTCCAAGAAATACGGCAGATAACCAAAGTGATTTTATAAATGTATCAAAACATATTACTAGTGTCGCCTAATTGTGACCAACATCATAGAGTTGTTAACTACACTGCTTCAAACCTGAAAAATAAGATGAATACAATATCAAATTTTAAATAAACTGGTTAGGAATGATATTAAGACCACTCAAACCAAGAAATATGAATACTGTTTAGTGGTTCTTCAATGCAGAATAAAATTGCTGGACACAATTAGGTGAACCCTCTCTCTCTATATGAAATCTCTATACAATGTTATCAAAAAATGTTCTATTATCAGTCCCAATTTGGTCTGTTTTTGCAAGTTTTTTGCCGTTAATAGCAATGGGGCTTAACAAGTTATCCATCCCTGTTTTTATTCAACAAAACCCCAAAACATTATTGAATGGAGATTTGTTTTTTCTTTACAATGTTAACCGGTAAGGCAAGGTTTATGATAATTGCTGTCAATTTTTTTTATAAGAACTTACTCTGAGATGGGAGTTTTTTATAGCTAAAACATTATTCTTCAGTTCCGCTTTAGGCTGCTATGAAAGGTCATTTTTTTCCTGAAAATCTTTTACCTTTTTTACCTTTTTAAAAACATAATCTAAAAAATATTAGAAGGATCTCAGTAATTCTTTGTAAAATTAAAAAGTCCATATTGAAAGAATATTATTTAGAACAAGTTTTATTGATGTGTCTGTAGAATAAAAGTGCTTACTCAGCAATAGATTTTTATAAATTAGGTATAATAAAATTTATTGATGAAAGAACGTTAATGAATGTTTTAGTTAAATATTCTTCCATAAAGAAATCGCTGTTACTCTCCATGACACTTTTGTTTTTGACTTTAGCCTAAAATAGTGCTTTAGTAGAACCTTAAGCAAATATATTTAATTCCCCTTTTGTTAGATTGTTCTTGTGTAAATTGTATAATATTCATTTAACAAAAATCACAAAGATAAAAACCATTAGTGGTCTGTAATAATAAGAAAAAAGGCTTTTAACTTTCAATGTTGGTTACCAAGTATCTCCCAATTTTGAATATAAGCTCAGTACCAGTTCTGCAATGAGTTTCACTAAAAGTCACAGAGCAGCTCCAAAGAAACTGTTTTCACAAGATAATTAGCTTAACGTGCTTAGAAATTACCAGTCTATTGTTTATACACAAGCCTTCGTGTTCAGTTTAATATATTGTGTGCTTAAAACAAATCTAGTTTTAAAACAAAGAATTTAATGGCTTCATATAACAGATTACTATAGTTCTACACTAGATGGGATTTTTGTGAAAATGAGCACTTTTGTATCAACAACCTTTTATCGAAATTAGCTAACCATCTGTCAATACTTTAATTTTGATTTCTTTTCTTTTTTAGCTCACTCATGTTTGTCCAAAACTTGTTCCGTTTTTCAAAACTGTGGTAATTTACTATGTGGCATGGCTACCATTGGAATATCCATCTGTTATATCTGCATTGATCAAATGTTTGCCAATTATTTGTCTGGCACTTTTCGTTTGGAGTCAAGGTGTAAGTCTCCGAGCTGAGCATGACTATCAACGGCGGGTCTTAGTTGGACTAATTTTTTCATGTATTGGTGACGCTTTGTTGATCTGGGCTGATGTTTATTTCATTACAGCCATGGTTTCTTTTGCCATTGCTCACGTGTCGTACATTCGAGCATTTGGCTTTTACAGATTACGTTGGCTGAAAGCACTACCTTTTGTTGGAATTGTGTTGGCAGCAAAATATTTGTTATATCCTGGTTTACAGGGTATTCTTTTGCCCGGTGTTTTCATATATATATGGATCATATGCTCCATGGGCTGGAGAGCCGTGGCACAAGTGGATATACTGGAGAATCAATGGTCTTGGACATCCCTATGTGGATGCCTTGGTGCTATATCTTTCATGTTATCGGATTTTTTGATTGGGATCAACAAGTTTGTTACTCCAGTTCCACATGAGCGAGTTCTAATCATGACAACGTATTATTTGGCTCAAGTCCTCATAGCATTATCAGCAGTCAACACAAACACACTAGTTATTAAGTTACGATTGTCGAACAGACTACGTAGTGTGGATCATGTTGATCCTGTCTATTAATGTTTTAGAGATGTATACATCACAAAGTATTTTTTATTTTTTTGGCAATGTACATGATCCCTGCTCAATTGTTTGCTCTCTGATTGCTGCAATGTACAGATAAGTGTTTTTTGGTGCAAATATTAAATGATATAATGGTATAATCAGATGTTGTATCCAACATTGGTCATTACTTGTGTATTTATCCATTTTTTTTTTAACTAAAACAATAAACCACAGAAAAAAATAAATATCACACCGATTTGGTTATACAAATTTTTAAGTGTTCCAGTTAAGATTATACATTGTAGTTCATAATGGAAAAATGCGTGTCAGATAGGTGGTGGGAATTACCATAAAGCTTCGATTAAGTGCCTAACCACTTATTTGAATTTTCCTTTTAGTACGAGTTCTTATTTGAGGGGGAACTTATTCGATGCTTTAGTTTGTTTTACACCTGTTATGAAAATTATATTTTTATGTGTAAAGATATATCATAATGCTATTTTGTTATCCTTTTTTTAAGTTGTTGTTTTTTAACAGCATTGTGAAACTTTAAATTCAGGTGGAATATGGAAAAGTCCAAAAGTAAAATGATGATCACACATAATTGTCATCGTCATTATTACCTTAGACCAAAATTTTTTGGGGTAAGTTAAATTTAGTGGATTTAAGTTGTTGGCATTATTTTTATGTGGAAGTCCACCTGAATGTGTAAATTAGTGAAGAGATGTATTGTTTATTTATTGTATTTTTTTAAGTCAGTTTGTTTATACAAATTTTTACTTATGAGCATCAGTAAAATTTAATTGAGCCTCAGTTGAACTTTACACCAAAACAGTTATTTGGTACTCTCTTACTTTGCATTCTTACCTCAATTTTCAATAAATATTTTGTGCTTCATTGGCACTTCAAAAAACTGAGCCTCCGGTGTGATACTTAAAGTAAATAAACAAATATAAGTATCTCAAAAAACGATGACTCAACAACTAGCAGCGCAAATAAGAAGAAATTGTTACCGTTGTAGATGTAGCTGCTCCCCAAATAAGAAAAAAATGAAACCGTTCGCGATATCCCTGCTGGTGGCTGCTGAGTCAGCACAGTACTGGCAGTCTTGGCTTATATTCATTTATTGCCTTTAATGGGCCTCCTGATACTTGATACTTGTAAAAATGTGTATTAATATCTTATTAATATATTATCATGAAAATTTGTTCATCATATTTTAAAACTTTCAAGCCGAAACAAATTGGATGGATCATTTCTTTTAATCATTATTTTATTTCACATTATATAAGTTCAAGGTAAAATCTCGTATCAGTTAAGTTCATGGTGTAAACCTTGTAGAATTTGTTTGGGTGATTGAGTTTATAAACAACCTCTGCCTCGTTCTTTCAAACACTTCCTTAAGCAACTTTTGCCTCGTTCTTTTAAACACTTTTATAAGAGTTCTCACCGAAAAGTGAACAGAACAGTGCTTTTTACCTCGAACTCCCTTTTTAATGGCACATTTCAAGAACGTTATAATTCAAAGGGTTAGTTGAGTGAAAATAAGTTGAAGTATTCCAATAACTTTTATATACATATACTATATATATAATTTAACAAAAAAACACATTTTGAACAGTATATTTCGGCAATATGTATTTCATTTAAAAATTATATCTAGTATGGTAAATGTATAATGTTATTCACCGTATGAAAAACGTTTTTGTGGTTCCGTTCTTGCATTATGGTGTTGGGATACTCAGTCATGATTTTTTAGAGCGTTTCTATTCTGGTCTGTGGAATGCCATCTACCAATAAAACAATTGCAACCCTATCCTGTTTCGTATCTACCACATTTCGGGGCTATAAGAAGTATCAAAAGTTTGGATTTTAACTTAACACTGATTTTTTTAAATGTTTTATCCAAAATAAAATATCAGTCAGCACGGTAAATAAGAATGGCCAGTGGTACTAGCATTTGACCAGAAAAAAAACACGGTCAGTTTGTCCAGACGTGTGTAGATTCGCCAGAAAAACGTCCTGTTTTATGACTTGAAAATTGTAATGGTCAAATCCTGTACAGGCGAAAATCTAAATTGTCTAAAATGCATGTTCTAATACCTCGTTTGAATGATAATTATAAGCTGATTCAAGTTTACTTAAAGACAACGTTTTGTTATAAATGCCGCATGAGGTACCACCGTTTTGTTGAGCTTGTTCATTGTTTTGTTTTGTTTTTCGTGATGCGCACTTCCAGATATTCCCTAAAAGAAAGTAGAACACATGATGTACAGAATTTGAATGAAAGATGTTTAAAACATTTTGGATTGCGCAGAGATTAACTGAAAGGATTAATGGCTAAGTCAAACTCAATAAGAAAAAAAAAACCGAAAAAATTGTTATATTGATGACAGCGACAAGAAACCAGAAGAGCGAGTCAATCCAATTTTCGATTCGACTTAATAAACTTTAAAAAAAAAAAATGCTCGTCACTTCTTCTAAACAAACACCGAAAATAAACAAATAGTTGGGACATTTCTGCTGAAAGGTTCAGTTCAAAGAAACAGCTATTTTTGCCAATGATTTAAAGAGAGACCCCCCACTGCACTTTGGTTGTCAGAAAGATCAACGTGAAATCGAAGGAAAAATGTCATATTGAACAGAAAAAAAATAACAACAGTGACAAAACAGTGTCTGTTAATTCCTTACTTTTTCGATAAAAGTTACAAAAATTCAAAATTCGTCAAAAGAGAGATTGACAGGACAATTTTACAGGATTTTGATAACGATTCTCGGAATAATATATCAAAATTAAAAACCCAAATAATAAAAAGGAGAAGGAAAAGATAGCGGAAGTTATTGTCGAATATTTTGGAAAGACGAGTCATGGCGGTAAGAAGAGATCACCTTGATGCAAATATCAATTCTTTATCAGGGAAAGATCGAATTGTCCCCTCTTCTTGCCATTGTCGAAACAGAAAGGAAAAAGAAATTTGCATGACGAGTTGTGATGGCACATCCAAACTAGTAGAAGAAGGTAATCTCGTAAAATATGTAAAGTTAACTTTAAAGATATATAGAGATAAAGATATAGATAGATAGATAGATAGATAGATAGATAGATAGATAGATAGATAGATATATAGATAGATATATATAGATAGATCTATATATATAGATAGATAGATAATGTCACAATTTCAGATGCAGCAACATATTGATGCAAGTTTTTTAGTTAAACTATATCGGAAGTGCATTTTCGCGACAATATGTGTGTTCCAGATGTCAAGGTTGCACCTTTTCAGATTCTAACTGGAAATTTCACATTTTCTTTGTCTTTCTTAAATGAAATATTTCGTGCTTTTTTGTTTCCAGAGTCACACGATGTCGTTTCAACGTTATATGGACGTCTTTACAAACGTCTGAACGTTGTTCCGGACGTCAAAACGACGTCGTGTGTCATTTTCACTATTTATAGCAGACTGAACACAGGTATTTCCTTAGTTTTCAGAAGGTTCGAATGACAAGGCATTTAAAAATACTATACTTGCACTTCAACAAGCTGCGTTTACATTATTCTGTTTCATTGAAGCGATTTTGGTCTCTAAGAATAAATCGAATAATGAAAAATGGATATAGACAAAGATATATCGATCGGATTCGCTGTTCACGCTATTTGATTTGCTGTAAAAGACTCAAAATCGTTCTGGTTAACTAATAATTATAATCCACCAAAGGAGAGAGGGATGTGCTGCCAGTCAATCAAAAGAGAGGCTGTTTCCGTTTTCTTTGCATGACTACACTGGTGGGTGGTGTTTACATATCAACTTCGGAAGTTTTGTAAGGCTGACAAACAAACGGTTAACATAAAGTTAATCTGTACACCTAATCAATATTGTTTTTAGACATACAATATCGCAACAAACTAAAACATTAACCCATCTGGAGGTTAAACACCCACTGTTTGAGCATACTGCCATTCAAACACATAGGTTAGCCTTAAACGGTCAATGTTTGAGAATGATAACACACCATCACATCTTTAAACGTTTCACAAACATCTATAGCTAACTTTTACGCTGGCTGTTTCTATTGGAAGTTTTATTACAGAGTGGGAAAGGGGTAAAACGAAGAGGCCAGAAACAAGAATAAATCGCGAGAACCAAAATAAAGAATTAAGAAATCATGGACACCCATCAATGTCATGGTAAAAAAATAATCCGTTTTTAAATGCTATTTTAATTGTATACAATTTTTGAAATGTGAAATTTTGTCAAGCCACGATTATATTTCAGAAATACCATAGGATCCAGCTGATACGATATAGAAATTTCAAATGGAGGGGGGCGCCAGTACTGGCAGTCTCAGGATGATAAAGGCTATCCTACCGATCACTGCGCCCCCACGCTCTCACCCCCCCCCCCACCCCCCCCTTACCCCCAACACGCACGCACGCACACACACGACCACCACAACCACCACCACATTCAACGCCACCACCCTAAATAAACATACCCCCCTCTGGGTTGTTGTTTCAGTCACCATTTTATACGTCACGTTGTTATGGCAATATTTTTTATAAAGTTCTATGAGCATGACAACAAATTTTCATAATCCTCTCCTTTTTGTGTTTTGTTTGATTTCGGCTTTATATATCACGTTGTTTTTTGGGGGAATTTAAAAGTTTCCTGAAGCAAAAATAGCAATTTGTTTCTGTATAAGAAACCCAGTTGGCAAAATCTTCAAAAAATCTCTGTGGAGGAGTGTTTTTTTTATTGAAACAACAGGCGATAATGCTTGCCATTCCTTATAGAAAACACTTCTCCTCATAGACTTTTTAAAGATTTTGCCCGCTGGGAAATAGGTTTTATAAAAAAAATCTAGATTTGCTGAGAAAGTGTGTATTAAATTCGCCGCAACTCTGCCTTTACATAACTCGCAAATAAAGTATATAAAGCATTATTTCAACACAACCCCCTTACTCCTTCTAACTTTGTGTCGTTTCACAGAAACACGCGACAAATCATCCAAACCACCGACGACGTGTGAAGCGTTATCAAATAAAAAACGACGTAACAGGACAACATTCACCACGCATCAACTCAACGAGATGGAGAGAGTTTTTCAAAAGACACACTACCCTGACGTATTTACCAGAGAGCAACTAGCCTTGAGATGTGAACTCAGTGAAGCCAGGGTACAGGTAAGCATGGAGTCTGTTAACACAGTATTTTGCGATTATAAAACTAAAAAGTCTCTTATTTTCGTTTGAAAAAACGAGGCAAAACGCAAGAATGTTCTCGTTGAACCAGACAGATTTAACAAAGTTTTTGACTGCAAACTATATATAGTGATGATCGTCGCAATTTAATTATGTTAACCAACTGCATGTCCTCATATAATTATTAAGGCCTACAAAATACTGATCGGTGTTCAAAGTATAAGATTAAGGCCAACCTCGCCAGGCCTTTTTGATGAACTGATTAAAACATAAAAAGGCAAGGGATTCTGATGCAAAAAATACAAAAAGTCAAATATCAAATACCTTTAGGGTGTTAGGATATTTCAAAGCAATTACATCCCAGCTTGTTATATTCAATACACTCCATGAATAATGTAAAATAGAAATGAGACTAATTGTTAAGTCGATTTGGCTGCTTAAACACTTACAAACTGTAAAACCAACTTCCTGTTAATCACAATGTTTTTTTCACTGTCAGGTCTGGTTTCAAAACCGTCGAGCGAAATGGCGACGCCGTGAAAGGTACGGAGAAGTCCAAAACGAGAACTTGTTACGGTTACGACAACGTTTTATCGAACTACCTACATATACGAGCTCTCCCATGACTCGTCCGCATTGCCAGTACGTGACGCAAGTGGCGGCAACACGATCGCCTTTATCAATAGATCTGAATTATAACTTAACAGAGTACTCTGATGAGAGGCGGCTTACCGCAGAACCTTTCATGCGCCGTTCGACACAAATTTACGGATTGCAACATTACGGTCACCTGGATCATCACAACACAACCGACATGCTCATTACAAACAACAACAACAACAAAAGTATTGATAGTGAAATTCGCTGCAACAACATTAGCAACATTGATATTCCTATAGATTTAAACGCGCTTGGTTTTAATAATGTTCAGAGTTATGGAGGTGCTGGGACCGAGATCCATCAATGGTCAAGACCATTGACACACCAAAATGTGGATTTTAACAAAGAAATGAATGAAATCGGAATGAAGTCTACTATGTAAATAGGTTTATTGAGAGTTTCTTTCGACGACGAATGCTTCCTTTTTGTTGAAAGCATGACTAAACTTTCGAATGCATTTTGTTAAAGGTAATAGTCTTAACTAACTAGTACAGCTTGGCCAAAAATTTCTATTAAGTAGCAAAATTTTTACTATTTATGCGATAGCAATTATTTATTTTTAAGCTTCTAAATCTTGAATTTCAATACATTCTTATTTATTTCCAGCGAGTTCAGGCATTTTCCTTTTTAAAGAATATCTCTACTTTTTGGTATTATATGTGAGGTGTACCTTAAGAAGAAGAGTCCAGATTGGGGACTGCAACATTCTTTTGATTTATACTGATGGCTTCCATGACAGTTATATGAACCATTAAGTGGGATTTCCACTTCAAAAAATAATACGCGTATCAGCACGTACCGTATCAATGAGAATGCGCGTTGATTGTAATTTGGAAATACGCATCATCACTGAAAAAGGTAAACAACCAAATTACGAAAATTTTGCAACGATTGCAGTTTTGAATATTCGGTAATATTGCCTTTTCGATCTACGAATGTATACAATAAATATAAAATTAGTCTGCTGCATCTCGGGTAATTTCACATTGTTGACCTCCTGTGTTGTAAGCAAACTTGGTCTTTTATTTTCTAAACTTCTTTCAGATCTCGAAAAACTAAAAAAATTGCTTTGTTTAAAAATGGCAAAAGTTAAGTCAAAACTTTCAAGAAGGGCTTTACAGCTAGCTCCTATGGAAAATATGACGCGAGAGAATCTTCTCTCCTAGCTTAGCGTTTCGTTTTCTGGTAATCGAAAGACATTCTTAGGGAGAAAAAGGCCAAATTTTGAGCCGTTTGAGTTCAGCTTTTAGGGCTTTGCCCCACTCCCGCCCCCAAAAAACAAACCCCATTTCACATAACTGTTAAATTGTTCACTGGATTTAGCCCCTCAATGTTTGGATGGAAATTAAGGCCGTGATATATCTATCCTACTTGTTGTTCTCAAGAAGTTTTCTCTTGACTAATTAATAATAAATATGGACAATTTTTGCAAAAACTGTTGGTTACCTGACTAATCTTGCGGCAAAACTAAATAAACCTCGTAACCAGCGCAGGGTAACTAACCAAATTTTATCAATATTAAAGAGTTCTGTACTTCGATGCTAAAAAGATGTACCGATTTTATCGATAGGAGGCGTTTATTTTAGAGGGGCGTTTTTACAAATGGGTTTCACAGGCTATATGATCTAGCTTGGCCAAATCGGAAGAACATTTTTAGTGCGATGAGTACACGAACCTATGAGGGTCGATTTTGAAAATCACGTTGCGTTGGCTTCGTAATTTTTAGATTAGAAGAAAGGGTTTTTGAAAGGAAGGCAAGGAGAAACATAAATACACATGTGAATCTATCCTATCTTCCTATCTTTATGTGCAGCGATATGGTGTAGTGTAGTCGACAGTACCTTCCAGTACGATCGCTTCCAGTACGGTCCGTGTATGTGTGCCTTCGGGTGGGTAATTTATAGAGCTTGCAATATAATAAAATAATAAATAATAAATACATATATCTCTGGCTGTAGTAAGTCAACTTCTTAGTTGCAAGTCGGTGGGCAGAATAGCCAACCATTACGATATGGACTGAAGCCCAAGCAAGAAGGACTTCAAAAACTCTCTGTTACTACTTTACTTCTTTCTTCTCATTCAGTTTTTAAATTTTAGTTTCATCTAAGTTCGACATGCTTCTATCTTCGACAAACTTTAATATCGAAGCGATTAATCAACGAAAAAATGAAAAACTTTTAAAAATAGTTTAAATTTGAATTATCGCTTAATAATTGGAGGTAAATTCAAGATGAGTCTGAAACCTCTTTAAACAAATCCAAACACAAAAAACACGGCCGAAATGAAGTTGTTGATATACATGCGTGCTGTTATCACCACATCTTGTTTACTACTCGAACGGAAAGATTGGCCATGGGACTTCAAATCATGACTTTTAAATCCTCGTTTTGAAAGCAGATTTCCATATAGGGGAGGTTTTCCCTTACCCGGTGCGATATTTTGTTTTCAAGATGCTTAATAACCAGCTGATTACCAGAGTTTGTTTACATCGTGATGTATTAGTTATAAAAATGTTACGAGTAGCTCTAAAGGAAATTAGTGGTAAAGAAAAGAAATATTGTCTCTCGTGTTTCCTTTGGGACTATTATGGCACATGGTTTTTATGGTATCTACTTTGTTATTCTACTGTTTCGTGTTTTATCTCAAAATTGTTTTAAAAATTTCGCATGACGAAAAAATAATAACATGGTGAACACGAACTTGCCCTCTTGTTTCTTTTCTCCTCTGTTTAACTAATCTTCAAAGGAAAGAAATGTTTTTATATTTTTATTACTAACGTTGTTTTGATATTGCATTTCATATCTTACATCCTTTTGAACGTTAATTAGGTTTGCTTTTTCATTTATTGGATTGTAAAGTTGTTTTGTCTAACTTATAGATGAAACTACCTTACGTCAAATATTTTGTGGTGTGTGTAGGACACGGGACGGGGAAATGTTTTGTATGTATATTCCCCTCACGCACTACACACCATGTTATATCGTTTTACAAGATTTTACGTGCGTAGAGAGTAAAGCTAGCCGTACGCATGAGTCGTACTTTAGAAAAATAGAAAGGTAAGTTCACATATCCTCGTCCCCCAACAACTGTAGTATGAAAATCTGCTTTCAAAATGAGGATTTAAATGTCATGATTTGAAGTCCCATGGCCAATCTTTCCGTTCCAGTAGTAAACAAGATGTGGCGATAACAGCACTCGTGAATATCAACAACTTCATTTCGGTCGTGTTTTTTGTATTTGTATTTGTTTAAAGAGGTTTCAGACTCATCTTGAATCTACCCCCAGTTATTAAGCGATATTTCAAATTTAAACTATTGGGTCAAAAGTACTTCTGTAAGCTTCCATTTAAAATGTTTTTCAATTTTTTTCATTGATTAATCGTTTCAATTTTGATGTGATGCTAGAATGTCGATGATTTGTGAACTTACCTTATAATTAGTCTCATCTATTATATACTCATCATATCTCTTGTAAGGACGGTTACTAGTTTAAGGCAGCTATCACAAAATATGTGGTGTTAGAGTTGTTTAAAGATCTCAAAATAGGGTCGGTCGGGAAAAAAAAAGTTGAAAGAGAACCCATATCGTCAATCTTCCTAATTCTGAACGGCCTTCCTAATTCCAAATGCAAAACAATACATTCCAACCATGTCTGTAAAATGCAAACCACATGCATACTGCATTGTCAATCAAACTAAATCCAAAACCTAACAAACACAAAACTTCTGCCTTCAATAAAGTGACTGTCTCCTTGAGACTCACACATAATTTTACGAGCTTTGCAATGTGATTATGTGATGTGATGTGGCTCTATCTAAACTAGGAATCTGTAGAATTCTCATTCCACACATAAATATGATGTCTTAAACTTTTTTCACAGTGATAACCTTCATAAAACCATGCCTGTTTATATACAAACACCGCGATGGAGCACATATTTTTCAGAGATATTGAAATAGTGAAGGCGATTATGACGGCACAAGTGATAAACATTTTAGTACTTGTTGCGATTTTGTTTAGAACGGCTGTATATTCTGTTAACCAGACGGGTCTGTTTATTATTTGTGATCCAAATTAGGAGGGCCGTTCGAAATTAGGAAGATTGATGATAAATCTCCGGCACAATTTCGAGTTCGGAAATATCTCCAGCGTATTCAACGAAATGATATTTAGATAATGAATCATTGATAGTCTTCTCATGAGGAGTGTGATCGCTGTCGCGCTCCTCAATGCATTGTACTCCTCGGTTTTATTTACCTATTGTAACAGTCTTTACCTTCCTCTGTTGGGCTCCAAAATGGTTTGTTTACTCAGAATTATTTAAAGTTTTTATAAAGTTAGTCATTTAGATAGGCAAATATCAACTGCATTTAATAGGATACTCATCATAGCCAATTTGCCATTGTCTTTATTGCAGAGAGAGCATTTTTCCATTAATAAACAATATTGATTATTTTACAGAATGATGTTGGTTGGCTAAATTCTTAAAGCCTTGTAATAACAATATGGGTTCCTTGAAATACAACATACAATACAAATACAATACAAAAAGATATTATGGTTGTTCTTTTCGTCCATTTTACTTAACTAAAAAAGTGTGAATACACCATATATAAGTTGGATTCTCCATTTAGAACAATTTTCTATTCCCCTTGGATTTTAACTCAAATAAAAACCCCAAAAAACTTCAGTTCAAAGGTAATTGATGAGTATATAAGCCGAGACTGACACATTTTGATAACATAACATTTTCTTCTTATTTGGGCACCTAATTGTTGAGTCATCATTTTTTTGTGCCTTTAAGTCAGAATGGGAGTTAAATTGGAGTATACTTTCACTATGTGATAAAATCTTGGATTTTTATTGTTGTAAAGACAATAACACTGAAATATCTCTCAACACTATATACATTATAGGTTACAGGAATGGAAAAGTCAAAGAAAAGAAAACAGAAACAAAACACAGGGGTACATAAAATAGCTAAACCAGCAAAAGGGACTGGTGTGAAAAAATGGAATACTGTTGAAGTGGAGATGGAAAGCCTTTTTTCAGAAAGTGTAGTGAGTGGTTTTCTAGGACTTGAAGAACTCGATGGTTATGATGAAGAAGACTTGAAGAAAATCATTGAACCAGCCAAAACTAAAAGAAGAAAGCGTACACAACATGTTGAGCAAAATATCCCTAAAGAAGAAGAAGAGGAAGAAGAAGGAGACAAAGAAGATACATCAATGGAACATTCCCAAGATTTACCAAACAATGCTGATGAAATTCAAAATGAAGATAATGCCACTGATGAAAAAGTTAAAAAATTAACCAAAAAACAAAGGCGCAAAGAACAAAGAAAGCAGTCGTTTAAGCTGTTATTAAAAGAACGGCGTAAAAAACGGAAAGAATTAAAAAGGTTAGCAAAGATGGGTCATGAAAATAACGTAAGTGAGCCGGAATTGAAGCAAAAAGATCCTGAAGTGGATCCTGAGGTGGTGGCGAAACTGGAGAAAACGGCCAACTTAGAGTGTGTGGATATGGGTGACTGGAATGGACTTGGTGTACCTGAAGAAATAATTAAAGCCCTACAGGAAAAAGGTTTCACCAGTCCAACACCAATTCAAAGGGAGGCTCTACCTCATGCTATCCTGTATCGTAAAGATATCATTGGAGCTGCAGAAACTGGTGAGATGGTGTCTTTTAGAATGTGTCTTTCTGCAGAAATCTCTATTCTGCTGGACATTTTAATATTTAATATACAGTTCAATCTCCATAAAGTGAAAACCTCCATAATTCGATCAAATGCAAAGTCACCATGAAATTTCATTAAGAAATTCTTATATATAGCTTTCCATAATTCAAATCTCTGTAATTCGAACAGATTTTTCGGACCCGTTGGTAAAATTCTCTTCGTAATTCGAACTTTTCAACATTTCTGAAATGTAAACTGGTCATTAAACTATCGAACACTTTTCAAATTTCGAATGTTTTGAGTTTTCGAATAGAGTTTAGCGGAAATGATTTTCTTCTGTTTAAAAAACAAACATGGCATCAAACAGACAACATAAAGAAAATAATTTAAAGCTGAAATATGAAGGTCTACTGGAATTGGAGAAAGGAAACAAACAAAGTGGTTTCCAAACCCCATTAAGAATCACTATTTGTTTGTCTGTTTCGTTTCCATTCGTTATTTGACCAAAATATTTGAAAAAAGTCAACTTTCTATAATTCGGAAATCTTTCTAATTCGAATTTTTACAGTACAAAGATTGTACTGTAGTTTCATCAATTGTATCATGCGATACCAATTGAGACTTAAAATTAAGAATTGAATTATTCTGCTTCAGGGTCTGGCAAAACGTTGGCGTTTGGCATTCCACTGCTTAAGAACATTATGGAATTGAAACAACGGCGATTGGCCAAAAAAGCCAAATTGCAGGCCGAGGAAGATACTGAAGAGAAACCATTATACGCGTTGGTTATCACGCCTACTCGTGAACTTGCATTGCAGATAGACGCTCATATCACTGCAGTTGGAAAGTACACCGGTGTGAAATCTGTTGTTGTTGTTGGCGGTTTGGCCGCTGCTAAACAAGAACGGTTGTTATCGAAATGTCCTGAAATTGTGATAGGAACACCAGGCAGGCTGCATAAACTCATCACCAATGGTGACCTCCATCTGAGCAAATTCGACAATCTGAAGTTTTTGGTTATAGACGAATGTGACCGGATGTTAGATGAAGGTCATTTCAAAGAATTGAACGATATACTGAACTTTATAAATAATTCAACGACGAAAAAGCAGACGTTTCTGTTCTCTGCCACTTTGACGTTACCAAAACAGGTGAAACAGCAGCGGCGTCACAACAAAAAGGATGTTGGTTCTACTAAAAGCGAGCTTGAACAACTCGTTGATAAAGTAGGTGCTCAAGGGAAAGTTCAAATCATAGATTTAACAACAAAACACGTGACAGCTGCGATGTTGAAGCAATCAAAAGTGATGTGTACGAACGAAGAGAAAGAAATTTATCTCCTCTATTTCCTGATGACGCATCCTGGAAGAACTATCGTTTTCGTAAATAGCATTTCGTTAACTAAGAGGCTGAGCTCTTTGTTATCGCTGTTGGAACGCGAGCCGTTGCAACTTCACGCAGGGAAGCAGCAGCGACAGCGTCTGAAATATCTTGACCGTTTCGTTCAAAATGAGAATGGGTTACTAATTGCAACCGACGTAGCAGCGCGTGGACTTGATATTCCGAAAGTACAATATGTTGTGCACTATCAGCTGCCTGTTGATCCGAAAGTATATATACACAGAGCTGGGCGTACGGCGCGTGCCCAAGAAGACGGCTTGAGTTTCGTGATCCAAGGTCCGGAGGATTTCAACGCCTACAAGAAAATTGTACAAGTGTTGAAACTTAATGATGACATATCCTCTCTGAGCGTCGACCGAGGATATTTGGACGGTATTAAGGTTCGTGTAAGGTTGGCCAGAGAAATCGATAAAGAAGAATATAAACATCGTAAAGAAAATGCTGACAAAAAATGGATGGACAGAACAGCTAAATCTATGGATATCGATGTTGACGATGATGCGTCGCAAGAAGTTGTGTTCACCAAGAAACAGAAACAGTCCATCAATTACAAAAAAAGACAATTACAGCAACTTTTAAAGACGAAATTAGTACCGAAGGGATTCTCCGCTTCATATCCAACAAGAACCGGAAGCTTAATGACATTAGGACAGTTCTTGTGATATCCATCGATATGATTTTATATTGTTTCATCGTCAGATTGGTTTTATGTAGATTTTAATGAGTATTTTGTCTGTATAAACGAATGTTGAGATGTGTCAGCTTCGCCGAAAACAGTTGCTATATTTCTGGACTGTTGGCTTTTAACCCCCTCTGGTACCACCTTAATTATTATTATTTTTATTTTTTGGTGAAGTTCGCTATTGACAGGCAAATAAATATTCTATGGCTAACTACTTCCTAAAAACGTTGTCCGCAAAAGGGAAGTGTCCGCTACATAAGAGTTCATTCTATGTGAGACCATGACTTGCCAGGGACCAAAGAAATTTGTCCACTATACAGTTAGTTGAGTTCTCCTTTATACATAAGTAACCCGGAGTTTTGGGTCCTTGGGCTTCCATCCGTAACAGCTGGTTCTTTTATCTACCGACTTGCAACTGGGAAGTTGACTTACCGCCAGAGATACGTATAGCATTGCTCTAACTTGCACGAAGGCCAATATGAAGTCAGTCGATGGATCAAAATGGGTTGATATATATACTGCTTTTAAAGCGCACCGGAGTAGTGAAGTATCGAGAAACGACATGACTTCAGCGGTCAAAGCACTGCCCACTACACCATTGCTACATAATATATGTCCGCGATAGGGGAAGGTTTCACTGTACAATACTAAAAAACGGCACGGTAAGTTTCCCGCGAAGAAACATTAAAAGGCCACAATTTCCATTCAAAAGTTATGTCTGCGCGGACAATGTAATTCTCAATTGTGATTGGTTAATAACGTCAGCGAGCGAAAAAAGCCGAAAACTTTCAACTTTCACGAGCGTAAGTTTTCCGCTCATGTCTGAATCAACCAATAAGAATTCAGAATTCGCATGCATAATTAAACGCCCGCACGGATAGTTTCAATGGAAATGTGGCTTAAAAGCCGTCCGGGAGCACATCAGGATTGAATGGAAATTCGGTCTTAAAGGTCACTTTCCATTCACCGATATCGTCCGAGCGAGCGACCGTTTGTCACCGATCGTGCATCAATCGAGCGTATATTTTAATTTCCATTCAATTTTTAAAAGCGTGCGCATAAAAAATTTTTTCAATGTCTTTTCAAAAATCTTTTCTTTCGTCAAAACAAAAAGAAGTTATTGTTGTTCAGAAATAAATTAATTATTACATAGCTTTCTAAAATTTGATTGGTTGATATAGACAGGCGGAAAAAACGAGATCAAAAATTTTAGATGTGCACGAGCGTTGATTTGTCCGACTGCATCTGCTGGCTCGAACATAATTCCAGCTCCATTGCGCATGCGCTGACGTCAGTAGCGTCGTTTTTTCCGAGCGAGCGGGCGAAACTGCTGAATGGAAACTTACCTGACCGATATCGGACAATAAAACCAGTACAATACGCATGCTCACGTTATACTTTCCCGTCCTGTTCTTTTCAGTTGACCATAATAGGGAAAAGGACTATTTATGATAAGCGTAATGCATGTTTTGTGGGATACACAGTGGCGCAGATCTAGCAGAGATTTAACTGGTGTAAGCCAATTTTAAGGAGAACTTTCTAAAAAGGCAATTTTCCTTTTGAAAACACTCTCCTCCATAATTAATTACACCAGTAAATTGCTTCTCGATCCGCCGCTGATACACTGAAAAAATATTCACATATTATACACATATATTCTTTATGTTGTGCTTGAACAGTATTTGATTTTTCTCTCCTCCTTTCATTTGCAAAAAATATACGTATGTATATTGTTTGTTTACGCGTTTGTAGGTTTATATTATCTTTGAATGAACACTTTCCGTGTGTTCACTTGACATTTGAAATATATAAAGCAGTATGTATGAGGAATGAAGCGAACACTACATTTCATCGATATTGTCATGATTTCTTGATGCAGAATAAAATTCATATTCGAGTCCTCTACATAAGACATACAAGTGGCAATTGTTTTGATAAATCAACAAAATGTCTCCTTACTTTTTCTACTGGTGTTTCCAGAAACGTTGAAAAATTGTGTATTAAATATCACTTTTTAGGTATTCTTCTTCAATGAACATTAGTTCGTCTATAGCATACTGACGTTCATATTGGCGCCAGTTTACCGCCAACAAACGTCTGTTCAAGCCACCATTTTCTGGATTTCCCATGAACTGCCTGGCTAACGATTTGAAAGGGCAATATCAGAACGTCGGTCTTTTCGAGTTATATAGTTTCTCCCCGTTCTCATCTTTTGACGTTCTAGTATACTTCAAGTATAACGAACTAAGCTTTTGACCAGGAGCGACGAGATTCCTGTGAAAGGTGCAGAAAGGATTTAATGAAAGTCACTCAGTAATGACCAACTGAAAATTATCAACGACTAAGTAAAATCAAAGGAAGAATGTGTTTGGTGACGTTTCCATACAGATCATCTACTTTCAAATCTATTCTGTAGGCATATCTGAAACGTCATCAAATACGTGTCGTGAACACCTACTTGATATACGGTTCGATGTCTCTTTCTTTCCATTTAGCACGAGTTTTAAACAGTTTGTTGAATCTAAAATAAACACAAATGTCAACAGAACACTAGAGGGAACACTAACTGTTCTTATCAAGGTTAAACAGGTTCCACTGAGAGATAATTTGCATAAAAGCAGCACGTAATGAGCCTAAAATCAAACGGGAATTCGTTTTTTTTTTTAAGATAAAGTTAAAGACCTCTTGTAACCTACAGCAAAATACTGATCAAGCAGGGAAATATGTTAGGTAATACCTAAAAATAAATGTTTTGAAATTTGTTTATGACAGATTCCCACCTTTCCAACGAATCATCAGGTAAGTTACATTCTGGGAAATGCCACACAATTGGTGGATGATTATTCAGATCTGTCAAAGCAATGCCCTGAAAAGAGACAAGATCGTAGAATTAACTCACGCCTATACACAAATGTTTAGCAAAACAGGTATATATAGTGTAAAAACTATAATATGTACCAAAAGATAATCTTCACTTATCTGCATTCCATCAGGAACACTTTGTTTCCAAGCTTCTATGAACTCATGGTAATTAAACTAAGAAATGAAAAATCACCAAGCGGCTGCAGTAACAGTTTCCATGATTGTTTTTGCTATTTATTGGCAAAACGTATAGCGTTACCTTTCCATTGACTGGACGAAGGATGTACTCAGCATAGTATTGACAAACTTTAATTTCATCCAAACAATACATTCTTTCCGTTGCACATATGTCATCTTCAACTAATTCTTCACCATAAACCTTTAAACAATGTTCTATTACAAACCTTAAAAAAGGAAACTGTAATTCAAGATAAATCTTTTTTAGATGGCAGTGGAAAGTATTAATAATGTCCATAGCAATAGCAAATTTACAAACCTTGGATAGAGCTCTTCTAAAATTTCACAGGTAGGATTTAAAGGAACTTTCTTCCAATCCCAGCTGTTTTCTTCAATCAACGCGAGGATTTGTGCAAAGGCTTTTTCCTGGTAATTAATGTCCAATACGCGCCAGAAGCCATTTATTTCCAGAGCACCTAATCTTTGCAAGTTGTTCCTCACTTCTTCCTCGCTGGCTTGAATCAATGAAAGAAGGCCTTCCATATCATACTGGAGTAACAAAACAATACAAGACATCATTACAAACAAGAGTTTAAGGGCCCTTTTCAGTTTTCAGGCCGGCCCTTAATGGCGTTAATTTTCAGGGCTGGCGTTACAGGTTTGTTTGTGAGAGTTAGACCATGGACTTTTCAAAAATAATGCCAATAAACGGCAGTGTAAAAAGGGCCAACAAGGCAATGTGGAATCTGTACTACCTTCTTAATTTGATCTTCAGTAGATTGGTTTGAATATGCATTGTCTTTTAGAAGATTGCGAAGTCTTTCCAGTCGCGCACGAGTCAAACGCACTTCATAGTATGACGAGAAACAGCTGCATACCTGTATTGTAGAGAATCATCTTCACAAACAAAAAAATAGGTACACATTAACAAGAAACAAAAGACTTAAATGGCAATATCTCTGGAAGGAACAATGCGTTTTTGTGGAAATTCAAAAACTCATGTCCATCTTTTTTGAAGCTCTTACCTGCCTCTCCACAACACAAATTTCTTTTGAAAAATCTAAAACGAAATCATGTAAGTTTCTATTGTAAATAATATAAAGGATGGCTTTTAATACATTTGTAAAATATAACATTTTTTTAAACAAAATTTAGTTATAATTGGTGTCGGAATTGGAAGTCAACCTTGAGACTTGGGTGTTGATAGCTGAGAGAGGAGAAGTAGCGAATTTGAAGTTTCAGCAGACTTGATGTCGTATGTTTTATTCTTTGTACATAGCACAGCATCATCATCATTATCACCCCGTATAGTTAACCTAGAAAATAAGTAACTATTACAAACTTTTTCCTTGTAGAAGTACTTACAAAACTAAACTCAAAATACTCAAGCAACTAATCTTCTAATGAAAATTCATACTTACATGTCTCCCTGTTCCAAAGCATTTAATAAATCCTTCGGCAATTCTATCAATTTATAGTCATCTTTCATCCACTCATTAGAATATCTCAAACATTGGACCATGCCAGTTCTATGTAAAACTCCTGCCACATCTGCAAGTTCATTAATATCTTTTAGAGATCTAAAGATTAAAGACTGGTAATTACAAGCTGACTTTAATTGCCTATGTTTTGGTAATTGTTCAATTCTTAGTTCTGTGTTAAAAATTAGATTATACTTATAATTTAGGTTTTTGGTACTTGGGTTGGTAAAAATCCTTTATGTTGTTCTTTTAGAAGATTGATAGAAGATTTAATGATAAAATTTAATTTAATGTTTCTTTGCTAATTGAGAACGCAGGAGAAGATGAGGAAGATTATGACATTTTAGAACAGAGAATAAACAATGGAATTGAATGTCTTTTATACTTTAGAGAAGGGAGTCAATCAGAAAATGTGGACAAGCTGATACCTATCCTTAAAAATGTTTTCTAACAAATTTATTCCAAAAAGCAAATGCCCCCAAAACTGCCTGTACGTATCAAATTTTATTTATATTGTTGGTTGTGTAAGCATTTTATCAGAAAATATGTTTTTACGTTGCAGTGAATCCGTGAAATTGAACCCCTGTGAAAAATGTCTCCTTTAAACATCCTGGAAACTCAAACGTTTGCATCCATTATGATACATACACTACAGTCAGAAACTCTTTTCAAGACTATAGACCATCCCGCAATTGAGGGATCATTTTGCTATCATATACTTAAAAAGTAATGTTCATTTCGGAAATTGAGCACATTTAAAGGAAGATCGTGAAATTATATAGTCACAAAATATCAGTACCTGTGAAATTTTAAAGATAACTATCTTTCTAATTTTAGGGACCAAGAAAAGAGTCTGAAACCTCTTTAAACAAATCCAAACACGAAAAATCGACAGAAATGAAGTTTTTCATATTCACATGTGCTTGTTATAGCACTGGTGGTCAAAAAAATTGTTTATGTTTGCAAATGATGTGGACATTCTAAAGACAACGGGAAACACTTCCATAAAGCTTAAGAAATATAAAAAATCTTGCTGGCTATCATGAATTTCCTTTACAGCTTGTCCCAGTCAAAAAAATAATATACCTCGAACACGAGCATCTGGCACAGATCAGTCCGCCATGATTATGTCTTCTCGAAAAGAAAAACGAATGTTTTTATATTTTAACAGGGGGTAATTATGACTTTGTAGTCTCTTTGATGGTAAATTCAATAGCAATTCAATAAAAGTAGATTTTCTTATGATCAAATCCACATAAAATAATAATTAAGCAAAATTGTAAACTGTTTTAAGAAAAAATCGAACACAAAATTGAACACAATTATAGAATGTCTTAAGAAAACCTCTCCGTCTGTTTAGTGCAGATTTTGAAACTCCTTTTCCATGTAACCAAATCGAATCGAATCCCAGCGCGGGAACAAGTTTGTTGGTCTTGTTGACCTCGTTGAGCAATGAGCGAGTCAAGTTTTATGATTAGGTTTATCGCCCAAAAGAAAGCAAACTCTCTGTATTATTCACAATTGGAGGTATTCAGCCAATGAAGAGCCTTTGCGAAAAGTCACAAAATATTCTCTTGCAAGACTCAAGGCAGCCAGGCATGTATCCTGTATTAATTTCCTTAATTTTATTGCTCTTCATTTCAAGCCACCTCAAACTTAGGCCCTTTCTCAAGCAAAATAAGAGAAACGGCCCAAGGTTTGAGTCCGCATTTCAAGTTGTCTGAGGCCTTAGACACATAATTGGGAATATGGATGACATACGTTCGTTATTGTTTTTTAGTGGAATAAGAAGAGACAAAACAATCAGAAACCCTGGAAAAAGAACATATTTCTAACTTTGCATATTATCCAAAGTGCTACAACAACTACACTCACAAAAAGAGTCTTGAACACGAGGAAAATGAACACGAGGAAAGCGAAAATGCAGAAGAACTTACGACTCAAAGATTGTCAACCCGTAAATGAGACCGCAGAGGTACGAGACTTTGGTATATATATACAGTGGTCTCTCTCTGTCTCGAACACCCTCTATCTCGAACTTCTCTCTATCACGAACAATGTTCTCGGTCCCATGGACATTTCTGTAGCCCTCAAGCTGTTCTCTATCTCTAACTCTCTCTATCTCGAACAAATTCCTTGGTCCCTTACAAGTTCGAGATAGAGAGAGTCTACAGTATCATCAATAATTAGCCAGGATTCCCGACTCTTTTCCCGGCTTGATAGATTTCACTTATGCTTTTTAAACTCAATCCAGAACTGAGAATCTGAGCTAGTTAATAATTCAATATCTTGTAGTAGTCATTTTGGGAAAGTTTATCCCGTGAAAACATAGTTCTTTCAGTTGCAAAAAATTATCATTGAGAACCGCAAAAAGGTTAGAAATTTTTTGCATTTTTAACACTTGTAGGTAAAATCATCGCTGATGAAGAATGAAGAATCTGCTACAAGAATAAAACTAAATCTTCTGGAAATGGATACGAAAATCTTGAAAAGTGCATTACTAAGATGGCGGCTCTAACAATTCAGGAATATGCAATAAAAAAGAATGACCTGCCACGCCTTGTGACAGCAGTTTCTGGTGTAGAATGGGAACATATCATCGCTTTGGAACTCTGTTACCATAGCTGTTATCGTTCTTACAAAAGACCTGGAAAAACAATTGCTGATAGAACAAAGTTCCAGGTTGGGGCGTTGGAAAAGATGTTTGCTGTCATCACAGAATGTGTTGTTGGAAACCGTGAAGTATTGCAGCTGAAGGAAATGATTTCAGAGTACTACAAGCATTGTGATAACCGAGAAGTGGTAGACCAAGGAACGTTCCAAAATACAATTAAAGACGAATTCGGGAAGAACATTGGAATCTGGTCACAGAAATATGGTGGAACTTTCCTGTTTGATGAAAGCATATCGAAAGGGGAAATAATTTCAATTTTTGCCCGTAAATTAGAAGTTGAAAGAAACCAAAATAACATTCATGGTAGTCAAGAAGACAAGGTGAAAGACGAGGCGAAAATTATCCGTGAAGAAATAATATCAGCACCATTAACCTATGACAGCTGGCCCCCCACTGCAGATGATTTGACCACCATTGTGTTATGGTGATTCTTATATGTAGCAAATAGAGAAGAGAACCTGAATGCCTAGAGAATCCCATTGGAAGGGCGTTAATTCAATATTAAAGCAACTGAGTGCATCTGTGAAGGAATTTCAGAAAGTCCAGCAAGTATATTCTGGAAGTATCAATCAAAGAAAGTCTTTTTAGCATGGATTGCAAATGTCCACATCATTTCCAATCTTTATATTGCCACCAGCACCCTGACTATTACGTGTGCTATGGGATTTCAAATCATGACTTGTAAATCTCTATTTTGAAAGCAGATTCCCCTGTTCCATGTTTTATCTCTAAATTGTTTTAAAAATTTCGCATGACGAAAAAATAATAATATGGGTGAACAACGACGGAGGATGAGTCCTCCCGTTTTCCTTTTTTCTCCTCCGTTTATCTCTAATCTTCAAAGAAAAGAAATGTTTTTATATTTTTATTACTAATGTTTTTTTGATATTGTATTACATATCCAACATCCTTTTGAACGTAAATTAGGTTTCCTTTTTCATTCATTGGATATACTAAAGTTGTTTGTTGTGTTTGTGTCGTGTCGATATTATATATATATTATAATAGCTACAGAGACAATAAGAGAATAGTCAGTCAGTAAGCAATACAAAGGCTACATCGTTGCAGGAACCTCATAAATGAAAATACCTCATAAATGAAACAGATTAATGCAATATAGTACCTGATGTTTGAATAACTTTCAGCAGCAGGAGAGAACCCTTCAACATTTCCCGCCATTTCCCGGTTTGTTTACACTTAATAACCGGTAACCGAGAATTTCATCTTTTTTGGCACTTTTGCTGGAGCAAAGTTGATATCTTAAGAATTACTTTAGTGAAATAGTACCGCGGTAAAGCAAACGCGATGTTTAATTGGTTAGGACGCTGGTGGTTTTGCACATGTGATATTTCTCTCTTTCTTTATATTTTTAAAACAGCCATCCCCTTAAATATAAGTGATGGATGTGTTGTGTTTACTCCTTGGCTGCATCCCTCCCCTTTCTAGACTATTTTTTCTTCAATCTTCAGAGGTTTCAGGTGTTTTATTTAGGATGCATCATACGCTCTCTTTTCCTCCTCGGCAGGGCATCGATGAGCCAGTCCCTCCTGGTCAGGGCGTATTCCAAAAGTTGGAATGACGTCACAATTTAGGGAAAACAAACACTACTAGCTACACCTGAATATTTATTTTCTATGGCTTAGAAAATGTTTTGGAACGTGTGTTAAGCGTCCTTTTTTTGGCCATATTAAAAAATGCGTCGGTAGTAAGCACGCGCGGCACGGCAAAGCAAAGTGTATTATTTTGTGCTCTGTACATTGGAGAAACATACCCTCCATTCCATGTGCGTGTTTTAGACCTTGTTCTTCGCATTGAATTTTGTGAAGGAGAAAGGTTGGATCTATATTGGGAACACAGAACCGCGGGTATCCAGCTTATCCCGATATTGGACGGAAACAAAAAAACAAAAAAAGAAATTTCCCAAGCAGCCTCGGTTTTGTCATAATTTTGCCTCGATGACTCATGCACTGGTAAGTTCTCCAGACCCCCTCTGAATAGAAACATTAAAGTTTGTGGCTGAAAACAAGATTTACCCCATTTATTTCGAGCTAGAAAAGTTAATTTTTTTGTGAAAAAAATGGGAAATTTCCCTTACTGATAGGTTGTTGTTCTTGTGAAAATGATTCACACTGGTAAGTGATATGACGTCTCAATTAGTTTGGAAATACTAAATATTGAAAATAATTTGTCTCCTACATATGCTCAGCGATTCCATGGGTTAGAGAAAATCAATAATTTGATGTCATTTAACGCTAATCTTTTTATTGCAAATCAAATATATATATGAAAGAATATTGGGTACTTTCTGATTCAATAAAAACGTGAGGGCAATTTCATCCTTTTTTTTCACAAATATTTTCCAATACTTCTTACAAAACCAGGGGTAAGTATATCAATTATTAGGCGCTCTTACGAGGCATGTGGCTGAGAAAAACAACTCCACACATCGTGATAATTACAGGTTATGGAATGTGTCAATAATTTTGGGAGCAAACTGCAAGTCGGAAAGTTCATGGAAACAATTTTGAAAAATCATGGGATCATACATGGGATCATGCTTTTGCGATTGTTGTAAAAAATTGCGAAAGTTTCTGCTGCAAAAGTTTCTTCCTTTAAAATGAAATGATACTTTGGCTGCACTTATACACACATTATAGTACATCCTGAAAGAAACTTTATGACTTTTTTGCAAAGGAATAAATTTTAACATGAAAACACAAGATTTGTAAAGTTTTATTATTTACATATTACATATTACAATTTGCCCAAAATTCGCGAAATTCGCGAAAGTTTCTCTCGCGAAAGTTTCTCCCATTAAAGTATTAAAGGCAGATGTTCAACAAGCTAACATCGGATATTATTTTTCTGACAAGACAAGTACAATCTGACAAGGCTCTTCGCGTTTATCATGTACTTTCGTTAACAACTGATTTCAGGCAAGTAACTCAAAACTAGAGTGTCTAATTTTGAGAATCTTTGATATGTCCAGACATAATTAAATCAACTTTTTAAATATCCTCACATTATCCACTCCACCCCCTCCCCTAACTTTGAATTGTATTTTGTCATTTAGCAAAGATTTGATGGTTTAATATCAAAGAAAACATGAAAATCATCTATTTAGTATAAACAATAATTATTGATTGATCATTATCAAGCAGAATGACTATAGCGGACTATCTGCCAACCTTAGTTGATAACCCTTATTTTTCAGCTGGCTTTGGTCTAGTAGGTGTTGGAACTGGGTTAGCTGTTCTACGAAAAAGTGCACAATTTGGTTTTGTTATCTTCCGCAGACATTATATGATAACTTTAGAAATACCTAGTAAGGATAAGAGTTACAACTGGGTCTTACAATGGTTAACTCAGAAAAGGGCTAAGCAAACACAGCATCTTAGTGTGATGACCACATTTAAACAGCATGATACTGGGAAAGTCAGTACACACTTTGACTATGCTCCAAGTCCTGGTGTGCACTTTTTCAAATACAATAGAAATTGGATGCGTGTCGAAAGACAAAGAGATCAAGGTATGCGAGACTTGGCAACTGGGTTGCCATGGGAAACAGTCACATTGACATCACTTGGGCATAATAAAGAAATATTCAATGAAATGTTGCATGAAGCGAAATCACTTGCATTATCAAAGCAAGAAGGAAAGACACTAATGTATGTTCCTATGGGACCTGACTGGAGACAATTTGGTTTTCCAAGGCAAAGAAGACCTTTAAGTTCAGTGATTTTAGATGATGGAATAACTGAAAAGATCTTAACTGATGTTCAAGAATTCATCAAAAATCAAAAATGGTATATGGACAGAGGTATTCTGTTTATTTCTGTATGCCTCTGATTTTACTTTCATTATGACTAACGTAACATATATTGAGATTCATTCTGTTGAAACAAGTAATATCTGATGATGGGCAGCCTGATAGTAGGTTTGATGCCAGATATGATTATATGCCTGAATAGGAAGTGCATAATGCTATACTTCTAATCTTCCTTGTCTAAAATTCCTACCTCCAATGTTAGCACTCATGAATGGAAAATATTTTCTAAGAAATGAATCGTGATTAAAAGAAAGATCAAAATCATTTGACAAGCACTTTACCCTTTCTTTAGGAATACCATACAGAAGAGGTTATTTGTTATATGGACCTCCAGGATGTGGTAAAAGCAGCTTTATGTAAGTTTTTTCCATCTATGTTACTTTGGTATATACCTTGTGTATCAGAAAACCAACCAGTGCAAGAAAGGTCTGTTTGATGGTGTTTTCCACAAATGTACCTTAAGAAGGATGAAGGAAACAAGGAGAATTGAAAACTAAACAGCAGTCGAATCTAGAGGGTATGTCAAAATTTGTGGAGGAGAATGTGAGCTATTAAAGCATAAAAGAAAAACATGCGATTAATCCCATTGGTGATACGAATTGAAAACAGAAATTATATGTAAATGTGCTTCTCCACAGAGACAGAAATTTTCACAGGAACAAATTTTCGTGGATTTTGGTGACTGGCTTTTTAATGAAAGTAACAAAAATTTATTTTAAAATGTGTAAACAAAACAATGTATTGTTTCAACAACAATGTATAGATGT
Source organism: Turritopsis rubra (assembly GCA_039566895.2). NCBI lineage: Eukaryota > Metazoa > Cnidaria > Hydrozoa > Anthoathecata > Oceaniidae > Turritopsis > Turritopsis rubra. Next base: position 10,611,639 of record CM077623.1, on the reverse strand, counting down.
TAGCAAGAACGTTTAAAATGTATGCAAATAGCATTTGTAATCTACGAATAGCATTTGTTCGTTGCATATTTATCTGTAATCGGCATACATCTAAGACAGAAAATTGCTGAGGTCGGTTTCGTTTAACAATCGAGTGATCATTCTTGTCTTACAAAAAAGTGCCGAGAATCCAATAGACTACTATCAGTGAAGTTTCACTGAAAGTTGTAAATGAACCAGAAATATATGTACAATGGAAAATGTTTTAAATTTCGAGGGAAACCCAGTAATCCATTCTAAAATGACACTGCCAATTCATTTGCAGTTGTTTTCTTTCTTATTTTTTCAGTTAGTATCTGTGACCATGGCATGCACAATTGTGTCAGTCGTGTCAGTCCTAAAATCAAAATTAAATCTGGTTGACATACCGTAAATGACCGAATAACCATCTGGGGTGCTTATTTAAATTTCCAACCCTGACCTGGGGCACTTATTAAATTTTTTTTGGTACAGATAAAAATAACGAAAATTTGCAATGATTCAATATGTTTCTCTTTTAACTTTTAACTTTTTAACTTTTAACAAATCAAAAAGCAAAATACTAAAAATAATTAAAATAATTTCTTTAATGAGTAGCAAAATTTCGTGTTTACAGTAAAATTTATGGTTTCTTATGCTTGACTTGAATAACTGCCCCTGCATGATTATCATCATTTCAAATAATTGGTCCTTCTTGTTTAATGGAGGGGGTGTTTGCTTGCGCATTTACTCTTACCCCAGGGCGCTTATTCGGCAGAGGGCACTTATTTAGTCATTTACGTTATAACAATTTCTCATAGAAATGCTCTTGCTGGTGAACTACAGTATAGTATTTGCATTATGAATCTTGGTGACCGAACATTAAGTGATGATCGTTTGAACCACTTGATGAGTGTGGCACCTCAACAAAGCATCATTTTACTTGAGGATATTGATGCCGCTTTTAGTCGCCGGGATGGAGAAGATGGTAAGACCGGAAATAAAGGCACTGGCTTTTATCCAAATTTTGTAAGTCCTTCTTTTTCCATACATGTTCTTCCTTGGTTTATCCCATAAATCTTGGCGTCAACCATGTTTTGAATACATTGAAATCGAATGAAGGAACTGAACTGAATTACAATGCCAGTCCATTCTTAATCTCATCCTGAAAAGGACATAAGACATTGAGATATTCTGAGTTGATTTTGACCAAACATCTTTTGAAGATGTTTAAGGATCTAGTGATGTCCCTAAGTTGCGAGAAAGGCTAATTATTGATAATTGTCTACCTAACTACTGCCTTCGCAATTTGCCTCTGCAATCAGCATTTGCCAACGCAATTGTCGACATAATTTTTATTTACGTCTGCAATGTTTTTCCAAGAACCAAAAATTTGTAAAACTTCTATTTTTCATGAAGCGTTTTATACAAAATAACTTTAAAATAATCGGACGATATGCTAGAGTTCAAGATTGAACGACAAAGAAAAAAAATTCCGTAGAATGTTTTGGGTTGTTTTAAACTTGGTCGTTATACATTAACATGAGTAAATATAAAAGAATTGTATGTATAGATTTGGTGAATGTAAATATAGCTTTACACTCACGTGTATGAAGAAAAAATAATTTAAATCAAACACTTGTCTTTTGTTCAGAAGACGTGCTCCCTGTAATGAGTGGAAACAAATGTTGTTCGATATCAATGAAAACATAAAAAATTATAATAATAATCAAAATCATCTGATTTAGAAAACGGCACGGGCAGTGATGATAACTTCAGTTTCCTATTTTATGTTCATATTTTTTATAATGTTTTGTTATCGACTGTTTATAATCCTTTTCCAACTTTCCTTTTTTTTATTTTCCCCTACTTCAATAATAAAGTTCATTCATACAAAAAGACAATGCAATGGAGAAACAGCTAAAAGTAAATAAAAAAAGGGAATCTTTGGTAAATGGTAAATATACCAAGAGTTAATGAAAAAAATATAAATCTTTCATTGTTCTTTAAATTATAAAAACCAAGACACTTATTTACATGAAAAAAATCAAGATTTTTTATTTATTTAAAAAAGACTATGCATTGCAGGGCGGGCTGTAAGACAAAAATATAATTTCTTCCCCTTTGGTTTAAATTATGAAACGAAAAGACTTTCTCACAAGAATTTTCGTACACGTGAAGTTTATTCTCAACAAGTAATCAATTAAAAATAGTTTTTTTCTTTCATTGTTCTAATAAAAGTTGCCGATGTTTTTGCTGAGGTAGTTTGGGCTTACTTCGGCAATGTTTTGCTGAGAGCTGTTGAGGAAGATTTGATTTGGGTCGTAAAAATATTGCTGACACACTTTTAGTCTAAATTGCAAGGGCTGTAATTAGTATGGCAGGATTTGATGCAACTAGCTGATTTTCTTTTGAAAAGAATAATCCATTATTTCATTTTATATATTTTTGTTTTTCTACATTAGGTTACTTTCAGTGGTCTTTTGAACTGCTTGGATGGTGTTGTTTCAACAGAAGAAAGACTTGTTTTTATGACAACTAACTACATAGACAAACTTGATCCAGCACTTATCAGGCCTGGCAGAGTAGATATGAAGCAGCTTATTAATACTGCATCTCAATCACAGTTGTATAGAATGTATTTACGTTTCTATCCGCACCGTCATCATGAAGACGCCTTGTTATTCTGTGAAAACGTTTATTCCACCAATCAAAGATACAATATAGCACAAGTTCAAGGTTACTTCATGCAGCATAAACATGATGCAGATGGAGCTGTTCAGAACTATCATCTTTTAAAGGAGCTATAGTAAAATTTATTTTTCATTTTAATTCTTTATATTGACGTGATAATCAAAGCATTGATTTTTCAATTTTGCTGATTTTTCATGACTTCCATTATGTCTGTAAGATTTGTGTGGCACTTTTTTTAAATAATTTTAAAGCAAACAATATAAAGCCTAGCAGGGAACAAACTGTGCCCAACATGTTCGACATCAAGCCAACATGTTGGTACAACAGTTTGGTCCATGAAGTTGACCAACATGTTGAAAACTACGTTGGCCAAGATGTTCCCTACTTAATTATGTAAATGGAGTAATTTGACCTCATTTTAGTAAAAGCTGGGTAATTTTATTTAAGTCAAATTTCCCTGTCCTATAAACTGATTAAAACATGACATGGTGTTGGTGAATCATCATTACTTAATTTCAATAGGTTCTGTTTCATGTGTGCAGTTCCTTTGGTTCTGGCATGCACATAAATGATATCATCAAAATGGTATCTTTATTGAACTTCAAATTGAATAGAATACTTCAAAAGGTACCTAAAACAAGTTCCTTTCAAAAAAGAAAAAAACAAACATTTTGCACTATGACATTATGACATTACAAGAGACTTTCGCAAGAGAGGTAAAAAACTTGCAAAATTTTCTGGATAAAGTTTCGCGAATGGGCAATGTGACAAATTTTGCGTGGATAAAGTTTTGCGAATGGACAAATTGAAAAATTTCGCATGGATAACCTTTCGTGAATCGGCAAAAAGAAGTTTTTAATAACAACAGGTTTAAAAGAAGCCAAAACATGAAAACCAAACATACATAAGTAAGAACAACCTTTTTTTAACTACTATTTACATTATTTCGCGTCTAACTTTCGCGAATTGGGCCAAAATTCATTTGCACTTCTTACCTCAATATCTTGAAAACTAATGGAACTAATGATACGATATCTCAATTAGTTGGTAAATATTAAAATTGAAAATAATGGTTTGTCCCTACATATGCACAGCGATTCCATGGGTTATACATACTCAATAATTTATATTATTGACGTGATATAAAACATACATTTATATATCTTCTCTTACATTACCACAGACATGGCAATTATCTCCTCTATAGAATGCCCTTTTGCCATTAGCCTTACACTGAACACATCGCCGAACCTTACCTAACTGAAGCTTCTTATTGGTGGTGCTCCGCAATTCCAAACTACGCATAAGCAGCGCAAGCTTCAGTCCCTGTTCTTGAACGCTATACAACTGCCTTAGCTCCTTATTGACTAGGTTGTTCAGGCTTTCGCCCTCTTCTTCACTTAAAAGTCCTATAGTTATGTGGTGTATAACAAATTGCGGCACATTGAAAATAAGTTGGTGTATCTTCCTCGTAATGGTTTCCCTTGGGAAACAAGAATGAAATTCTTAACCGAAGTTATTGCACAGACTAGTAAGCGCTTCTATTCCTGGGTCAATTAAAAACCTTTTCGCGAACAAAAGAGGCTTAATTTGACTAAAAAAACCAAAAACACGCAAAAAATAAGTGCGCAGCTCAGGTTCATCAACAACATTGCGAAGAAGTTCATGATTTTTCAAAACGACCTTGCAATGATTGCCAACGAACACATTGCCATGATAGACCTGGCAAACAACCTTGATGTCATCAAGGCGTTGGAGAAGGTCTTTCTCCCGCTGATCCATGAAAGTTTCACTCTTTTCCTGAAGGAACCTACAATCAAACTCTAAATCCTGAACCACAGTGTCAAGAGCAGCTTGTCTTTCGCGATGATCATCAATTCTGGCCTCACAAAGTGAATGGAGATCATCAGTTTTGCCCCTACAACCTAAGCAGTCATACCTATCTAGATAATCTAAAAGGGATTCAGATTCGCTGATCAACTCACATAATTGGTGATACCATTTTGCGCAGGTATCACACTGAACCCACTCAATATTTGAGTCAAAACAAGTAATTAGGCACAAGGTGCTCCCACACAACCCAATATCTTTTCTGTGACCACTACCACACCGATTCGAGGAATTTTTCGCAATATTTTGCAGCTTGCTTATATTTCCCTTTAATGCAGCACGTAACCTGGCCTGTAAATTGATTAGTTCAATAAATTGGCAACCTAAGCGCCTTAAACTTTCCCTAGTTTCCTTAAGCAATACACTTCCCGCCGCCCAGTCATCGCTTAATCTAGACCTGTTATCTAAGGATGTAGAGACAGCATCATGTGCATCCAACTTGCGGGACCTTCATTTATAACTCAAATAATGTTAGGGTGATACCTAACATAATGTGCAAAACTGGGGGAACAACATTGGATAAGGTAGAAATGGGAAAGATCACTGGCCTAACAATACTGTCTTGATACTTACCAGTTTTCCTTAGGTTCCCACCTTGCCGATCCTCAGAGGTTTTCATTATAACATTCCTCTAGCAACTTCATAGTGGGCAAGGGAATGTCATAATCAGAAGGTGTATGTGGGGTGTCAGCATGATTACGTAGGGACTCCAATTTAACATAGTCCTTGGCACTGGGATTAGTCACTGCTGATCCTTGGTGACCAAAAACATCATCGATAAAATGGAAGTCGTCGTCGACAGTGAATCCTTATCTACATTTCAGGTTAACTTTGCCTGCTCTGCCTGTATCTTTGGTTCAGAAGGGAGGATAGGGTAGTTCAGGTTGGTCAACGTGGTCCACAGCCTACAAAATGCAGTCATCGACATCCAGAGGTTCACTTGCAAATTAACAGCAGACAGACGGACATCTTACAAACTAGGCTGTTTTAGAAAGACGACGCGAACGGCAATAATAGACGTCTCGTGTAAAGCGGCGTCTTCGAAAACTTTGTGATTTAGGAAAAAAGTGCGGGGAAAAAAGTAAACAAATATGGCTACCCTTGCAGATGTTCGGTCTGCCCTTCTGATTGCTTTTGCTGATGACTCAATCGATTATGAAGAGTTTCTAATTTTATATGATTTGAATATATCGAGGGAATTGTATCCTTATTGGAAATTTGACAAATTTGATTTGTCTTCATGGGATGATGCGCGATGTCTCAGCGAAACTCAGTTTTATAAACGTGATTTGTTTGTACTGGTACATGTGTTTCGAATCCCAGATAAAATAACTACATGCCAAGGAACAACTTGTAGTGGAATGGAAGGACTATGTATACTGCTAAAAAGACTTGCCTTTCCATGTAGATTTTGCGATATGGTATGGGCTTTTGGAAGGAGCATACCAGAGCTGTGTCTTATTTTTAATACTATGATTGATCTTATGCATGAGCTACATGGTTTTCGACTGGAAAGCTTTAACCAACCTCATCTTGGGCCGCATAAACTTCAAGAATATGCTGATACTGTCCATCAAAAGGGAGCACCACTGGATAATTGTTTTGGCTTTATTGACGGTACACGAATGCCAATTTCAAAACCAAAGAGGAATCAAAGAGTAGTTTACAATGGACATAAGAGATTACACGCCTTGAAATTTCAAAGTGTTGCTTTACCAAATGGACTGATAGGGCATTTGAGTGGGCCTTATGAAGGGAGAAAACATGACAGTGGTATGTTAAGGGAATCTGGACTTCTTCCATTACTACATCAAAATGCGTGGTCCAATGGAAACCCTTTATGCGTTTATGGGGACCCAGCCTACCCAATTAGTGTTCATTTACAAGGTCCCTTTAGATTACCAAATACAGCTCAACAAAGGGATTTCAACAAAGCCATGAGTAAAGTTCGGATTGAAGTAGAGTGGTTGTTTGGAGATATAAAGAACTTTTTCAAATTCATTGACTTTAACAAGCAGCTGAAAATTGGATTAAGTTCAGTTGGAAAGTACTTTTTAGTGTGTGGTCTCCTTCATAATGCCAGAGCATGCCTTTATGGAAACCTAAGTTCAGACTACTTTGGACTGAAGCCACCAACAATTGAGGAATATTTTCAATAATATTTCCATTGTTAAAAACACAACTATGTAAACCAACTATGTACAGAGTATAAATAAAATGAAAAATGAGTGTCTCTTTTTTGCGAAAACATTATTTTTACACTATCAGTGAGTGTATTTTATTTTTTCTCTAAAAATGACCAAGAAATCTCATTCAGTCAAAACATTTCAAAAAATATATAAGTATGAAAATAATGAACAAGAAAACATCAACAAAAGCTTTTCATGTCAACTTTCTGCATAACAAAAAGAAAATAATGAAAAACAGAAGATTCAGCAACATAAGGGTTTTTGGCATAAACACAAAAAAATTATAAACAGGATATTGCTATAAGTCACTTTTGTTCCTTTTGAATAAAGTATTGTAATTGCTGCTGTTGCTGCTGCATTAAAAGCAGCATTTGTTGCTGCATCTGATTTGATTGTTCTTGCTGCCGATGCATTGTAGATTGAAAGGTTTGTAATAAGGTTGTAAATTGTTCATTTTGTTTCTCCCGAAGCTCTCTTTCTGCTCTTTTCATTTCTTGATCTACTGCCATTTTTTCCCTAAGAAATTCCAAGGTGTCACCTGCACTACGTCGTTGCTTCTTTTCAAAACTTGTATCACTTTCGCTACTGTCACTTTCTCTCTTTTGTGTTTGACCTATTCGTTCCATGGCTGTGTTTCTTATAGAAATGGCTTTCTCTTTCTCAAGTTTATCAGAAGCCTTTTGTCTTTCTGCCTCAGTATTATTTTTTTCGTCACTTTCCCTGGACAGTGCAATAAGTTCTTCCATAAGCATGTCAAATTCACTAGGTGGATCCCCTCCTTCCCCTGTGGTACGTTCGTCTTTGTTATTTTGGACTGTATATTTTCGAGAAATTGATGTGAAATGATCTCGCACAGATCGTCCAGTAACTGCAAATCCATCGAGTAAATTTAATGTGGTGGCTATGTGCTGCCACACATTTCCTCGCTCTCGTGATCCCACTTTATGCAAAAATATTTCATTAACCATCATCTCTCTCATTAATATTACATCTTTTTCATTGTTCCATGCCATAATACATCTATAAACAATGAAAAATAGCTAGCTTGCTTAAGTTTTACTTTTTTCAAAACACTCAGACTGAGATAAAACTGATCCTTTCAGAAACAAAAACAACACAGAAATCATACCAAGTTCTGATTTGGTAATTAAAACTGATTTTTCATAAAAGTTAAGGCTTCAAAGAAACAAATAATTTAAAACAAACCTTTTCTTTCCATCACCAGCATGGTGAGAATCCATATTGATTTCCATGTTTTTTTTCGAATTCAAGACGCGACTAGAGCCAGCATTTTGAAGGTCTCTTCGCGATAAGACGACGTCTGTTTTTATAGAGCCCAGACCTTTTTACCTCCGTGTAAACCCCAATTGCCGTTCCCGTCGTCTTTCTAAAACAGCCTACTTCTTTTCATGAACTGCGTCCAATAAAACGAGAGAAACAAATCGCACGGCAAGGTTGGATCTTTGCCACCGCTCTACATCCTTGATTTGGGAGGTGGGCTTAACACACGTTATCTTAACAAAGGTATAAGTTTTATCCTGCTTAGTTTTTACATCACCATCTTTCCTGCCTAATACAAAACCCTTGCAGATGGATGATGTGCCGATGTCGTTACCTTCCTGAATGGAGGGAATCACAACAAGATTACGCTCATTGTGATCCGTGCAGTGGCAAGCACCAGTAGCGACATTGAACTTATTTGCGTAAAGAGAGGATCTCAGCTTCCAGCGCCGTTAACTGCACATTCAAATTTGTATTGAGAACCACTAACTGGCCTTTCTCAGAAATCAACAAATCAATTTGATTCCTCATTTCCTGGTATATTGCTGTGGAGCTGAGCCTCATAATTTTCTCTTGCAGCCTTAAACGAGTCTGCATCTGTTTTTTGTTTCTTAGGGTGTGGCTCTCCAGCACTGGCAGTTGTACGCTGGGGGAAAAAGGCACTCCTGTGTTGTTATCTTGATAACAACGTCTTTTTCTCCTGAAATTCACTAATTGTGACTTTATTTTATACACATCTGGTACATCAAAATCTACTGGAAGCTTGTGGCCCAAGAACTTATGTAATATTACGTAACTCCCAAGAAATTGGTTTAGAAGAAAGAACATTACCCCAAATGTAATCTTCTTTGGATCCCCCACCCTCAGAACAAAAGGAAAATTCTCTTCCTTGGCCCAAGATTCTTTCCACCCGATGGCCTCTTTGAAAACGTCGTCCTTTTGTTTAGATCCCATACCCAACACACAAGACGATAAAAACAATGCAAAGAGAATGAGAAAGGAAAAATTAAAACACCCCTTATCTTATCTATTCCAAACAAATATATACTACAAAATATAACAACACGGAACAAACAAATAAATATTACAATAAAATACTATTTTCGCGGAAGATTGACGAGTTAAAATTGATCATCAAAACAAACAAAAAATATTTTTAAAAAAGCTTAAAAGTAACATCACTTTGAAAGCCCCCTGGCTCTATGGATGGAAAGCACATCGTCATAAAGCAGCCGAAAAATAGTGGATCGTTTTATTTCAACTATATATTGGCTAACAGATTTTGCGTTTTTTGGCACCGATGTTGCTATCACCTGAAAATGTAGAGAAAGTCACACTAGCAAGTTGCGCGCTTCACAATTTTCTTTGCGAGAAAACACCCTCAGAGTATTCACCACCAGGATCATTTGATGTTGAAAATTTGGAAAATGGTTCGGTTAACAGTGGTGAATGGCGTTCACAGATAGAGGAATGACGTCGATTAATTTCACTAGAAGCAACAACTACAGAAATGATGCAAAAGATAGAGATAAATTTTGTGCGTACTTCAACACAACCGGTGCTGTTCCATGGCAAGAAAAATTTGTATTAAAGTTATACACACCATTGAAGAAGTTGTTTTTCTTGGGACAATAGAGTCGCGTAGAAATACCAAGGACTGGAAGTAAGGCCATTTACTTCGTAAACATCATCACGTCTGGCTCCACTTTTGTTGCTGTTGTTTACTTTTTGTAGCTCCGCGCTAAAATAACTCCGAAGAGTGTTTAGTTTACTCTTCACATCTTTCCCTAAAAAGATAAGCAGACTCAAAAAATTCACGTGTTTTTCTTTTCTCTTCTAAACTATTCAAAATATCACAAACCTTCCATTCCCAATTTGACTTTAAAAACCTCAAAGCTCCTCGCTTTCTCATTCCTATCCTTGTAGAATGGGGATTTAACATCCCATAAACTTGGCTGGCTTCTCCAAATTTCAATGAAATTCTCAGTTGCTTCTTGCGTCTTCATTCTTGCATGTAAAGTCTTGTTCAAAATGTTGTTTTTGTTTATGTTTACGTCTTAATCACATCTCGTGCAACGAACACGTGAGCGAAAACAATAGATTCGATTCAAAACAATTGAAAAAAATGACATTGAAAATGAGAGTGTAAAAAATGACATTTTTTTCTGAATACACTGTCATTTTTCAATGTTAATTGGAAAATTATCATTGGGAAATGATAGTGTATTTCAGCCTTAACGGATCTTTTGCAGAAGAAAAAAAAAAGATGAAAGGTAGAAAGAAAAAAAATAGTCATTAGAAAATTCCGCGGTTTGATTCTTTATAATTGTATAACTTTTTTGTTTCCATGTACAAACTGTAGTTTATTTTCCAATTACTTTGATTGAATGACAATATTTAATTACTATACTTTGGTTTATTTTGCCATATAATGAAATGTGGAAGGAAAAAGGACAATAAATCGAATTTTTCTGGTACCCAAACCAAGGAATTTTCTAATGACTATTGTTTAACAAAAAAAATTAATATGGTCACTGTCTTGGTTCTGGCCCCGGCCCTTGCCCTGACTCCTGCTTCAGGGGCGTACGGTGACAAAATAAAAGGGGGGTCGAAATATACTGACGTTACTATCTAAGGAGGGCCGTGGTTGGGCCGGACGGGCCAAGAAAATTTTTGAAATTGAGGTGCTCTAAAGTGCTTAAAATCGACTCCAAATTTTGTTTTTTCTTTAAAAACGAACCTTCTTAGAAGCTAGAAACTACTAGAAATTACAAGCAAATAGTAAAAAAATGAAACTATGAATTACATCTCTTGATAAAAAATACAATCAGTCAAATACCAAGTTGGCTAAATGAATTTTTCTTGGATATAGTTCGAAAAACAATTTTGCTGCGTCTTTGTAATCCACTTCTACAGTTCTGTGAATGTTCATGATAGCTAAAGAAGTCAGACGATTCGATGTCATGCTAGATCGTAGCCATGTTCTCATTCTTCTCATCACTGAAAAGCTCCGTTCACACTCAGCTGATGTGACAGGCAATGTACAGCCAATCTTTAGTAAAATGAACACGTTTGGAAATCTAAGATCATCACATTCTTTAATTGCTTTAGCAAGGCTATCTGGACGATCTTCAACTTTCACAGCTTGCCATCTTCTTTTCCATAAGCTTATCTCTTGATCCAGGATATCGGAATTTTGCAAATCATTGCTGTATTGCTTTTTCAAATCATCAGTGGTAGAAAGACTATCTTCATAGTCAGGATTACAAATAATTGAAGGAACAAGAAGAAGCAACTTTGACGCTGTTGTGTTGAACTTATTGAACCTGAATGTCATTTCGGAAATGAAATTATCGATTAAGGGAACAGCTATCACCCGACGGTAGTACTCCTCTGGATTCTCTGCTGGGACATTATTACGGTGCATTTGTCTGGCTGCAGTTCTGGGGATGGATGGTTCCACACTCAAAATTTCTGCCAATCTCTTTGATTGTTGATAGATGACATTAAACTCCTTGTCAATACACTCCCTTGTATGCTTTAAGTCGTCAATACAACTTTGTACTTCGTTATAAGCTTTCACTACGTCGATCGATCTTCCCTGTAATCTCTTGGTAATGCCAGCAAGAGGGTGCAGAAACCGGTAAAGAGATACTAAAGCGATGATGAACTGAAATTTGGTGACAGCGTGCAAATGACTGTCTGCATCTTTTTTGGTTTTCGGTTCCCAGCCTTCGGTAAACATACGATCAAAGTTATCGATTCCAGGATGTGTTCCACAAATAATTTCAAATGCCTCAACCATGAAAGGTATTGCCAAGTAGAAATGTTCATATGAAATGTCACGCTCAGACCAACGCGTTTTGCATAAGCCTATCAACACTTTTCTTTTTTCTGCTCCCAAACAGCGTTTTTGAATAATATGCTCCAACAATCCCTCGCGTTTTGGAGAGAGATTTCCATAACATTTTCGATGATTGGAAATTTACATGACGCGGCAAGTGTCAAATTCAGGTTATGGCTACAGCAGTGGGTGACAATTGCTGATGGGGATTCTTTAGAAATGTACGAGGCAGCTCCTTTCTTCTGCGATTGCATATTGGATGCTCCATCATAACATTGTCCTTTACATTCCTTCACATTAACACCGACATCCTCATAAAACTTCAAAAGCGCTTTACCAATACATTCTCCTGTAATCTGTTCGAGGTCAACAAACTGCAAAAATGCCTCACAAATTTCCCGATCATTGTTCACATACCTGATACAAATGGACAATATCTCATCATTGCTTGATGTTACTTCATCAGCTGAAATAGAATGCATTCCAGATTCGATAATCTCTTCCACCAAACGTTTTTGGATCATCTGTATACCAATTATGTTTATAAGTTCATTTTGACTTTTCGGACCAAGATACTTCACATCTTTGCGCTGAGGATCCTCCAAGTGTTTCTTCAATAACGGGTGGTAGTGCGCAATCTCATGAACCAAAGCTAAAAAATTACCTTGATTCTTATCATCTGATTCAGCTGAAGACCTTTCCCTGTGACCACGAAGAGCAAGTCCTTGTTTTCCAAGGAGATGAATTACTCGACCCAATGCTTCTACGATCTGAGGATATTCTGCGTTCCTTTCTTTAAATATGTCGTTTGTCAATGATGGGATTGTACTTGACGCATTTTCGAATCTTTCAATGATACCATGACCCTCCTGAACTGCTACTTTATGATATGTGTTCCCTGAATGCCTTGATTCCTTCTCCTTTATATTATGCCAATCTGTGTAGCCTTTGTTCACAAATGCCCCGAGCGATTTCCTCTTATCAGCATTTAGAAATAGAGCACAATAGATACAGAATACACCATCAGCGGTTGGACTGTAAACAAAACAATTAGATAAATGTTCCTTTTTACACGATCGGTTGCATCCATGCTAGAGAGTTTTCTTGAAGATGTATTGTTTAGTTGGCTTAAAGTGGTTTCTGAGTATAAGGTACTTTTGATGATCAGTCAGCGTCGATAATCCTTCTTTCAAAATCTCATGAATATCGTACACTTTTTGAGCTGTCTCTACATCTTTAGATGAAGCATCATCAGCTGAAACAAAAAAGTGATATATTATAATGTTTTCCGACAAATAATATAGAATTTTCTTCAGTATTTGGTCTGAGAAATTTTCTTGCTGAAAACAAACAAACAGAGTTTGTTTTCTCCTATGATTTTATAGAAGATGTCTATCCGGCGGATCAGTAGTGGAAAGCAAAGGTATTGCCGATTGTCCATAGGGCGCGTACGATTATCTTGGTAGTAAAGTATATGTCTCACAGTTTACCTGAAGATGACTTATCATTTTCTTCTATTGGTTCATTGGAGCACGTGGACGTAGACGAAATGTCTTTTTCTTGACTCGACAGCCCTTCATTTCCTGAATGAGTGCAATTTGTGTTATCATCACTGATGTCTTTTTGACTTGACGACCCTTCATTGTTGATTCTGTGGAAAAAAAGTGTATCGAATCAGTTGGGAAAGGACGATTATACAAACAAGTAATTTTAGACCTACCAAGCTTTTCGAAAAAGGATTTTCATTCATCAAACATATTGAAATAAATTATAAAATATAATTACCTGAAATAGCTTGTCACCGTTTTACAGCGCTTCGAAGCTTCATTGAGCTCTTTTTCATGCATCTTCCTTCTTCTGTCTTTGTTTGGCATTTTGTAGTTTTAATCGCAGAGCAAAAAAAATCGACACACTTTTCCAACAAACAAGACTCACTGTGTAATATAACTTTCAAAAATAAGGGAAAAAAGCAGAAACTACGTGAATACAAAAGTGTGTCACATAAAAGAGTTTATTTATATTTAATTAAAAGAAGACCCTGCAGTGCCGCAAATGCGAAATAAAATTTATCATGTTTTCTTTTCTCAAGTCTTATTATCAATTCATAACAATTTTGAAAAGGGGCAAACTTTTGCAAAAGGGGGGTCGGTCGCACCCAACGACCCCCCCCCACGGTACGCCCCTGTGCTTGTACCATGTTGTTGCTGGTGAACAGTAACAAATAAACCCCCATGCCGCAGCCAGGACCCTATTGCTCTATTATCCGTAGGTCCTCCTCTACGTATCTGTTCCATCATGAACCTTTGATAGACGGCCACTGGTAAGACAAAATACATAAGTATATAGGTTGAAGAAGGACAGCTAGGCAATGTTTGTTTAATTTTTTATCTTTCACAATAATATAACTTACTGATTTCACGGTCTGGCTGTGCCGTCTGCTCTATTGTAGTTGACCTAAAGGAAAGGGATGTATTTTAATGAAAAATAGCTAAGAAATAACAACCACCCCTTGATACCACATCAACTATTAAAGTTAACACGTAAGTACAGAAGAAAGATAGGTCAGTTAGGATGTAGCAACATATTAGAATGTATTAGAATACTTACTGAAATTAGCTTGAAGATCTAATAATAATAAAAAAAGAATTATTTAACATACAAATATAAACATAAATTGAAATTTTCTAAGAATGTGGTGTAAATAGATATAGACAGAAAGACGTACCTTGCTGACAAAAGTTCTGAACTAAAAAGGGGAAAATTTTTGAAAAGATTTTGGCAAGTTCCAGTTATAGTTAGACTTGTAGTGTGAGCCAGATATACTTACATTCTGCCACAAATGCAGCCAAAGCCCCCAACCCATCACTATTGTTGGATGCACCATCACTATTGTTAGTTGAATTATTATTTATGATTCTGAATAAAGAAATTTAACAAAATTATTGAAATAACTAAAAAATGATCTCATAATTACATGTATAACCACAACTAACCTTAAGAACTATGGTATTCTGTGGCAAAACTATATATAAATACTATGTCCAACAGCTAATGTTTAATATTTTGATATTGCATGTCAATCCGATACTTACTTTCAAAGTCAAATTAGAAACGTGGTCGAATATAATAAGAAAAATACTCAAATCTTATCTTAAATTTAAATAAAATAGTAAGTTCTCACCATTTTCCAAAGAAACCATATATAGGTGAATATGGGTGGTGCGTCCAATGCTACAACATAGATTCCACTTATCTCATTATCCTAAATAAATAAGGAAATAAAAAATCTAACTATAGGAATAGGAATTACCATACTGACCACAGCTTCTTCTCCAGATAAAAAGCAAAAATCTTAAAATTGTTTACCAATTGGTCGGTGTCAGGATTACACGACTCGATATATCCTCTCCAGCATCACTAAAAATAGAGTGAACAATGTTATCATTTTCCTGTAAAACACATTCACCTGGAATTTCAATGGAGTCTTTAAATGGGTCATCCACTTTTTTTGGTGTAACTCTGTTTCCTAATCGAAGTAGGAATTCAGAAAATCATTTTTGTCTAGGTGCAGCTCTCATGTTGACATTTAGTTGGAAAATTTCAACCAACTGCCACAAGACGGAGCTTTTGATGCAAGCTTCCACAATGTGAGCTGACCGTGCTCTTCTTAAAACAGGAAGAGTCTGTCTGAAATCGCCACCTAAAAGAATAACCTTTCCAGCAAAAGGCACATCACTGTTACAAATATTTTTGAACATTCTGTCAATAGCCTCAAGTGCATGTTTAGGAATCATACTTGCCTCGTCAAAAATTATTATATCCTAGGCACGCAGGAAATCAGCATGCCTACTATTTGGCTTGACATTGCACGTAGAGTTGTCCAATACAGGAACAGGCAACTTGAAAAGAGAGTGGACTGTCTTACCATTCTGTAACAGTGTTGCTGCAATTCTAGTCACGCACATGTACACGTTTCTTCCAATTACTTCTCGAATAATGTAATTGTACGTGAAAGTTTTACCTGTTCCGCCGGGTCCATCAAGGAAGGAAAGATTTGCTGCATTATTGTCATTTGTTGCTAGAGAATGCAGAACTGCAACAGCAAGCTGGTCAGCATTCAACATGTTCTTCATGTTTTGAGGTTCTTCCCTCATTTCGTCTGCATTTGGTAGTTCGTCTGCATTTGGTAGTTCGTCTGCAATAGCTTGGTGTAAAATAGGTAAATGAAAGTCAGTAACCACCTTACCAAATTGTTGCAGAACTTCTTGGATTTTACCAAGTGCTGACTGCTCTGCTTGAAATTCCAGTTGGTGTCTCATAAAATCTTCCATCATGTGAGCACGGTATATTTCCCACAACTCAGCCGGGTTGCTCGGTTCACCGTGGATCAGAATAAAGCAGAACGTTTTGCGAATTTTGTATGGAGACGCTGAGTCTGCAAGCTCATCCATTGTTCGTATCCATAAAGTGTCGTCAGCCAATAGTCCAAAAGTGCAATACACGCTTCCGTAAAAGATCTATTTACAATTCCATTAACAGTTTTAAGTTGTTCGAAGGAAGTCGCACCAGGAACGTGTAGTAATAATACACGCAAAAAATTCACCTTGACGGATGCTGGCATTGTACATCCTGCTTACAATTTTTTCTGCTCCACGTTGCAGTACCACCCACTTATGTTGCCATGCTTGAAATACGTAATGGTACGTAATATCAGGATATAAAAATTGACGTGCCTGTGCTTCAACTCTATTTAATTCAAACCAAGCAGTTAGTGTGGCGTTGGAAGGGTTTTGCATAAGCATGTCTAGTGAATTAGCAGCTTCAATAATATATAATTGGCTAAACATAGGTGTTTGGTTTTCGTCAGCGTGCAGTGCTCCATACCTATGCAACAGTTGTCCAGAAATCCTAAAGCATGGAGGTCCATTTCCCGGTGGTGGGCGAAGATTAGCAGACAGTGATGCAAAACTAAATGCATTATTGTAAACTCTAATATAAATGTTTTGCCAGTGCAGAGTTGTCTATTAAAAGATCCCGTAACTCAGGGGGATACTCTAATAAATTTGGAAGCGTTACCTTTCCATTTGTGCAACATTTAAAATTAGTTTTGCCATTGAACTTAATTGCTCGACAGTGTTCGCATAAAATGTTGAATTCACCTAAAGAATGAATGTCAGGTAAATTATTATTATCATCTGTTCACCCGTCTGTTTCAGACATATGTTGGTGACATTGTGCATCAGCCTCCTGTCGAGCAGCAGCTTGTTCGGGCTGTTCATTGTCTCTATGTAATTGTTGACGCTGAGCTTGAGCTTCAAGTCGAGCAGCAGCTTGTTCGGCTGCTTATTTTCTTGATTTAATTCGTGGCGTTGAGCATCAGCCTCACGTCGAGCAGCAGCTTGTTCGGGCTGCTCATTGTCTCGATTTAATTGTTGACGCTGAGCTTGAGCTTCACGTCTCGCATTAGCTTGTTCAGGCTGCTCGTTTTCTCGACGTTGATGTGACGTTGAACATCAGCCTCGCCTTCTTCAGGTTGCTCACTGGCTCTACATAGTTGTTGACGCTGAGACTGAGCATCACATCTTGCATGAGCTTGTTCAGGTCGCTCATTAGCTTGTCGCGCTCTTTGATTTTGAGCATCCCTCTCCCTTCTTAAACGATAACGCATTTCAGTTTGATTAGCTCTGTATCTCCTTTGACGTTCAACATTTCTAATTCTTTGGCGTTGTGCAGCCTAATCATCATCATTAGGGAGTTGTTGCCTATCATGATGTTGTCTTGCATCAGCAATGTCTTCATCATTTTCTAATCTTGGCAAGACAAATCTTTGAGGGATTGCATAGTCATGGTCAAAGTTCATGGTAAATGTTATTGAGAAAGATGTAAAGGAAATGTGCAGTGATTAGATAAAATAAATAATGCAATAATAATAACAAAAGATACAACAGAGCACACAGCACAATCCTTATTTTTATATTTAGCTAGTAGCTAACACTTTAATATTAACAAAACAGAAAAGCAACTTTTGGCTGCAGAATGTATACAAACAAAATGTATAGCTACTTTCCTTTTTTCAACTTTATTTTCTTTCTACGTGATATTTCGTTTCGTGAGAAGAACCTCGTCAAAAGTGAAGAAGCGACGAAAGTCAGTAGATCAGTTTCATTTTTTGTTTTGTTTTGGTTACCGATAAAAACGGGGGTCGTATAAATTTAACATCTAGTGCTAATTCACGTTCAAAATGGCTGTATGTATTATAACAATGAAATGAACAACTGTAAATAGAAAACATATTTGTATTTCTGTTAATGAATTTAGATTATCTTCTTTTTTATTACATACTCCTATTTACAGGATCTTATATCTACATGACCCCCTGAAAGTAATTCTACTCTTTGCACTCTCTCTGTTATTGTTTGGTCTAACTTACCTTGAAACATTTCCCGGTTTGATTTTTTTATAAATGTTTTAGCGTATTAGGCCACCATACTACCATATCCATCATTTTGTGTGACAGACAAACAGACAGACAAACAGAGAATCGGGTATTAATATATAGGACGTTTTCTGATATGATTTCATCTCTGGTAATAGTTACATCTGTAATAGTTCAGTGAAAATTTAAGATTTTGTGTTTTTGAAATTTTGATGCAATTCTGATAATTATACATAAATGAGCAATAAAACATCCAAGGCTGTTTTCGTAAACTGAAACCATGTTCCAGAATGAGCAGAAATACATGATGTCAGCTTAACTGCGTAACCTGCCGTCTTTATGACTTTCAGTTCAGAGACCCTTCTTAATGTTCAACAATACAATAGCACAAGCTTTCAATCGCAAAACAATGTGACACCTGACATGACAGTGTGATGCTATTTAAAAAATCAATTGGATTGGATCAATCAATTTTGTTCCTCCTCACTGTCACATACAGTATATGACTACAGTCTTGTTCTTATAAATAGTCAAATATTATTTTATCTCGGCAAAGAAATTATGTGTAAAATTATGTTTTTAGCAGGGATGCAGCGTGGAAGATTTTGCTATGTTCTATGTGTGTTGTCAGGAACTTCAGGAATGTATTTGATTATTTTTCTTCAGCCAATGAAATTGCTCAAAGTTCTTAATTTTAACAATTTGAAGTAGATTTTTAGGCATGGCAGTTTCATGAAGACCTCAGTTTTCACTCATAAGCAGTGAAAATCAAGTCTTCGTGTTATAGGTACATTTATTTATGCCTCTCCATACAAGCCCATCCCGGTCACGGCCACCATTCCTCTTCCATTCCCGATACATGTTTAACAGTTGTGGACCAGGATGGGTCCTGGGATAACGCAGGAAATCATCAACAGTATCTACAACATTGAGGAGATCATTTAATTAACTATAATAACTGAAAACATATCAATGGTAGTCTTGTCTGATCTGAGGTCAAAGTTTTAAGGTGGGTGTCAGGTGAAAAATCAAACGTCCTTAATTTTGATGTTATCGAGTTATTTCGACTTTATATAGTAAGGTACAATAAAGAAAGCATCAAAAAAAATTTTTTTTTTCAAAAAATACCAAAGATTAATGCTTAGTCAGCAAAAAATCAGTAAAAAATGTGAAGTTCTAAAAAAGCCATAACGCTTGTTCTATAAATGGTATTGATCTCAAATTTGGAGGAGTTAATCACCAAAGGTACCAAAAGTGCCTGACCCACCAGATTTTTTCAATGTTTTAAAAATCCATAATAGCGCCATTTTGAATTTTACGGTAAAATCTAAGTACGCATTGGTTGGCTTTAAAAAGCCATGAAGTTGAAAATATTGATTAATTTTGTTATTCTGTGGTTCAGGCACTTTCTGCATATGTATTGAACAATCTCTGAAAATTTCAAGGAATTATCACCAGTAGATCATAAGATATCACTTTTTTCATTTGCAAATATGTCGAAAAACTGCATTTTGAGAAAAACCTTAAAGAAATTAAAAGTTTCCACTTGAATAAGAATCACCACCCTCACTCTCTTTTTCTCTGTCAATAAAACCTTTTCTTATTGCTCTATTTCTTTTCCTAGCTTTCTTAAATTTTTCAGTTTCTTTAATGTCCAATTTCTTCACTCTCCATGTGTCCATTTGAACAGCGCCTTCACGAGAAAACTTTCCAAATGATAAGTTCAATATAGCAAACACTGCGTCTAGTCCATTAACTCCCTCATTGTAATTGACAATTGCTGAATAGGTACCAATTTCCAATACCTCTTTTGAGACAAAGACATCCTTTGGACAGCGCTTCCAAATTAGTTGGTTAAAAGCCTCATTTGGATTCTGTGTCATGCTATCTAAGCAGCGAGAGAGTAGGTCATCATTACGGAGTGCGAGAAACGTCGGTTTCAATTCAAGCATAATAGCTTCGGGCAAATTGGTTGAAAACTTTTCTTGTCCAGACTTCCAATACTTACACCAAGAATCTGGTGTTCTTGGACAAAACTGATGTCTGGTTGCAACATCAAGATCAGAGAAATGCCATAATATTGCTACAACACACTTTTTCATTGCATATAAAGCTTTTTCCCTGTCATTATTCCATGCAGCAAAACTATTTTGACGAATGGCCATGCCGTAATAGTTCTGCATTTTATTAATGACCTTATCAGTTAATCTTCCCCTTCCTGTTAGTCCTTTTCCATCAGTCAGCTTCTTTCCCTTAAAATTCGATCTCAAATTTCTCAATCGGGTACCGCATCTTTTCTGAACGTGCCCTACACACTCGGCCTTTGCTATAATAAAATCTTTGCCATATGGTTTGGAGTCCTTTATTTTCTGGAATGAATCGGTATCTCCATCTCCAAGATAATGTGAATAGCGTAAAGAGTGTTTTTCTATTGATCGACTGAAAAACAATTCAGCTCCTGATGTCTCCATGGCGCCCAACGATTTTGTATGGTTGATAGAACACGACTCTTCGTGAGACTCTTCCCATTTAATATATTCAGGTGTATCTTTCTTGCTTTCCCAGTCACTACATGCCTTGCAGAATTTGGAAAATACACTGCAATCTATCACCTTGCAGTTTTCTGGAGAAATACCAGTTATAACTCCATTCAAGGAAGAATAGCCCCTTTTTTGCCAACTTCCGTCTATTGCTATAGTGGTATCAATGATTTCCTCAGGAGCTGCCTCTGGATTAACAATGTTGCGTACTTCATTTGCTTCATTTGTAGATGTCATGCAGTACATTAGTCAAATCATTATATGAAGTCCTGGAAAGAGGCGGTGGCATGTTGAACAATGTATTGAATCTCTTCATTCCTTCATTACCTTTTCCTAATTCTCGAAAGGCAATGACGGCTCGGGTGTTTGCTTCAAATGTTTTTTTGCCTCTGTTATCTCTATCATCATTCATGCTAATACTTGGGGAGGAAAACATTTTGTTTTCCCATAAACAGTCCTTGCATTCCAGTTGGAAACAAAGAGCATATCCATTTTTGACATTGTTCAAATGAGTCAATGCAACATTGTCATTTCTACATTCGGGGCAAGTGGCATATGTTTCGATGACATTCTTCATAATCTTAAAGTTCATGACAAAAAAAAAAATCATCAACATCATTATTGTCCCCTTCAAGTACTTTTTGAATTGATTCATCAAGCTTAGCAGAGCTTCTCGAATGAGTGGGAACGATAGGTGTCTCTGAGCTTTCTCCGGTGGTCTCTTTACGTTCACTTTCTTCTCTGATGTTTTGAACACCATTATCACTATTAGTTTTTCTCTTCTTTAAAGTGTGTTGATTTGCAATAAAGGACCTGCGATGAGTTATCCTTTTATTCTTTTTATTAGCCATCAAAAAAGAGAAATAGAATAAAACAACTGAGAAATGCAAGTAATTTGTTTATTAGATGTCAAAGTAGTACACTCAACACTTCACTGTAATTTGTTAACGTTATGACTATGAGTTTCAAAATTATGGAATTTAGATACGGGAAAGCAACCTAGAAGTACACATAAAACGCCCCCGCCCATGGAACGTGAAAATAGGGAAAATAAGGGGAATTTCTAAAGTAATTAAATGGTTGCCAGGGCCGTTGCTAAGGATGTGTTTTCCAACCATTTTCAGGAAATTGAATTATTCAGGAAATTGAGATAAGAAAACATATATAAACATATTATTTTTGAAATCTATATAAAATTCTGCGTCCGACAGTGTAAAAATCAAAAAAATGAAATTTTTGTCAAAATTGAAGCTTTTTTCACCTGACACCCACCTTAATGTGTTCTCAAACTAGTTCGAACAGGTGAAACGCTGTGTGTGGAGCTTGACGAACTGCTGGAGTGGACAGAAGCAAGTTGAACCTTCCCAACGAGTGCCAGACATCCGCCACCAGGTTCAGATACATGCAGAGACGAGCAGGAGAGCTCGATCTCCGTAGTCTGTAGTCCACACCATGAAAAAGTGTTTGTGTTTTTTGCTTCAAACATGCTATTCCAATGCTCAGAACAATTAACTCCCATGGCAGTTTCTTTTAATCCAATCATTTTTCATTTTTAATCCAATCATTTTTCTATTTGATCTAAAAATGAATAAATAAGACAATATGTTGTGGAGGTCAGATAAGATAAGCATGCTTCTTGCATGCCTAACCCCTATTATGTTAATGAAGATGTGATGGAGAACATTATATTTTGCAACTACACTTGTATGAACATTATTAGTAGGAGAGATAGAAATAGTCCAGTCACTGAATGGTTTAAACCTAAAAAAAGCCCCATCATTCCCACTTGCGAACAGTGAGTTTTGGCCATTTTTCTATAATGGCGGCAGCTGCCCATAGGCCAAAAATCTCCAAAAATTGATGTTTTATACCTCATTTGAAAGATATTTTAATGCTGAGTAACTTTCACATAAGAAATATGATCCAAAAATTCACACATTTGAAGTTATAAATCTGTGTGTGCCATATAGTTGTCATAATTGAAAATAAAATTCATCAAAAACACATGTTTTATAATTTATGTGAAAAAGAATTTGATGCTTCAAAATTCAGTGTTAAACAAATGCAAGTTTTACCTATAACCCATTAGTGGCTGTACATATGAAAGGACTACATGCAGTTCACTGACTCAAACAACACAACAGTGGATTATGGAGTGATTTAATCACAGAGTAGACACTTACAAAGTTTTGAGTTTGAGCCAATATACTGTCAAGATGCAAGGGTGACTATGAAGGTTATGTAATATTTGGAGACTGGCTTTTAAGAAAGATCAGAGGAGATTGGAGAACCAAACTCAGGTTATTTTAGCATAGTGTAAGGGAGCTCATTAATGAACATCAAGAATGAGTATTGATTTTTGAAATAAGTGTATTTATTCTTGATTGAAGAACGCTCTATTTATATAACTTCCATTGTCCAACCTCAAGGCATAGAAGCATGGAAACAGAATAGAAACAAGCAAAGGTGTGCTGGAACCAGGAAAGATGGCACCAACCAGCAGAGAAGCTAATTGTCAGGTGCTTTGTGCACTTCAAGTCATAATATAGAAATTATTAAAAACCAAAGAAAGGTAGAATAATAAGGCTGGAAACTTGAGGATAACAACTGTTGTCCAGTAATGAGAGATAATGAAGTTGCCCCATAGTCTGACTCTTGCGAGCCCAAAAAATCGCAAAATTGACTGTTCCCCTTATTCAGTTATCTCTCCAATACATAATACAACTACCGTGATGCAATGCAAAAAAGTCACTAAAAATGTCGCGATGGAATAATGAAAAATTTATATTAGCCCAAGTCACACTGAAGATTAGTTAAATCTCAGGTTGTCATAACTAATCTGGTGCGACTTCAGTACCTAAGCCCATTATTTATAAATACTCAGAAAAAATTCTGTTTGAAAGTAAACCGCTCCCTGCAATACTTCAGGCGCCATATATCTCTTGGTTCCTACCTAAAACAAATTATAATAATCATTTGATGAGGCAGATATAGTTGATATTGAATTAAACGGCACTTGAGTAGAGATAAAAGATGGACGGAGGAGCATGTTTTCCTTTAGGGTAGAGTAGGGGAAATGTATTGATGGGGGATCAAATATTGCGTTTAAATATTTTTAAATATTTTTTTTTAATATAAATAATTTTTTTCTGAGTATTAAGGACAATTAATTTAATCACAATTACGCCACTGTGAATTCGACATTAAATTAGTTAAGTGCGTGAAAAAATATAGATTAGTTTAGCTTCTTTGGTTTGAGACATTCCAGTGGGCAAAATCTTCAAAAAGTCTCTGTGGAGGAGTATTTTCTTTAGGAATGACAAGCAATATCGCCTACTGTTTCAATACAAAAACACTCCTCCATAAAGACTTTTGTAGATTTTGCCCACTGGGGTGCGTTTTTATAGAAAAATATTTTACTTTTAGTTGAGCATACCTATTAATTAAGGACTAATTAATGTGACTAATCCCCGAAGTCACACATATTATTTTTTAGAATAGTTAAATATATTCAGCTAAACGTAACTTAACATTATGTTAAGTTAAAACAGATAGCTACATTGAATTTTAGCTAATCTAAAATGAACTAATCTACTGAAGTTACACTGTTTTGTTAAATTGTGATGTCAGTAAATAACTAATCTGAAGCTGTAACCAATTTGAATTAACCTCAGTGTGACCTGGGCTTTTCTCACTGCCATTTAGGGCCATTTAAACAAACCCCAAAGAGACCAATTAGAGTATTGCATTGTGGTGGTATTTATTAAAGAGATAACTAAATAAGTGGAACGGCCAATTTAGGGAATTAACCTCACTAATGACCCTTCATGCAATCTTTTGCGAGAATAAAGTTTTGCGATTGGCACTGATTGGTTCATAAATGCATGCATTTTTGGACTATATTTCTTATGATAAAATTATTCAGCATTAAATTATCTTTCAAATGAGGTATAATACATCAATTTTGGGCAATTTCGAATTTTGGGCTTCTGGGCAGCTGCCGTCATTAAATAAAAATGGCGAAAACTTGCTAATCCCAAGTGGGAATCAGGGAACTTTTTTTTGGTGAATCCACTAGGCCAACAGAGCTATCTGAGAAAGTTCCAGCTTGGTATTACTTTTTTTCGGGTTTGACCATTATTTTTAGTTCAGCGACTGGATCTAAATTAAAAATTTTAGAATAATAACAACTTGTTTTATTTTGCAAGACATGTTTCGTCCTTATCAAAGAACATCATCAGTTATAAAATTTAAAATACGTACAAAGTTTTCTTATAAAGCTTTTTTTACTAACAAATAGCGTGTTATGTTTAAATATTACCATAGCAACTAATTACAGAGATAAAATGATACACAAGAATATAACAGCTTTTAATTCAATGTTGAAAACCCCAATTTATTAGCCACATTAGATGCTTAGTTTATTAAATTTAAAAATTCAAAATATGGCAGTTTTACGAAGACATCACTTTTCAGTCAAATGCAGTGAAAAGCGACGACTTCGCATTAAATATGAATTTGACAGTTGGGGTGTGTTGGGTTTTCTTCGGGTTCCATTGAAATCTCTCCCGATCCTGGCCCCTGTTTCTTTGCCATGCCTTGTATGTTTTTACGGCTTGGATCTTCGATCATATCTACAATAATGATAATGGTATTAGTCTAAAAATTGACAAAACAATGACAAAAAAATGACAAAACACAAAATGTATTTCCTTTATTAGTGAGAAAAAAACCTCGCTAAAAAATTTAAAAAAATACTTCTTCCAGAATTCACTCGCACTAAAAAAGCAGAAAGTGTTATCAAATGTGAACTGAAGGGAAGTGTTATCAAAGCTTTCAGTCTTCATCATATTCGTTATTATGCAACACTGCAGTAACAACATCTCAATGCCAAATTACCTTCCTATTATCCAGCATCTTGTGTAGGATGGTTTTCCCAAATGTAAGTTTCCTTGTTATCTCCTTTGCTGAAGTTCTTATTAGCATATAACTCATCTCACAACCCTTTTTTCTTTTCAGCTAACAATTGTTTTCGTTTGTCTCAAATCTAATTTTATTGCAGTGCACTTGGTTTGTCCTTTTGTCTCCATCGAAAAGTAATCAATTAGTTGCACCTCAAAGTACAAAAAAACTTCTCTTAAGCCTAGTGTCCACCAAAGCTTTACCAATGCATTTATAATAAAAGCTAAAATAATTGGATTTAAGATTTAACACCGGTGCCAGTATGTCTAGCGCAAAACCAAAATGCAAACATGTCCATTGAATTTTATTAAAACGTGTTGAAACGCTCTAGTATAAAAAAAACGTAGCAGAAATGGATTGTGAAGAAGAAGATGTACTTGATATTTTGCTGGTAATATTGCTACGAAATAGACGTTGTTGAAGAAAAAAGCTCGTAAAAAAGGGCCTTTTGGGTGCGGAATATTTACAAGGACTGACAACTGTATGGTGTAAAAAGACTTGTAAATAAAATGAGATTGTTAAGTGGTTAGGTGATGGTTTCTCTTTCTGTGATCTTCTCTTGTGTTCATGGTTCTTAGTTACTTGGACTTTTCTATACCCATCAAATACCATTGAGAAGGTAATGGTACCTTTCACATAATGCAGTTGTTTTGTTGATTTTGTTCCTTTGTTAAAAAAACAAAACTTCCTTTTCTCTCAATAAATACTTCCCTGATCGAAAGATTCTTTTTCGACAGATATTTTCTTTAGTGGAAACGTAGCTTTCACCTTTTCATCAAGATTCAAAGAAGTTCATTGCCATGTTGGTCTTTTTGTGATTGATTTAACCGGCCAGCTATGTTTTCAGCATCAGTTCCTACACCTTTTGAAATAATATTACTACATTAATTGCAGATGATTCACTGACACCAATAGTTAATGAACATTTTTCTGGATATTTTATTATTATTATTGATTTTCTAAACAATGTTGTTACTTGTTTCTCTATTTGATTGACATTGACTGTTTTTAGTCTGTTTGTTTGTTTGTTTGTTTGTTTGTTTGTTTGTTTGTTTGTTTGTTTGTATTCACGTTTGATGACATTTCGGGACAATCTTGTGATCAAACAATCACATTCCGGGACAATAATTTTTGGCGGGACAAAATTTGTCCCGATATAATTTAAACGGTAAGTAGACTGCTTTCTGACTAAAAATGTGATTTCTGGCATTTATACTGAAGTCCCTGTAAGTGCATGTTTAGGAAACAAACGACATATGTTGAAACAATTAATTATCGGGACACAACATTTCCAGATGTTTTTAACAATTTACAACAAATTATTGTTCCAACGATAGTTTTTATCTAGTTTTTTTATCCCCCGCACTGGTTAAATCCACTTTGTAAAAACAAACACTACGTCCCGAGATGTGCAACAGTTTGTTAAGTCCCATTAAGTGACTTAGAATACAATTTTGGTTTTAGTCACAAACTGTAATAACGCTCATAACGGGAGTGGCAGTGGCAGGCGGGTTGTAGTGGTTAATGATAACTCAACTATCGATGTAATGCAATGATTAACGTATTTACTCAAAGTACAATTTTTGGAAAATGAGTTACAGTTCTCTAAATACAAGGATCGTTAATATTGCTGGTCATTCAGGATAAACAAAATCACTTCAATGAAATGCAAAGGAAAACAAAATAATAACAAAATATCAACAAGAAAACAAAATCTAGAAGTCTTTTGCCTTAGTGTAAATGTAATGCACTTTCGAGCAAATGGTAAGCCATATTCTTCTAACCAATAATAGTTTCTGCATCCTCAAAAGTATCGTTATTAATAACAAAATATCAACAAGAAAACAAAATCTAGAAGTCTTTTGCCTTAGTGTAAATGTAATGCACTTTCGAACGAATGGTAAGCCATTTTCGTCTTTGTAATATCTTGTAACATTTTTGCGCAGCTTCCACCGTTGCTCTGTTAGGAAGCTGCCTTTGAGCAATTTGAGTCTTAAAAAACGTTTTTACTGCATCTAACTCCTCTGGCGTCCATGGGACCTTTACACCCTCGCGTCGCTTCACTAAACAGCAGTTATTTGAAGTTAGATAAAAATAAGTTTAAATGAAAGGAAAGAAACCATTACCACACGCACATTTTTCCTGTTGGTCATTTTCAAACACAGGGGTTTCTCCATCATCGCAATCTTCCCCTATTTCCGTAGTGACTGGTACTTCCACCTGAAATAAAGGATAATTTTATCAATTTTATATAATTTTACCCATCTATGAACTTTGCCACTGTCAGCAGACCTATGCCACTCGCATATGGTTATTTCACTATAATGGGGTTAAGGTTGTTCATGCAAATATGGGGGCAAGCAGGGAGAGGGTCAAAATAAAACGATATTTCATGATATGATTTGTGAAAAATTTGAAAAAATGCAAAGTTGAAAAAGTTTAAAAGTCAATTGAGCACAAAACAGTAAAGTATCAACAAGTATCTTGTTTGACAATGCACACAAATAGATAATGAAAATACTAAGTGAAACCTGTTTATCTTCAGAGGCTTGAGCATTTGCCATACCAATCATTGAAGAATCAGAAGACCCTAAATAATTCAAATCGGTATAATAGGTATAAAAAGCACTATCATGAAATATTCCATATTATTTAATAAAATACTTACCAAGATCTTTAATCTTTTTATTTTCTAGATCTTTTCCCTGATCTTTGGCCACCAAAAGTTTCGCCACTTTAGTGAGTTCGACAGTCGATTCTTCTTGTTGGTACCACTTTTTATGCACGTCAGCGGAGTGTCCCAAATGATCCGTAACCCAATTGAGTTCAGCATCATTCATGTCCAGGAGCTGCAAAACCGTGGCCATTTCCTTCCTGATTTTTGTAGACGTAATTAGATGTGGTTTCTCTAACTTGATCTTTTTAGTGACATCATGAACTGCATCCCAGCCTCTGATTGGGTTGGTTGAGCCCCTGCTTGGTCGAGCAAAAATAAATTGATTTTCTGTAGAAACACCCACAGCCTCACGAAAATGGATAATGATATCTACACCTCTTTGCATTTGTTCGGTGAAAAGGATTGGGACACGACGCTTTCGCTTTCCCTTGATATACACCACTTTCATTCGATCAGCTAAAAGCTTCTCCACTGGATCCTTTATTTTTTTAATATCATCATTACGTTTCCATTGATCAGCTCTTTGCCAATCAGAAACTTCGATTTTTGCAGCTTCACCACCTCTGCGTGCATTGAAGGTTATTATTCTAACCAATAATAGTTTTTGCAACCACGACCAATGGTCAAAACTATCATTATTTGCTTTTGCTTTTTCAGCTAAAATCAAAAGCTTATCAATACTAGAGGTCAAAAATTGGCGAAGCGTCTTTAAATCTTTCGTCAAAGGCAGAAGTTCTGGGGGTTTGTCTTTTTTGCATTCCAATGTAGAGACTGCATGTCCAGCATAGATGTTCCAATACTGAGAATGTAATTCCAGGAAATCCCTTGCATCATCAACCATTTGCCTATCCTTAGTTTTGATTCCTAATGCTCTTTTAGTACAAGCAAGTGATTCTAAAGATCGTCCAAGACGCAATAATAAACTGGGCGTTCCTACAGCTTCGTCACCCTTATGTGACACAATTTTCTTCACAGATTGTACAACTCTATCCCAGTTTGCTGGGTCAATCAGAGTTAAGGATGATGCTTCCGCATCACCACTTAACTTTCTGTATTCAATTATCAAGCGAACTACGTTATGCAATTTGTTAGAAATTTCATTAAACATTGAATCACCTCGTTTCTCATACATGATAAAACCGTACAGGATTAACCCATCATCGTTCTTCACTAAATTAGTGATATGGTCATTAGCCATTCGTGAAAAGACATTTGCTTTCAAATCTGCATAGTTATCATCCTTCGAAATGCATCTTTGAAGAAATATCCTGGAAGTCTTTAAATCAACTTTCTGCTTACTTGTACTTACTTCTTGGTCACCTTGGCAAATTTTCATATGTCTAGAAGCAGTGCGACAGTTATACATTCCAAAGCATTTCATGCACGTGGTATAGTTGTCTACTGTCTGTGTTTTATTTTTCCCATTTCTCACGACAACAAGTAAGTCATTTGACTCACGCGCAGACTCCATATTAGCATCAAAGTCTCCTTTTCTGCGCAGCAAGGCCAATTTGGCATTCTGTTGTTTTCTAGGCAATTTTAATATTGCTTCTACCTCTTCTTCTTTCTTGTGAACCATTTTTATATGTCTTGATAGTTTATATACCCATTTGTTACAAAAGCAGCATCTGTGCACTTTACAACCATCAGTGTGAAGTTTCGTGGTGTAAGATCCTGCAATAATCACAAAATACAGAATGAACATAACATAGAAATTATTACTAAATCTGTGATAAGTGAGAAAAAACATTTTATCCATACAACATTGTAATGACTCAGTAACCATACAAAAGCTTTACAGTGTACCTTAAGGGAAGAAATTTTTGGCAAGAAGTAATTTTAGTGGGAAAGAAATTTAGCAGGTTTAGCAGAATTATTTATTATTATTTTTATTTACCCAGGATGACCTCTTCAGTTCCTGAAGGTACTGTTATCAATGAGGGTCCTGCGAAGGAGGTCCTAGAGCATTTAAAGCCCCCATTTACCAGCCCCTAGACCAATCTTTTTTATTGCACGTGCAAAACTACAGAAATACGCGTACAATAGGTCGCACACCTATCATTTCCTTCACGGAAGTGCCTGCAACAGTAGTGTAACAGTTTTCCAGAAATTCTTGCTATAACACAATTCAAATCTAAATTGAACAGTTGAACACATTCACAACACAACACCTGCCTCTGTTAGTTGCTTTCATGCAATTTCTGAGAAAAATTTTATAAAGTCTTAATACAAGAGTTCCCATGAAGCCCATAATTAAAATAACAAAAACCTATTCAACCAACCAATGATATAAAGTGATGTTCCATCTTTCAAAATAACGTGCAAAATTATGCAATTTTTAGGTTAAGGTTATTTTTTAAGCATTTTTACTTAGAATCTAAAGACAATGTAATAATACTTATACTATATAATCATGTGTATGAAAAAAAATACCTGAGGGGTAATCTTATTTTCACCTTCTTGAACAAAGGTTAATTCAACTTCAGATTTTCTTTTTCTGCCCATAATCTATTCACATATTTAATACTAAAAATAGAATCACATGTTAAATTTTATTTTCCCATGAGTTACCGTTGTCATGTTCCTGCATTAAATACATGAATTCCATCTTCACAGATTAAAATCACAGATTAAATGAAGAAAAGTAATACCACGTGATAGAGTTCCATATTCTGATAAAAGTGGATGAAAACGCATGGTGAGAAGAAAGATTTTATATATGCCACAAGTCTGCTCCTAAAATTTAGTTTCCTTAACACTTACCTTAAAGTTTTTTAACACAGTTAGAAAACCTGAATTCCAAAATTAAAATGATTAATCATCCAGTGGAAGGAGAATTGGCAGTCATAAATTTTATCTAAAACTATCATTTACAAATGATTAAATCAAGCCCATACAGTATAGTTAAAAACCGGCCAAAGTTTGTCTATTTCACGAACTTAATGATCTTAATGATCTTATGGCAATATATAATAAGTTTCATAAGTTAGGCCTGTTAAGACAGTGAACACGAAATTTTAACAAGAATTTTACATAAGTTAAAAGAAAAATAATAGAGAAAATTAAAATAAATTCCTTTTACTGTGGCCCTAAAGAAAAATTTATTATGAATTCATTTTTAACAAATATTCAACCACCTGTATTATTACCTGCATCTTTTCCAGTAAAAAAGAAGGCTAGAACAGATGAGAATAATAAATAGCTATTCACAGGGTTTGTGAAAGAAAGAATCACATTAAACAATACTACCAATTCAAAGAAAAAAAATTATTACATTGAAATTTCTAATTTAGAGTCAGACTTACAATTTGTTATCATAAACAGCTCAGTACATAATTCTAAAACGGCAATATTTTCCAGATAGAGAAAGAAAGGAAGGTCGAAAACATGTTTTTCTATTTCCGGAGTTGCGCGTTGTGACGCGACCATCATTTTATTGAAAGTTAAAACAATAGTTGCCTAGATATGCAAGCTTTTATCCGGAAGTGAGAAAGCCAATGCGAACAACAGACAACGGCAATGAAAGAAATATTTAACTTTCTAGCATCAGCAGCTGGGAATAGAAATAATATAACATATAGAAATAATAGAAATAATTTCCTTCTGCAACTTTCCTTTCTTTCTCTATGGGTAAATGTTGTTTACATTTTTACCCAAAAGTGGCCCAAACTTATTTTTCAACAGTCAAAAGAATAGAACATGTTACTTTTGACTGCCAAATTGGGCCGTTTTACATCAGAAATGTAAACAATATCCCTGTCTATCTGAAAATTATTGCTGTTTTAGAATAATGTACTGAGCTGATAAAACAAAGCAGATATTTGCCAGAAAAAATGGATACACTGTTCTCTTTGTATCATTTGGTTATTTGCTCTTCTTTTATACATAATCAAGTGTTGCACCTTAAAATTTCCGATAACAGCCAGTAGGAAAAAGGGAACAAATAAAAAATTTCCGGTACACCTTTCAGAGTTTTTCAAACTTCAAATATTGCTGAGTTAAATTTCATGGTTGAATGCAGAACAGCTTGGCAAACAATTGTTAAATTTCGCATTTTTTGGAAAAAAATCAACAATAGATGAGTTTCCAATGTTAATTACACTTTTATGCTTTGTACAAACTAAAAATCAAATATAATGTACGAAAAAAGATAGGAAGTGCTAATGTGTTTTGAAACTTTTTAATGTCAATTGTCTTTAAGGGGACTCCAGAGAACCAAATAAAAAGACAACATTTTGAAGTGTATAAAGAGTATTTTATTTCCTGCGAGGCTGCGTGCGCATACTCACAGGAAAATGACTTGATCAATAATATTCTATGTTGCAACATACAGTAATTATCGAGCAAAGAAACACTGGTGTTTATAAACATTAGAAACTCATCTATTGCAAAAATTTTCATCTTGCAAATATTTCTGCCTGATAAAGTAGATCACGACACATACATTTAGAAAAAGCAATATCACAACACAATAAACAAAGTGGAAGAGTTTTTGGCAGATCTTTGCAGAGAAGACCAGAACTACTATATATCTATTTATTACTAGCTGAGAGACCCTCATGCCCAACATAAAAATCAATAACAATGCTCATGAAAATTACACTCTCTATATACGTATAATACCACTCTCAATTCAAAGTAACTTCCTGAGCTTAAACGGTTGCGTAAAATTAGGTACAATCAGGCCTTCATCCAGTACAAGAGGATTACTTCTCCGCACGTGCTTGGTAGTCACAACACAAAATTAGCCATCTTGAATTGAATTCCCGCTTAAAAAATTTTTTCGCGCGAGATTTGTTGCGCTTCTTCTGTGTACACAGAGGGGTGCAGAGGAGGAGCCAGCAGCTATTGCATGCTTTCCTCCACGTGGTCACTATTTGAACCATTTGATTGCCTTGCGGAACATTCTGCGTCGAAAAATTCGAACTTGACCTCCACGCATGTGGAAAGCCGGGGCTTTATGTAAGTGAGATTTATAATGCAGTGGACTATAACTCGAACCTTCAAGGGAACCAAATAATTGTTCGAGTTAGGGAGAGTTTGAGATATAGAGGGTTATTCGGGAAAGATCCTTGCTGAACGGACTCTGGAATTCTGTTCGAATTATGAAGAGTTCTCGAATTATGGAGGTTTGAGTTAAAAGAGAGTGTACTGTAATGATACTTACTTATTGTTTTTTATTATTTTTGATTTACCAATATGGCAATATTTTAATGAGTTGTTTTGCCTTTTTTCACGAGATGGCTTAACATTTAAACTACAGCAATGTTTTAGAGATGACGCCATAATGATGACGCCTTGGTAGACAATTGCCGTCATTGACTGTCCCCTCTGTTTATTTTTATAGTAATTACACCACTTAAACACTGTGTCCGATCATACCACCAGTCTATAGTTAATACAAAGAAGCTATTTCTACTTTGATTTTGCCTAGGTCTTTATCCGCCATCTATCTGTTACTTTAAATAAAAGTGTCTTTTGCAGCCGTATTCGCCGGAGTTTCAGAATGTGTCTTTGTAACAAACATGGGAAATGTCCCGTTATTGCCGTTTTAAGCATACGATTTTTGCGACAATTCACGGGACATTACAGGATATAATTTTTGAGAAGCCAGACTTGGTATTGACCATGTTCGTTGTAGTGAATAATACATTTAATGTGAATGCTATTGCAAAAAGGCAAATTTGGTTAAGTCCCGAAATGTGTCTTTTATGACAAGCGTGAAAAATGTCCCATTAATTCCATTTTAAGCATATATGATTTTTGCAACAATTCACGGGACATTACAGGAAACAATGTTTGAGAAGCCAGACTTGGTATTAACCCTGTTTGTTGGAGTGAATAATACATTTAACGTGAATACTAATGCAAAAACGCTTAATTGGCTAAGTCCCGAAATGTGTCCTAGGTACAAACATGAAAAATGTCCCACTATTTGTTTTCGGGCTTGTATGTTTGTTTGTTTGTTTGTTTGTTTGTTTGTTTGTTTGTTTGTTTGTTTGTTTGTTTGTAGCACATCGTAGTTTCATCAACTATTAAAGCATTATTATTTTTGATCAGTTACAGAAATATTATATTCATTATATATTCATGCTGTGCCAATGACACCTATCTATTGGCTGAAATTTGAGAAAGTGGTTTTTTTTTTACCCCAAAGAATAATAAAGCCTTTTTACCCTTTTTTCATGCCCAAATGTTTCCTTGAATTGATGAATCTTCAATTATTTAAATGCTTGGCTCATTTTCGAGATTCATTATGTGTGTTTTTTACATGATAGAAAAATTATAAGATGGACATGTTCAAAGTTGCAGAGATGGTGGAGTTTCTTAGTCGAATTGAGAAGGACATGATGAAATCCTTCAACGAACATAATAAATTACAAAAGCAAAGGAGAACTGCAAATATTTCGCCACTTTTTGTAAGTCATTGTGTGTGGAAGAAACACCTTGTGGTGACTTATATCCG
This sequence comes from Turritopsis rubra, assembly GCA_039566895.2. Lineage (NCBI taxonomy): Eukaryota > Metazoa > Cnidaria > Hydrozoa > Anthoathecata > Oceaniidae > Turritopsis > Turritopsis rubra. Next base: position 10,576,663 of record CM077623.1, on the reverse strand, counting down.
GCCTTATGAAGGTGCTGTTGATGAGGTTTATGTGAAGGAAATTGCGTCATTACTTAATCCAAATATGATGAAAAAAGGAGCATTCATTATAAGTAGTAAGTATTTCATTAATTTTATGTTCCTTCAAAAAATAAAAAGATTCCAGCTTTTTTCCTGTTGTCATTTTTTACAAGTCAAGAGAAATGGAGATAATTATGCCAAAATCATTGGTAACAGTTTTCTGCTCTACATCAGCAGTTTGTGAGTTTCATTGTTATATTATGATAGGGTCCTAGGCTACATGTAACATTTTTTCTTTTCTTCCAAAAAACCCCTCATATCATACCGTAACTAACCAATTAAATGCCCTGCACCTTTATATAAAAATCAAAGTTGACAAACCAAACCGGGGGTTATTCGAGAATGGGCGTTTATTCAGAAGGGCCTTTTATTTACAAAGTCATTTTTTTGTTCAAGTATTTATTTGTATAAGGTTCCTTTAGATGAATAAAATATTATACAAGCATTTTAAATTTGGTAACAAAAGTTATTTCAAAACTTAATTCAAATAGATAATGAACATGTGTTTTGAATTTTTCCTTGATTTCAAGTAAACCCCATTAGTTGGGCATCACTGCAGTCTTACTGGGTGTTTTTTGAACAGTGGCCTTTATTCGGGAATGGGTATTTAATTGGTCATTTAGCGTATTTTATTGTAAGTAAAAGTAATCAATGTAAAACATTGTTTTGGGAAACTTTCTTTTCCATGTTTAGGTTTATATTGGTCCTAGAAGTCTCTTCCATAATCTTAGAAGCAGTGGAAATAGCATTTACTATTTCCACGCGAACTGTGATTTAAGGTGTATTTGCACCATTGAAATTTTTTGGAAAAGTAGAAATACATTTAGCATTTCAAATCGAAATGTAAACTTATCAAAATATCTGTTTTCATTTTTTGACCAAAAGTGTTAATTGTGGCAACATTATTTTCTATTATAGAATATCAAAGTGAAGATTTCTCTGATGGCGAATACATTCCTAACGGGAACAGTCTGTTAAACAGTACCGATGTTTACAGTGCTGAAGAGAACGAGAAGTCCTCGTTCTTCTATACTAGCTCAGTTAGTGTACCTATCAACATTCAAGAACATGTTAAATGTGGTGCTCGTTTTTCGACTTTTGACATTGTTGCCGGTGGAAAATACGAATATCACGGTTCATTGGGATTGATGAAAAAACTTTTGGTTAGCCTGAAGGAATTGAATTACCTAACAACTGCAGATGCTCGGAATCTGTGTTCTGGTTACACCCGCTGGATTAAACTGAACAAAAACATAGAAAGTGTGGGTTTGTTGTTGATACCGTGCAAGGCCACTAAACCGCTCAATTTAATGACATTGATTTGTTACCCAACACTAACAGCTGAAACCATTTATCTTCATTTGCTCGAAGTACAAACAGATGTACCTGTGAATAATTTTATTTCAAGTCCGAGTGAAGACGTGTTCTCGTGTTCCGCAACCTACGATATCTTAGGTGATTTCAAGATAGAAACGAATGACCAAGACCCAATCGAGGAAACATCTCTTAAGATTCATTTTCATTGGGCTGCCGGTGAATACGAGGTAATGCAACAGCCCCCTCATTCAGCAAAATCTGTGCTACAACTACAAGTCACTGTTGGGGAAAGTCGATCTGCTGCCAATGAAGTTTATGTAGAACTTACTGCCCTTGATAGTATCTTCCATAGTTCCCAGAATAGCTCCACTCAAATCCTGAGCTCATCATCATCTGAAGAAATCTATGAGAAGCTTCTAGTATTCAAAGAGAGTGTATCTGACTTTTCTTTTTACGGAAACCATGACAGCAAAGGCAAAAACACGTTTTCAGAGAAAACAGATGATTTAGAAATGCCTATGTCGCAGCTTATCCAACAAAGTTTTCAAAGGAATGATCAAGATTTCACTGATAAACTATGGGCTTTCTTGAGGCAGACAGAAAATATTGAAGAGCTTCGGAATTACTTAGATGAGATCTTGTCTGACATAGTTGATGGCACGTTGCAACCTGCAATTAGTCCCACAAACGAAACCAGATTAGCTAGGAATATCAGGCGAATGTACCTTGCTGACAGTGATGAAATGAAACTCAACATGAAAGAGAAAATACTCGAGTTTTTATCTAGTGAACAATCTATCCAAGGGTTAGTAAGTGAAATTGGATTTGAAAAACTTCGTAAAGATTATTTCAATTTCTTTATTACTAAGGAACTAACTTCTGCTTCAAATCTACAAAAACTTTTCAAAGCAAATTCACCAATTGATCTGTCAATATTGTGGAAGTTGCATTATTGTTTGGAAGTTGTTATAACACCAGCAATTTATCTCAACCTATCTCATGATTGCCAGTCAACATTACTGAAGGCTGCTATCGACTACTACAGTGTTAATCCAGTTGGTTCGTCCAGTCCTGTATTTTGTTTATCCTTGCTGCCCTTTCATGATTCTGCAGCATCGATACATCAAACATGTGAAGCCAGACAGCCAATATCGTGGCAATGTGGAGCAATGAATACTAACAAGGCTGGCTTCAGAGAAACAAGTGTTTTAAGTGTTACATCCAAAAATGTTTTAGTGGAAGAGGAAACAGATTTTGTTGGCATGCAGCACGATGTTGTCAAACTGACTGAAGGAATCGTTGTATTGCCAGTTCGAAAAACATGAGAAAGGGTGCATTTGAAAAAAATGAATATTATTTGTTGTCGATAGCAAACCATACAATTCAATGTAAGAATCAATCAGCACTTCGAAATGATTTTGTTATTATTGTTGGTTTTTTCGGCTTTTTTTTTTTCTTCAAAAATGTCAATTTATAAATATAACTGTGGAATATGTATAAACTTTCTGGTTTGTTTGACTACTAACTGTTCATTACCAGAAGGATGAATGATAGGGAAGTGCCGAGTTTTCAGTATTTAAATGTGTGATGTTTATTAGATTCAAGTTTTCAAATAATTTGAGATTAAATTATTTGTCATAGGAATTGTTATTAAGTATTATTACGTTAATTCAAAAACATTTAATATACAGCTTGTTATAACTTGCAAATGTAACTGCCTTCTTTTTGTAAACTATATTCACACAATGCACTTTCTTTCTCTTTGTTTTTGGTAGTCTGCTACTACTAGTTTTTGGATCAGTTCAAGGAAAATATTTGTTAGACAAGTGAGAACGATAATGTACTATCAGTTTCTTTTACCATGCCACCCATTGGAATTTTTTCTTTTGAACACAATAGAGTTTCACGTAAACATTCTATTAAGAATTGTATGATTATACGACATCGGCTGAATTGGTTTTTAACAATGTGATAATGTAGCAAATGTGTTACAAATGTGATTACAGAATAAAAGAGAATTTTATAAAGATACTTTATACATGAACACTTGACGGATATGAATCCCGGGAATGGTTTTGCAAATACATGGTCAGTTTTTCCTGGTTCTACGATCCACTGGTCATCATATAATGAATCCAATACTGTGCAACAATGGATTAGCAGATCTTCTGCCACTCACCAAAATAACTTCATGTTTAGTCCTTTTGGGGCAAATATGCCTATGCAGCAACAATATCTTGAGGGTAACTAAATCAAATAATTAATTAAATGATCTACTACAGAATTGAATAATTTCAAAAGAAAATTCTGTTACATTTTCTCAATTGTTGTACTCAGGCTTATACATTATGAATGGAGTAGCTATTTATTTTCCCAAAGTATACAGCATTCCCTTCAAATATTCACCACCATGCAATTTTAAGGGTGACTCCAATGCAGCTTACTTTGCCTAAAATACTCAGACACTAGATAGCAAATCTATAATGAGGGTTTGGAAATGAAAGGGAGCCGAAATTAAAAGCATGTGAAATTTGAAGGACCAAAGTATCTGTGTAAGAAAGACCAACTGGTGCTACAATTCATATTTTTCTTTCTATCTTTGTTATCTCCATGTACTTTGTTTACTTTTTGTAGCAAATGCTCGAAATTTTGACGTTGCATTCAGACAGCAAGGGTAAGGGAGAATATTTATCTATATCCAATTAGTTTGTCTCACTTTAGTCTTTTTAGTGGAGTGATCAAGAAATCTTTATTCAGATGGACGAAACAGTGATTAGAAATTTCCCTAGTTTGGCAGCCTATTGTCAAGTTCTATGTCTGTAGTTTTAACTGTCTAACTGTAGTTTGTTTTGCATTCACTTTGATCACATGACAGTAAATAATTACTGTGCATTGGTTGCCAATCATTTTTTGGAATTTTGAAATGGCAATTAGTTCCAAACTTTTCCTAAGCTTTTAAAGAAAGTTTAATCAATGATCCTTTATGATGACTCGAGAAAGTGTTTATACTACAAACAAGAGGGTTGTTTTCATTATCCACTTTTCTACCTTCTGTTCATCCTTTAATTTCCGTGTGTATGTATATTTCTCAGGATTTACCAGTCATATGGCACGTACATCAATATGCAAGTAAGCATTTTCTAGTATTTAGTCAGGAAGTTCTCAGTTCAAACGAAGATAGATACTTTTAGGAAATGTACAGAGAAATAGACTGTCTGTTAGTTTTGTAGAATTAAGAGAACGTTTATTGTGATGAAATAGAGGAATGAGTCAAGTGGTGATCTCCTTTACTTATCTGAAATACATAGTCAGGATTTTATTTTAGGACAATCCAGCTAATGTCTTTCAAAATTACCTGCGAACTCACGATGCCAGTTATGAAACCCCTGACTGGAGACCATTTTCGCCTGTAAAAAGTATGCCGTATTTGCTTTTACTTTCAACTCTTTCATGTATTTTCTTTATGATTTTTCTATTTTATTGATGCTTTTTTAGTCCTTCTTCCACCCAGTCCTACATGTGATTTAAGTGCATCCGCAAAGATTACTCCGTGTCAACCTGAAAATGGAATTTTAACTGAAGGTGAAGGTGGTTTGGTAGGTTTTAACTCAATGATAAAACATGAAAGTTTATGCTTATCTGGTAACTTCAGTTCAAATTTTTTAAATTTCCGTGAAATCTCCACCTAATAACACCTAATAACACACCTGATAACACCTAATAATTTATAATACCCATTTATTTCCTCTTATGTTTACAACTTTTCTTTTCTGCTCTTCCATAGAGTATTTTAGCAGAGGTATTGAACGGCACCAGTGGACGATGTTTATCTCCCAAAACTCCAGCACCTGTTGTAAGCGATACGGAAGAAAACACAATTGATATTGAAGGTTCAAAACATTCTATGGTTCAACTGTCTTCCGCATAGTAGCCAGTCACTTTACCATGATCTTGTGGAGGTCTATTCTTCGCGAAAAGAGTGGTTTTTGTGAATTCTAGATTTTTTTATATGTAGATGAGATGAGCGAATCCATACCATCAGAGCAAAGGTTAAACATATCGGAAGAATTGAAGAAGGAGAGAAGAAGGAAAGCATGGTAAAAAAATTCTTCACGCTTCCAAAGTGATCAGACAGTTAAACCTCTGTAGTTCGAACCTCCATAACTCAAACTCTATCTAATGCAAACCAATTTAAAACGTCCTATCATCGTCTTTCATCTGTGATTTCTATGTAAATAACCTCTAATTTCTATGTCATTTGAGCAGTCTTATGTCAAACCATGTTGCATGGGCACTTGGATGTTGGTATTACAGTGTACTGTCTTATAAACGGATTTTTTCCAGTCATGTTGAAAATGAACAAAATTCTTTAGCTCCTATGATGCATGCAAACTTAATTTAATCTAAGAACAGTCTTCCCTAAGTTGCGTAAAAAGGAATGGTAGTAGTTAGATCATTGAATATATTTATATTGTTTGTCAGTCTAGTATTCATAATATATAATTAGAGTTTATCATGTCATAGACCGGTTGTTTTTGTTTGCGACGTTTCGACAGTTACTACTGTCATCATCGGGCGTTTGTAAATGAATGATGTAAAGTTTATATATGTTTTCAGTAGGATCGAAATTAGGATCGAAATTATTTCGGACCTGGAAGGAAGCAATGTCAATAATTTGTCATATCCATTTGCTTGGAAAAATCCATTTGCATCCATTTGCATCCATTTGCTTGGAGATGTAGAGAGTGGTATCAAAAACCTACCAAAAGAGGAAGCTGACAATATACGAGCTAAAGTCAGTCTAACTCTACAACAATCGAAAATGCCAACCGACAACATCAGCCGAAAAGACAGAAAAGCTCTTCGTAATCTTCAGAAAGATACCAGTATCATGATTCTACCAGCTGACAAAGGACGAACAACCGTGGTATTAGACAAACCCAACTATATCCAGAAATGTTACGATCATATAAACAATGGTCCATACAAAACGCTCAAGAAGAACCCAACTGAAACAATAAAAAAAAGAAGTACGACAAAAACTTCAGAAACTACATGACAATGGTTTTATCGATCAACAAACATATTTCAGATTAAAACCAAGCGATTCTCCACCACCTCGATTCTATGGTCTGCCGAAGATACACAAAACTGGAATACCTATACGACCAATAGTCTCATGCACCGGTACGCCGTTGTACGACTTATCAAAATACGTAGCAAAGATATTATCATCATATACACAAACTAACCGATGCAAGAATTCAAAAGAGTTTTCCGACTTTGTTAGAACAAAAACTGTCAATGTTGATGAAGAAATGGTATCATTCGATGTTACATCACTTTACACAAACGTACCGATAAATGACACGATCAATATAATTAGAGATTTAATCTCTAATGACTCAAACTTTTCATCCAAAACGAAAATTCCACCAACAGAATTTTTGGAATTGATAACGCTTGTATTAACAAAAACGATGAAACTTATTACACTCAAACAGATGGAGTTGCAATGGGAGGTCCGGCATCTTCTGTAGTTGCTGAAATCTTCATGCAAGCGTTTGAGTCCACAGCCACAACAACCGCTGACAAACCCCCAAAAGTATGGAAACGTTTTGTTGACGATGTTTACGCTATAGTGACACGAGATTCATTGAATAATTTTCATCAACATCTAAATGGATTGCACCCGAAAATAAAATTTACAATCGAGCAGGAATCGAATAATTGCATCCCATTCTTGGATACTCTTGTAAAAAGAAATCAAGACGGAAGCATTTCAGTGAACGTATATCGTAAACCAACACATACAGACCAATATCTAAACTGTAACTCAAACCATCAACAAAGTTGCAAAGAAAGTGTTGTTGCATCGTTAATAAATCGGGCGAAAGATATTGTTAGTAATGACGATGATCGTGTTGAAGAAATGAAACATATCAAATCGGTTCTCCAAGCAAATGGATATGACAGGACGATTGTTAGAAGAGTTGAAAATAGAATAAACAATACTCGAACTTCAAACATCGAAGAATCAACAGAACAAGAACCGGTGACCACTATTAGTATTCCTTATGTATCTGGTATCAGTAATGCTTTACAAAGAATATTCCGTACACACAACATCAAATGCAGATTTCGATCAACGGAAACTCTTCGTAACATATTATCTCATCCGAAAGACAAGATCTCAATGAACGACACAAATAACGTGATATACCAAATTCCATGTAGTGATTGTGAATCAGTTTATATAGGAGAAACAAAAAGAACATTTGAGCAACGCATCAAAGAACATATGCGAGCCGTACGGAACGGCGATGTAACCAAAAACGAAATTGCTGACCACTGTTGGACTAATGACCACAAGTTTGATTGGGAGAATAGAAAGATCCTTGACAAGGAAAAAGGATGGACTGCTCGAAAAGTCAAAGAGACTATATACAGTGTCAAAAACAATTCCAGTATTAATAGTACATCGTATAATGTTCCTGCGATATGGTTTCCAGCTCTACGCAAAACAAATTATTGACATTGCTTCCTTCCAGGTCCGAAATATTGACATTGCTTCCTTCCAGGTCCGAAATAATTTCGATCCTACTGAAAACATATATAAACTTTACATCATTCATTTACAAACGCCCGATGATGGATGACAGTAGTAACTGTCGAAACGTCGCAAACAAAAACAACCGGTCTATGACATGATAAACTCTAATTATATAGTTAGATCATGCTTATGTGATATTTAGTGTACGTCGTAAGGAAGTGTCTGATCTTATACAACAACTTAACGAGCTGCTTCCATATGCCTCGTGCCACCATCTGAGAACACCGCGACTGACAACACTGTGGAAAGCTTACGAGTATATCATGCAACTCCATGAAGAAATTCAACAGAAGGAACGATCAAAGAGACATCGTAAACATTGCCAGCGTGTGTACTCTATTCGTCATTCTTGTGTTTTCATGTTGTGTTGAAACCATTTAAATGTTGTCATAGTTTGTTTTGCTTGACTCTCTTTCATGTTCTCCTTCAGTGAAATCTCTAAATTTTGAACTAACGGAAGGAGTCGTAATCATATTCTTTATATCAGTTGAGATGAGCCAAATTCTTTAGGTGTCTTGATGTAACAGCAAATGTGCTACTTGTGATGGCAGGAGAATGTTCATCTTGTATGTTTAGAAACATCCTTTTCTGTGCGACAGATAGATGCTTGCAACATAGAAAACTGGACTACAAAAAATGTGAATGTTTCCCAACCAGAAGTTTCAACGCAGAGTGGAACTGGAACAGAAAGTAGTGACTCTCCATCCTCTTGTGTGCGGGGCTCTCCACCCTGGCATTTCAACGACTCTCCATCTTCATTTACGCAGAGCTCCCCAACATCATTTCCTCAAAGATCTTGTGATTCACCAATAAAAGGCTGCGAGGAATATTCTGCAGATGATTCGGATACATCAATCGAAACACCAAAAGAATTGCATATTTCGTTTGAACTTTCAGATGAAACAGAAGAACAATCACATAACCTGTCTCCTCAAGTGACAGGAAGCTCTAAATCTTCAGATGCTTGTTCATCTTCATTTGATAATCATGTTTCCACGCAACAGTACGACAATCAGGTAAACGATGAAAAAAAGTTGCAGATGTATGGCGTACGAAAAGCCTGTCAAGTTCTAACCTCACTTATTGAATCTGCTCAGAATCTTAAAGACTTATATTCAAACTCAACTGATGCTACTGCGATAAACAATGCAAGTCAGAAAGTTGAGCAGAATGCCAAACATGCAGTCGGGGAATGTCGTAAAGCCATCAGATCTGTTGAAATTCATAGAAAAGTGTTTACAAAAAACATTGGCAAACCCAACACTTCTCCCGTTAAAAGTGGCGGCTTCATTTATTATGCCAAATTGAACAGACCTCGATTACGCAGGTAAATTTCAACCTATAATTACCAGTAATTGCTTTACTGACTGGAAATCGCCTTCTTAGCGCTAATGTTGCTTTGAAGATGGCCGTAGGAGAGTTTTGTTTTCTGGCAAATCTGTGTATGCTTCCTTCATAATCCTATGTCAAGTTAACGATAATGAAATGTTATAAGTAGAACTGAGGGTTGCGGTATGCTGATGTCAGCAGTGGGAATCCCTCATTTGAACAATAAGAAATGGGTCTGGAAGGATCAGCTGACTTATATCAAAATGCCAAACAAACGAGGTAAACAAACGGTTGACTCTCTTGTGGAGATTCCCTTGTAGAAAACTGATGACTCATCTTCTCACGACCTTTATAACAGTTCATTATTTTTATGGATATGGCTGTATTACGCGAGGTTTTACAAAATGTATGGTGCTTAGATTCCTTTCACTTCTCTTTTAGTATAATTTGATTGGTGATTTCCATTCGAGAATTCGGCCTCATAATCTCACCTGCTCAAATTTCTTTATTTTAAGTTTGTACAGTTATATGAGTAATCAGGAAATTAACAAGCTCCTTAACAAATCTTGGAAAGAACTAGGCCAAGATAGTAGACAAGAGTACAGGTTTGTATTACTACGTTCATCATCGTTCATCCTCGTTTCCGTTTGATTTTTGTATCGTCCACAATTTCTTGCGATTTAGTAAGCTTTTATTTCCATATTTCGTCAATATTCTTATTTGAGACAATAAATTATTGGTGTAAACCTTGTAAAATTTGGTTGGGTCGTTGTGTTTAGAGTCAAACTTATGCCTCGTATTTCAAACGCTTTTATGAGGCTGAGACTAAGAAAGTTTGACAGTCTTAAATTGTATCAACGATTTCGTGAGTATTATCTTCTAGTGGTTTTTAGGCAGTCAGGAAAAGTTCGTACGTTTTTTTAGGTGTGTAAGAGGAAGTTAATGTCACTTTCCAACAATTTTCATGGAATGTGTGAAATGTGATAGAATTTCCGCAAATATTTCTGGAAGTTTATGATCCAAATTTTCGGTGGATGGTTTATTGTCTTTTTCAGTTGCAGCCATTGTTTGAATTGTCAAATGTCTTTAAATTTCAGTGATATGGCTTGTGTTGAAACAAGGGTCCGTGCTTCGTTGGAAAAGAGGAGAAGAAAGGAAGTCAAGTCAAGAAAAAGTGTTGGTAAAAGGAAAAATACTATAACATGACAAGTGGTAAGATTCCTGGGTTTTACGGGGGGAAAATTTCACCTGTCACAATCAAGAAAGAAGTCACTAACGAACTTCTGGTTAATACACTTTCCCAAAAATTACGTCATCAGGAGCCATCGCCTCGTTTTCAATGTAAATACTTATTATATAAGAAACCACTTAATAAAAAAACTTAGTACTAGACCTGCCAAAATCGTAGTTGATTCCCTATGAAAAGTCTACTTTTGAATCCGATTTAAAACCGATTTACCGATGATGTAGTTAATTCCCTATGAAAAGTCTGCTTTTGAATCCGATTTAAAACCGATTTACCGATGATGTAGTTAATTCCCTATGAAAAGTCTACTTTTGAATCCGATTTAAAACTGATTTACCGATGATGCATAAGTTCGTAAGTTCTACGCCGGTAAATTGTACAACTCACGACTCACCGATTACCAACACTCCTTTTGGAACTAAATTAAGAGAGTTGAACTAAACCATTCGCTAGGTTTCTTATGTCGATGGTAGTAACACAAACGCCTGCAAGGAAAGGCGTACATGTTTTTTAATTTTTTTTCAACATTCCAAAAAGCTTTCTAAATGTTATGAAATTCTATTTTTATCTTTTGAATGGTTTACACGTATATTGTGATATAGACTTATTAAGTATAAGAGTTTGATCAATGTTTGAGGTTTGCCAGGAAGTTGCTTTTTTGGAAATTAGCATTACCATCTTAGTTCCAAAAGTTTCTTAAATTTTGGCAGGTCCAGTACTCAGTTTCTTATAAAGTGGTTTCTATGTAAAAAGATGTCTATCGTCTAAATCAGAATCTTCTTAAAAGACCTATGAGGAGGAGCGTTTTCTTTAGGAATGGCAAGCAATATCGCCTGCTGTTTCAATAAATACACTCCTCCATAGAGATTGTTTGAAGATTCTGCCCACTGGGTAGAACTTGTTTGTTTTTGTAATTTTCGGTTCACGAATACGTAAGTGAATCCTACAATAATCGATTAAGCTTCAAAATTCAATCGAGTGTTATCCAGTGTTATTTTTAGATCAGTGTTCGTAATCAACACTCGTTTCGAACTTCTTTTTTCTCCGTAGATTGCTGGGAAGAACATCAACAATTCCAAGCTCTGTTTTCGTCAACGTCATATCGTGTGTGTGTGTGTGTGTGTGTGTGTGTGCGCGTGCGTGCGCGTTGTGTGTGTTTAGTCAATATTTTGTGTGTATGTTTGTTTGTATTTACACTATTTGTTTATCTTTAAAAAAGTAACTCTTGAATAAAATATGTTTGAAATTTTACTGTGACTGTTTTGTGGATTGAATTTCAATTTCTTGTTATTACTAATTTTTGTTGAGTTGGTAAATAAATAAATATTAAATTTTCGATAACTTTTAAGGAATTGATTGATCGTCGGCACATGTCTCCAGACTTCGTTTGACGTGTCGTGTCGCGTCATTTTTCCGTTTCTCTTTATTGTTTTATTTTGTTTCCACTAAAGAAAAAAATCTGTAAATATCGTGAAATTCTTGCTTCATTTCTGTAAACAATCGATGAAAGTTCCCTATGTTTGTTTTTTCCACTTCTATTTGTCTGGTTGCTTCGGAAGAATCGGACAAGGTGCAAATTTGAAATGGAAAACTCATTTGTTTCTGTTTCATATTTCCTTTACACAAGATCAGTGAGAAACTTTAGAATATTAACGGAATTACACTACTCATAATAATTCTTATCTCGGTCTCGTGAATTTTGGTCCTTTTGGATCCGAACAAGGTGATAGGGAAAGGGTTCATCTCCCTCCTACTTGGCAGATTTGTCCCACGATACAGTTCATCTGATAATTTCTCTTCACCAGCTAAGTTTCGGTACGAACCTCGTAAATTTTGTTTGTGTAGGTAAGTTTTTAGCTTAACTTTTATTCTTCAAATTGTAAGTTTAATATTTTCTTTTTTTTTTCTTTTTTTTTTTTGCTATCAGAATCAATCAGAATAATGACGTTCCCTTTGCATGACAAAAAGACCTAATGTCCTGTTTGTAGGCCATAAAAATTTGATGATCACATGCAAAAGAACATCACAATTATTCTGATTTGAAACGAAGCAATGTTTGTACAACGCGAAGGTGACGTTATTAATGACCAAGCCTTTGTCACGTGCGTTTTGTATAGGTCATACTGATGAAATGCGAGCAACACTAGTTTGTGATGGAAACTTTATTACGGTAAACGAGGACATGGTTACGCCATGCGTTTACGTTTAACGAAATGTTTTTATAATCGCATCTTAATCTTAAAGATAATGAACCGTTATAAAAAGTCAGCAGTTTTCTACAAGGGATTTTCCACGAGAGAGAGCCAATCGTTTGTTTACCATTTTGATACAAGTCAGCTGCTCTTTCCAGACCCATTTCTTATTGTTCAAATGAGGGATTCCCACTGCTGACATCAGTGGTATTTATAACAGTTCATTATCTTTAACATACTCGGGAACTTTTAAATTTCATTCCATTTTGTTTCATATCTTTCAATATTTATTTAGATGTTTATATTTTTTCTTCCAAACTATTGATTTTTTTGCATGTTTTAAAAATTTCTGAAGATTGATATATCGAAAACAACTTTCATTTTTTTCATCTTTCACACCATTGATACACTGGAATCTCCATAAAACGGACGCTAACTGTAGTCCGTTCGTTATACGCAGGTTTCCGCTTATAAAGATACCGCTGTATTGGGGATGCTGAACCACAAGCAGTATGTAACTGTTTTGATAGTGAGAAATTAAACCGGGAGGGGTGGCTGAAGTATCGGTCGGGGATGCGGATGGAGTAACATTGTCCATCGCGAGTTCCATATGAACAGTAAACTGCTTGAATGAAAACAGTTGTTTTTTATTTCAGATAATTTCCTATTTATTTTATTGGACAGTCTTTCATGGATGGTGCTTTACAAGAACCTTTACCAAGTATCGTGAAGGGCGAGGCTTTATAGCACGGAACTCCGTCTGAATTCACACGTAAATCAGGACAAACTTGTTCCCATATCTTTCTTTTGGGATTTAACTGAGGATCAGGTTCTCCTGAAAAATAATACAGTTGAATACATGAAAATCACGTGATTCAAATATATATGTACATATATAGCGAAGAAGAATTTCCAAAAAAATGATGTATATTAACGTTTCGATAATACGAACTTGCGATTTTCACTCAATGTAATGCTGTTATCAAAGTTATCGATCTTATGGCCGTCTTCCTATGCGGAACGGTCAGTGCGGAAAAAGTCAACACAGGTCTACGAATACAATACAAATATATCATACAAATCTATATAAAACAAGAAGCAAAAAATCCACAAAAAAATCATCTCATTTCTCTCCCGTCATTTAAAGAATCAATACAACACAGACAGTCGAGTGCATTCCTCAAAAAAACCTGTAACTAGCTTCCGTAATAATAATAGGTGTACCTGGGTAATCTTGAAAAACAATCTTGTCTCCAATCACAGCATCGGTTGGCACTTGTAACACTTCTACTTTTTCAGGTGTACTTGCACACATGATCATTCCCTCAGATAAGATGCCACGCATTCTATAAAAGCATCATTCTTTAGTTTTCCCTCAATACATGTTCATACTTGCTTTTCATACCAGGGCACTAATTGAAAGTGTTTAAAGGCGGAAATCCCAAAAAGGGAAACATATGATGTATAGGTGTTCTGTTCCATCATAGAAAATTTTACTTACTTAGCCGGTTTTAAATTACAAAGAAAGATCGCTAATCGTCCCTAAGGAAGAAAGCAAACTAAAAATAACCTCTGCTATGAAGTCACCTTCATTATGCTGATCGGAAAATATAAGACAGTGAATGTGAACCTCTTCATAACCTCCTCATAAAAGATGTTAGGACCAACCTCGTTTCCATTACGTAATTAGGAATGGCAAAAAGAACTTCAGTTGGTAACGAAAATCTCTCATTTCTTTGTAAACGAGACAAACGTCATTTTGAAAACGAGGCTCTGGCTGCTTCAATGTTTTATGAAAAGGTCGGCATTAACGTTAGATTATCACGTTATCAAGTTATTATTCTGAATGACAGGGGTCCAAGAGAATAATGAAAATGTGTCAGCCGTATCAGTTATATGATACCGAGCGATAGAGTGACTTTCACAGAGCTACAGCTAAGCTCTCTATCTCCCATTCCAGTATCTATCTATGTATCTACCTATCCGGATGACGATATTGTATCATTGCAAACTTAACTCAACATTCGCGAACATCCTTCCATTGTCAAGAACTGAACCAAAATGAAACATCTATTCTTAGTATCTTTTATTTGGACACAAATGAAGGGCGTAAAGAAGGGCGTAAATACATACCAGCAGTTGTTCTGCTTTGTAGTGTTTTACGATGCCGCTTACGATCGTTCGTTTTTCATTTCCAAAATCAACTGAAGAAAAAAAAGAAAGAAATGCGAACTCTTCGCCAATGAAACTTTTGAAGGTCTTTTGCTTTTACCATGTCAGAAATTATTAAAGCATAGAAAACATTCACGATTTCGCCAGACAGTAATTATAATCATATTATGTCATTTCTGTTCGTCCATCTAATAGACTTTTTCCGAATTTTTATTTTAAACGTCGATATTTTGCCAAACTAGCCTTTTCCGCCTCGTTTTGATGCGATATTTTGATGAAAATTATCACAAACTGTCCTACAGCGAAATATATAATCAAGTAATTATCGCGAAACGATACAACGCATCAAAACGAAGCGGGGCAGGATCATTTGACCAAATATAGGCTTTTAAACTGAAAGTTGGGAAAGGTATATACTAAGCCCTGGAGAGCAGGTAATTTATTCGTACAAACAGTTTGCGGGGCAAATGTTTCGCGAACTTGTCCTCCAAAAAATAGTGATTTGCGGCAATTACTAAGTACAACAACGAGGATAGCTTAAGAATAACATTAACATTAATATATCTTCATAGATGGGTTATTTGCACCAATACATTCTTAATAAATAAAGTCGATAATAGACAGCATGAATTATAGGCTTGGTGTAAATTAGATTTGTTTTTTTGTCTACGGCAAACCAACGTCAAATAAATATTCCAACTCAATTCAATTCAATAGGCTTTTTACATTGTGACAACATGGATGTGTTATACTAATTAGATTTACCTTGTTCGACAAACAGAGTGTCGGCGTCTGGGTGTTTCTTGACGTCGATAATTTTCCCGACAACCATGTTCAAACGCGAAACGTCGACTGATTTTTCTTCACCAGTATTTTTTCCTAACATAATTACAATGAAATTCAGATATTTCTTGGACTGACGCAAATTAAGATTCTTCAATTTAAACTCGCAAATAGGCCTTTCCCGAATATCAATTCGGAATATCTGTATTTTTTAGAAATCAGTCACTTTATGTTGTCGTTACCAAAGTTACGACAGTAGACAGAAAATTTATATCTCAGGAATGATCAGGTTTATTCCTAATCTTTTCATGAACGATCAGATTTAATCCTAATCTTTTCATGAACGACCATTTGAATTTGTGAATTCTAAACCTTTATTCTCGATTCTTTGAGCTGTTCTCATGAGTTTTAACTTAACTTCATTAACTGCTCCCTTTTCTTTCAATCTGTAAAAACATGCCTAACAGGACTCGTTTGGAAACACTAGCTACTACATTTGTAAATATGTATACCGTAAATGTTCTCATAAACGCCCCGAAAGATTTTTAGGGGCCGTTTATTGGAGACGGGAGACGTTTATAAGAGCATTTACGGTATACTGAAACGACTATCCTGTGTAAAGATTGTAGAAATAAAATGTTTACATCTAACCTTTGGGATTTTCTTTTCCAGTACTCTTTTCATTCTTCTTCTGGACATTCTTCTTCTTCTCCTTCTTTTTTTCTGGCTGTGCTTCAGGAAGAGCTGCTTTTGGAACTGCCGGCTCGTCGACAACAGCAACAGGTTTTGAAATATTCACTGGCAGATGAATATGTTTCACTAAAAGAAAGGGAAGGGAAAAACTCAAAAGGCAATTATCATTTTTTAGAAAATTGAATGCTTTAGAATGATGATCAATTTGGATGCATGTTAAAGGAGACTTTCCACTTCGAAAATTTCTTCTAGAAGTGGAAAGCCGCCTTTGAAGGGGTTACGACAAAAATCACAAGATTTTGTGGCTGTTTGGTGCAGCACCAAAAGTGAATAGGCCTTTTCCGACTTTCTGTTTAAACACCTTATTTTTGCCTAATCAACATGTTCCGCCTCGTTTTGATGCAATATATTGTTATAGTGATTTTATAACTTAATGACTTAGTAATCTCCATTATTCTAATTCCCCGTAGTGCAGTAAAAAAGCAATTTTGATATTGAAAACGAGGCGGAACATGGTAACTTGGCCATAATACGGTGTTTAAACTGAAATTCAGGAAAAGTCAATTTGAGGCGAAGAATGCGATAATATTACGACCGAAACAAACACGTGATTCATGTCACAACCTCTCTTGAATATCATGCGCACATACAAAACAACAAAATATTCCATAAAACTCGGTGTATAAGCCCTGGACATTCCTGGTTTTAAGGAGGAGGGTTATATGCGGGTGTGTTTAAAAGCGGGTGGTTCTATACGTGGGAATATAAAAACGTAAGAAACTTGACTTTTATTCTATTGTTTTTCTAATGTATAGCTTTTATAAACAATACTAAAAAAACACTAGAAACTATTCTTCATCGTCATCGTTTGTCTCCATACATCCGCCATCACTCATCAATCTTTTCGTATCTATTTTTTTTGCTATCTGTACTATCATCGGTCGCAGTGTGATTTAGTAGAGTATAGGCCTCTATCCCGCGAACGAGATCCTTCTCACTCCCATCCAACGTACATGAAACACCCCCTTTTTCTAACTTTCCAGAGTTTTTCTAAGTAAGAGTATTTCATTTTCACACAGGTAATACCCTATTATTCAGGCCTAAAACAAGTTCGCAAATTTTCCTTTCAAATGTCTCAGAACTACCCATACTTGTGATCTGAACCCAAATCTTGCTCATTGTAAAATGTTCATGGTGCTCGTTAACACGTTCACACTGCCGAAGAAAATCGCAAAATCTACAAATTTTAAGAATTTTTTTACGAGAATCGCTGCGACGACCGGTTGCGTAGCGACCAGCTGCTACATGAAGAAGACAAAATTCAAGGTTGATGTAGTTTACCATTCCGTCTAATAAATAAATAAACTAAAATAAACTAAAAGCTTCTACAAAGGAGTATTTTCTGTGAAAAAATGCTGTCAAATTCAGCACGTCGAAACTGACCACTCATGACGAGTTTGCTCGTTATCGGCAGCGACTGGGTTAATAACCCTTCTTCATGGGTGGGCTCATCTGCAGGTGGGCTGATACACAGGTAGTAAAAGGTGTTAGTGAATGGGATGGGCTTATACATCAGATTTCAGTAGTTAATTCATACCTCCTTTTTGTGCTTCATAGAATCTGTACTCTTGTTTCAGTTTCGTGATGTCGTTCTGCAAAATATCATTCTCTTTAACGAGGCGTTCCATTTCTCCCTGCAATTAAACAGAGATAGTGACACATAACGCCCGATAGACTTGGAAAGCCCCAATTCATCATATGTCCTAGGCTCTGAGACACCAGCCTTCAAAATATACAGCGGTTTTAAATAGCTGCTAAAGAGAAACGCTTGTGTAACATCGAAACTTTTCTTTTAACCTAGGATGTCTGTCTTATAAAGGTTCAACTGTATTTGAAAATCTTTCCAAAACAGAACCACCACACATTTTTTCTTTTTTTTATCGCGGATGAGTTGCTTGACTGTAGAACAACCTCACACCAAAGCAGTTGAAGTATCGTCCTATCGTCACCTCCATTTACATGACACAGCATCCACACTACACTGGCTGACTGGCACCCACTTGAACCTTTACCAGCAAAGACGGCCTGAACTTTTCAAAACACACATAAGATTGATCGCATAAATGAAAAGTCACCGAACCAGGCGCAAAGCAATCTTATTATGAACAGGTACAAGGCTACATCATTTTGAAGCAAACAACAAAAAACACAGAAACTCGTCTGTGTAAATCAACAATAGATTTTCACCCTATCCCAGACGATTCTTAAATAGCAGTTACTTATATATAATTGCTTTAGTGCTTCAAAGGACCTGATTTGCTCATTATTTATATATTTTTTCTTAGCCAATTTTATCCTGATAATTGTCTCTTCAACTATTTCAAATGATAAACCAACAGATAACAATGAAAAAAGTTATTAAAACCAGGAGTTGCCCTGTTCATAAGGGCAACACTTTTACTACATCCAGTAAGAATTCTACGTCTGGAAATCTGAAAGAGTTAGTGAATGTTCGAATTCACAACATTCAACAACAATTCCATAATTCAAAACCTCCTTTGCCCTGCAACTAATCAGTTTCATTTCTGAAGTTACATCTTAAAAAAATCCGACATAATTTCAACATAATTTGTTTTCGAGGTTTTCACATTATGTTGAACAGTTGCCTAAACCACTGTTACAATTTGTTCAGGGTAAAATATAATTTTGGCTAGGAAATTTATTCTACCAAAAAATGTTTCCCAAATGGTGTTTCTAAACAGTTTCTAGGTTATGATGTCATTTTTACAGTGCGTAACATTGTTGTCAATATAAGGACTGTGTCCAGTAAAGTGTTAAACATAATTCTCCCAGTTTTAAAATTAAAAAAAAGCCAACGCAATCTATAGAAGACCATGCCTAATGAACCCAACATGTCAAATATAAACAAGAAGAAAACAAATTTCCATTCAAAAACTACATTCATGCAGGAATTCTAACTTTCCTTACCTTTTCAGATGCATTTCCTTTTTGCTCTACAAAAAAAAAAAAAAAAAAATCAAAATACTAATCAGTTTGAAACATGTAAAAAAACAAACAAAAAACGTGACAGTAAATATTGAAAAAAACACCTAACCCTAACAGACGTAAGCATTGTATTACTAATGGATGAAGTTGACTTTACCTGCTAACTGAGTTAGAATGGTCAACTGTTGTTTCAAAAATGTCACGGTTTGTTCTGCCTGCTCCTGTTGTTTGATTAATCGTTCCATAGTTGAATAACGCTCCCAGAAGTAATATACTGTTGTTCTTGACAGAGATCTTAAGGTTGTTCTTAAAAATAGCATTTACTATAAGTAACCACATTTGAATGAGATCAAGCAAAAAAAGGTCACAAAAGAATGAGTATATAAAGTATCTTCAGATATCCCTATAGAGTCTTCAAATCACAAAGAATATCAAAAACAAGCAATTTTCAGCGACATGATGAACCATTTTTTGAACCAATGCAGCGAAAAACACACAAACAAACTAACAACGATGCACAAAATGCTGGAAGAAATAAAAGTGCAGGCACTGTTAATATATTATGCAATTCAATTATTTACAATCTCAAGGTCATAAACTTTTATAAATATCTTTTATAAGAGTGCTTGGGAACTTTTTATTAAAAAAAATGGCAAATCTTAGAACAAACACATAGAAAACAATAAAATCATTATTCATGTATGTTACAGAAAGACAGCAGTATCTTTGCCATATTTATAACCAAAACTTCAAGATTGACACTTCACTGAAAAGGCTGTAAATGCTAAATCTGATAACTAGATGTAACGATTTCAACCTCGACAGTTCCTCCTTTTGGCCACTGAACGAGTATAAAGAGTTTAGGGAGGTCCACTTCAAACTCTTGTCAAATATGTGAAATAATACTTATCCACAGTATATCATCACATTCATTTATGTTGTTTTTTTCAAACCCAATATAAATCAAAACGAAATATATATAACATACTTCATAAAATTACATTAACCAAAATTCTCTAGTTACTATTCAGTCAAGTCATAAAGTAATGAAGAAATAGCCAAAATCAATTTCTTGTACTTCACCAAAGTTTTACTCCGAGCATTTTTTTGGTGAAGCTGCAACAACAACTTCAAGACCCTTGCTATGATAAATTATAATTTTCTTTTTTTCTTCTGTTTTTTACTGAAGGGTATTGAATCCATCATTCCACAGATTGAAAAGGTAGGAAATAGTTTGCTTCACCATGCTTCTCATTGGTCAGTTGACTTGGAAGCATCCACACCTTGATGCAACCTTCGCTATCACCTGAAGCTATAAGGGTAGTCTGCTGGAGATTACACGATAGTGCATGGATGGACATGTCTTGTTTTGTCTCATTGTCAATCTGTGATACAGGGGATATAGCATTACCTAACAAGTCAAACACTAAAATGGTTCTGGCAGCTACAAAGAAAACCGTGGGTCTTGTGCGTGACCACTTTGCACCAAATAAATATTCTGATGATGGTTCGAGAATGCTTATAGGTTTTGCTTTAGATGTGTCATAAATACGAACTGTCATATCAGCACCACACGTGAGAAACAGGTTTTTAATGTGAGGTGCTGCATCGATACCTGTAACAGTTCCATTATGGCCTTCAAAAGCCTGTACAGAAAGTGCCATAAACTCAGGATCTGAACTTGGCGGACCATCTGTTGTTGCACACTTCAATACTGCACCATTTTCTGTACCAATGAAAAAGTCAGATTTTGAGAATGGGGACTTGGCTAAGCAAGTGATTCCAATTTTGACATCAGTTCTTGTGACACCAACTCGAAATCGACGTGGAATATTTTCACTACATAACAAAAATTTTTTGAGTATTTTAAGCTCCTTTCGCAATTGATTAAATTCCCAAAGCAAAACACGCCCATCACAACCAACACTTAGTAATTCGTATGTTCTCGTTGTTGGTGAATCAATCCACTTAATACTGGAAACGGGCTCTTGATGTGACACCATTTCTTTTCCAGAATAAGAAACCAATGGATTGTCTTCATGACTCATATCCCATATATACACTTTTCCTGAAAAATCGCCACCAGAGAGGAGGGCAGGATGTTTTGAATTAAACGAGATGGACATCAAACATGTATCAGAATCAATTATCTTATCTGGTTTCTTTACATTAATATTCGGTCTGTCAATATTCCATAGAGAAACGTATGACTGATGAATACACCAGGATTCATGTTCGTAGCAACCTAACGCAGCTGCTATTACTGATCCAGTGCTATTCCAAGAAACAGACGTAACTTTCAACTGCTGCGATTGTTCACATACTAAAGTATATAAACACGTTGTCTCTTCATTTTCATTCAATTCCTCCCAATCAACCTCGTATCCATCAAACGCATGACTACGTATATTAGCAACAAGCTGCTCACTTACAACAGGATACACCGATAACAGGAAATTAGATAGCTCCTTCGAAACATCAATTTTCAAGCGAGTTTTTTGAGTAATTGTTTGTTCAAATTCAGTTTGTGTCTCAGCATCGAATCGATTTATAACTTGACAGGATAGATCTTTTTGTTTAATAGGTTTAGTTTGACAAAGCTGGTCTCTAACATATTTTTCTTCTTTGAGGTCAGAAGCAATGGTTACTGAATCCAAGCATTCATCTTTAAACATTTTAATTACACACACTAAAATGAAATCAGCATTATTTTGATAAAAGGAAATTGGAATACACGAGAAAAAAACAACAAAATCAGTCACAAAAAGTCCTAAATATCACTTAGGTTTTTACGTTCAGAAACTCCTTCCATGCTTTTTTGCCACCCATATAAAATTTAAAAAATCAAGGTGATCAATGGGTGTGGTCGACCCTTTGGTTAAAAATGTTATTATTATATAACATCATTATAAACTTAACTTTTTGGAGCCAAAACAAACTTATTGTAAACTCTTAAAATCAATGTAGATAAATGAAAATGATATTTTTCAAACGTAACTTTACTTATAATGAATAATGTCTAATAATGAATAATAGTGATTGCACCAAATTATTTGCCCCTTGATATGTTTCTAGAGTTTCTGTTCAGACTCCCCTTTAAAATTTTAATATGTCAAAATCTATTATAGCTTTTTTTGGTATGTCATTAAAATTTTTAAAAAGTGAACATCCATACCTTGCAAAATATCTATCTTCCACAGAGATTTTATCGATATTGCAGATATGAATTCAATCATATAATTAAAAAAAAAAGGGTGAAAACTTTGATGCAGTCACAAGAATTATAAATTTGGTTTATTCCTCAATTCAGGTATTATGAGAAATTTGATGGAAATACAAAAAAGAAATCAAGCAGGGAATCACCACAAGGGAATTAAAGTTTCTGGAACAACAGATAATAGAAAAAAATAATATCTTTCTCAGACACCTCCAGTAATAGTATTATATGATCCATGACTACTTTTTATATTATATCATCAAATTTTGACCAAATATCTTTTTTTTCCATTTTAAAAGTATTTTATCAAGGCCAATCTGCCCACCATACAAAAGTTTTTACCATAAGTTTATATATAATATAGAAATCAAAACAGGAGAATCTTCAAATGGGTCTCACACGAAAACTTGATACAACATCAAGTGGTTAAACAAATACAAAACACAAGATTCATCTAGTGTATGTCTAATCTATGCACTTGGATAGGGTTATACTATAACCAGGATTTATGGTATTATTAAGTAAAGAAACTGTTTAAAGTAAGAAAGTTCTTTGGCTTCAGTGCCCCTCTAAAACCTGAGGCAGCTATAAATAGTTCTTCTGTATGTATATAACATATTTAAAATTCTTATCTGGTGGGTGTCCTTATCCGGACACTACAATGGCATCCTATGGAAACAGCATAAAACTTAGGATGCCATTGTAGTGTCCTGATAGTGGCGACCCCCCCTTTCTATGGATGAAAAATAGCTTTTTTATTTGTTGTTGAATTGTTGTGTTCTCTCTACAACAACTATAAAAACCTCTGGATGTTACTTTATTTACTTGAAAATTTTTAGGCAGAAAACTAAAGAACATAACAATGAGTGTCCACTATCGGATATTCGAGAATTTCTGAAAACGAAAATGTTACATTCTTTGCTCACTCAGCCACCACACAACGACAGCATAACAAAACAAGCCCAATATGTTTTCATTCGAAACCGTGAACTCCGTTTTAATAGGGTGCCAAACCAAGACCATTTTATAGAGCGCCAAGAAGATTATAATTCAAACTGGCTTCTCTCTTCTCTTTTTTACAGGTTGCTGCTTTTGACTGTTTTGCTGTGCACGCATCATATCAAACAAGTATAGTTAGAAAAGACAGCCTTTTATTTAATTATTTATTGATATTATACGGTATTTTTTCGTAAAAATAATTTTAATAACCGATAAATAAAAGATTTGAGTTATCTACAAAATTTGCTACCGTAAAAAATGCGTCGAAAAAAGTTCGAGTTAAGAAAAGTTCGAGTTAACCAATGCAACCAGAAAATCCTAAAGATAAGAACGCAGTGTGTGGAGAAAACAATGGCAAGATTGTGGGTCACACAATTTTACATTTCCCTGGGGTTACTTACCTCGGTCGCTTCAGTAAGACGGTTTTCTTTTTCTTGAGACCTGACGTGTATGGGTCATGCAAAGTAGAAGTAAAAAAAGCAAAGAAGTTAACCGTGGAGATGGCATGGAGAAAGAGTTCACGTTACTATTCTGTGAGCAAAGACAATATATTGACATTTTAAGAATAATATAAAAGATTAATGTACTTTGTACTTTTTAGGTGTTTTAAAAGCAATAAATTTTACTATTTTGTTCCATTTCGTTTGCCTTATCTTTTGTAGTGTTCCGGTTATCCGGTGTAAATACGCTGAAGGGACAGGAAATATGGTTCGAGTTTAAAAAGTTCGATTTAAACGGTGTTAAAGTTATCCGGTGTAATTATGAGGGGTTTGATAAGCATAAGAATGGTTCGAGTAAAGAAAAGTTCGAGTTACCCGTATTCGAGTGTTATGCGGCGGCTACTGTATTACCCTCGAGATTAAGCGTCCCCTCTTTTAAAACAAACTTTTTAATAGGCCCCCTCCTCGACAATGAAGGACCCTTGTGCTTCATTGAGGCTGCTTGTTCGAATTATTCACAGGACTGGAACAACTTTTTTTTAATCTTGATTGCATAAATAAAAAAGAAAACACTTTTCTCGAACATTTATTAATATTCTATAAAAGATGTTTGTTAGAGCGAGAACGTGCATATATTCCTCATACTCAGTGGCACAATAATAGAACAGAAAAAAATATGATATTTTGTCTGGCGAAGAAGAGAATTTTGAATTCTACATTGGTGGAAATAAATTATCCGCATAAGCTTTATCTCCCCTTTTTCCCACAAAGTTGTTCCGCACCTCAAAAATCAAACCTCTCAACACTGAGAGGGAGGGTGTGGAGGAGTAAGTCTGGGTTGTCCTGAATATTTATTGCACTATTATAGGTGCTCTCCTCTTAAACTGCCTTATTTCAATAAATTTCAGAGTTAAATTTAAGCTACTTCGTTGCGACTACCTTATTTTAATTACAGAAAATTTGAAGCGGTAGTATTTTAACGCGGGGGGTAATTTAAGCGATCATAAATTAACGCGAATGATGAAATTTGTTTCTCAAGTGTGCCTTAATTAACGCCAATCAAGAAGCTCAAAGGTAAAAATATAACGTAAAGTAGACAAGCAACATGTTAAAAGGGTGGGTGCACAAAACAAATTTGTATCAAATAAATATACATTGTAAATATATCATACCATCCCATACACAATAAAAAGAAATTCAACCCAGAAGAAGACAGACTATAGTAAACTAAATCGAGGCAACATGTAAGAGGAAATGAGACAAGCTAATCATGTTTTGAAATATAAATTGAAAGTTCCCTATCAATCAAAAATGTTTTACATTTCTCAAAAAATGAACTTTTAACTTCTTCTGGTCGAATGTTTTTTATTCTGTAGTAAAAGTCCTTTGTAAAGATTTGCAGCATCACTCACTCCCTCCTCTTGTTGTTCTCGTGGGTAATCGATTCTGGACGTTAATATAGGATAATATACGATGGTAACGTGCCTTTGTGTAACCTCTCGTGTACAAGCTTCAACGTGCTAAGGTCAATACGTCCACGTACTGGTAACCACTTCAAACTTTGCATCATAGCGATAGGTTTACAGTATTTAAGTAACACGAATGATGCTGCTCGGTTCTGTACCTTCTGTAAACGGTTTAATTGGTATATAGGTGCATTTTGAAAGAGTGTGTTGCAGTAGTCCAATTTGCTCAAAATTAAGATTTCAGCAAGAATGTTCCGAATCTTTTGATCCTTTGCAACTGCTTTGTGCTGAATAACAATTTTGATTTATTGGGGTTTAGAATAAGATTTGACTCATATAACCGTGCGTTAAGTTGATCAAATATATCTTGCATTTTAAATGTACAGGTTTATAGATCTTTCGGTTTAGCATGCTTATAGAATGCTGTGTCGTCTGCATATTGTGAGACATTGCTATGTATACGTGTCTCTGAAGGTCGCAAACATAAAGGTTGAATAGAATTGGTCGTATAATCGAACCTTGTGGGACTCCCAATAAAACTGTTAGTAATGAAGGCTTCTTTTCGTCGATCTGGACAAACTGTTTGCGATTTGATAGGTAGCTCAAAATCAAGTTTAAAGAGCTCTCAGCAAAACCAACATGATATAATTTTCCCAGAAGTGTTTTGAAATCTATCGTACCAAAGGCTTTCGAAAAGTCAGCTAAGATTGCAATAGAGATTTCACTTCTACTCATTGCTTTGATTAGATCACCATTCACTTTTATCAGAGCAGTGTGTGTTGAATGTTTACTTCTGAAACCAGACATTGTTTGTGAATAAATATCACTTGTTTCAATGTAAGTTACTTACTGCTTGCAAATTAAACGTTCGTAAACTTTGGGAAGAATCAGAAGAACTGTTATTGGACGTTATCACTTGAAGGATAGTCGGTTTTTCGGATTGGTGATATTTTTCCTATTTTCCATGCTGAATGAAACATTTGATTTTCGATTCCACTGTTTATAAGATGTGTCAATGCTAATGAATCTGATACCAATTTTATTAGTCGGATGGAAATTGTATCAAACCCACTAGAACAATCTATGAGAAGAGCTTTTATCCCATTCAGAACTTCTTCAAATGTTACTGGTTTGATTTTAAACATTTGCCTGTCGTCATCGAATTTACACATATCATGGACATAATGTTTTATATCATTCTCATTTGTTTGCAGCTCATAAGTCTTTGCGCTGTTGTGTTGAAATGATACGCTTTGGATTTGGATGGAAAACTCTATTGATAACATGCCACTTCCTTTGACTTTTTTGAACTAAAAGCAGCTTTGTAAAATGCTTTTCTTCGATGACTTGATCTTAAATTTAATCTCTGCTCTGATGATGCGATAATTTTCACAGTCAGTAGTTTCATTGGATTGTTGTGCAAGAAAACGGAGAGGGATTAAATTAAGGCGAATAAAAAAAACAAAGAAAGCAAGGTTCAGATGATCGATAGCCGGAAAAAAGTAAAATATAGAGACAAACACTCCGTTTTCTTCATTCCAAAACGCCATTAAATAACACGGGATTAATTGCCAACATACATTAAATAACCAGTGGTTCAATAAAACGGAACACAAATTAAAGATAACGAGCTGTTATAAATAGAACTGAGGGTTGCAGTGTGCTGATGTCAGCACTTGGAATCCCTCATTTGAACAATAAGAAATGGGTCTGGAAGGAGCAGCTCGTCATTTTTGCAAAACTGAAACTGCCCAGGGTTTTTCTTTGCTAACATTTATAAATATTTTATAAATATGTTCTAAACTATTTATTATTGCCTAAAATTCATTATTGTAACTCATCCATGTTTTGGTTTTCTTAAATTAGTTCCATAAATACAAATAATATATATATTAAAATATATAAACTTCATAAATTATAATTTGTATTCCACTTCAACATTGTTGTTATTTATATCAGGATCGTTTATTTCATCTGAACAGCAACAATTATTATTGTTGTTGTTGTTGTTGTTGTTATTTTTTATGTTTTCCTGATCAAGATGGATGTTTTCAACGCCTATACTTTTATCTGTCCTTGTATTTTCTTCATACGTGGTGTCGTTGACTTCTTCATTATTGTTGTTAACGTCGCTGGTGGTGTTGTCGCTGGTTGGTGTGGTCTGAACACTTTCTTGATCCTCTAACTTTTTCACACAGTATATAAGGAATTTTTTGTACAATGATCCTGCATAGTTACCGGTCTGTATGCCCAGCTGAAATTCTATTGGAGGCACTCTCTTCATTAGATGTTTCCAGTGTAAACAACCAGAAGGCTCATTCATATCTACAATCAGAATCAAATACAAAAAAAATAACTCGTGTTTGTACCATGGTCTGTATGGTTCATGTCACCAGCAGCGGTTCTAGGGTTTGGCAGAAAAAGTGGAGGAGTACAGTTTTCTTTTTCTTGTTATGTGTTATTAGGTTCCGTTTTCCTTCTCTACTCTAAATAACTTAACTCTCCTCCACAAATTTTGCCTAAGTTCTAAAATCCGCTTCTGGTCACGATTATGAAATACTTCTGCCCCATGTCCATGTCCCCATGTCCCCTCCTTTTTTTATTACTGTTATGTAGTAATGTTTACCAAGGGTAGTCGGCTCATTCCTATTAGCAACGTTAACAACAAGGCTTCTGCGTAGGCATTTATAACCGCTCAACCCAAAGGTGGACCAAAAGGGGGTGTCGAAATTTGTGGAGGAGAATGTTAGAAAAACGTCCAAATAATCCCATTGGCCATACAAAATAAAATCCGAAATTATCCACAATTTTCGACATACCCTGGATCCGCCACTGCAACTAGACAACAATGTTACAGTCGCTGGGATCGGCCACTAGGCCAAACAGTCAATCTACTCCATTTTAAGTTTTAAACAACGTTTCGTGGTTTAAAATATTAGTGAATATTTTGAAACTTATGAAACCTTTTGAACGTTCATAACTCATTTTTGAAGCCTGAAAATCACCTTCGTGTTTACGCTCTTTTAATACCCTAATTTGCAATATAATAAAAACATTAAAAATTAAACTAAAAAATACTACTTGTTCATGTCGATTCAGGTGCACGACGACTTCAGTTTGAATGACGAAAAAGGCTTGGTGGAGATAAATCAAAACAAACTGAGAAACTCCTCTTGAAAGAATGTTCTCTTATCATGTTCTTTTAGAGATTCGAAACCTATGTTCTTATATCTTATATCTTACATAAGGTTCTTTCATTTTTTCTTGTTATTAAAAGATGATTTGTCCTGGATGATAAGGTCTTTAGTAAAATAAGATAAAATTTTCACGGGATGTTTCTGAAAATACTGATAAAATAATGTTGGAATTACATTTAAACGGTCCAAAAATGTACAGGGTTTGGGGCCTGTACATAGCAAGACTTGATGTAAGAACACACGTTTTTCATTCATCTTTAAGATCTGTTGATTCTTAGTAAAAACATTTTACCTGAAACATCATCCTCCTTTCATAAACGTCCTACTCGCTCCACAAACGGATCACCTTTTATATCAATAATGCAAAATTTTATACGAAGCGACGCTCGTCGAGAAAAGTTGATTCAATTTTGATTTATACTTCATTCATTCCATATGCAGTTCTCAATTATAGATATTTCTGAATGCTACATGTAATATTTATAGATCGTGAAACAATTCGTTGCTTATCGTCATACTGGCAGTAACCCATGACTACTATCGACAAATTTGATTTTGAAAACCTTTGTTAATGGAAGCAACACTGGAGTGAAATGTTTGAACTTTTGTTTACTAATGTTTAACCAGGATGTCCTCTTCAGCTCAGATAGAACTGTTATAAATGAGGTTCCTGCTCAAGACATACAGCATTTAAAGTCCCCGTCAGTGCTCCGGAAGCTGCGTGTCTGCTTCAACAACTCACTTAGGCATCAATCCCGCTCAAGTGGATCGAGACACACTAATTACCGACGACGGCCGGCCGGCATGGTCAGGTTTTGAATCCTAAGCCACTAGGCTACCAGTCGGTTTCTACATAGTGTTTTTTTATAAAACGTGATCGACAGAAAATGATCTTTTCAATGATATTTAATATTTTGAGTTTCAAGGATAAACAATATTTTTCTGACCAGGATCATTACTTCATCCGTTGCTGGGCAATTTGTTGCTTAGGGACTTTATAGACCATGGTTCAACTTGTATAAACTTTTTGCTAAGCCACCATATTATTTAATTCTTTCGTGGAAGAGGCCGCTTATTCGATACCCCCTATATAAAACATGAAACATAAAAGCATATACACGCTCTTTTTTATAAGCAACAAGAGGCTCAAATCTTCCGAAATAAAGCCCAGTCTAAAGTGGATTTACTTAGAAAAAAACAAAAAACAAAAAAACCAAAAAAAAAAACCCAACAACTCCACAACCCAACCACAACAACCGTCGGCAGTTACGTGTGGATCAAGAGGGGACGTAATGCAGTGAAATCTCTAGAAAGCCGACATCTCCGTATAACGGACACATATGCTCTATGTACGGAAAAATTCTCATAGGTAAAAAGTCTCTGCAAAGAGACCCTCTTATAATGCACCATTGTATCTTTTGTGAAAGCGGAAAAGTTTAGAGATTAACGGGAAGTAAAGTTTTGTTGACATTCAGTTTACCTGGCGTGGATGAAGAATATATATCGCTGAGAACGCGAAGGGAAGTGTTGGGACAAACAAATGTTTAGCAATTCACACATAAGATGACAATGCAGTATCTCTTCTAAAACAGAAGAATATATCCATATATGGAAGTTCGAAATCCGAACGGGATTAGTACAGGACTAATACTCGAAAAATAGCCGATAGTAAAAATCGATATACGAAGAACTTTCGTTCATTTTGTAGTTATAGCGTGTATCGTTCTAATTAAGGGATTTAAAATTTTACTCTGTGAATGTTAGAACTATCAGAATATTAACAAAACAAAAAAATTAAAAAAAATTAAAAAAAATCCGAATTTCATTTTTCTTTTTATTTATAGCATAACCAAACCAATCTGTGTATTTTGTCACGTAATCACGCCACTGTCTTGTATCAGTGAATTCCGTTTTCGCAGGGAATCGCCAACACTCGAAATACTGCTTGCTTGACTGCGGCTTCGAAACGGATTCTCGTCGCCGTCACGCGGGACGTGATGTCGGTGTGAGTGGTCGTGATTACTTTTAGTGCTAACCTTAGTGCTCGCTTCTAAACCGGCATAAGAAGCTGACCTGCGATACCTACTACCGTCGTGATGCTGTGACGAATGTGTGGACGCCGTTGTTGGCGATTTGGCGTCTTCTAACTTGGAAACAAGTGAAGCGATGTACGAATTCAACGACTGGCACGTTTTCTGTGTGCTCTCAAGTCGCTCTTGC
Organism: Turritopsis rubra; assembly: GCA_039566895.2. Lineage (NCBI taxonomy): Eukaryota > Metazoa > Cnidaria > Hydrozoa > Anthoathecata > Oceaniidae > Turritopsis > Turritopsis rubra. The sequence continues at coordinate 10,545,713 of CM077623.1, read as the reverse complement.
AAAACCTAAAAACAAATTCGAGTAGTCAAACATTGACGTTTTTTTCTAAAAAAAAAAAAACATTTTTTTTAACAAGAACAATCAAAGAATAATCTGAGGCTGAAATTTTTCACAATTCCAGGCTGAATACTTAGTACGTAACAACGACAAATTGCGCCTTCAATAAACTATCAATATCAGAAAGTTTGGTCAAGAAGTACTATCAAGTCTAAAAATGAACAAAAATGGTGAGTTTTTGTGTTCCGTTTGAAAATAAGAAACGTAATTCTTAGCTCTAGAATTAAATTAAGAACAAAGAAGAATAACTTTCCCGTTCCCATAAATCGAGTTCGAAATGCATTGTGTTATTTGTAATAAAGAAAATATTTTCAGTGTAGAGGAGTAGTGGAGAAGGAAGGCAGTTAACAGGAAGTGGTGAAGTATGATGGAAAACGAAGATCTTGCAGTTTGTTTTAATGACTCTGATGCGGAACCTGATCCTAGAGCTTTTCAAAGCTCTAGAACGGGATCCACACCAGTTTTTAGAGAGTTGACGAACACAGAATTGAACGGCGAGGAAGAAGAACGTATGAATGAAAATAAAAGACATTGGTTGAAAGATTCAACGAAGTTACCCCCGATATCACAAGAAAAGTTGTACAAATATTTAATTGATGGGTCAATATCTGTAGATAATAGATCTAGGGGTGATACAAAACACAAAATACTTGGATACCAGTTATTCAAGGAGCACTAAAAAGGTTCTTGTGAAAGACAATGTGATGATGGCCGAAGAAATGTTTTTGTGATGAAATGTTTTGTAGCTGCTTCGATGAAAAGAATAATTGACAATGTATATATGCACTTATCATATGTATATATGCACTTAGATCAAATAACTGGTGAGGTGTATTATGGAAAATGCAATCGCTGGTGCAGGAGGTTGTTGCAAGCGGGAATCTGCAGCCCTTCTCCAACTACAGGTGAAAAGTAATAATCCAAAGTGGTCATGGCTGGGATGCAGTCCAGATGGTATAATATCGGAACAAATAGCCACTAAAGTAAAGTGTCCTTATTCGAAACGTTGGTGAAACTATTGAAGATTGTTTGCTTTTCCATGCACATTGTGAATCATGTACCACAATTGAAACTAAAGCATCTTTATTATCATCAGTGTCAGGAGGTTATGGGTATTTGCCAATTGGACGAGATTGATTTCGTTGTATATACGGAGAAAAGTTTACATGTCCAAACTATTTCTTTTGACGAAAAGATATGGCGTGAACAAATGTTACCTACATTGACAGCATTTTATTAGGAATTTTTAGCTCCAAGGATGTTTAATGCATAGAAAAATGCAATTTTTACATAAATGATAAGTTATATACATCAACTTTTCAAACTTAGAAAGTTTGCTAAATACCAGTATAAAACTCGTATTTTATTAAATTCTAGCGCCATGGATAATTGAAAGGTTGACTGTAATATTCTTTAGTTTTATATCCGTTGAATTGCTCTTTCTACATGTACTCTTACAGAAGCTATTCAACAACCATATTTCAACTGCTGAACTTTTTACATTAGTATTTCTTCATTACTTAACTTGGGCACCTTACTTGGGCACCTTTTGGGTACTTGCATCTTCTGAGTTTGGTGAACTCTGTTATTAGAAGGCTGTCATAAGAAGGAATTAATACTGTTGGATTCATAGTTTTTGGAACCACTGTTCGTATAGAGTTCATGTAGGTTTTCTTACCACCTTCAAAGTGTGCTTAGCATATTCTGTGTCCACTAGTTGGTTTAAAAAATTTTCTCCTGATCTTTGTTAGCCATATCATACGTAGCTCAGGATTTTTTGGTATGGCATAGAAAGTGAAATCTCTGTTTCTTTTCGAATTATTGTAACACATACGAACGCAGCATGTAACGCTACCAGTGGGAAATTTTCAAAAAAAATTTGGAACAGTCAGGCTGAAAACGACTGGTTCTTATAAAAAAAAGAAGCGGAATGGAAGAAAAAAACTTATTCCACGCAACTTGTGCAGTCATTCTTCTACGCCTTCTACGCTCAAAAACGTCATGGGCGTGTCAGTATACAGAATCAGTAGGGGTGTACCTCTATTTCCTTTTTGTGGCGGGACTGCAGATTCATTACCTCAAGAAAATGTACGCCTTCTACGCTCAAAAACGTCATGGCCGTGTCAGTATACAGAATCAGTAGGGGTGTACCTCTATTTCCTTTTTGTGGCGGGACTGCAGATTCATAACCTCGTTCTTGTGTTCTCGTATCAGCTTCTCCTATATACAACAACCATATGAACATTTATACACTTACTTTCATGACTCGATCATGAAGGTATGGCACGTGTAGGACGTAGATCTATTTCGAGTAAAAAACAAAAAGACTCGCCTTTTTCGAGTAAGAAGACTCCAACTCGCATAACTTCACCTTTAATGATTCTATATTAATTGTCGCAGCATCTTTTTCGTCATTTAGATCTAAAGAAAACAGAAAATGCATTGTAAAAAAACCTGTACGGGAAACCAACACGACAAATACCGCGTCATAGCGACTGTATCACACTGTATCACGCTGTATCAAAGTATTGTCAACCTTTTTTTTACCAATATTTCATGCATCCTATAAATAATTACACAGGTTCTTCTTGCATGAAAGTGAATGTCTAAAACCAAATTGTCTTTATTGGTAGGTAGGACAAAAGTAATGGGGTTGTATACAATTTGGTTTTAGTGAATGCATATGCGTTGAATATAAAAATAAACTAGAAAATAAGGAAAAACCTCAAGCAAGGTGGACTAAAAACTTGATAGGAGAGCCATGACTTTCGAAAGACTTTCAATGGCTTGATAGCAGCGAAACAACATTTTGTGATGGCATTAATATGGTTGTTCCATAGCAGGTATTCATTGAAGTGGATGCCAAGGATCTTAAAACTGCTCACTCTTTGAAGCTGTTTGTCATTACTCGTTATGTTGATGACTCTTTCTTCTAATTTGTGTGTCCGAAACATTTGAGCTGTAGAAAACATCATCATCTTAGTCTTGGCTGAATTTAAGCATAGATTTTTGTCGGATGACCATTTGTTAACACTGTCCATCTCTATATGCAATGATTGAATTTCCAGGGATAAATCCTTTGGTTTAGAATGTCGCAAGAGGGTATGTGCTTTCTCCATTGGAACAAATTGTTGTGACATACAGATTAAAAAGAACAGGACCCAGAATGCTTCCTTGAGGTACTCCAAAAATCGGGTAGAGATTTTATCGTCTATCTGTACATATTGATATTTGTTTGAGAGGTAGTTTATTAGGTGTGTGAGAACTTTGTAGTCCACTGCATCGAATGTTTTCGAAAAGTCCGCGAGAATTGCAAGCGTCACTTCTCCATTTTTCATTCTTTATGTCATATTTAGGAGAATGGTTGCTGTTGAGTGACTTTTTCTGAATCCCGATTGCTGTGAGTGGTACATGTCTTTTGATTCGATATGCTCAGTTAATTGCGTAAAGATCGCACGTTCAAATTTTTTTGATAGGATTAATAAAATACTGATTGGTCTGTATTCAGATATAGAAGATTGATTTGTAACTTTTGACACAGGGCATATTCGACTAACTCTCCAATCAGCAGGAACAGTTGATGACTCTTTGCTGCAATTAATAATGCGGGTTAATGGCGATGCTAGATGCGCTGCAACCGCTTTCACATATTTGACCGGCATGTTATCATGACCGGTAGAGCAATCTGAACGTATAGTTCGAATCGCCTTAAAGACTTCTTGATATGTTACTGTCGCGATTGTCACGAAGGTTGAAATCGTCTGGATTTTCTGCAAATGTTTCTATACCTGGTTAGTACTTCTCTTTTCCCCCTTGTAGTTCTGGTGGCAGTGTTGTTGAAAAACGAGTTAACTTCATTAGGGTCGACGTTTACCGATTTTGGGTTGGGGTGAAGTATCTTATTAATCACCTTCCAAGTTTAAGTAGAACTTTTATTAGATAGCAACTTCTTTAAAAAGTTCTCCTTCGTTTGCTTGATGACATGCTTCAGTTTGGTACGTGTGTTTCTCAGTAACTGTCGATTATTTTCATTTGGATGGTTACGATTGATTCTTCTTAATCGATTGCGTTCACGTTGAAGTTCAGAAATCAGCAAGTCTTTCATGTAACTTGTAACTTTCACTTTCCATATTGGTGCATGTCTATCAATACATTCGATTATCAGAGAGTTTAAAACGTCAACTTTATCTGATACATTTTCAAATGCATACACAATGTTTAGTGGTAGCTGGCTGAATTCAGTTCCGTAATCCTCCATTGAGAGAGGTTCATCACGTATCAATTTATACGGTGCTTCGTATTTTTATCTCCATTACGAAATCCTTTCTTGTAGCTTGGGATATCCGCATATTTCAGTAATTCTGTGTTATCTTTAAGCCAGGTTTCCGAAAGTGTGATCACATCAAACTCGTGTGATTTAAGCATCGCTTCGAATGTAGTGGCGGTCGGATGTCATTGCTTGGGTGTTTAGGTGTGCGATAGAGAAATGTTGGCGAAAATGGTTGAGCAATGACACTGGTGGAAAAATATATGGTTGTTGGTTTTCTCCTATTGGATCAGCATAACCAAGATGTCCTGTATGATGGAATGGAAGTTCAGTAAACAAACACCGGTAGCATGTCCATTCATTTCTTCGTTGAGTCACTCTTTGTTTTTGTAGGTTTTTTCGGGATGCATTTTGCATGGGTTGAATCTCTTGCAATTTCTGCAATCAAATCGCGATGAGTTTTTTCTTATTGTTTTATGAAAAACATTGCAAGAGTGAGTTTGGGTTGGCCCAGGATTTGTTTCGATATCTCCACATAGAGTAAGCTGGAATGTTGCTACATGATTAGTACAGAGTGGGATCGGAGAAGTATACCTCTTCCACTTCATGGAGACAGAGCCATGGAGGAGTAACACTGGCTGACATGTTCTTCGTTCCTATGTATGTATACTCCATCTTGCAGCGAAATAAAAACACCATAATGATCAGTATATCTTCATCTTTAAATCAATGTTCCAATAAAAATCTTCTGGTAAAATGACAGATTAAGACGCAAAAACAAGAAGGGTTCTAAGTTTAGCGGCGTCAGTCAAAGAAAAGCGTCTCGTGGAGACGCCTCGTAGAGAAGACAAACATTTCGATCCCAACCCCCTGTGTATATATGAACACGTTCTTACTTTTCAGTTCGTATCGATGAGCAACAAGCTTTCTTTCTAATTCTTCGTATTGATAATTTCTTCTTTGAAAATCTTCCACATAAGCTTTCACACGCTCCTGTTTGTCGCTTTGGACAAGTAGTTCTTTTTCCAAAGTTTCGATCTAGAGTGCGACAGAAACACACATAAAGGGAACGGCATTTTGGAGTTGCCAAAAAACCTGCTCGCTGCAAGTAGAATAAGACAACCGGCCTAACACTTTTCAAAAAAGAAAAAAAACACTTGATCATTCAGTAATGATAAGTTATGATATTCATAGAAATAAATTTTGAAAAAACAAAAAAACAAACAAACAAACAAACAAACAAAACAAAGACGATAAACGAGAAAAAAAAAATAGTCAGAAGAACATTTTGTTCTCCCGAATGCGCAATTTTCCCCCGTTATTCAGCGCGAATGAGATCTCACCTTTAAGATGAGTTGTTCTCTCTCCTTTAGTTTCGGCAGTGTGCCCACCACCTCTTGAGTGGTTTCATAAAGTAGGTGCTTTGCCTTGTTAAGTTCCTAAATATATAACCAGAACAGTAAAGATGTGTTTTTGTTTCTTTCTGACAAATATAACCATTCGGAACAAAACATCAAAATGTTACGAGTGTAGGGGGCTGGGTACAAAGTTTGAAACTGACTTTTTGGAGCTTTTCTTTTAACCTTTTTAACTCCTTCTTCTTCAGTTTTTCTTTTTTTAATTTAAACTTCAGATCTTTGTTTTGCGATTCCAATTCCCTACGTGAAAGAAGGTCATAATTTGAGACCTTTACCGACCGATCGATTACAGGGTTCGTACAAGAGTTTCAAAATAAGATTTCCCTGATACTTCGAAAGCACACACACAAATCACAGTGCAAGGCATGAGACATGTATGCAATATGGGTTATAAGTGGCTATGAAAATTCCCTGAGTTTTCCCTGAGTTGGAAAGATTTTTCAATATCCTCCACCAAGTTTTTCCAGGTTCGTACATACCCTGTACGGACCCTGTTAATTAGTTTGGAAACATGACAGAAAGGAGTTTCTCGACTCACTGGATCTTTTTTAGAAAGTCCTGTTCCCTGATCGCTGCTTGATTGTGTAAGGACCTAAACGATGTAATAAAAGAAGCACATAAGAAATCTCTTCCGCAAAGTTCTTCTTTAAATTTAAATTTAGGTAAAAAATGGCAAAACCTTCAAAAAGTCTCTGCGGAGGAGTGTTTTTTTAAAATTGAAACAGCAGGCAACAGTGCTTGCCATTCCTCCTCATAGACTTTTTGAAGATTTTGTCGGTGTCAGAAGTGATGACTTGCACACAGACACCAAAACCATAACATGATTTTTTTTCTACAAACCTTACAAATGATTTACTTAAATCCCGATCAACTGAAGAACATAATCTTATCCTACCTATTTTCGTCCGTTTTTAATTTGACATTCAATTTAACTTCTTGGAGTTTCTTCTCTATTAACTTGTTTTGATCTTTCTAAAAGAAGAAAGTAAACTCATTAAGTCTGTTAACTCTCCTTGATTGACTATCCAATTACAAAACACCTAAGACGAAGTGCTGTAAGTCGGAAACCCTTAACAAAGTACAGCGGACATATCTGATATATAACGGACACCTCCTCATAGCGGACACATTTTCCAGGAACGGATGTCTTTTCTCCTTGAAGTACAAACCTCTTCTTAACGGACACTTCCTTATAGTCCGGTGGACCAAAACAGATGTTTCGCTATATAAACAACTAATAAAGAAGAAAATATAACGTATTTTCACATACAAGCATGGATAATTCATATTGAACTGCCTGTGACTTTTGTAAACTTCCAAATAATCTTCGATTACGTAAACAATGTAATTCGCTTTTGTATCGTTCGTATAACAGCTGTGTGTGCAGGAGGTAAACTTGTGTTTGTATAATTTTCAACTCGTCAACAGGGGTTGTTCCTAGCATCGAAACATTTTAATAGTACAACAACAATACGCGAGACCAAAATGAGGAAAACACAGGAAAACAAATCCTTCGAATAGTGTAAACAAATCCTTCGAATAGTGCAAACAAAGAATTCGATCGATTTTTCTTTGTTAACACCTATTCGACTTGAAAAATTCAACAAATACCGCGAAAAATAAAAATAATTTCTGTCCTTTTTAGCAAGATTCTTGACTTTACGTTAACTTCAGTTAATTTCGAACATTCGTTTATTCGAACAAAAATGTTTGGTAACTGGCGTGCTCGAATTAGCGGGTGAAAGATTTAAAGTTCAACAACATTAATATAACATCAACAATTTAACAGTTTAATCAATTGGTTTTCGAATTTCTTTGGTGCTAAAATAAAGTAAAAAGGACTAACCCCCGTAATACGTCCAATCAGTTTCAAGTTGACTGGTCAGCGGTATCCTGAAAGAAACAAGCATAAGTACCATTTAGATGACAGAAAGAAAAGTTAAACAATCCCATAAAACATCGGCCCTTATATAAGCGCTTTAATTCTAGAAACTGTAAATCCATTTTTGGCAAAAATGAGGTGATGGCAAACTCATATTCTGAAGAACATTTTTTTAGGTATTAAAAGCCATCAAAATTAAGTATATTAAGGTCCTACCATAAAAAAAGATTAAGAAAAACTTAAGGCTCAATTCATTTGAGGAAAGAAAGCCGTAAGTCCAATAGAAATTTTTATCTGTTTTTTTTTTTGTTCTTAAGATCATACCAGATCTTTCATTTCATTTTTCTTGAAACAAAGAAAATGGAGTTACGACTTTCTTATTTTAGTCAAACTGCAGCTCTAAATCTTAGAAACCATGCTGTTGGTAGATTCAACCCATGCAGACATTAAACGAGTATCAGTAACATCAAAGCAAAAGAGATTTGACACCAGAATGCTACTCAGTCTTTTTACTTAAATCTTAAATTTGCTCAGGCCACGGGTATGCTTCTTTTCAACTATGGTAGTCAACTGGGGCTTTGTTTCTTTTTAGGCATTTACAGACCAGAGTTCATGTTTTTATCTCATATTTTGACTTGGTTGTCAGAACAGACTTTGACCTGTTACATTGCTTCACAGTAATTATTGAGTGATACCATTTGTTGCTTAACTGCAAATCGCTATGGGACAATTCTAAGTAATTGTAAACACAGAAACGAGATCTTTACTGATAACTAGGTCAAAATGTGACATAAAAACATAAACTCTGGATGAGTCTATTACTGTTTTTAAGATTTACAAAGATAAAATGAACCCAATGTGCTGTATCAAAAACTATAGAATGAAGCTTTTTCAAACTGTTTTTGGCAATTACCTTTATTTTCAGTTACAAAATGTTGTGAGAAACCTTAAAAAACAAAACAAAAAAAGCCCCAGACACTCACCTACTCAACTGATAGCAATGAATATCAGCACCATACTGAATGAAATCATCGAGTAAATTCAAGGGACTCTTTATTTTCTGCGTATGAAACATGTGTGGAAGTTGATCACTTGTCTCATTTGCATCACTGGCATCTTTCTGTGGTTTCGGACACAATTCGGCAAACATAGAACGAATCGAGTCCAAAAGTTGCAGACTGACAGAGACTTCATGAGCTTGGCTTGCGCTGGGATTACATCTTAGACTTGTTTCAATAGATGCATTGGACAACCTTTGGTGATTTTGCCTAGCACTGTCCTGTTTATTAGTGACATGATCCTCCACAACTTTATAATCTAATTCCTGCTCTGCTATTTGGAGATTAAAGGAGAACTGGTTAACAGCGTTGGGCTTATGTACCATGGGACTGGTCGGTGCAGAGTGAACACCAGCCTGCTCAGCACCGACCAAATTTAGTCTAGTTACAAATTTGTGTTTGAAGAATTCAGTGGATTTGGGTCTCTTTGGTTGGCTCTTTGAATTACTCCCTTTCCCAGGCGACGCAGAACCCGTCTGTTGTAAATGAGATAGTTCTTTTTCAATTGGTGTTGAGTGTGTGGCACTACTTGGCAACCAGCTTTTTATAGAGTTTTTATGGTTCACATTGTCCGAAGAACCGAAACTCTTGGTTTTTTTAACACCGTGTCGTTTCATATTAGGTGATTGGTTACCACCACTTAATGACATGGTCTCACCAGAAGATTTTCGATCAGTGATGAGTTCGTTAAGTGTTTGGGTGCTGCCGTGAGAGTCGTTTTCCGATTGAAATTGCTTAACACATTGTAGAGAGGATATGTCCTGCGCACTATTACTTGGTGACATGGGTCTGGATGATGGCGGCGTGGTCATTCCACATATTTCTCCCGGATTACAGATAGCAGATATGTCTTCAAGAATTGGTTTGCGTTCAGAAACTTGTGAACTGTCATTTGTTATATCTTTCTTAGGAGTTGTGTACATGCTAACATCTGGATGAGAAAAAACGGAATTCAGATTCAACAGAGGATTCGAGTCTTTCAAAGTCCTGAAGGAAATTTCGTCAAGCTGTTGTGGGAAAATGATATACGGAGCTTCCTTTGTTGAGTCAACTGGGTCGAGAGAAATTTTTGACAATCTATTAAAACGTCATGTGGCGCGAATATTTTCCACCTACAAAATGAAAGAAGTCGTGTATTAGGGATTTCTACCGTAAAGAATTAAAGAATTAATCAACAATGCTAAATACTGATAAAATTATCCTTAATGAAAACACATGGTTAAACATACTTCTGCAGCCCAGCTTCAGATTTGGTTGTCTCAGTAATTAAGTCCGGGTGAAACTTTACAAATTCAAACATAGGCTGAAAGATGAACAAACAACAACAACAACAACTTTCATAAAAGACAATTCCAAGAAATAGCAGTACGAATGAAAAACATTTCCCGCTCCTTTTACCTTGATGATCTGTTGGAAGACCATGTCCTTCTTTTTAATACAATAACACGACTTCATGTACGTCTTCACCAGTATTTTTTCCTAACATAATTACAATGAAATTCAGATATTTCTTGGACTGACGCAAATTAAGATTCTTCAATTTAAACTCGCAAATAGGCCTTTCCCGAATATCAATTCGGAATATCTGTATTTTTTAGAAATCAGTCACTTTATGTTGTCGTTACCAAAGTTACGACAGTAGACAGAAAATTTATATCTCAGGAATGATCAGGTTTATTCCTAATCTTTTCATGAACGATCAGGTTTAATCCTAATCTTTTCATGAACGACCATTTGAATTTGTGAATTCTAAACCTTTATTCTCGATTCTTTGAGCTGTTCTCATGAGTTTTAACTTAACTTCATTAACTGCTCCCTTTTCTTTCAATCTGTAAAAACATGCCTAACAGGACTCGTTTGGAAACACTAGCTACTACATTTGTAAATATGTATACCGTAAATGTTCTCATAAACGCCCCGAAAGATTTTTAGGGGCCGTTTATTGGAGACGGGAGACGTTTATAAGAGCATTTACGGTATACTGAAACGACTATCCTGTGTAAAGATTGTAGAAATAAAATGTTTACATCTAACCTTTGGGATTTTCTTTTCCAGTACTCTTTTCATTCTTCTTCTGGACATTCTTCTTCTTCTCCTTCTTTTTTTCTGGCTGTGCTTCAGGAAGAGCTGCTTTTGGAACTGCCGGCTCGTCGACAACAGCAACAGGTTTTGAAATATTCACTGGCAGATGAATATGTTTCACTAAAAGAAAGGGAAGGGAAAAACTCAAAAGGCAATTATCATTTTTTAGAAAATTGAATGCTTTAGAATGATGATCAATTTGGATGCATGTTAAAGGAGACTTTCCACTTCGAAAATTTCTTCTAGAAGTGGAAAGCCGCCTTTGAAGGGGTTACGACAAAAATCACAAGATTTTGTGGCTGTTTGGTGCAGCACCAAAAGTGAATAGGCCTTTTCCGACTTTCTGTTTAAACACCTTATTTTTGCCTAATCAACATGTTCCGCCTCGTTTTGATGCAATATATTGTTATAGTGATTTTATAACTTAATGACTTAGTAATCTCCATTATTCTAATTCCCCGTAGTGCAGTAAAAAAGCAATTTTGATATTGAAAACGAGGCGGAACATGGTAACTTGGCCATAATACGGTGTTTAAACTGAAATTCAGGAAAAGTCAATTTGAGGCGAAGAATGCGATAATATTACGACCGAAACAAACACGTGATTCATGTCACAACCTCTCTTGAATATCATGCGCACATACAAAACAACAAAATATTCCATAAAACTCGGTGTATAAGCCCTGGACATTCCTGGTTTTAAGGAGGAGGGTTATATGCGGGTGTGTTTAAAAGCGGGTGGTTCTATACGTGGGAAGAAAAAAACGTAAGAAACTTGACTTTTATTCTATTGTTTTTCTAATGTATAGCTTTTATAAACAATACTAAAAAAACACTAGAAACTATTCTTCATCGTCATCGTTTGTCTCCATACATCCGCCATCACTCATCAATCTTTTCGTATCCATTTTTTTTGCTATCTGTACTATCATCGGTCGCAGTGTGATTTAGTAGAGTATAGGCCTCTATCTCGCGAACGAGATCCTTTTCACTCCCATCCAACGTACATGAAACACCCCCTTTTTCTAACTTTCCAGAGTTTTTCTAAGTAAGAGTATTTCATTTTCACACAGGTAATACCCTATTATTCAGGCCTACAACAAGTTCGCAAATTTTCCTTTCAAATGTCTCAGAACTACCCATACTTGTGATCTGAACCCAAATCCTGCTCATTGTAAAATGTTCATGGTGCTCGTTAACACGTTCACACTGCCGAAGAAAATCGCAAAATCTACAAATTTTAAGAAATTTTTTCACGAGAATCGCTGCGACGACCGGTTGCGTAGCGACCAGCTGCTACATGAAGAAGACAAAATTCAAGGTTGATGTAGTTTACCATTCCGTTTAATAAATAAATAAACTAAAATAAACTAAAAGCTTCTACAAAGGACTATTTTCTGTAAAAAAATGCTGTCAAATTCAGCACGTCGAAACTGACCACTCGTGACGAGTTTGCTCGTCATCGGCAGCGACTGGGTTAATAACCCTTCTTCATGGGTGGGCTCATCTGCAGGTGGGCTGATACACAGGTAGTAAAAGAAGTTAGTGAATGGGATGGGCTTATACATCAGATTTCAGTAGTTAATTCATACCTCCTTTTTGTGCTTCATAGAATCTGTACTCTTGTTTCAGTTTCGTGATGTCGTTCTGCAAAATATCATTCTCTTTAACGAGGCGTTCCATTTCTCCCTGCAATTAAACAGAGATAGTGACACATAACGCCCGATAGACTTGGAAAGCCCCAATTCATCATATCTAGTCCCTAGGCTCTAAGACACCAGCCTTCAAAATATACAGCGGTTTTAAGAGAAACGCTTGTATAACATCGAAACTTTTCTTTTAACCTAGGATGTCTGTCTTATAAAGGTTCAACTGTATTTGAAAATCTTTCCAAAACAGAACCACCACACATTTTTTCTTTTTTTTATCGCGGATGAGTTGCTTGACTGTAGAACAACCTCACACCAAAGCAGTTGAAGTATCGTCCTATCGTCACCTCCATTTACATGACACAGCATCCACACTACACTGGCTGACTGGCACCCACTTGAACCTTTACCAGCAAAGACGGCCTGAACTTTTCAAAACACACATAAGATTGATCGCATAAATGAAAAGTCACCGAACCAGGCGCAAAGCAATCTTATTATGAACAGGTACAAGGCTACATCATTTTGAAGCAAACAACAAAAAACACAGAAACTCGTCTGTGTAAATCAACAATAGATTTTCACCCTATCCCAGACGATTCTTAAATAGCAGTTACTTATATATAATTGCTTTAGTGCTTCAAAGGACCTGATTTGCTCATTATTTATATATTTTTTCTTAGCCAATTTTATCCTGATAATTGTCTCTTCAACTATTTCAAATGATAAACCAACAGATAACAATGAAAAAAGTTATTAAAACCAGGAGTTGCCCTGTTCATAAGGGCAACACTTTTACTACATCCAGTAAGAATTCTACGTCTGGAAATCTGAAAGAGTTAGTGAATGTTCGAATTCACAACATTCAACAACAATTCCATAATTCAAAACCTCCTTTGCCCTGCAACTAATCAGTTTCATTTCTGAAGTTACATCTTAAAAAAATCCGACATATTTTCAACATAATTTGTTTTCGAGGTTTTCACATTATGTTGAACAGTTGCCTAAACCACTGTTACAATTTGTTCAGGGTAAAATATAATTTTGGCTAGGAAATTTATTCTACCAAAAAATGTTTCCCAAATGGTGTTTCTAAACAGTTTCTAGGTCATGATGTCATTTTTACAGTGCGTAACATTGTTGTCAATATAAGGACTGTGTCCAGTAAAGTGTTAAACATAATTCTCCCAGTTTTAAAATTAAAAAAAAGCCAACGCAATCTATAGAAGACCATGCCTAATGAACCCAACATGTCAAATATAAACAAGAAGAAAACAAATTTCCATTCAAAAACTACATTCATGCAGGAATTCTAACTTTCCTTACCTTTTCAGATGCATTTCCTTTTTGCTCTACAAAAAAAAAAAAAAAAAAAAATCAAAATACTAATCAGTTTGAAACATGTAAAAAAACAAACAAAAAACGTGACAGTAAATATTGAAAAAAAAACCTAACCCTAACAGACGTAAGCATTGTATTACTAATGGATGAAGTTGACTTTACCTGCTAACTGAGTTAGAATGGTCAACTGTTGTTTCAAAAATGTCACGGTTTGTTCCGCCTGCTCCTGTTGTTTGATTAATCGTTCCATAGTTGAATAACGCTCCCAGAAGTAATATGCTGTTGTTCTTGACAGAGATCTTAAGGTTGTTCTTAAAAATAGCATTTACTATAAGTAACCACATTTGAATGAGATCAAGCAAAAAAAAGTCACAAAAGAATGAGTATATAAAGTATCTTCAGATATCCCTATAGAGTCTTCAAATCACAAAGAATATCAAAAACAAGCAATTTTCAGCGACATGATCAACCATTTTTTGAACCAATGCAGCGAAAAACACACAAACAAACTAACAACGATGCACAAAATGCTGGAAGAAATAAAAGTGCAGACACTGTTAATATATTATGCAATTCAATTATTTACAATCTCAAGGTCATAAACTTTTATAAATATCTTTTATAAGAGTGCTTGGGAACTTTTTATTAAAAAAAATGGCAAATCTTAGAACAAACACATAGAAAACAATAAAATCATTATTCATGTATGTTACAGAAAGACAGCAGTATCTTTGCCATATTTATAACCAAAACTTCAAGATTGACACTTCACTGAAAAGGCTGTAAATGCTAAATCTGATAACTAGATGTAACGATTTCAACCTCGACAGTTCCTCCTTTTGGCCACTGAACGAGTATAAAGAGTTTAGGGAGGTCCACTTCAAACTCTTGTCAAATATGTGAAATAATACTTATCCACAGTATATCATCACATTCATTTATGTTGTTTTTTTCAAACCCAATATAAATCAAAACGAAATATATATAACATACTTCATAAAATTACATTAACCAAAATTCTCTAGTTACTATTCAGTCAAGTCATAAAGTAATGAAGAAATAGCCAAAATCAATTTCTTGTACTTCACCAAAGTTTTACTCCGAGCATTTTTTTGGTGAAGCTGCAACAACAACTTCAAGACCCTTGCTATGATAAATTATAATTTTCTTTTTTTCTTCTGTTTTTTACTGAAGGGTATTGAATCCATCATTCCACAGATTGAAAAGGTAGGAAATAGTTTGCTTCACCATGCTTCTCATTGGTCAGTTGACTTGGAAGCATCCACACCTTGATGCAACCTTCGCTATCACCTGAAGCTATAAGGGTAGTCTGCTGGAGATTACACGATAGTGCATGGATGGACATGTCTTGTTTTGTCTCATTGTCAATCTGTGATACAGGGGATATAGCATTACCTAACAAGTCAAACACTAAAATGGTTCTGGCAGCTACAAAGAAAACCGTGGGTCTTGTGCGTGACCACTTTGCACCAAATAAATATTCTGATGATGGTTCGAGAATGCTTATAGGTTTTGCTTTAGATGTGTCATAAATACGAACTGTCATATCAGCACCACACGTGAGAAACAGGTTTTTAATGTGAGGTGCTGCATCGATACCTGTAACAGTTCCATTATGGCCTTCAAAAGCCTGTACAGAAAGTGCCATAAACTCAGGATCTGAACTTGGCGGACCATCTGTTGTTGCACACTTCAATACTGCACCATTTTCTGTACCAATGAAAAAGTCAGATTTTGAGAATGGGGACTTGGCTAAGCAAGTGATTCCAATTTTGACATCAGTTCTTGTGACACCAACTCGAAATCGACGTGGAATATTTTCACTACATAACAAAATTTTTTTGAGTATTTTAAGCTCCTTTCGCAATTGATTAAATTCCCAAAGCAAAACACGCCCATCACAACCAACACTTAGTAATTCGTATGTTCTCGTTGTTGGTGAATCAATCCACTTAATACTGGAAACGGGCTCTTGATGTGACACCATTTCTTTTCCAGAAAAAGAAACCAATGGATTGTCTTCATGACTCATATCCCATATATACACTTTTCCTGAAAAATCGCCACCAGAGAGGAGGGCAGGATGTTTCGAATTAAACGAGATGGACATCAAACATGTATCAGAATCAATTATCTTATCTGGTTTCTTTACATTAATATTCGGTCTGTCAATATTCCATAGAGAAACGTATGACTGATGAATACACCAGGATTCATGCTCGTAGCAACCTAACGCAGCTGCTATTACTGATCCAGTGCTATTCCAAGAAACAGACGTAACTTTCAACTGCTGCGATTGTTCACATACTAAAGTATATAAACACGTTGTCTCTTCATTTTCATTCAATTCCTCCCAATCAACCTCGTATCCATCAAACGCATGACTACGTATATTAGCAACATGCTGCTCACTTACAACAGGATACACCGATAACAGGAAATTAGATAGCTCCTTCGAAACATCAATTTTCAAGCGAGTTTTTTGAGTAATTGTTTGTTCAAATTCAGTTTGTGTCTCAGCATCGAATCGATTTATAACTTGACAGGATAGATCTTTTTGTTTAATAGGTTTAGTTTGACAAAGCTGGTCTCTAACATATTTTTCTTCTTTGAGGTCAGAAGCAATGGTTACTGAATCCAAGCATTCATCTTTAAACATTTTAATTACACACACTAAAATGAAATCAGCATTATTTTGATAAAAGGAAATTGGAATACACGAGAAAAAAACAACAAAATCAGTCACAAAAAGTCCTAAATATCACTTAGGTTTTTACGTTCAGAAACTCCTTCCATGCTTTTTTGCCACCCATATAAAATTTAAAAAATCAAGGTGATCAATGGGTGTGGTCGACCCTTTGGTTAAAAATGTTATTATTATATAACATCATTATAAACTTAACTTTTTGGAGCCAAAACAAACTTATTGTAAACTCTTAAAATCAATGTAGATAAATGAAAATGATATTTTTCAAACGTAACTTTACTTATAATGAATAATGTCTAATAATGAATAATAGTGATTGCACCAAATTATTTGCCCCTTGATATGTTTCTAGAGTTTCTGTTCAGACTCCCCTTTAAAATTTTAATATGTCAAAATCTATTATAGCTTTTTTTGGTATGTCATTAAAATTTTTAAAAAGTGAACATCCATACCTTGCAAAATATCTATCTTCCACAGAGATTTTATCGATATTGCAGATATGAATTCAATCATATAATTAAAAAAAAAAGGGTGAAAACTTTGATGCAGTCACAAGAATTATAAATTTGGTTTATTCCTCAATTCAGGTATTATGAGAAATTTGATGGAAATACAAAAAAGAAATCAAGCAGGGAATCACCACAAGGGAATTAAAGTTTCTGGAACAACAGATTACAGAAAAAAATAATATCTTTCTCAGACACCTCCAGTAATAGTATTATATGATCCATGACTACTTTTTATATTATATCATCAAATTTTGACCAAATATCTTTTTTTTCCATTTTAAAAGTATTTTATCAAGGCCAATCTGCCCACCATACAAAAGTTTTTACCATAAGTTTATATATAATATAGAAATCAAAACAGGAGAATCTTCAAATGGGTCTCACACGAAAACTTGATACAACATCAAGTGGTTAAACAAATACAAAACACAAGATTCATCTAGTGTATGTCTAATCTATGCACTTGGATAGGGTTATACTATAACCAGGATTTATGGTATTATTAAGTAAAGAAACTGTTTAAAGTAAGAAAGTTCTTTGGCTTCAGTGCCCCTCTAAAACCTGAGGCAGCTATAAATAGTTCTTCTGTATGTATATAACATATTTAAAATTCTTATCTGGTGGGTGTCCTTATCCGGACACTACAATGGCATCCTAAGGAAACAGCATAAAACTTAGGATGCCATTGTAGTGTCCTGATAGTGGCGACCCCCCCTTTCTATGGATGAAAAATAGCTTTTTTATTTGTTGTTGAATTGTTGTGTTCTCTCTGCAACAACTATAAAAACCTCTGGATGTTACTTTATTTACTTGAAAATTTTTAGGCAGAAAACTAAAGAACATAACAATGAGTGTCCACTATCGGATATTCGAGAATTTCTGAAAACGAAAATGTTACATTCTTTGCTCACTCAGCCACCACACAACGACAGCATAACAAAACAAGCGCAATATGTTTTCATTCGAAACCGTGAACTCCGTTTTAATAGGGTGCCAAACCAAGACCATTTTATAGAGCGCCAAGAAGATTATAATTCAAACTGGCTTCTCTCTTCTCTTTTTTACAGGTTGCTGCTTTTGACTGTTTTGCTGTGCACGCATCATATCAAACAAGTATAGTTAGAAAAGACAGCCTTTTATTTAATTATTTATTGATATTATACGGTATTTTTTCGTAAAAATAATTTTAATAACCGATAAATAAAAGATTTGAGTTATCTACAAAATTTGCTACCGTAAAAAATGCGTCGAAAAAAGTTCGAGTTAAGAAAAGTTCGAGTTAACCAATGCAACCAGAAAATCCTAAAGATAAGAACGCAGTGTGTGGAGAAAACAATGGCAAGATTGTGGGTCACACAATTTTACATTTCCCTGGGGTTACTTACCTCGGTCGCTTCAGTAAGACGGTTTTCTTTTTCTTGAGACCTGACGTGTATGGGTCATGCAAAATAGAAGTAAAAAAAGCAAAGAAGTTAACCGTGGAGATGGCATGGAGAAAGAGTTCACGTTACTATTCTGTGAGCAAAGACAATATATTGACATTTTAAGAATAATATAAAAGATTAATGTACTTTGTACTTTTTAGGTGTTTTAAAAGCAATAAATTTTACTATTTTGTTCCATTTCGTTTGCCTTATCTTTTGTAGTGTTCCGGTTATCCGGTGTAAATACGCTGAAGGGACAGGAAATATGGTTTGAGTTTAAAAAGTTCGATTTAAACGGTGTTAAAGTTATCCGGTGTAATTATGAGGGGTTTGATAAGCATAAGAATGGTTCGAGTAAAGAAAAGTTCGAGTTACCCGTATTCGAGTGTTATACGGCGGCTACTGTATTACCCTCGAGATTAAGCGTCCCCTCTTTTAAAACAAACTTTTTAATAGGCCCCCTCCTCGACAATGAAGGACCCTCGTGCTTCATTGAGGCTGCTTGTTCGAATTATTCACAGGACTGGAACAACTTTTTTTTAATCTTAATTGCATAAATAAAAAAGAAAACACTTTTCTCGAACATTTATTAATATTCTATAAAAGATGTTTGTTAGAGCGAGAACGTGCATATATTCCTCATACTCAGTGGCACAATAATAGAACAGAATAAAATATAATATTTTGTCTGGCGAAGAAGAGAATTTTGAATTCTACATTGGTGGAAATAAATTATCCGCATAAGCTTTATCCCCCCTTTTTCCCACAAAGTTGTTCCGCACCTCAAAAATCAAACCTCTCAACACTGAGAGGGAGGGTGTGGAGGAGTAAGTCTGGGTTGTCCTGAATATTTATTGCACTATTATAGGTGCTCTCCTCTTAAACTGCCTTATTTCAATAAATTCCAGAGTTAAATTTAAGCTACTTCGTGGCGACTACCTTATTTTAATTACAGAAAATTTGAAGCGGTAGTATTTTAACGCGGGGGGTAATTTAAGCGATCATAAATTAACGCGAATGATGAAATTTGTTTCCCAAGTGTGCCTTAATTAACGCCAATCAAGAACCTCAAAGGTAAAAATATAACGTAAAGTAGACAAGCAACATGTTAAAAGGGTGGGTGCACAAAACAAATTTGTATCAAATAAATATACATTGTAAATATATCATACCATCCCATACACAATAAAAAGAAATTCAACCCAGAAGAAGACAGACTATAGTAAACTAAATCGAGGCAACATGTAAAAGGAAATGAGACAAGCTAATCATGTTTTGAAATATAAATTGAAAGTTCCCTATCAATCAAAAATGTTTTACATTTCTCAAAAAATGAACTTTTAACTTCTTCTGGTCGAATGTTTTTTATTCTGTAGTAAAAGTCCTTTGTAAAGATTTGCAGCATCACTCACTCCCTCCTCTTGTTGTTCTCGTGGGTAATCGATTCTGGACGTTAATATAGGATAATATACGATGGTAACGTGCCTTTGTGTAACCTCTCGTGTACAAGCTTCAACGTGCTAAGGTCAATACGTCCACGTACTGGCAACCACTTCAAACTTTGCATCATAGCGATAGGTTTACAGTATTTAAGTAACACGAATGATGCTGCTCGGTTCTGTACCTTCTGTAAACGGTTTAATTGGTACATAGGTGCATTTTGAAAGAGTGTGTTGCAGTAGTTCAATTTGCTCAAAATTAAGATTTCAGCAAGAATGTTCCGAATCTTTTGATCCTTTGCAACTGCTTTGTGCTGAATAACAATTTTGATTTATTGGGGTTTAGAATAAGATTTGACTCATATAACCGTGCGTTAAGTTGATCAAATATATCTTGCATTTTAAATGTACAGGTTTATAGATCTTTCGGTTTAGCATGCTTATAGAATGCTGTGTCGTCTGCATATTGTGAGACATTGCTATGTATACGTGTCTCTGAAGGTCGCAAACATAAAGGTTGAATAGAATTGGTCGTATAATCGAACCTTGTGGGACTCCCAATAAAACTGTTAGTAATGAAGGCTTCTTTTCGTCGATCTGGACAAACTGTTTGCGATTTGATAGGTAGCTCAAAATCAAGTTTAAAGAGCTCTCAGCAAAACCAACATGATATAATTTTCCCAGAAGTGTTTTGAAATCTATCGTACCAAAGGCTTTCGAAAAGTCAGCTAAGATTGCAATAGAGATTTCACTTCTACTCATTGCTTTGATTAGATCACCATTCACTTTTATCAGAGCAGTGTGTGTTGAATGTTTACTTCTGAAACCAGACATTGTTTGTGAATAAATATCACTTGTTTCAATGTAAGTTACTTACTGCTTGCAAATTAAACGTTCGTAAACTTTGGGAAGAATCAGAAGAACTGTTATTGGACGTTATCACTTGAAGGATAGTCGGTTTTTCGGATTGGTGATATGTTTCCTATTTTCCATGCTGAATGAAACATTTGATTTTCGATTCCACTGTTTATAAGATGTGTCAATGCTAATGAATCTGATACCAATTTTATTAGTCGGATGGAAATTGTATCAAACCCACTAGAACAATCTATGAGAAGAGCTTTTATCCCATTCAGAACTTCTTCAAATGTTACTGGTTTGATTTTAAACATTTGCCTGTCGTCATCGAATTTACACATATCATGGACATAATGTTTTATATCATTCTCATTTGTTTGCAGCTCATAAGTCTTTGCGCTGTTGTGTTGAAATGATACGCTTTGGATTTGGATGGAAAACTCTGTTGATAACATGCCACTTCCTTTGACTTTTTTGAACTAAAAGCAGCTTTGTAAAATGCTTTTCTTCGATGACTTGATCTTAAATTAAATCTCTGCTCTGATGATGCCATAATTTTCACAGTCAGTAGTTTCATTGGATTGTTGTGCAAGAAAATGGAGAGGGATTAAATTAAGGCGAATAAAAAAAACTAAGAAAGCAAGGTTCAGTTGATCGATAGCCGGAAAAAAGTAAAATATAGAGACAAACACTCCGTTTTCTTCATTCCATAACGCCATTAAATAACACGGGATTAATTGCCAACATACATTAAATAACCAGTGGTTCAATAAAACGGAACACAAATTAAAGATAACGAGCTGTTATAAATAGAACTGAGGATTGCAGTGTGCTGATGTCAGCACTTGGAATCCCTCATTTGAACAATAAGAAATGGGTTTGGAAGGAGCAGCTCGTCATTTTTTTCAAAACGGAAACTGCCCAGGGTTTTTCTTTGCTAACATTTATAAATATTTATAAATATGTTCTAAACTATTATTTATTGCCTAAAATTCATTATTGTAACTCATCCATGTTTTGGTTTTCTTAAATTAGTTCCATAAATACAAATAATATATATATTAAAATATATAAACTTCATAAATTAAAATTTGTATTCCACTTTAACATTGTTGTTATTTATATCAGGATCGTTTATTTCATCTGAACAGCAACAATTATTATTGTTGTTGTTGTTGTTGTTGTTATTTTTTCTGTTTTCCTGATCAAGATGGATGTTTTCAACGCCTATACTTTTATCTGTCCTTGTATTTTCTTCATACGTGGTGTCGTTGACTTCTTCATTATTGTTGTTAACGTCGCCGGTGGTGTTGTCGTTTTTGTTAGTCGTAGCGCTGATGTCGATTAGCGGGTGTTTTTCGTCATCTGTTGGTCTGAATACTGCAACACTTTCTTGATCCTCTAACTTTTTCATACAGCATATAAGGCTTTTTATGAACGATAATGCTGCATAGTTACCGGCCCGTATGCCCAGCTGAATTTCTATTGGAAGCACTCTCTTCATTAGATGTTTCCAGTGTAAACAACCAGAAGGCTCATTCATTTCTACAATCAGAATCAAATACAAAAAAAATAACTCGTGTTTGTACCATGGTCTGTATGGTTCATGTCACCAGCAGCGGTTCTAGGGTTTGGCAGAAAAAGTGGAGGAGTACAGTTTTCTTTTTCTTGTTATGTGTTATTAGGTTCCGTTTTCCTTCTCTACTCTAAATAACTTAACTCTCCTCCACAAATTTTGCCTAAGTTCTAAAATCCGCTTCTGGTCACGATTATGAAATACTTCTGCCCCATGTCCATGTCCCCATGTCCCCTCCTTTTTTTATTACTGTTATGTAGTAATGTTTACCAAGGGTAGTCGGCTCATTTCTATTAGCAACGTTAACAACAAGGCTTCTGCGTAGGCATTTATAACCGCTCAACCCAAAGGTGGACCAAAAGGGGGTGTTGAAATTTGTGGAGGAGAATGTTAGAAAAACGTCCAAATAATCCCATTGGCCATACAAAATAAAACCCGAAATTATCCACAATTTTCGACATACCCTGGATCCGCCACTGCAACTAGACAACAATGTTACAGTCGCTGGGATCGGCCACTAGGCCAAACAGTCAATCTACTCCATTTTAAGTTTTAAACAACGTTTCGTGGTTTAAAATATTAGTGAATTTTTTGAAACTTATGAAACCTTTTGAACGTTCATAACTCATTTTTGAAGCCTGAAAATCACCTTCGTGTTTACGCTCTTTTAATACCCTAATTTGCAATATAATAAAAACATTAAAAATTAAACTAAAAAATACTACTTGTTCATGTCGATTCAGGTGCACGACGACTTCAGTTTGAATGACGAAAAAGGCTTGGTGGAGATAAATCAAAACAAACTGAGAAACTCCTCTTGAAAGAATGTTCTCTTATCATGTTCTTTTAGAGATTCGAAACCTATGTTCTTATATCTTATATCTTACATAAGGTTCTTCCATTTTTTCTTGTTATTAAAAGATGATTTGTCCTGGATGATAAGGTCTTTAGTAAAAAAAGATAAAATTTTCACGGGATGTTTCTGAAAATACTGATAAAATAATGTTGGAATTACATTTAAACGGTCCAAAAATGTACAGGGTTTGGGGCCTGTACATAGCAAGACTTGATGTAAGAACACACGTTTTTCATTCATCTTTAAGATCTGTTGATTCTTAGTAAAAACATTTTACCTGAAACATCATCCTCCATTCATAAACGTCCTACTCGCTCCACAAACGGATCACCTTTTATATCAATAATGCAAAATTTTATACGAATCGACGCTCGTCGAGAAAAGTTGATTCAATTTTGATTTATACTTCATTCATTCCATACGCAGTTCTCAATTATAGATATTTCTGAATGCTACATGTAATATTTATAGATCGTGAAACAATTCGTTGCTTATCGTCATACTGGCAGTAACCCATGACTACTATCGACAAATTTGATTTTGAAAACCTTTGTTAATGGAAGCAACACTGGAGTGAAATGTTTGAACTTTTGTTTACTAATGTTTAACCAGGATGTCCTCTTCAGCTCAGATAGAACTGTTATAAATGAGGTTCCTGCTCAAGACATACAGCAATTAAAGCTCCCGTCAGTGCTCCGGAAGCTGCGTGTCTGCTTCAACAACTCACTTAGGCATCAATCCCGCTCAAGTGGATCGAGACACACTAATTACCGACGCCGGCCGGCCGGCATGGTCAGGTTTTGAATCCTAAGCCACTAGGCTACCAGTCGGTTTCTACATAGTGTTTTTTTATAAAACGTGATCGACAGAAAATGATCTTTTCAATGATATTTAATATTTTGAGTTTCAAGGATAAACAATATTTTTCTGGCCATGATCATTACTTCATCCGTTGCTGGGCAATTTGTTGCTTAGGGACTTTATAGACCATGGTTCAACTTGTATAAACTTTTTGTCAAGCCACCATATTATTTAATTCTTTCGTGGAAGAGGCCGCTTATTCGATACCCCCTATATAAAACATGAAACATAAAAGCATATACACGCTCTTTTTTATAAGCAACAAGAGGCTCAAATCTTCCGAAATAAAGCCCAGTCTAAAGTGGATTTACTTAGAAAAAAACAAAAAACAAAAAACCAAAAAAAAAAACCCAACAACTCCACAACCCAACCACAACAACCGTCGGCAGTTACGTGTGGATCAAGAGGGGACGTAATGCAGTGAAATCTCTAGAAAGCCGACATCTCCGTATAACGGACACATATGCTCTATGTACGGAAAAATTCTCATAGGTAAAAAGTCTCTGTAAAGAGACCCTCTTATAATGCACCATTGTATCTTTTGTGAAAGCGGAAAAGTTTAGAGGATTAACGGGAAGTAAAGTTTTGTTGACATTCAGTTTACCTGGCGTGGATGAAGAATATATATCGCTGAGAACGCGAAGGGAAGTGTTGGGACAAACAAATGTTTAGCAATTCACACATAAGATGACAATGCAGTATCTCTTCTAAAACAGAAGAATATATCCATATATGGAAGTTCGAAATCCGAACGGGATTAGTACAGGACTAATACTCGAAAAATAGCCGATAGTAAAAATCGATATACGAAGAACTTTCGTTCATTTTGTAGTTATAGCGTGTATCGTTCTAATTAAGGGATTTAAAATTTTACTCTGTGAAAGTTAGAACTATCAGAATATTAACAAAACAAAAAAATTAAAAAAAAATTTAAAAAAATCCGAATTTCATTTTTCTTTTTATTTATAGCATAACCAAACCAATCTGTGTATTTTGTCACGTAATCACGCCACTGTCTTGTATCAGTGAATTCCGTTTTCGCAGGGAATCGCCAACACTCGAAATACTGCTTGCTTGACTGCGGCTTCGAAACGGATTCTCGTCGCCGTCACGCGGGACGTGATGTCGGTGTGAGTGGTCGTGATTACTTATAAGCGATGTACGAATTCAACGACTGGCACGTTTTCTGTGTGCTCTCAAGTCGCTCTTGCAAAACCTAAAAACAAATTCGAGTAGTCAAACATTGACGTTTTTTTCTTAAAAAAAAACAACATTTTTTTTAACAAGAACAATCTAAGAATAATCTGAGGCTGAAATTTTTCACAATTCCAGGCTGAATACTTAGTACGTAACAACGACAAATTGCGCCTTCAATAAACTATCAATATCAGAAAGTTTGGTCAAGAAGTACTATCAAGTCTAAAAATGAACAAAAATGGTGAGTTTTTGTGTTCCGTTTGAAAATAAGAAACGTAATTCTTAGCTCTAGAATTAAATTAAGAACAAAGAAGAATAAATTTCCCGTTCCCATAAATCGAGTTCGAAATGCATTGTGTTATTTGTAATAAAGAAAATATTTTCAGTGTAGAGGAGTAGTGGAGAAGGAAGGCAGTTAACAGGAAGTGGTGAAGTATGATGGAAAACGAAGATCTTGCAGTTTGTTTTAATGACTCTGATGCGGAACTTGATCCTAGAGCTTTTCAAAGCTCTAGAACAGGATCCACACCAGTTTTTAGAGAGTTGACGAACACAGAATTGAACGGTGAGGAGGAAGAACGTATGAATGAAAATAAAAGACATTGGTTGAAAGATTCAACGAAGTTACCCCCGATATCACAAGAAAAGTTGTACAAATATTTAATTGATGGGTCAATATCTGTAGATAATAGATCTAGGGGTGATACAAAACACAAAATACTTGGATACCAGTTATTCAAGGAGCACTAAAAAGGTTCTTGTGAAAGACAATGTGATGATGGCCGAAGAAATGTTTTTGTGATGAAATGTTTTGTAGCTGCTTCGATGAAAAGAATAATTGACAATGTATATATGCACTTATCATATGTATATATGCACTTAGATCAAATAACTGGTGAGGTGTATTATGGAAAATGCAATCGCTGGTGCAGGAGGTTGTTGCAAGCGTGAAGCTGCAGCCCTTCTTCAACTACAGGTGAAAAGTAATAATCCAAAGTGGTCATGGCTGGGATGCAGTCCAGATGGTATAATATCGGAACAAATAGCCACTAAAGTAAAGTGTCCTTATTCGAAACGTTGGTGAAACTATTGAAGATTGTTTGCTTTTCCATGCACATTGTGAATCATGTACCACAATTCAAACTAAAGCATCTTTATTATCATCAGTGTCAGGAGGTTATGGGTATTTGCCAATTGGACGAGATTGATTTCGTTGTATATACGGAGAAAAGTTTACATGTCCAAACTATTTCTATTTGACGAAAAGATATGGCGTGAACAAATGTTACCTACATTGACAGCATTTTATTAGGAATTTTTAGCTCCAAGGATGTTTAATGCATAGAAAAATGCAATTTTTACATAAATAATAAGTTATATACATCAACTTTTCAAACGATTTTTTTTTTTTGACTTTTCTGACTTTTCAATAAGTGGAGGGTGAAAGTTTGCTAAATACCAGTATAAAACTCGTATTTTATTAAATTCTGGCGCCATGGATAATTGAAAGGTTGACTGTAATATTCTTTAGTTTTATATCCGTTGAATTGCTCTTTCTACATGTACTCTTACAGAAGTTATTCTTCTCGTTTCAAGTTCCTCAGTTAATGTCAATTGTGATTTTCCATTCAGAAACGCTGGTATATTAAGTGTAGCATTTTCTGGAAGGTTATCACCAATATTGAATCCTCTATCTGCCATTAACGTATCACCTGGTTCTAGTAGCTTTAGGATGCCACAGTGCTGTGTAGTTTTTGGATCACTTGATCGTCCAGCATACGAGTCTGACACATATGTTACTGATCCATTAGGTGCTATTACAAGCGCCTTTGCAGTGTTGTGGTGCTTGTAATTTGAAAACGTTGCGGACTGGCTTCTGTAAAATGTAGGCAGCTCACTAAATATTTCGGTACAGTCTATTATAATGTGGTGCTACTCCTTCAAACGGTTAGGCATAGTGTCTGTAACAGTTTTTTTTTTGGAAGCCCATATGGGTAGTGCCCTGAGTTTCGTGTGTAAAAAGTCATTCCAAGTAATGATATTACGACCGATATTGCTTGACGACATGTTATTACGACCGATATTTCTTGACGACATGTTGAATCTTACTCCTATTCTGTGTTCCGACTTACGTCACTAATTATTTTGAAATCATTAAATCTCGCAACTTTAGCTGTCATGATGGTTCCAAATATCCTGTTGCTATGACTTCTGAATTCCCCTTTCACACACTATTAGTTTTGTTAGCCTCGAGGTGATTGTTGTTCACAATTCACACAATTGTGTTTGTGTGCATTCCAACTATTATTCTCTAGATGGCTCCAGTCATAAAAGTTGTGACAAAACACTGGAACACAGAATATCTTCAATTGGGAAGGCACATCGTAATCGTGTAAAAACAAGAAAAAATTCTTCTTCTGCATCAAGTGTTTTGAAGCATCCCATCCAGTTTTTGTAGTGGAACCCAAATAGATTAGTGAGGTAGGCGCAGGCTGCAAATATTCGAATACAACTTTAAATAATACATATGATTCAAATCCGGTGTAAAATTTAAAATGTGACTGATTTTATTCCAAACGATCTAATACCAACTTTGACTGTTCGAGGTTATCTGAGGTACCATTATTTCATTTTGCAGTTCTTCTTCCTTTTTTTTTTGCACTTGTTGACTCAAAAAAAAAAAAAAATTGTTTTTCAACTCCTGAACTTTTTACATTAGTATTTCTTCATTACTTAACTTGGGCACCTTACTTGGGCACCTTTTGGGTACTTGCATCTTCTGAGCTTGGTGAACTCTGTTATTAGAAGGCTGTCATTAGAAGGAATTAATACTGTTGGATTCATAGTTTTTGGAACCACTGTTCGTATAGAGTTCATGTAGGTTTTCTTACCACCTTCAAAGTGTGCTGAGCATATTCTGTGTCCACTAGTTGGTTTAAAAAAATTTCTCCTGATCTTTGTTAGCCATATCATACGTAGCTCAGGATTTTTTGGTATGGCATAGAAAGTGAAATCTCTGTTTCTTTTCGAATTATTGTAACACATACGAACGCAGCATGTAACGCTACCAGTGGGAAATTTTCAAAAAAAATTTGGAATAGTCAGGCTGAAAACGACTGGTTCTTATAAAAAAAAGAAGCGGAATGGAAGAAAAAAACTTATTCCACGTAACTTGTGCAGTCATTCTTCTACGCCTTCTACGCTCAAAAACGTCATGGGCGTGTCAGTATACAGAATCAGTAGGGGTGTACCTCTATTTCCTTTTTGTGGCAGGACTGCAGATTCATTACCTCAAGAAAATGTACGCCTTCTACGCTCAAAAACGTCATGGCCGTGTCAGTATACAGAATCAGTAGGGGTGTACCTCTATTTCCTTTTTGTGGCGGGACTGCAGATTCATAACCTCGTTCTTGTGTTCTCGTATCAGCTTCTCCTATATACAACAACCATATGAACATTTATACACTTACTTTCATGACTCGATCATGAAGGTATGGCACGTGTAGGACGTAGATCTATTTCGAGTAAAAAACAAAAAGACTCGCCTTTTTCGAGTAAGAAGACTCCAACTCGCATAACTTCACCTTTAATGATTCTACATTAATCGTCGCAGCATCTTTTTCGTCATTTAAATCTAAAGAAAACAGAAAATGCATTGTAAAAAAACCTGTACGGGAAACCGACACGACAAACACCGCGTCATAGCGACTGTATCACACTGTATCACGCTGTATCAAAGTATTGTCAACCTTTTTTTTACCAATATTTCATGCATCCTATAAATAATTACACAGGTTCTTCTTGCATGAAAGTGAATGTCTAAAACCAAATTGTCTTTATTCGTAGGTAGGACAGAAGTAATGGGATTGTATACAATTTGGTTTTAGTGAATGCATATGCGTTGAATATAAAAATAAACTAGAAAATAAGCAAAAACCTCAAGCAATGTGGACTAAAAACTTGATAGGAGAGCCATGACTTTCGAAAGACTTTCAATGGCTTGATAGCAGCGAAACAACATTTTGTGATCGCATTAATATGGTTGTTCCATAGCAGGTATTCATTGAAGTGGATGCCAAGGATCTTAAAACTGCTCACTCTTTGAAGCTGTTTGTCATTACTCGTGATGTTGATGACTCTTTCTTCTAATTTGTGTGTCCGAAACATTTGAGCTGTAGAAAACATCATCATCTTAGTCTTGGCTGAATTTAAGCATAGATTTTTGTCGGATGACCATTTGTTAACACTGTCCATCTCTATATGCAATGATTGAATTTCCAGGGATAAATCCTTTGGTTTAGAATGTCGCAAGAGGGTATGTGCTTTCTCCATTGGAACAAATTGTTGTGACATACAGATTAAAAAGAACAGGACCCAGAATGCTTCCTTGAGGTACTCCAAAAATCGGGTAGAGGTTTTATCGTCTATCTGTACATATTGATATTTGTTTGAGAGGTAGTTTATTAGGTGTGTGAGAACTTTGTAGTCCACTGTATCGAATGTTTTCGAAAAGTCCGCGAGAATTGCAAGCGTCACTTCTCCATTTTTCATTCTTTATGTCATATTTAGGAGAATGGTTGCTGTTGAGTGACTTTTTCTGAATCCCGATTGCTGTGAGTGGTACATGTCTTTTGATTCGATATGCTCAGTTAATTGCGTAAAGATCGCACGTTCAAATTTTTTTGATAGGATTAATAAAATACTGATTGGTCTGTATTCAGATATAGAAGATTGATTTGTAACTTTTGACACAGGGCATATTCGACTAACTCTCCAATCAGCAGGAACAGTTGATGACTCTTTGCTGCAATTAATAATGCGGGTTAATGGCGATGCTAGATGCGCTGCAACCGCTTTCACATATTTGACCGGCATGTTATCATGACCGGTAGAGCAATCTGAACGTATAGTTCGAATCGCCTTAAAGACTTCTTGATATGTTACTGTCGCGATTGTCACGAAGGTTGAAATCGTCTGGATTTTCTGCAAATGTTTCTATACCTGGTTAGTACTTCTCTTTTTCCCCTTGTAGTTCTGGTGGCAGTGTTGTTGAAAAACGAGTTAACTTCATTAGGGTCGACGTTTACCGATTTTGGGTTGGGGTGAAGTATCTTATTAATCACCTTCCAAGTTTAAGTAGAACTTTTATTAGATAGCAACTTCTTTAAAAAGTTCTCCTTCGTTTGCTTGATGACATGCTTCAGTTTGGTACGTGTGTTTCTCAGTAACTGTCGATTATTTTCATTTGGATGGTTACGATTGATTCTTCTTAATCAATTGCGTTCAAGTTGAAGTTCAGAAATCAGCAAGTCTTTCATGTAACTTGTAACTTTCACTTTCCATATTGGTGCATGTCTATCAATACATTCGATTATCAGAGAGTTTAAAACGTCAACTTTATCTGATACATTTTCAAATGCATACACAATGTTTAGTGGTAGCTGGCTGAATTCAGTTCCGTAATCCTCCATTGAGAGAGGTTCATCACGTATCAATTTATACGGTGCTTCGTATTTTTATCTCCATTACGAAATCCTTTCTTGTAGCTTGGGATATCCGCATATTTCAGTAATTCTGTGTTATCTTTAAGCCAGGTTTCCGAAAGTGTGATCACATCAAACTCGTGTGATTTAAGCATCGCTTCGAATGTAGTGGCGGTCGGATGTCATTGCTTGGGTGTTTAGGTGTGCGATAGAGAAATGTTGGCGAAAATGGTTGAGCAATGACACTGGTGGAGAAATATATGGTTGTTGGTTTTCTCCTATTGGATCAGCATAACCAAGATGTCCTGTATGATGGAATGGAAGTTCAGTAAACAAACACCGGTAGCATGTCCATTCATTTCTTCGTTGAGTCACTCTTTGTTTTTGTAGGTTTTTTCGGGATGCATTTTGCATGGGTTGAATCTCTTACAACTTCTGCAATCAAATCGCGATGAGTTTTTCTTATTGTTTTATGAAAAACATTGCAAGAGTGAGTTTGGGTTGGCCCAGGATTTGTTTCGATATCTCCACATAGAGTAAGCTGGAATGTTGCTACATGATTAGTACAGAGTGGGATCGGAGAAGTATACCTCTTCCACTTCATGGAGACAGAGCCATGGAGGAGTAACACTGGCTGACATGTTCTTCGTTCCTATGTATGTATACTCCATCTTGCAGCGAAATAAAAACACCATAATGATCAGTATATCTTCATCTTTAAATCAATGTTCCAATAAAAATCTTCTGGTAAAATGACAGATTAAGACGCAAAAACAAGAAGGGTTCTAAGTTTAGCGGCGTCAGTCAAAGAAAAGCGTCTCGTGGAGACGCCTCGTAGAGAAGACAAACATTTCGATCCCAACCCCCTGTGTATATATGAACACGTTCTTACTTTTCAGTTCGTATCGATGAGCAACAAGCTTTCTTCCTAATTCTTCGTATTGATAATTTCTTCTTTGAAAATCTTCCACATAAGCTTTCACACGCTCCTGTTTGTCGCTTTGGACAAGTAGTTCTTTTTCCAAAGTTTCGATCTAGAGTGCGACAGAAACACACATAAAGGGAACGGCATTTTGGAGTTGCCAAAAAACCTGCTCGCTGCAAGTAGAATAAGACAACCGGCCTAACACTTTTCAAAAAAGAAAAAAAACACTTGATCATTCAGTAATGATAAGTTATGATATTCATAGAAATAAATTTTGAAAAAACAAAAAAACAAACAAACAAACAAACAAACAAAACAAAGACGATAAACGAGAAAAAAAAATAGTCAGAAGAACATTTTGTTCTCCCGAATGCGCTATTTTCCCCCGTTATTCAGCGCGAATGAGATCTCACCTTTAAGATGAGTTGTTCTCTCTCCTTTAGTTTCGGCAGTGTGCCCACCACCTCTTGAGTGGTTTCATAAAGTAGGTGCTTTGCCTTGTTAAGTTCCTAAATATATAACCAGAACAGTAAAGATGTGTTTTTGTTTCTTTCTGACAAATATAACCATTCGGAACAAAACATCAAAATGTTACGAGTGTAGGGGGCTGGGTACAAAGTTTGAAACTGACTTTTTGGAGCTTTTCTTTTAACCTTTTTAACTCCTTCTTCTTCAGTTTTTCTTTTTTTAATTTAAACTTCAGATCTTTATTTTGCGATTCCAATTCCCTACGAGAAAGAAGGTCATAATTTGAGACCTTTACCGACCGATCGATTACAGGGTTCGTACAAGAGTTTCAAAATAAGATTTCCCTGATACTTCGAAAGCACACACACAAATCACAGTGCAAGGCATGAGACATGTATGCAATATGGGTTATAAGTGGCTATGAAAATTCCCTGAGTTTTCCCTGAGTTGGAAAGATTTTTCAATATCCTCCACCAAGTTTTTCCAGGTTCGTACATACCCTGTACGGACCCTGTTAATTAGTTTGGAAACATGACAGAAAGGAGTTTCTCGACTCACTGGATCTTTTTTAGAAAGTCCTGTTCCCTGATCGCTGCTTGATTGTGTAAGGACCTAAACGATGTAATAAAAGAAGCACATAAGAAATCTCTTCCGCAAAGTTCTTCTTTAAATTTAAATTTAGGTAAAAAATGGCAAAACCTTCAAAAAGTCTCTGCGGAGGAGTGTTTTTTTAAAATTGAAACAGCAGGCAACAGTGCTTGCCATTCCTCCTCATAGACTTTTTGAAGATTTTGTCGGTGTCAGAAGTGATGACTTGCACACAGACACCAAAACCATAACATGATTTTTTTTCTACAAACCTTACAAATGATTTACTTAAATCCCGATCAACTGAAGAACATAATCTTATCCTACCTATTTTCGTCCGTTTTTAATTTGACATTCAATTTAACTTCTTGGAGTTTCTTCTCTATTAACTTGTTTTGATCTTTCTAAAAGAAGAAAGTAAACTCATTAAGCCTGTTAACTCTCCTTGATTGACTATCCAATTACAAAACACCTAAGACGAAGTGCTGTAAGTCGGAAACCCTTAACAAAGTACAGCGGACATATCTGATATATAACGGACACCTCCTCATAGCGGACACATTTTCCAGGAACGGATGTCTTTTCTCCTTGAAGTACAAACTTCTTCTTAACGGACACTTCCTTATAGTCCGGTGGACCAAAACAGATGTTTCGCTATATAAACAACTAATAAAGAAGAAAATATAACGTATTTTCACATACAAGCATGGATAATTCATATTGAACTGCCTGTGACTTTTGTAAACTTCCAAATAATCTTCGATTACGTAAACAATGTAATTCGCTTTTGTATCGTTCGTATAACAGCTGTGTGTGCAGGAGGTAAACTTGTGTTTGTATAATTTTCAACTCGTCAACAGGGGTTGTTCCTAGCATCGAAACATTTTAATAGTACAACAACAATACGCGAGACCAAAATGAGGAAAACACAGGAAAACAAATTCTTCGAATAGTGTAAACAAATCCTTCGAATAGTGCAAACAAAGAATTCGATCGATTTTTCTTTGTTAACACCTATTCGACTTGAAAAATTCAACAAATACCGCGAAAAATAAAAATAATTTCTGTCCTTTTTAGCAAGATTCTTGACTTTACGTTAACTTCAGGGTTAATTTCGAACATTCGTTTATTCGAACAAAAATGTTTGGTAACTGGCGTGCTCGAATTAGCGGGTGAAAGATTTAAAGTTCAACAACATTAATATAACATCAACAATTTAACAGTTTAATCAATTGGTTTTCGAATTTCTTTTTCTGAAAATCTGGATGAGAAAAAACGGAATTCAGATTTAACAGAGGATTCGAGTCTTTCAAAGTCCTGAAGGAAATTTCGTCAAGCTGTTTTGGGAAAATGATATACGAAGCTTCCTTTGTTGAGTCAACTGGGTCGAGAGAAATTTTTGACAATCTGTTAAAACGTCATGTGGCGCGAATATTTTCCACCTATAAAATGAAAGAAGTCGTGTATTAGGGATTTCTACCGAAAAGAATTAAAGAATTAATCAACAATGCTAAATACTGATAAAATTATCCTTAATGAAAACACATGGTTAAACATACTTCTGCAGCCCAGCTTCAGATTTGGTTGTCTCAGTAATTAAGTCCGGGTGAAACTTTACAAATTCAAACATAGGCTGAAAGATGAACAAACAACAACAACAACAACTTTCATAAAAGACAATTCCAAGAAATAGCAGTACGAACGAAAAACATTTCCCGCTCCTTTTACCTTGATGATCTGTTGGAAGACCAGGTCCTTCTTTTTAGTACAATAACACGACTTCATGTACGTCTTCACCAGTATTTTTTCCTAACATAATTACAATGAAATTCAGATATTTCTTGGACTGACGCAAATTAAGATTCTTCAATTTAAACTCGCAAATAGGCCTTTCCCGAATATCAATTCGGAATATCTGTATTTTTTAGAAATCAGTCACTTTATGTTGTCGTTACCAAAGTTACGACAGTAGACAGAAAATTTATATCTCAGGAATGATCAGGTTTATTCCTAATCTTTTCATGAACGATCAGGTTTAATCCTAATCTTTTCATGAACGACCATTTGAATTTGTGAATTCTAAACCTTTATTCTCGATTCTTTGAGCTGTTCTCATGAGTTTTAACTTAACTTCATTAACTGCTCCCTTTTCTTTCAATCTGTAAAAACATGCCTAACAGGACTCGTTTGGAAACACTAGCTACTACATTTGTAAATATGTATACCGTAAATGTTCTCATAAACGCCCCGAAAGATTTTTAGGGGCCGTTTATTGGAGACGGGAGACGTTTATAAGAGCATTTACGGTATACTGAAACGACTATCCTGTGTAAAGATTGTAGAAATAAAATGTTTACATCTAACCTTTGGGATTTTCTTTTCCAGTACTCTTTTCATTCTTCTTCTGGACATTCTTCTTCTTCTCCTTCTTTTTTTCTGGTTGTGCTTCAGGAAGAGCTGCTTTTGGAACTGCCGGCTCGTCGACAACAGCAACAGGTTTTGAAATATTCACTGGCAGATGAATATGTTTCACTAAAAGAAAGGGAAGGGAAAAACTCAAAAGGCAATTATCATTTTTTAGAAAATTGAATGCTTTAGAATGATGATCAATTTGGATGCATGTTAAAGGAGACTTTCCACTTCGAAAATTTCTTCTAGAAGTGGAAAGCCGCCTTTGAAGGGGTTACGACAAAAATCACAAGATTTTGTGGCTGTTTGGTGCAGCACCAAAAGTGAATAGGCCTTTTCCGACTTTCTGTTTAAACACCTTATTTTTGCCTAATCAACATGTTCCGCCTCGTTTTGATGCAATATATTGTTATAGTGATTTTATAACTTAATGACTTAGTAATCTCCATTATTCTAATTCCCCGTAGTGCAGTAAAAAAGCAATTTTGATATTGAAAACGAGGCGGAACATGGTAACTTGGCCATAATACGGTGTTTAAACTGAAATTAAGGAAAAGTCAATTTGAGGCGAAGAATGCGATAATATTACGACCGAAACAAACACGTGATTCATGTCACAACCTCTCTTGAATATCATGCGCACATACAAAACAACAAAATATTCCATAAAACTCGGTGTATAAGCCCTGGACATTCCTGGTTTTAAGGAGGAGGGTTATATGCGGGTGTGTTTAAAAGCGGATGGTTCTATACGTGGGAAGAAAAAAACGTAAGAAACTTGACTTTTATTCTATTGTTTTTCTAATGTATAGCTTTTATAAACAATACTAAAAAAACACTAGAAACTATTCTTCATCGTCATCGTTTGTCTCCATACATCCGCCATCACTCATCAATCTTTTCGTATTCATTTTTTTTTGCTATCTGTACTATCATCGGTCGCAGTGTGATTTAGTAGAGTATAGGCCTCTATCCCGCGAACGAGATCCTTCTCACTCCCATCCAACGTACATGAAACACCCCCTTTTTCTAACTTTCCAGAGTTTTTCTAAGTAAGAGTATTTCATTTTCACACAGGTAATACCCTATTATTCAGGCCTAAAACAAGTTCGCAAATTTTCCTTTCAAATGTCTCAGAACTACCCATACTTGTGATCTGAACTCAAATCCTGCTCATTGTAAAATGTTCATGGTGCTCGTTAACACGTTCACACTGCCGAAGAAAATCGCAAAATCTACAATTTTTAAGAATTTTTTTACGAGAATCGCTGCGACGACCGGTTGCGTAGCGACCAGCTGCTACATGAAGAAGACAAAATTCAAGGTTGATGTAGTTTACCATTCCGTCTAATAAATAAATAAACTAAAATAAACTAAAAGCTTCTACAAAGGAGTATTTTCTGTGAAAAAATGCTGTCAAATTCAGCACGTCGAAACTGACCACTCATGACGAGTTTGCTCGTTATCGGCAGCGACTGGGTTAATAACCCTTCTTCATGGGTGGGCTCATCTGCAGGTGGGCTGATACACAGGTAGTAAAAGGTGTTAGTGAATGGGATGGGCTTATACATCAGATTTCAGTAGTTAATTCATACCTCCTTTTTGTGCTTCATAGAATCTGTACTCTTGTTTCAGTTTCGTGATGTCGTTCTGCAAAATATCATTCTCTTTAACGAGCCGTTCCATTTCTCCCCGCAATTAAACAGAGATAGTGACACATAACGCCCGATAGACTTGGAAAGCCCCAATTCATCATATGTCCTAGGCTCTGAGACACCAGCCTTCAAAATATACAGCGGTTTTAAATAGCTGCTAAAGAGAAACGCTTGTATAACATCGAAACTTTTCTTTTAACCTAGGATGTCTGTCTTATAAAGGTTCAACTGTATTTGAAAATCTTTCCAAAACAGAACCACCACACATTTTTCTTTTTTTTTATCGCGGATGAGTTGCTTGACTGTAGAACAACCTCACACCAAAGCAGTTGAAGTATCGTCCTATCGTCACCTCCATTTACATGACACAGCATCCACACTACACTGGCTGGCTGGCACCCACTTGAACCTTTACCAGCAAAGACGGCCTGAACTTTTCAAAACACACATAAGATTGATCGCATAAATGAAAAGTCACCGAACCAGGCGCAAAGCAATCTTATTATGAACAGGTACAAGGCTACATCATTTTGAAGCAAACAACAAAAAACACAGAAACTCGTCTGTGTAAATCAACAATAGATTTTCACCCTATCCCAGACGATTCTTAAATAGCAGTTACTTATATATAATTGCTTTAGTGCTTCAAAGGACCTGATTTGCTCATTATTTATATATTTTTTCTTAGCCAATTTTATCCTGATAAGTGTCTCTTCAACTATTTCAAATGATAAACCAACAGATAACAATGAAAAAAGTTATTGAAACCAAGAGTTGCCCTGTTCATAAGGGCAACACTTTTACTACATCCAGTAAGAATTCTACGTCTGGAAATCTGAAAGAGTTAGTGAATGTTCGAATTCACAACATTCAACAACAATTCCATAATTCAAAACCTCCTTTGCCCTGCAACTAATCAGTTTCATTTCTGAAGTTACATCTTAAAAAAATCCGACATAATTTCAACATAATTTGTTTTCGAGGTTTTCACATTATGTTGAACAGTTGCCTAAACCACTGTTACAATTTGTTCAGGGTAAAATATAATTTTGGCTAGGAAATTTATTCTACCAAAAAATGTTTCCCAAATGGTGTTTCTAAACAGTTTCTAGGTCATGATGTCATTTTTACAGTGCGTAACATTGTTGTCAATATAAGGACTGTGTCCAGTAAAGTGTTAAACATAATTCTCCCAGTTTTAAAATTAAAAAAAAGCCAACGCAATCTATAGAAGACCATGCCTAATGAACCCAACATGTCAAATATAAACAAGAAGAAAACAAATTTCCATTCAAAAACTACATTCATGCAGGAATTCTAACTTTCCTTACCTTTTCAGATGCATTTCCTTTTTGCTCTACAAAAAAAAAAAAAAAAAAAATCAAAATACTAATCAGTTTGAAACATGTAAAAAAACAAACAAAAAACGTGACAGTAAATATTGAAAAAAAAACCTAACCCTAACAGACGTAAGCATTGTATTACTAATGGATGAAGTTGACTTTACCTGCTAACTGAGTTAGAATGGTCAACTGTTGTTTCAAAAATGTCACGGTTTGTTCCGCCTGCTCCTGTTGTTTGATTAATCGTTTCATAGTTGAATAACGCTCCCAGAAGTAATATGCTGTTGTTCTTGACAGAGATCTTAAGGTTGTTCTTAAAAATAGCATTTACTATAAGTAAGCACATTTGAATGAGATCAAGCTAAAAAAAGTCACAAAAGAATGAGTATATAAAGTATCTTCAGATATCCCTATAGAGTCTTCAAATCACAAAGAATATCAAAAACAAGCAATTTTCAGCGACATGATCAACCATTTTTTGAACCAATGCAGCGAAAAACACACAAACAAACTAACAACGATGCACAAAATGCTGGAAGAAATAAAAGTGCAGACACTGTTAATATATTATGCAATTCAATTATTTACAATCTCAAGGTCATAAACTTTTATAAATATCTTTTATAAGAGTGCTTGGGAACTTTTTATTAAAAAAAATGGCAAATCTTAGAACAAACACATAGAAAACAATAAAATC
Organism: Turritopsis rubra; assembly: GCA_039566895.2. Lineage (NCBI taxonomy): Eukaryota > Metazoa > Cnidaria > Hydrozoa > Anthoathecata > Oceaniidae > Turritopsis > Turritopsis rubra. The sequence goes on along the minus strand of CM077623.1, from coordinate 10,506,943 downwards.
ATTATTCATGTATGTTACAGAAAGACAGCAGTATCTTTGCCATATTTATAACCAAAACTTCAAGATTGACACTTCACTGAAAAGGCTGTAAATGCTAAATCTGATAACTAGATGTAACGATTTCAACCTCGACAGTTCCTCCTTTTGGCCACTGAACGAGTATAAAGAGTTTAGGGAGGTCCACTTCAAACTCTTGTCAAATATGTGAAATAATACTTATCCACAGTATATCATCACATTCATTTATGTTGTTTTTTTCAAACCCAATATAAATCAAAACGAAATATATATAACATACTTCATAAAATTACATTAACCAAAATTCTCTAGTTACTATTCAGTCAAGTCATAAAGTAATGAAGAAATAGCCAAAATCAATTTCTTGTACTTCACCAAAGTTTTACTCCGAGCATTTTTTTGGTGAAGCTGCAACAACAACTTCAAGACCCTTGCTATGATAAATTATAATTTTCTTTTTTTCTTCTGTTTTTTACTGAAGGGTATTGAATCCATCATTCCACAGATTGAAAAGGTAGGAAATAGTTTGCTTCACCATGCTTCTCACTGGTCAGTTGACTTGGAAGCATCCACACCTTGATGCAACCTTCGCTATCACCTGAAGCTATAAGGGTAGCTTACTGGAGATTACACGATAGTGCATGGATGGACATGTCTTGTTTTGTCTCATTGTCAATCTGTGATACAGGGGATATAGCATTACCTAACAAGTCAAACCCTAAAATGGTTCTGGCAGCTACAAAGAAAACCGTGGGTCTTGTGCGTGACCACTTTGCACCAAATAAATATTCTGATGATGGTTCGAGAATGCTTATAGGTTTTGCTTTAGATGTGTCATAAATACGAACTGTCATATCAGCACCACACGTGAGAAACAGGTTTTTAATGTGAGGTGCTGCATCGATACCTGTAACAGTTCCATTATGGCCTTCAAAAGCCTGTACAGAAAGTGCCATAAACTCAGGATCTGAACTTGGCGGACCATCTGTTGTTGCACACTTCAATACTGCACCATTTTCTGTACCAATGAAAAAGTCAGATTTTGAGAATGGGGACTTGGCTAAGCAAGTGATTCCAATTTTGACATCAGTTCTTGTGACACCAAGTCGAAATCGACGTGGAATATTTTCACTACATAACAAAATTTTTTTGAGTATTTTAAGCTCCTTTCGCAATTGATTAAATTCCCAAAGCAAAACACGCCCATCACAACCAACACTTAGTAATTCTTATGTTCTCGTTGTTGGTGAATCAATCCACTTAATACTGGAAACGGGCTCTTGATGTGACACCATTTCTTTTCCAAAATAAGAAACCAATGGATTGTCTTCATGACTCATATCCCATATATACACTTTTCCTGAAAAATCGCCACCAGAGAGGAGGGCAGGATGTTTTGAATTAAACGAGATGGACATCAAACATGTATCAGAATCAATTATCTTATCTGGTTTCTTTACATTAATATTCGGTCTGTCAATATTCCATAGAGAAACGTATGACTGATGAATACACCAGGATTCATGTTCGTAGCAACCTAACGCAGCTGCTATTACTGATCCAGTGCTATTCCAAGAAACAGACGTAACTTTCAACTGCTGCGATTGTTCACATACTAAAGTATATAAACACGTTGTCTCTTCATTTTCATTCAATTCCTCCCAATCAACCTCGTATCCATCAAACGCATGACTACGTATATTAGCAACAAGCTGCTCACTTACAACAGGATACACCGATAACAGGAAATTAGATAGCTCCTTCGAAACATCAATTTTCAAGCGAGTTTTTTGAGTAATTGTTTGTTCAAATTCAGTTTGTGTCTCAGCATCGAATCGATTTATAACTTGACAGGATAGATCTTTTTGTTTAATAGGTTTAGTTTGACAAAGCTGGTCTCTAACATATTTTTCTTCTTTGAGGTCAGAAGCAATGGTTACTGAATCCAAGCATTCATCTTTAAACATTTTAATTACACACACTAAAATGAAATCAGCATTATTTTGATAAAAGGAAATTGGAATACACGAGAAAAAAACAACAAAATCAGTCACAAAAAGTCCTAAATATCACTTAGGTTTTTACGTTCAGAAACTCCTTCCATGCTTTTTTGCCACCCATATAAAATTTAAAAAATCAAGGTGATCAATGGGTGTGGTCGACCCTTTGGTTAAAAATGTTATTATTATATAACATCATTATAAACTTAACTTTTTGGAGCCAAAACAAACTTATTGTAAACTCTTAAAATCAATGTAGATAAATGAAAATGATATTTTTCAAACGTAACTTTACTTATAATGAATAATGTCTAATAATGAATAATAGTGATTGCACCAAATTATTTGCCCCTTGATATGTTTCTAGAGTTTCTGTTCAGACTCCCCTTTAAAATTTTAATATGTCAAAATCTATTATAGCTTTTTTTGGTATGTCATTAAAATTTTTAAAAAGTGAACATCCATACCTTGCAAAATATCTATCTTCCACAGAGATTTTATCGATATTGCAGATATGAATTCAATCATATAATTTAAAAAAAAAAGGGTGAAAACTTTGATGCAGTCACAAGAATTATAAATTTGGTTTATTCCTCAATTCAGGTATTATGAGAAATTTGATGGAAATACAAAAAAGAAATCAAGCAGGGAATCACCACAAGGGAATTAAAGTTTCTGGAACAACAGATTACAGAAAAAAATAATATCTTTCTCAGACACCTCCAGTAACAGTATTATATGATCCATGACTACTTTTTATATTATATCATCAAATTTTGACCAAATATCTTTTTTTTCCATTTTAAAAGTATTTTATCAAGGCCAATCTGCCCACCATACAAAAGTTTTTACCATAAGTTTATATATAATATAGAAATCAAAACAGGAGAATCTTCAAATGGGTCTCACACGAAAACTTGATACAACATCAAGTGGTTAAACAAATACAAAACACAAGATTCATCTAGTGTATGTCTAATCTATGCTCTTGGATAGGGTTATACTATAACCAGGATTTATGGTATTAATAAGTAAAGAAACTGTTTAAAGTAAGAACGTTCTTTGGCTTCAGTGCCCCTCTAAAACCTGAGGCAGCTATAAATGGTTCTTCTGTATGTATATAACATATTTAAAATTCTTATCTGGTGGGTGTCCTTATCCGGACACTACAATGGCATCCTAAGGAAACAGCATAAAACTTAGGATGCCATTGTAGTGTCCTGATAGTGGCGACCCCCCCCTTTCTATGGATGAAAAATAGCTTTTTTATTTGTTGTTGAATTGTTGTGTTCTCTCTGCAACAACTATACAAACCTCTGGATGTTACTTTATTTACTTGAAAATTTTTAGGCAGAAAACTAAAGAACATAACAATGAGTGTCCACTATCGGATATTCGAGAATTTCTGAATTTCTGAAAACGAAAATGTTACATTCTTTGCTCACTCAGCCACCACACAACGACAGCATAACAAAACAAGCCCAATATGTTTTCATTCGAAACCGTGAACTCCGTTTTAATAGGGTGCCAAACCAAGACCATTGTATAGAGCGCCAAGAAGATTATAATTCAAACTGGCTTCTCTCTTCTCTTTTTTACAGGTTGCTGCTTTTGACTGTTTTGCTGTGCACGCATCATATCAAACAAGTATAGTTAGAAAAGACAGCCTTTTATTTAATTATTTATTGATATTATACGGTATTTTTTCGTAAAAATAATTTTAATAACCGATAAATAAAAGATTTGAGTTATCTACAAAATTTGCTACCGTAAAAAATGCGTCGAAAAAAGTTCGAGTTAAGAAAAGTTCGAGTTAACCAATGCAACCAGAAAATCCTAAAGATAAGAACGCAGTGTGTGGAGAAAACAATGGCAAGATTGTGGGTCACACAATTTTACATTTCCCTGGGGTTACTTACCTCGGTCGCTTCAGTAAGACGGTTTTCTTTTTCTTGAGACCTGACGTGTATGGGTCATGCAAAGTAGAAGTAAAAAAAGCAAAGAAGTTAACCGTGGAGATGGCATGGAGAAAGAGTTCACGTTACTATTCTGTGAGCAAAGACAATATATTGACATTTTAAGAATAATATAAAAGATTAATGTACTTTGTACTTTTTAGGTGTTTTAAAAGCAATAAATTTTACTATTTTGTTCCATTTCGTTTGCCTTATCTTTTGTAGTGTTCCGGTTATCCGGTGTAAATACGCTGAAGGGACAGGAAATATGGTTCGAGTTTAAAAAGTTCGATTTAAACGGTGTTAAAGTTATCCGGTGTAATTATGAGGGGTTTGATAAGCATAAGAATGGTTCGAGTAAAGAAAAGTTCGAGTTACCCGTATTACTGTATTACCCTCGAGATTAAGCGTCCCCTCTTTTCTCGAACATTTATTAATATTCTATAAAAGATGTTTGTTAGAGCGAGAACGTGCATATATTCCTCATACTCAGTGGCACAATAATAGAACAGAAAAAAATATGATATTTTGTCTGGCGAAGAAGAGAATTTTGAATTCTACATTGGTGGAAATAAATTATCCGCATAAGCTTTATCCCCCCTTTTTCCCACAAAGTTGTTCCGCACCTCAAAAATCAAACCTCTCAACACTGAGAGGGAGGGTGTGGAGGAGTAAGTCTGGGTTGTCCTGAATATTTATTGCACTATTATAGGTGCTCTCCTCTTAAACTGCCTTATTTCAATAAATTTCAGAGTTAAATTTAAGCTACTTCGTGGCGACTACCTTATTTTAATTACAGAAAATTTGAAGCGGTAGTATTTTAACGCGGGGGGTAATTTAAGCGATCATAAATTAACGCGAATGATGAAATTTGTTTCTCAAGTGTGCCTTAATTAACGCCAATCAAGAAGCTCAAAGGTAAAAATATAACGTAAAGTAGACAAGCAACATGTTAAAAGGGTGGGTGCACAAAACAAATTTGTATCAAATAAATATACATTGTAAATATATCATACCATCCCATACACAATAAAAAGAAATTCAACCCAGAAGAAGACAGACTATAGTAAACTAAATCGAGGCAACATGTAAGAGGAAATGAGACAAGCTAATCATGTTTTGAAATATAAATTGAAAGTTCCCTATCAATCAAAAATGTTTTACATTTCTCAAAAAATGAACTTTTAACTTCTTCTGGTCGAATGTTTTTTATTCTGTAGTAAAAGTCCTTTGTAAAGATTTGCAGCATCACTCACTGCCTCCTCTTGTTGTTCTCGTGGGTAATCGATTCTGGACGTTAATATAGGATAATATACGATGGTAACGTGCCTTTGTGTAACCTCTCGTGTACAAGCTTCAACGTGCTAAGGTCAATACGTCCACGTACTGGTAACCACTTCAAACTTTGCATCATAGCGATAGGTTTACAGTATTTAAGTAACACGAATGATGCTGCTCGGTTCTGTACCTTCTGTAAACGGTTTAATTGGTACATAGGTGCATTTTGAAAGAGTGTGTTGCAGTAGTCCAATTTGCTCAAAATTAAGATTTCAGCAAGAATGTTCCGAATCTTTTGATCCTTTGCAACTGCTTTGTGCTGAATAACAATTTTGATTTATTGGGGTTTAGAATAAGATTTGACTCATATAACCGTGCGTTAAGTTGATCAAATATATCTTGCATTTTAAATGTACAGGTTTATAGATCTTTCGGTTTAGCATGCTTATAGAATGCTGTGTCGTCTGCATATTGTGAGACATCGCTATGTATACGTGTCTCTGAAGGTCGCAAACATAAAGGTTGAATAGAATTGGTCCTATAATCGAACCTTGTGGGACTCCCAATAAAACTGTTAGTAATGAAGGCTTCTTTTCGTCGATCTGGACAAACTGTTTGCGATTTGATAGGTAGCTCAAAATCAAGTTTAAAGAGCTCTCAGCAAAACCAACATGATATAATTTTCCCAGAAGTGTTTTGAAATCTATCGTACCAAAGGCTTTCGAAAAGTCAGCTAAGATTGTAATAGAGATTTCACTTCTACTCATTGCTTTGATTAGATCACCATTCACTTTTATCAGAGCAGTGTGTGTTGAATGTTTACTTCTGAAACCAGACATTGTTTGTGAATAAATATCACTTGTTTCAATGAGAGTTACTTACTGCTTGCAAATTAAACGTTCGTAAACTTTGGGAAGAATCAGAAGAACTGTTATTGGACGTTATCACTTGAAGGATAGTCGGTTTTTCGGATTGGTGATATTTTTCCTATTTTCCATGCTGAATGAAACATTTGATTTTCGATTCCACTGTTTATAAGATGTGTCAATGCTAATGAATCTGATACCAATTTTATTAGTCGGATGGAAATTGTATCAAACCCACTAGAACAATCTATGAGAAGAGCTTTTATCCCATTCAGAACTTCTTCAAATGTTACTGGTTTGATTTTAAACATTTGCCTGTCGTCATCGAATTTACACATATCATGGACATAATGTTTTATATCATTCTCATTTGTTTGCAGCTCATAAGTCTTTGCGCTGTTGTGTTGAAATGATACGCTTTGGATTTGGATGGAAAACTCTATTGATAACATGCCACTTCCTTTGACTTTTTTGAACTAAAAGCAGCTTTGTAAAATGCTTTTCTTCGATGACTTGATCTTAAATTTAATCTCTGCTCTGATGATGCGATAATTTTCACAGTCAGTAGTTTCATTGGATTGTTGTGCAAGAAAACGGAGAGGGATTAAATTAAGGCGAATAAAAAAAACAAAGAAAGCAAGGTTCAGTTGATCGATAGCCGGAAAAAAGTAAAATATAGAGACAAACACTCCGTTTTCTTCATTCCAAAACGCCATTAAATAACACGGGATTAATTGCCAACATACATTAAATAACCAGTGGTTCAATAAAACGGAACACAAATTAAAGATAACGAGCTGTTATAAATAGAACTGAGGGTTGCAGTGTGCTGATGTCAGCACTTGGAATCCCTCATTTGAACAATAAGAAATGGGTCTGGAAGGAGCAGCTCGTCATTTTTGCAAAACTGAAACTGCCCAGGGTTTTTCTTTGCTAACATTTATAAATATTTTATAAATATGTTCTAAACTATTATTTATTGCCTAAAATTCATTATTGTAACTCATCCATGTTTTGGTTTTCTTAAATTAGTTCCATAAATACAAATAATATATATATTAAAATATATAAACTTCATAAATTATAATTTGTATTCCACTTCAACATTGTTGTTATTTATATCAGGATCGTTTATTTCATCTGAACAGCAACAATTATTATTGTTGTTGTTGTTGTTCTTGTTATTTTTTATGTTTTCCTGATCAAGATGGATGTTTTCAACGCCTATACTTTTATCTGTCCTTGTATTTTCTTCATACGTGGTGTCGTTGACTTCTTCATTATTGTTGTTAACGTCGCTGGTGGTGTTGTCGTTTTTGTTAGTCGTAACGCTGACGTCGTTCAGCGGGTGTTTTTCGTCATCTGTTGGTCTGAATACTGCAACACTTTCTTGACCCTCTTGACTTCTTGAACCTAACTTTTTCACACATTTTTTGTACAATAATCCTGCATATAAACCGGACTGTATGCCCAGCTGAAATTCTATTGGAGGCACTCTCTTCATTAGATGTTCCCAGTGTAAACAACCAAAAGGCTCATTCATTTCTACAATCAGAATCTAATACAAAAAAAATAACTCGTGTTTGTACCATGGTCTGTATGGTTCATGTCACCAGCAGCGGTTCTAGGGTTTGGCAGAAAAAGTGGAGGAGTACAGTTTTCTTTTTCTTGTTATGTGTTATTAGGTTCCGTTTTCCTTCTCTACTCTAAATAACTTAACTCTCCTCCACAAATTTTGCCTAAGTTCTAAAATCCGCTTCTGGTCACGATTATGAAATACTTCTGCCCCATGTCCATGTCCCCATGTCCCCTCCTTTTTTTATTACTGTTATGTAGTAATGTTTACCAAGGGTAGTCGGCTCATTTCTATTAGCAACGTTAACAACAAGGCTTCTGCGTAGGCATTTATAACCGCTCAACCCAAAGGTGGACCAAAAGGGGGTGTCGAAATTTGTGGAGGAGAATGTTAGAAAAACGTCCAAATAATCCCATTGGCCATACAAAATAAAACCCGAAATTATCCACAATTTTCGACATACCCTGGATCCGCCACTGCAACTAGACAACAATGTTACAGTCGCTGGGATCGGCCACTAGGCCAAACAGTCAATCTACTCCATTTTAAGTTTTAAACAACGTTTCGTGGTTTAAAATATTAGTGAATTTTTTGAAACTTATGAAACTTTTTGAACGTTCATAACTCATTTTTGAAGCCTGAAAATCACCTTCGTGTTTACGCTCTTTTAATACCCTAATTTGCAATATAATAAAAACATTAAAAATTAAACTAAAAAATACTACTTGTTCATGTCGATTAGGTGCACGACGACTTCAGTTTGAATGACGAAAAAGGCTTGGTGGAGATAAATCAAAACAAACTGAGAAACTCCTCTTGAAAGAATGTTCTCTTATCATGTTCTTTTAGAGATTCGAAACCTATGTTCTTATATCTTATATCTTACATAAGGTTCTTTCATTTTTTCTTGTTATTAAAAGATGATTTGTCCTGGATGATAAGGTCTTTAGTAAAAAAAGATAAAATTTTCACGGGATGTTTCTGAAAATACTGATAAAATAATGTTGGAATTACATTTAAACGGTCCAAAAATGTACAGGGTTTGGGGCCTGTACATAGCAAGACTTGATGTAAGAACACACGTTTTTCATTCATCTTTAAGATCTGTTGATTCTTAGTAAAAACATTTTACCTGAAACATCATCCTCCATTCATAAACGTCCTACTCGCTCCACAAACGGATCACCTTTTATATCAATAATGCAAAATTTTATACGAATCGACGCTCGTCGAGAAAAGTTGATTCAATTTTGATTTATACTTCATTCATTCCATACGCAGTTCTCAATTATAGATATTTCTGAATGCTACATGTAATATTTATAGATCGTGAAACAATTCGTTGCTTATCGTCATACTGGCAGTAACCCATGACTACTATCGACAAATTTGATTTTGAAAACCTTTGTTAATGGAAGCAACACTGGAGTGAAATGTTTGAACTTTTGTTTACTAATGTTTAACCAGGATGTCCTCTTCAGCTCAGATAGAACTGTTATAAATGAGGTTCCTGCTCAAGACATACAGCATTTAAAGCCCCCGTCAGTGCTCCGGAAGCTGCGTGTCTGCTTCAACAACTCACTTAGGCATCAATCCCGCTCAAGTGGATCGAGACACACTAATTACCGACGCCGGCCGGCCGGCATGGTCAGGTTTTGAATCCTAAGCCACTAGGCTACCAGTCGGTTTCTACATAGTGTTTTTTTATAAAACGTGATCGACAGAAAATGATCTTTTCAATGATATTTAATATTTTGAGTTTCAAGGATAAACAATATTTTTCTGGCCATGATCATTACTTTATCCATTGCTGGGCAATTTGTTGCTTAGGGACTTTATAGACCATGGTTCAACTTGTATAAACTTTTTGCTAAGCCACCATATTATTTAATTCTTTCGTGGAAGAGGCCGCTTATTCGATACCCCCTATATAAAACATGAAACATAAAAGCATATACACGCTCTTTTTTATAAGCAACAAGAGGCTCAAATCTTCCGAAATAAAGCCCAGTCTAAAGTGGATTTACTTAGAAAAAAACAAAAAACAAAAAAACAAAAAAAAAAAACCCAACAACTCCACAACCCAACCACAACAACCGTCGGCAGTTACGTGTGGATCAAGAGGGGACGTAATGCAGTGAAATCTTTAGAAAGCCGACATCTCCGTATAACGGACACATATGCTCTATGTACGGAAAAATTCTCATAGGTAAAAAGTCTCTGTAAAGAGACCCTCTTATAATGCACCATTGTATCTTTTGTGAAAGCGGAAAAGTTTAGAGGATTAACGGGAAGTAAAGTTTTGTTGACATTCAGTTTACCTGGCGTGGATGAAGAATATATATCGCTGAGAACGCGAAGGGAAGTGTTGGGACAAACAAATGTTTAGCAATTCACACATAAGATGACAATGCAGTATCTCTTCTAAAACAGAAGAATATATCCATATATGGAAGTTCGAAATCCGAACGGGATTAGTACAGGACTAATACTCGAAAAATAGCCGATAGTAAAAATCGATATACGAAGAACTTTCGTTCATTTTGTAGTTATAGCGTGTATCGTTCTAATTAAGGGATTTAAAATTTTACTCTGTGAAAGTTAGAACTATCAGAATATTAACAAAACAAAAAAATTAAAAAAAAATTAAAAAAAATCCGAATTTCATTTTTCTTTTTATTTATAGCATAACCAAACCAATCTGTGTATTTTGTCACGTAATCACGCCACTGTCTTGTATCAGTGAATTCCGTTTTCGCAGGGAATCGCCAACACTCGAAATACTGCTTGCTTGACTGCGGCTTCGAAACGGATTCTCGTCGCCGTCACGCGGGACGTGATGTCGGTGTGAGTGGTCGTGATTACTTTTAGTGCTAACCTTAGTGCTCGCTTCTAAACCGGCATAAGAAGCTGACCTGCGATACCTACTACCGTCGTGATGCTGTGACGAATGTGTGGACGCCGTTGTTGGCGATTTGGCGTCTTCTAACTTGGAAACAAGTGAAGCGATGTACGAATTCAACGACTGGCACGTTTTCTGTGTGCTCTCAAGTCGCTCTTGCAAAACCTAAAAACAAATTCGAGTAGTCAAACATTGACGTTTTTTTCTAAAAAAAAAACAACATTTTTTTTAACAAGAACAATCTAAGAATAATCTGAGGCTGAAATTTTTCACAATTCCAGGCTGAATACTTAGTACGTAACAACGACAAATTGCGCCTTCAATAAACTATCAATATCAGAAAGTTTGGTCAAGAAGTACTATCAAGTCTAAAAATGAACAAAAATGGTGAGTTTTTGTGTTCCGTTTGAAAATAAGAAACGTAATTCTTAGCTCTAGAATTAAATTAAGAACAAAGAAGAATAAATTTCCCGTTCCCATAAATCGAGTTCGAAATGCATTGTGTTATTTGTAATAAAGAAAATATTTTCAGTGTAGAGGAGTAGTGGAGAAGGAAGGCAGTTAACAGGAAGTGGTGAAGTATGATGGAAAACGAAGATCTTGCAGTTTGTTTTAATGACTCTGATGCGGAACTTGATCCTAGAGCTTTTCAAAGCTCTAGAACAGGATCCACACCAGTTTTTAGAGAGTTGACGAACACAGAATTGAACGGCGAGGAGGAAGAACGTATGAATGAAAATAAAAGACATTGGTTGAAAGATTCAACGAAGTTACCCCCGATATCACAAGAAAAGTTGTACAAATATTTAATTGATGGGTCAATATCTGTAGATAATAGATCTAGGGGTGATACAAAACACAAAATACTTGGATACCAGTTATTCAAGGAGCACTAAAAAGGTTCTTGTGAAAGACAATGTGATGATGGCCGAAGAAATGTTTTTGTGATGAAATGTTTTGTAGCTGCTTCGATGAAAAGAATAATTGACAATGTATATATGCACTTATCATATGTATATATGCACTTAGATCAAATAACTGGTGAGGTGTATTATGGAAAATGCAATCGCTGGTGCAGGAGGTTGTTGCAAGCGTGAAGCTGCAGCCCTTCTCCAACTACAGGTGAAAAGTAATAATCCAAAGTGGTCATGGCTGGGATGCAGTCCAGATGGTATAATATCGGAACAAATAGCCACTAAAGTAAAGTGTCCTTATTCGAAACGTTGGTGAAACTATTGAAGATTGTTTGCTTTTCCATGCACATTGTGAATCATGTACCACAATTGAAACTAAAGCATCTTTATTATCATCAGTGTCAGGAGGTTATGGGTATTTGCCAATTGGACGAGATTGATTTCGTTGTATATACGGAGAAAAGTTTACATGTCCAAACTATTTCTATTTGACGAAAAGATATGGCGTGAACAAATGTTACCTACATTGACAGCATTTTATTAGGAATTTTTAGCTCCAAGGATGTTTAATGCATAGAAAAATGCAATTTTTACATAAATAATAAGTTATATACATCAACTTTTCAAACGATTTTTTTTTTTTGACTTTTCTGACTTTTCAATAAGTGGAGGGTGAAAGTTTGCTAAATACCAGTATAAAACTCGTATTTTATTAAATTCTGGCGCCATGGATAATTGAAAGGTTGACTGTAATATTCTTTAGTTTTATATCCGTTGAATTGCTCTTTCTACATGTACTCTTACAGAAGTTATTCTTCTCGTTTCAAGTTCCTCAGTTAATGTCAATTGTGATTTTCCATTCAGAAACGCTGGTATATTAAGTGTAGCATTTTCTGGAAGGTTATCACCAATATTGAATCCTCTATCTGCCATTAACGTATCACCTGGTTCTAGTAGCTTTAGGATGCCACAGTGCTGTGTAGTTTTTGGATCACTTGATCGTCCAGCATACGAGTCTGACACATATGTTACTGATCCATTAGGTGCTATTACAAGCGCCTTTGCAGTGTTGTGGTGCTTGTAATTTGAAAACGTTGCGGACTGGCTTCTGTAAAATGTAGGCAGCTCACTAAATATTTCGGTACAGTCTATTATAATGTGGTGCTACTCCTTCAAACGGTTAGGCATAGTGTCTGTAACAGTTTTTTTTTGGAAGCCCATATGGGTAGTGCCCTGAGTTTCGTGTGTAAAAAGTCATTCCAAGTAATGATATTACGACCGATATTGCTTGACGACATGTTATTACGACCGATATTTCTTGACGACATGTTGAATCTTACTCCTATTCTGTGTTCCGACTTACGTCACTAATTATTTTGAAATCATTAAATCTCGCAACTTTAGCTGTCATGATGGTTCCAAATATCCTGTTGCTATGACTTCTGAATTCCCCTTTCACACACTATTAGTTTTGTTAGCCTCGAGGTGATTGTTGTTCACAATTCACACAATTGTGTTTGTGTGCATTCCAACTATTATTCTCTAGATGGTTCCAGTCATAAAAGTTGTGACAAAACACTGGAACACAGAATATCTTCAATTGGGAAGGCACATCGTAATCGTGTAAAAACAAGAAAAAATTCTTCTTCTGCATCAAGTGTTCTGAAGCATCCCATCCAGTTTTTGTAGTGGAACCCAAATAGATTAGTGAGGTAGGCGCAGGCTGCAAATATTCGAATACAACTTTAAATAATACATATGATTCAAATCCGGTGTAAAATTTAAAATGTGACTGATTTTATTCCAAACGATCTAATACAAACTTTGACTGTTCGAGGTTATCTGAGGTACCATTATTTCATTTTGCAGTTCTTCTTCCTTTTTTTTTGCACTTGTTGACTCAAAAAAAAAAAAAAATTGTTTTTCAACTCCTGAACTTTTTACATTAGTATTTCTTCATTACTTAACTTGGGCACCTTACTTGGGCACCTTTTGGGTACTTGCATCTTCTGAGCTTGGTGAACTCTGTTATTAGAAGGCTGTCATTAGAAGGAATTAATACTGTTGGATTCATAGTTTTTGGAACCACTGTTCGTATAGAGTTCATGTAGGTTTTCTTACCACCTTCAAAGTGTGCTTAGCATATTCTGTGTCCACTAGTTGGTTTAAAAAAATTTCTCCTGATCTTTGTTAGCCATATCATACGTAGCTCAGGATTTTTTGGTATGGCATAGAAAGTGAAATCTCTGTTTCTTTTCGAATTATTGTAACACATACGAACGCAGCATGTAACGCTACCAGTGGGAAATTTTCAAAAAAAATTTGGAATAGTCAGGCTGAAAACGACTGGTTCTTATAAAAAAAAGAAGCGGAATGGAAGAAAAAAACTTATTCCACGCAACTTGTGCAGTCATTCTTCTACGCCTTCTACGCTCAAAAACGTCATGGGCGTGTCAGTATACAGAATCAGTAGGGGTGTACCTCTATTTCCTTTTTGTGGCGGGACTGCAGATTCATTACCTCAAGAAAATGTACGCCTTCTACGCTCAAAAACGTCATGGCCGTGTCAGTATACAGAATCAGTAGGGGTGTACCTCTATTTCCTTTTTGTGGCGGGACTGCAGATTCATAACCTCGTTCTTGTGTTCTCGTATCAGCTTCTCCTATATACAACAACCATATGAACATTTATACACTTACTTTCATGACTCGATCATGAAGGTATGGCACGTGTAGGACGTAGATCTATTTCGAGTAAAAAACAAAAAGACTCGCCTTTTTCGAGTAAGAAGACTCCAACTCGCATAACTTCACCTTTAATGATTCTACATTAATCGTCGCAGCATCTTTTTCGTCATTTAGATCTAAAGAAAACAGAAAATGCATTGTAAAAAAACCTGTACGGGAAACCGACACGACAAACACCGCGTCATAGCGACTGTATCACACTGTATCACGCTGTATCAAAGTATTGTCAACCTTTTTTTTACCAATATTTCATGCATCCTATAAATAATTACACAGGTTCTTCTTGCATGAAAGTGAATGTCTAAAACCAAATTGTCTTTATTCGTAGGTAGGACAAAAGTAATGGGATTGTATACAATTAGGTTTTAGTGAATGCATATGCGTTGAATATAAAAATAAACTAGAAAATAAGCAAAAACCTTCAAGCAAGGTGGACTAAAAACTTGATAGGAGAGCCATGACTTTCGAAAGACTTTCAATGGCTTGATAGCAGCGAAACAACATTTTGTGATCGCATTAATATGGTTGTTCCATAGCAGGTATTCATTGAAGTGGACGCCAAGGATCTTAAAACTGCTCACTCTTTGAAGCTGTTTGTCATTACTCGTGATGTTGATGACTCTTTCTTCTAATTTGTGTGTCCGAAACATTTGAGCTGTAGAAAACATCATCATCTTAGTCTTGGCTGAATTTAAGCATAGATTTTTGTCGGATGACCATTTGTTAACACTGTCCATCTCTATATGCAATGATTGAATTTCCAGGGATAAATCCTTTGGTTTAGAATGTCGCAAGAGGGTATGTGCTTTCTCCATTGGAACAAATTGTTGTGACATACAGATTAAAAAGAACAGGACCCAGAATGCTTCCTTGAGGTACTCCAAAAATCGGGTAGAGGTTTTATCGTCTATCTGTACATATTGATATTTGTTTGAGAGGTAGTTTATTAGGTGTGTGAGAACTTTGTAGTCCACTGTATCGAATGTTTTCGAAAAGTCCGCGAGAATTGCAAGCGTCACTTCTCCATTTTTCATTCTTTATGTCATATTTAGGAGAATGGTTGCTGTTGAGTGACTTTTTCTGAATCCCGATTGCTGTGAGTGGTACATGTCTTTTGATTCGATATGCTCAGTTAATTGCGTAAAGATCGCACGTTCAAATTTTTTTGATAGGATTAATAAAATACTGATTGGTCTGTATTCAGATATAGAAGATTGATTTGTAACTTTTGACACAGGGCATATTCGACTAACTCTCCAATCAGCAGGAACAGTTGATGACTCTTTGCTGCAATTAATAATGCGGGTTAATGGCGATGCTAGATGCGCTGCAACCGCTTTCACATATTTGACCGGCATGTTATCATGACCGGTAGAGCAATCTGAACGTATAGTTCGAATCGCCTTAAAGACTTCTTGATATGTTACTGTCGCGATTGTCACGAAGGTTGAAATCGTCTGGATTTTCTGCAAATGTTTCTATACCTGGTTAGTACTTCTCTTTTCCCCTTGTAGTTCTGGTGGCAGTGTTGTTGAAAAACGAGTTAACTTCATTAGGGTCGACGTTTACCGATTTTGGGTTGGGGTGAAGTATCTTATTAATCACCTTCCAAGTTTAAGTAGAACTTTTATTAGATAGCAACTTCTTTAAAAAGTTCTCCTTCGTTTGCTTGATGACATGCTTCAGTTTGGTACGTGTGTTTCTCAGTAACTGTCGATTATTTTCATTTGGATGGTTACGATTGATTCTTCTTAATCGATTGCGTTCACGTTGAAGTTCAGAAATCAGCAAGTCTTTCATGTAACTTGTAACTTTCACTTTCCATATTGGTGCATGTCTATCAATACATTCGATTATCAGAGAGTTTAAAACGTCAACTTTATCTGATACATTTTCAAATGCATACACAATGTTTAGTGGTAGCTGGCTGAATTCAGTTCCGTAATCCTCCATTGAGAGAGGTTCATCACGTATCAATTTATACGGTGCTTCGTATTTTTATCTCCATTACGAAATCCTTTCTTGTAGCTTGGGATATCCGCATATTTCAGTAATTCTGTGTTATCTTTAAGCCAGGTTTCCGAAAGTGTGATCACATCAAACTCGTGTGATTTAAGCATCGCTTCGAATGTAGTGGCGGTCGGATGTCATTGCTTGGGTGTTTAGGTGTGCGATAGAGAAATGTTGGCGAAAATGGTTGAGCAATGACACTGGTGGAGAAATATATGGTTGTTGGTTTTCTCCTATTGGATCAGCATAACCAAGATGTCCTGTATGATGGAATGGAAGTTCAGTAAACAAACACCGGTAGCATGTCCATTCATTTCTTCGTTGAGTCACTCTTTGTTTTTGTAGGTTTTTTCGGGATGCATTTTGCATGGGTTGAATCTCTTACAACTTCTGCAATCAAATCGCGATGAGTTTTTTCTTATTGTTTTATGAAAAACATTGCAAGAGTGAGTTTGGGTTGGCCCAGGATTTGTTTCGATATCTCCACATAGAGTAAGCTGGAATGTTGCTACATGATTAGTACAGAGTGGGATCGGAGAAGTATACCTCTTCCACTTCATGGAGACAGAGCCATGGAGGAGTAACACTGGCTGACATGTTCTTCGTTCCTATGTATGTATACTCCATCTTGCAGCGAAATAAAAACACCATAATGATCAGTATATCTTCATCTTTAAATCAATGTTCCAATAAAAATCTTCTGGTAAAATGACAGATTAAGACGCAAAAACAAGAAGGGTTCTAAGTTTAGCGGCGTCAGTCAAAGAAAAGCGTCTCGTGGAGACGCCTCGTAGAGAAGACAAACATTTCGATCCCAACCCCCTGTGTATATATGAACACGTTCTTACTTTTCAGTTCGTATCGATGAGCAACAAGCTTTCTTTCTAATTCTTCGTATTGATAATTTCTTCTTTGAAAATCTTCCACATAAGCTTTCACACGCTCCTGTTTGTCGCTTTGGACAAGTAGTTCTTTTTCCAAAGTTTCGATCTAGAGTGCGACAGAAACACACATAAAGGGAACGGCATTTTGGAGTTGCCAAAAAACCTGCTCGCTGCAAGTAGAATAAGACAACCGGCCTAACACTTTTCAAAAAAGAAAAAAAACACTTGATCATTCAGTAATGATAAGTTATGATATTCATAGAAATAAATTTTGAAAAAACAAAAAAACAAACAAACAAACAAACAAACAAAACAAAGACGATAAACGAGAAAAAAAAAATAGTCAGAAGAACATTTTGTTCTCCCGAATGCGCTATTTTCCCCCGTTATTCAGCGCGAATGAGATCTCACCTTTAAGATGAGTTGTTCTCTCTCCTTTAGTTTCGGCAGTGTGCCCACCACCTCTTGAGTGGTTTCATAAAGTAGGTGCTTTGCCTTGTTAAGTTCCTAAATATATAACCAGAACAGTAAAGATGTGTTTTTGTTTCTTTCTGACAAATATAACCATTCGGAACAAAACATCAAAATGTTACGAGTGTAGGGGGCTGGGTACAAAGTTTGAAACTGACTTTTTGGAGCTTTTCTTTTAACCTTTTTAACTCCTTCTTCTTCAGTTTTTCTTTTTTTAATTTAAACTTCAGATCTTTATTTTGCGATTCCAATTCCCTACGAGAAAGAAGGTCATAATTTGAGACCTTTACCGACCGATCGATTACAGGGTTCGTACAAGAGTTTCAAAATAAGATTTCCCTGATACTTCGAAAGCACACACACAAATCACAGTGCAAGGCATGAGACATGTATGCAATATGGGTTATAAGTGGCTATGAAAATTCCCTGAGTTTTCCCTGAGTTGGAAAGATTTTTCAATATCCTCCACCAAGTTTTTCCAGGTTCGTACATACCCTGTACGGACCCTGTTAATTAGTTTGGAAACATGACAGAAAGGAGTTTCTCGACTCACTGGATCTTTTTTAGAAAGTCCTGTTCCCTGATCGCTGCTTGATTTTGTAAGGACCTAAACGATGTAATAAAAGAAGCACATAAGAAATCTCTTCCGCAAAGTTCTTCTTTAAATTTAAATTTAGGTAAAAAATGGCAAAACCTTCAAAAAGTCTCTGCGGAGGAGTGTTTTTTTAAAATTGAAACAGCAGGCAACAGTGCTTGCCATTCCTCCTCATAGACTTTTTGAAGATTTTGTCGGTGTCAGAAGTGATGACTTGCACACAGACACCAAAACCATAACATGATTTTTTTTCTACAAACCTTACAAATGATTTACTTAAATCCCGATCAACTGAAGAACATAATCTTATCCTACCTATTTTCGTCCGTTTTTAATTTGACATTCAATTTAACTTCTTGGAGTTTCTTCTCTATTAACTTGTTTTGATCTTTCTAAAAGAAGAAAGTAAACTCATTAAGCCTGTTAACTCTCCTTGATTGACTATCCAATTACAAAACACCTAAGACGAAGTGCTGTAAGTCGGAAACCCTTAACAAAGTACAGCGGACATATCTGATATATAACGGACACCTCCTCATAGCGGACACATTTTCCAGGAACGGATGTCTTTTCTCCTTGAAGTACAAACCTCTTCTTAACGGACACTTCCTTATAGTCCGGTGGACCAAAACAGATGTTTCGCTATATAAACAACTAATAAAGAAGAAAATATAACGTATTTTCACATACAAGCATGGATAATTCATATTGAACTGCCTGTGACTTTTGTAAACTTCCAAATAATCTTCGATTACGTAAACAATGTAATTCGCTTTTGTATCGTTCGTATAACAGCTGTGTGTGCAGGAGGTAAACTTGTGTTTGTATAATTTTCAACTCGTCAACAGGGGTTGTTCCTAGCATCGAAACATTTTAATAGTACAACAACAATACGCGAGACCAAAATGAGGAAAACACAGGAAAACAAATCCTTCGAATAGTGTAAACAAATCCTTCGAATAGTGCAAACAAAGAATTCGATCGATTTTTCTTTGTTAACACCTATTCGACTTGAAAAATTCAACAAATACCGCGAAAAATAAAAATAATTTCTGTCCTTTTTAGCAAGATTCTTGACTTTACGTTAACTTCAGTTAATTTCGAACATTCGTTTATTCGAACAAAAATGTTTGGTAACTGGCGTGCTCGAATTAGCGGGTGAAAGATTTAAAGTTCAACAACATTAATATAACATCAACAATTTAACAGTTTAATCAATTGGTTTTCGAATTTCTTTGGTGCTAAAATAAAGTAAAAAGGACTAACCCCCGTAATACGTCCAATCAGTTTCAAGTTGACTGGTCAGCGGTATCCTGAAAGAAACAAGCATAAGTACCGTTTAGATGACAGGAAGAAAAGTTAAACAATCCCATAAAACATCGGCCCTTATATAAGCGCTTTAATTCTAGAAACTGTAAATCCATTTTTGGCAAAAATGAGGTGATGGCAAACTCATATTCTGAAGAACATTTTTTAGGTATTAAAAGCCATCAAAATTAAGTATATTAAGGTCCTACCATAAAAAAAGATTAAGAAAAACTTAAGGCTCAATTCATTTGAGGAAAGAAAGCCGTAAGTCCAATAGAAATTTTTATCTGTTTTTTTTTTTGTTCTTAAGATCATACCAGATCTTTCATTTCATTTTTCTTGAAACAAAGAAAATGGAGTTACGACTTTCTTATTTTAGTCAAACTGCAGCTCTAAATCTTAGAAACCATGCTGTTGGTAGATTCAACCCATGCAGACATTAAACGAGTATCAGTAACATCAAAGCAAAAGAGATTTGACACCAGAATGCTACTCAGTCTTTTTACTTAAATCTTAAATTTGCTCAGGCCACGGGTATGCTTCTTTTCAACTATGGTAGTCAACTGGGGCTTTGTTTCTTTTTAGGCATTTACAGACCAGAGTTCATGTTTTTATCTCATATTTTGACTTGGTTGTCAGAACAGACTTTGACCTGTTACATTGCTTCACAGTAATTATTGAGTGATACCATTTGTTGCTTAACTGCAAATCGCTATGGGACAATTCTAAGTAATTGTAAACACAGAAACGAGATCTTTACTGATAACTAGGTCAAAATGTGACATAAAAACATGAACTCTGGATAAGTCTATTACTGTTTTTAAGATTTACAAAGATAAAATGAACCCAATGTGCTGTATCAAAAACTATAGAATGAAGCTTTTTCAAACTGTTTTTGGCAATTACCTTTATTTTCAGTTACAAAATGTTGTGAGAAACCTTAAAAAACAAAACAAAAAAAGCCCCAGACACTCACCTACTCAACTGATAGCAATGAATGTCAGCACCATACTGAATGAAATCATCGAGTAAATTCAAGGGACTCTTTATTTTCTGCGTATGAAACATGTGTGGAAGTTGATCACTTGTCTCATTTGCATCACTGGCATCTTTCTGTGGTTTCGGACACAATTCGGCAAACATAGAACGAATCGAGTCCAAAAGTTGCAGACTGACAGAGACTTCATGAGCTTGGCTTGCGCTGGGATTACATCTTAGACTTGTTTCAATAGATGCATTGGACAACCTTTGGTGATTTTGCCTAGCACTGTCCTGTTTATTAGTGACATGATCCTCCACAACTTTATAATCTAATTCCTGCTCTGCTATTTGGAGATTAAAGGAGAACTGGTTAACAGCGTTGGGCTTATGTACCATGGGACTGGTCGGTGCAGAGTGAACACCAACCTGCTCAGCACCGACCAAATTTAGTCTAGTTACAAATTTGTGTTTGAAGAATTCAGTGGATTTGGGTCTCTTCGGTTGGCTCTTTGAATTACTCCCTTTCCGAGGCGACGCAGAACCCGTCTGTTGTAAATGAGATAGTTCTTTTTCAATTGGTGTTGAGTGTGTGGCACTACTTGGCAACCAGCTTTTTATAGAGTTTTTATGGTTCACATTGTCCGAAGAACCGAAACTCTTGGTTTTTTTAACACCGTGTCGTTTCATATTAGGTGATTGGTTACCACCACTTAATGACATGGTCTCACCAGAAGATTTTCGATCAGTGATGAGTTCGTTAAGTGTTTGGGTGCTGCCGTGAGAGTCGTTTTCCGATTGAAATTGCTTAACACATTGTAGAGAGGATATGTCCTGCGCACTATTACTTGGTGACATGGGTCTGGATGATGGCGGCGTGGTCATTCCACATATTTCTCCCGGATTACAGATAGCAGATATGTCTTCAAGAATTGGTTTGCGTTCAGAAACTTGTGAACTGTCATTTGTTATATCTTTCTTAGGAGTTGTGTACATGCTAACATCTGGATGAGAAAAAACGGAATTCAGATTTAACAGAGGATTCGAGTCTTTCAAAGTCCTGAAGGAAATTTCGTCAAGCTGTTTTGGGAAAATGATATACGAAGCTTCCTTTGTTGAGTCAACTGGGTCGAGAGAAATTTTTGACAATCTGTTAAAACGTCATGTGGCGTGAATATTTTCCACCTACAAAATGAAAGAAGTCGTGTATTAGGGATTTCTACCGTAAAGAATTAAAGAATTAATCAACAATGCTAAATACTGATAAAATTATCCTTAATGAAAACACATGGTTAAACATACTTCTGCAGCCCAGCTTCAGATTTGGTTGTCTCAGTAATTAAGTCCGGTTGAAACTTTACAAATTCAAACATAGGCTGAAAGATGAACAAACAACAACAACAACAACTTTCATAAAAGACAATTCCAAGAAATAGCAGTACGAACGAAAAACATTTCCCGCTCCTTTTACCTTGATGATCTGTTGGAAGACCAGGTCCTTCTTTTTATTACAATAACACGACTTCATGTACGTCTTCACCAGTATTTTTTCCTAACATAATTACAATGAAATTCAGATATTTCTTGGACTGACGCAAATTAAGATTCTTCAATTTAAACTCGCAAATAGGCCTTTCCCGAATATCAATTCGGAATATCTGTATTTTTTAGAAATCAGTCACTTTATGTTGTCGTTACCAAAGTTACGACAGTAGACAGAAAATTTATATCTCAGGAATGATCAGGTTTATTCCTAATCTTTTCATGAACGATCAGGTTTAATCCTAATCTTTTCATGAACGACCATTTGAATTTGTGAATTCTAAACCTTTATTCTCGATTCTTTGAGCTGTTCTCATGAGTTTTAACTTAACTTCATTAACTGCTCCCTTTTCTTTCAATCTGTAAAAACATGCCTAACAGGACTCGTTTGGAAACACTAGCTACTACATTTGTAAATATGTATACCGTAAATGTTCTCATAAACGCCCCGAAAGATTTTTAGGGGCCGTTTATTGGAGACGGGAGACGTTTATAAGAGCATTTACGGTATACTGAAACGACTATCCTGTGTAAAGATTGTAGAAATAAAATGTTTACATCTAACCTTTGGGATTTTCTTTTCCAGTACTCTTTTCATTCTTCTTCTGGACATTCTTCTTCTTCTCCTTCTTTTTTTCTGGTTGTGCTTCAGGAAGAGCTGCTTTTGGAACTGCCGGCTCGTCGACAACAGCAACAGGTTTTGAAATATTCACTGGCAGATGAATATGTTTCACTAAAAGAAAGGGAAGGGAAAAACTCAAAAGGCAATTATCATTTTTTAGAAAATTGAATGCTTTAGAATGATGATCAATTTGGATGCATGTTAAAGGAGACTTTCCACTTCGAAAATTTCTTCTAGAAGTGGAAAGCCGCCTTTGAAGGGGTTACGACAAAAATCACAAGATTTTGTGGCTGTTTGGTGCAGCACCAAAAGTGAATAGGCCTTTTCCGACTTTCTGTTTAAACACCTTATTTTTGCCTAATCAACATGTTCCGCCTCGTTTTGATGCAATATATTGTTATAGTGATTTTATAACTTAATGACTTAGTAATCTCCATTATTCTAATTCCCCGTAGTGCAGTAAAAAAGCAATTTTGATATTGAAAACGAGGCGGAACATGGTAACTTGGCCATAATACGGTGTTTAAACTGAAATTAAGGAAAAGTCAATTTGAGGCGAAGAATGCGATAATATTACGACCGAAACAAACACGTGATTCATGTCACAACCTCTCTTGAATATCATGCGCACATACAAAACAACAAAATATTCCATAAAACTCGGTGTATAAGCCCTGGACATTCCTGGTTTTAAGGAGGAGGGTTATATGCGGGTGTGTTTAAAAGCGGATGGTTCTATACGTGGGAAGAAAGAAACGTAAGAAACTTGACTTTTATTCTATTGTTTTTCTAATGTATAGCTTTTATAAACAATACTAAAAAAACACTAGAAACTATTCTTCATCGTCATCGTTTGTCTCCATACATCCGCCATCACTCATCAATCTTTTCGTATTCATTTTTTTTTGCTATCTGTACTATCATCGGTCGCAGTGTGATTTAGTAGAGTATAGGCCTCTATCCCGCGAACGAGATCCTTCTCACTCCCATCCAACGTACATGAAACACCCCCTTTTTCTAACTTTCCAGAGTTTTTCTAAGTAAGAGTATTTCATTTTCACACAGGTAATACCCTATTATTCAGGCCTAAAACAAGTTCGCAAATTTTCCTTTCAAATGTCTCAGAACTACCCATACTTGTGATCTGATCTCAAATCCTGCTCATTGTAAAATGTTCATGGTGCTCGTTAACACGTTCACACTGCCGAAGAAAATCGCAAAATCTACAAATTTTAAGAATTTTTTTACGAGAATCGCTGCGACGACCGGTTGCGTAGCGACCAGCTGCTACATGAAGAAGACAAAATTCAAGGTTGATGTAGTTTACCATTCCGTCTAATAAATAAATAAAATAAAATAAACTAAAAGCTTCTACAAAGGACTATTTTCTGTGAAAAAATGCTGTCAAATTCAGCACGTCGAAACTGACCACTCATGACGAGTTTGCTCGTTATCGGCAGCGACTGGGTTAATAACCCTTCTTCATGGGTGGGCTCATCTGCAGGTGGGCTGATACACAGGTAGTAAAAGGTGTTAGTGAATGGGATGGGCTTATACATCAGATTTCAGTAGTTAATTCATACCTCCTTTTTGTGCTTCATAGAATCTGTACTCTTGTTTCAGTTTCGTGATGTCGTTCTGCAAAATATCATTCTCTTTAACGAGCCGTTCCATTTCTCCCCGCAATTAAACAGAGATAGTGACACATAACGCCCGATAGACTTGGAAAGCCCCAATTCATCATATGTCCTAGGCTCTGAGACACCAGCCTTCAAAATATACAGCGGTTTTAAATAGCTGCTAAAGAGAAACGCTTGTATAACATCGAAACTTTTCTTTTAACCTAGGATGTCTGTCTTATAAAGGTTCAACTGTATTTGAAAATCTTTCCAAAACAGAACCACCACACATTTTTTCTTTTTTTTATCGCGGATGAGTTGCTTGACTGTAGAACAACCTCACACCAAAGCAGTTGAAGTATCGTCCTATCGTCACCTCCATTTACATGACACAGCATCCACACTACACTGGCTGGCTGGCACCCACTTGAACCTTTACCAGCAAAGACGGCCTGAACTTTTCAAAACACACATAAGATTGATCGCATAAATGAAAAGTCACCGAACCAGGCGCAAAGCAATCTTATTATGAACAGGTACAAGGCTACATCATTTTGAAGCAAACAACAAAAAACACAGAAACTCGTCTGTGTAAATCAACAATAGATTTTCACCCTATCCCAGACGATTCTTAAATAGCAGTTACTTATATATAATTGCTTTAGTGCTTCGAAGGACCTGATTTGCTCATTATTTATATATTTTTTCTTAGCCAATTTTATCCTGATAATTGTCTCTTCAACTATTTCAAATGATACACCAACAGATAACAATGAAAAAAGTTATTGAAACCAAGAGTTGCCCTGTTCATAAGGGCAACACTTTTACTACATCCAGTAAGAATTCTACGTCTGGAAATCTGAAAGAGTTAGTGAATGTTCGAATTCACAACATTCAACAACAATTCCATAATTCAAAACCTCCTTTGCCCTGCAACTAATCAGTTTCATTTCTGAAGTTACATCTTAAAAAAATCCGACATAATTTCAACATAATTTGTTTTCGAGGTTTTCACATTATGTTGAACAGTTGCCTAAACCACTGTTACAATTTGTTCAGGGTAAAATATAATTTTGGCTAGGAAATTTATTCTACCAAAAAATGTTTCCCAAATGGTGTTTCTAAACAGTTTCTAGGTTATGATGTCATTTTTACAGTGCGTAACATTGTTGTCAATATAAGGACTGTGTCCAGTAAAGTGTTAAACATAATTCTCCCAGTTTTAAAATTAAAAAAAAAGCCAACGCAATCTATAGAAGACCATGCCTAATGAACCCAACATGTCAAATATAAACAAGAAGAAAACAAATTTCCATTCAAAAACTACATTCATGCAGGAATTCTAACTTTCCTTACCTTTTCAGATGCATTTCCTTTTTGCTCTACAAAAAAAAAAAGAAAAAAATCAAAATACTAATCAGTTTGAAACATGTAAAAAAACAAACAAAAAACGTGACAGTAAATATTGAAAAAAAAACCTAACCCTAACAGACGTAAGCATTGTATTACTAATGGATGAAGTTGACTTTACCTGCTAACTGAGTTAGAATGGTCAACTGTTGTTTCAAAAATGTCACGGTTTGTTCCGCCTGCTCCTGTTGTTTGATTAATCGTTTCATAGTTGAATAACGCTCCCAGAAGTAATATGCTGTTGTTCTTGACAGAGATCTTAAGGTTGTTCTTAAAAATAGCATTTACTATAAGTAAGCACATTTGAATGAGATCAAGCAAAAAAAAGTCACAAAAGAATGAGTATATAAAGTATCTTCAGATATCCCTATAGAGTCTTCAAATCACAAAGAATATCAAAAACAAGCAATTTTCAGCGACATGATCAACCATTTTTTGAACCAATGCAGCGAAAAACACACAAACAAACTAACAACGATGCACAAAATGCTGGAAGAAATAAAAGTGCAGACACTGTTAATATATTATGCAATTCAATTATTTACAATCTCAAGGTCATAAACTTTTATAAATATCTTTTATAAGAGTGCTTGGGAACTTTTTATTAAAAAAAATGGCAAATCTTAGAACAAACACATAGAAAACAATAAAATCATTATTCATGTATGTTACAGAAAGACAGCAGTATCTTTGCCATATTTATAACCAAAACTTCAAGATTGACACTTCACTGAAAAGGCTGTAAATGCTAAATCTGATAACTAGATGTAACGATTTCAACCTCGACAGTTCCTCCTTTTGGCCACTGAACGAGTATAAAGAGTTTAGGGAGGTCCACTTCAAACTCTTGTCAAATATGTGAAATAATACTTATCCACAGTATATCATCACATTCATTTATGTTGTTTTTTTCAAACCCAATATAAATCAAAACGAAATATATATAACATACTTCATAAAATTACATTAACCAAAATTCTCTAGTTACTATTCAGTCAAGTCATAAAGTAATGAAGAAATAGCCAAAATCAATTTCTTGTACTTCACCAAAGTTTTACTCCGAGCATTTTTTTGGTGAAGCTGCAACAACAACTTCAAGACCCTTGCTATGATAAATTATAATTTTCTTTTTTTCTTCTGTTTTTTACTGAAGGGTATTGAATCCATCATTCCACAGATTGAAAAGGTAGGAAATAGTTTGCTTCACCATGCTTCTCACTGGTCAGTTGACTTGGAAGCATCCACACCTTGATGCAACCTTCGCTATCACCTGAAGCTATAAGGGTAGTCTGCTGGAGATTACACGATAGTGCATGGATGGACATGTCTTGTTTTGTCTCATTGTCAATCTGTGATACAGGGGATATAGCATTACCTAACAAGTCAAACCCTAAAATGGTTCTGGCAGCTACAAAGAAAACCGTGGGTCTTGTGCGTGACCACTTTGCACCAAATAAATATTCTGATGATGGTTCGAGAATGCTTATAGGTTTTGCTTTAGATGTGTCATAAATACGAACTGTCATATCAGCACCACACGTGAGAAACAGGTTTTTAATGTGAGGTGCTGCATCGATACCTGTAACAGTTCCATTATGGCCTTCAAAAGCCTGTACAGAAAGTGCCATAAACTCAGGATCTGAACTTGGCGGACCATCTGTTGTTGCACACTTCAATACTGCACCATTTTCTGTACCAATGAAAAAGTCAGATTTTGAGAATGGGGACTTGGCTAAGCAAGTGATTCCAATTTTGACATCAGTTCTTGTGACACCAACTCGAAATCGACGTGGAATATTTTCACTACATAACAAAAATTTTTTGAGTATTTTAAGCTCCTTTCGCAATTGATTAAATTCCCAAAGCAAAACACGCCCATCACAACCAACACTTAGTAATTCGTATGTTCTCGTTGTTGGTGAATCAATCCACTTAATACTGGAAACGGGCTCTTGATGTGACACCATTTCTTTTCCAGAATAAGAAACCAATGGATTGTCTTCATGACTCATATCCCATATATACACTTTTCCTGAAAAATCGCCACCAGAGAGGAGGGCAGGATGTTTTGAATTAAACGAGATGGACATCAAACATGTATCAGAATCAATTATCTTATCTGGTTTCTTTACATTAATATTCGGTCTGTCAATATTCCATAGAGAAACGTATGACTGATGAATACACCAGGATTCATGTTCGTAGCAACCTAACGCAGCTGCTATTACTGATCCAGTGCTATTCCAAGAAACAGACGTAACTTTCAACTGCTGCGATTGTTCACATACTAAAGTATATAAACACGTTGTCTCTTCATTTTCATTCAATTCCTCCCAATCAACCTCGTATCCATCAAACGCATGACTACGTATATTAGCAACAAGCTGCTCACTTACAACAGGATACACCGATAACAGGAAATTAGATAGCTCCTTCGAAACATCAATTTTCAAGCGAGTTTTTTGAGTAATTGTTTGTTCAAATTCAGTTTGTGTCTCAGCATCGAATCGATTTATAACTTGACAGGATAGATCTTTTTGTTTAATAGGTTTAGTTTGACAAAGCTGGTCTCTAACATATTTTTCTTCTTTGAGGTCAGAAGCAATGGTTACTGAATCCAAGCATTCATCTTTAAACATTTTAATTACACACACTAAAATGAAATCAGCATTATTTTGATAAAAGGAAATTGGAATACACGAGAAAAAAACAACAAAATCAGTCACAAAAAGTCCTAAATATCACTTAGGTTTTTACGTTCAGAAACTCCTTCCATGCTTTTTTGCCACCCATATAAAATTTAAAAAATCAAGGTGATCAATGGGTGTGGTCGACCCTTTGGTTAAAAATGTTATTATTATATAACATCATTATAAACTTAACTTTTTGGAGCCAAAACAAACTTATTGTAAACTCTTAAAATCAATGTAGATAAATGAAAATGATATTTTTCAAACGTAACTTTACTTATAATGAATAATGTCTAATAATGAATAATAGTGATTGCACCAAATTATTTGCCCCTTGATATGTTTCTAGAGTTTCTGTTCAGACTCCCCTTTAAAATTTTAATATGTCAAAATCTATTATAGCTTTTTTTGGTATGTCATTAAAATTTTTAAAAAGTGAACATCCATACCTTGCAAAATATCTATCTTCCACAGAGATTTTATCGATATTGCAGATATGAATTCAATCATATAATTTAAAAAAAAAAGGGTGAAAACTTTGATGCAGTCACAAGAATTATAAATTTGGTTTATTCCTCAATTCAGGTATTATGAGAAATTTGATGGAAATACAAAAAAGAAATCAAGCAGGGAATCACCACAAGGGAATTAAAGTTTCTGGAACAACAGATTACAGAAAAAAATAATATCTTTCTCAGACACCTCCAGTAATAGTATTATATGATCCATGACTACTTTTTATATTATATCATCAAATTTTGACCAAATATCTTTTTTTTCCATTTTAAAAGTATTTTATCAAGGCCAATCTGCCCACCATACAAAAGTTTTTACCATAAGTTTATATATAATATAGAAATCAAAACAGGAGAATCTTCAAATGGGTCTCACACGAAAACTTGATACAACATCAAGTGGTTAAACAAATACAAAACACAAGATTCATCTAGTGTATGTCTAATCTATGCTCTTGGATAGGGTTATACTATAACCAGGATTTATGGTATTAATAAGTAAAGAAACTGTTTAAAGTAAGAACGTTCTTTGGCTTCAGTGCCCCTCTAAAACCTGAGGCAGCTATAAATGGTTCTTCTGTATGTATATAACATATTTAAAATTCTTATCTGGTGGGTGTCCTTATCCGGACACTACAATGGCATCCTAAGGAAACAGCATAAAACTTAGGATGCCATTGTAGTGTCCTGATAGTGGCGACCCCCCCTTTCTATGGTTGAAAAATAGCTTTTTTATTTGTTGTTGAATTGTTGTGTTCTCTCTGCAACAACTATAAAAACCTCTGGATGTTACTTTATTTACTTGAAAATTTTTAGGCAGAAAACTAAAGAACATAACAATGAGTGTCCACTATCGGATATTCGAGAATTTCTGAATTTCTGAAAACGAAAATGTTACATTCTTTGCTCACTCAGCCACCACACAACGACAGCATAACAAAACAAGCCCAATATGTTTTCATTCGAAACCGTGAACTCCGTTTTAATAGGGTGCCAAACCAAGACCATTGTATAGAGCGCCAAGAAGATTATAATTCAAACTGGCTTCTCTCTTCTCTTTTTTACAGGTTGCTGCTTTTGACTGTTTTGCTGTGCACGCATCATATCAAACAAGTATAGTTAGAAAAGACAGCCTTTTATTTAATTATTTATTGATATTATACGGTATTTTTTCGTAAAAATAATTTTAATAACCGATAAATAAAAGATTTGAGTTATCTACAAAATTTGCTACCGTAAAAAATGCGTCGAAAAAAGTTCGAGTTAAGAAAAGTTCGAGTTAACCAATGCAACCAGAAAATCCTAAAGATAAGAACGCAGTGTGTGGAGAAAACAATGGCAAGATTGTGGGTCACACAATTTTACATTTCCCTGGGGTTACTTACCTCGGTCGCTTCAGTAAGACGGTTTTCTTTTTCTTGAGACCTGACGTGTATGGGTCATGCAAAGTAGAAGTAAAAAAGCAAAGAAATTAACCGTGGAGATGGCATGGAGAAAGAGTTCACGTTACTATTCTGTGAGCAAAGACAATATATTGACATTTTAAGAATAATATAAAAGATTAATGTACTTTGTACTGTTTAGGTGTTTTAAAAGCAATAAATTTTACTATTTTGTTCCATTTCGTTTGCCTTATCTTTTGTAGTGTTCCGGTTATCCGGTGTAAATACGCTGAAGGGACAGGAAATATGGTTCGAGTTTAAAAAGTTCGATTTAAACGGTGTTAAAGTTATCCGGTGTAATTATGAGGGGTTTGATAAGCATAAGAATGGTTCGAGTAAAGAAAAGTTCGAGTTACCCGTATTACTGTATTACCCTCGAGATTAAGCGTCCCCTCTTTTCTCGAACATTTATTAATATTCTATAAAAGATGTTTGTTAGAGCGAGAACGTGCATATATTCCTCATACTCAGTGGCACAATAATAGAACAGAAAAAAATATGATATTTTGTCTGGCGAAGAAGAGAATTTTGAATTCTACATTGGTGGAAATAAATTATCCGCATAAGCTTTATCCCCCCTTTTTCCCACAAAGTTGTTCCGCACCTCAAAAATCAAACCTCTCAACACTGAGAGGGAGGGTGTGGAGGAGTAAGTCTGGGTTGTCCTGAATATTTATTGCACTATTATAGGTGCTCTCCTCTTAAACTGCCTTATTTCAATAAATTTCAGAGTTAAATTTAAGCTACTTCGTGGCGACTACCTTATTTTAATTACAGAAAATTTGAAGCGGTAGTATTTTAACGCGGGGGGTAATTTAAGCGATCATAAATTAACGCGAATGATGAAATTTGTTTCTCAAGTGTGCCTTAATTAACGCCAATCAAGAAGCTCAAAGGTAAAAATATAACGTAAAGTAGACAAGCAACATGTTAAAAGGGTGGGTGCACAAAACAAATTTGTATCAAATAAATATACATTGTAAATATATCATACCATCCCATACACAATAAAAAGAAATTCAACCCAGAAGAAGACAGACTATAGTAAACTAAATCGAGGCAACATGTAAGAGGAAATGAGACAAGCTAATCATGTTTTGAAATATAAATTGAAAGTTCCCTATCAATCAAAAATGTTTTACATTTCTCAAAAAATGAACTTTTAACTTCTTCTGGTCGAATGTTTTTTATTCTGTAGTAAAAGTCCTTTGTAAAGATTTGCAGCATCACTCACTGCCTCCTCTTGTTGTTCTCGTGGGTAATCGATTCTGGACGTTAATATAGGATAATATACGATGGTAACGTGCCTTTGTGTAACCTCTCGTGTACAAGCTTCAACGTGCTAAGGTCAATACGTCCACGTACTGGTAACCACTTCAAACTTTGCATCATAGCGATAGGTTTACAGTATTTAAGTAACACGAATGATGCTGCTCGGTTCTGTACCTTCTGTAAACGGTTTAATTGGTACATAGGTGCATTTTGAAAGAGTGTGTTGCAGTAGTCCAATTTGCTCAAAATTAAGATTTCAGCAAGAATGTTCCGAATCTTTTGATCCTTTGCAACTGCTTTGTGCTGAATAACAATTTTGATTTATTGGGGTTTAGAATAAGATTTGACTCATATAACCGTGCGTTAAGTTGATCAAATATATCTTGCATTTTAAATGTACAGGTTTATAGATCTTTCGGTTTAGCATGCTTATAGAATGCTGTGTCGTCTGCATATTGTGAGACATCGCTATGTATACGTGTCTCTGAAGGTCGCAAACATAAAGGTTGAATAGAATTGGTCCTATAATCGAACCTTGTGGGACTCCCAATAAAACTGTTAGTAATGAAGGCTTCTTTTCGTCGATCTGGACAAACTGTTTGCGATTTGATAGGTAGCTCAAAATTAAGTTTAAAGAGCTCTCAGCAAAACCAACATGATATAATTTTCCCAGAAGTGTTTTGAAATCTATCGTACCAAAGGCTTTCGAAAAGTCAGCTAAGATTGTAATAGAGATTTCACTTCTACTCATTGCTTTGATTAGATCACCATTCACTTTTATCAGAGCAGTGTGTGTTGAATGTTTACTTCTGAAACCAGACATTGTTTGTGAATAAATATCACTTGTTTCAATGAGAGTTACTTACTGCTTGCAAATTAAACGTTCGTAAACTTTGGGAAGAATCAGAAGAACTGTTATTGGACGTTATCACTTGAAGGATAGTCGGTTTTTCGGATTGGTGATATTTTTCCTATTTTCCATGCTGAATGAAACATTTGATTTTCGATTCCACTGTTTATAAGATGTGTCAATGCTAATGAATCTGATACCAATTTTATTAGTCGGATGGAAATTGTATCAAACCCACTAGAACAATCTATGAGAAGAGCTTTTATCCCATTCAGAACTTCTTCAAATGTTACTGGTTTGATTTTAAACATTTGCCTGTCGTCATCGAATTTACACATATCATGGACATAATGTTTTATATCATTCTCATTTGTTTGCAGCTCATAAGTCTTTGCGCTGTTGTGTTGAAATGATACGCTTTGGATTTGGATGGAAAACTCTATTGATAACATGCCACTTCCTTTGACTTTTTTGAACTAAAAGCAGCTTTGTAAAATGCTTTTCTTCGATGACTTGATCTTAAATTTAATCTCTGCTCTGATGATGCGATAATTTTCACAGTCAGTAGTTTCATTGGATTGTTGTGCAAGAAAACGGAGAAGGATTAAATTAAGGCGAATAAAAAAAACAAAGAAAGCAAGGTTCAGTTGATCGATAGCCGGAAAAAAGTAAAATATAGAGACAAACACTCCGTTTTCTTCATTCCAAAACGCCATTAAATAACACGGGATTAATTGCCAACATACATTAAATAACCAGTGGTTCAATAAAACGGAACACAAATTAAAGATAACGAGCTGTTATAAATAGAACTGAGGGTTGCAGTGTGCTGATGTCAGCACTTGGAATCCCTCATTTGAACAATAAGAAATGGGTCTGGAAGGAGCAGCTCGTCATTTTTGCAAAACTGAAACTGCCCAGGGTTTTTCTTTGCTAACATTTATAAATATTTTATAAATATGTTCTAAACTATTATTTATTGCCTAAAATTCATTATTGTAACTCATCCATGTTTTGGTTTTCTTAAATTAGTTCCATAAATACAAATAATATATATATTAAAATATATAAACTTCATAAATTATAATTTGTATTCCACTTCAACATTGTTGTTATTTATATCAGGATCGTTTATTTCATCTGAACAGCAACAATTATTATTGTTGTTGTTGTTGTTCTTGTTATTTTTTATGTTTTCCTGATCAAGATGGATGTTTTCAACGCCTATACTTTTATCTGTCCTTGTATTTTCTTCATACGTGGTGTCGTTGACTTCTTCATTATTGTTGTTAACGTCGCTGGTGGTGTTGTCGTTTTTGTTAGTCGTAACGCTGACGTCGTTCAGCGGGTGTTTTTCGTCATCTGTTGGTCTGAATACTGCAACACTTTCTTGACCCTCTTGACTTCTTGAACCTAACTTTTTCACACATTTTTTGTACAATAATCCTGCATATAAACCGGACTGTATGCCCAGCTGAAATTCTATTGGAGGCACTCTCTTCATTAGATGTTCCCAGTGTAAACAACCAAAAGGCTCATTCATTTCTACAATCAGAATCTAATACAAAAAAAATAACTCGTGTTTGTACCATGGTCTGTATGGTTCATGTCACCAGCAGCGGTTCTAGGGTTTGGCAGAAAAAGTGGAGGAGTACAGTTTTCTTTTTCTTGTTATGTGTTATTAGGTTCCGTTTTCCTTCTCTACTCTAAATAACTTAACTCTCCTCCACAAATTTTGCCTAAGTTCTAAAATCCGCTTCTGGTCACGATTATGAAATACTTCTGCCCCATGTCCATGTCCCCATGTCCCCTCCTTTTTTTATTACTGTTATGTAGTAATGTTTACCAAGGGTAGTCGGCTCATTTCTATTAGCAACGTTAACAACAAGGCTTCTGCGTAGGCATTTATAACCGCTCAACCCAAAGGTGGACCAAAAGGGGGTGTCGAAATTTGTGGAGGAGAATGTTAGAAAAACGTCCAAATAATCCCATTGGCCATACAAAATAAAACCCGAAATTATCCACAATTTTCGACATACCCTGGATCCGCCACTGCAACTAGACAACAATGTTACAGTCGCTGGGATCGGCCACTAGGCCAAACAGTCAATCTACTCCATTTTAAGTTTTAAACAACGTTTCGTGGTTTAAAATATTAGTGAATTTTTTGAAACGTATGAAACTTTTTGAACGTTCATAACTCATTTTTGAAGCCTGAAAATCACCTTCGTGTTTACGCTCTTTTAATACCCTAATTTGCAATATAATAACAACATTAAAAATTAAACTAAAAAATACTACTTGTTCATGTCGATTAGGTGCACGACGACTTCAGTTTGAATGACGAAAAAGGCTTGGTGGAGATAAATCAAAACAAACTGAGAAACTCCTCTTGAAAGAATGTTCTCTTATCATGTTCTTTTAGAGATTCGAAACCTATGTTCTTATATCATATATCTTACATAAGGTTCTTTCATTTTTTCTTGTTATTAAAAAATGATTTGTCCTGGATGATAAGGTCTTTAGTAAAAAAAGATAAAATTTTCACGGGATGTTTCTGAAAATACTGATAAAATAATGTTGGAATTACATTTAAACGGTCCAAAAATGTACAGGGTTTGGGGCCTGTACATAGCAAGACTTGATGTAAGAACACACGTTTTTCATTCATCTTTAAGATCTGTTGATTCTTAGTAAAAACATTTTACCTGAAACATCATCCTCCATTCATAAACGTCCTACTCGCTCCACAAACGGATCACCTTTTATATCAATAATGCAAAATTTTATACGAAGCGACGCTCGTCGAGAAAAGTTGATTCAATTTTGATTTATACTTCATTCATTCCATACGCAGTTCCCAATTATAGATATTTCTGAATGCTACATGTAATATTTATAGATCGTGAAACAATTCGTTGCTTATCGTCATACTGGCAGTAACCCATGACTACTATCGACAAATTTGATTTTGAAAACCTTTGTTAATGGAAGCAACACTGGAGTGAAATGTTTGAACTTTTGTTTACTAATGTTTAACCAGGATGTCCTCTTCAGCTCAGATAGAACTGTTATAAATGAGGTTCCTGCTCAAGACATACAGCATTTAAAGCCCCCGTCAGTGCTCCGGAAGCTGCGTGTCTGCTTCAACAACTCACTTAGGCATCAATCCCGCTCAAGTGGATCGAGACACACTAATTACCGACGCCGGCCGGCCGGCATGGTCAGGTTTTGAATCCTAAGCCACTAGGCTACCAGTCGGTTTCTACATAGTGTTTTTTTATAAAACGTGATCGACAGAAAATGATCTTTTCAATGATATTTAATATTTTGAGTTTCAAGGATAAACAATATTTTTCTGGCCATGATCATTACTTCATCCGTTGCTGGGCAATTTGTTGCTTAGGGACTTTATAGACCATGGTTCAACTTGTATAAACTTTTTGCTAAGCCACCATATTATTTAATTCTTTCGTGGAAGAGGCCGCTTATTCGATACCCCCTATATAAAACATGAAACATAAAAGCATATACACGCTCTTTTTTATAAGCAACAAGAGGCTCAAATCTTCCGAAATAAAGCCCAGTCTAAAGTGGATTTACTTAGAAAAAAACAAAAAAACAAAAAACAAAAAAAAAACCCAACAACTCCACAACCCAACCACAACAACCGTCGGCAGTTACGTGTGGATCAAGAGGGGACGTAATGCAGTGAAATCTCTAGAAAGCCGACATCTCCGTATAACGGACACATATGCTCTATGTACGGAAAAATTCTCATAGGTAAAAAGTCTCTGTAAAGAGACCCTCTTATAATGCACCATTGTATCTTTTGTGAAAGCGGAAAAGTTTAGAGGATTAACGGGAAGTAAAGTTTTGTTGACATTCAGTTTACCTGGCGTGGATGAAGAATATATATCGCTGAGAACGCGAAGGGAAGTGTTGGGACAAACAAATGTTTAGCAATTCACACATAAGATGACAATGCAGTATCTCTTCTAAAACAGAAGAATATATCCATATATGGAAGTTCGAAATCCGAACGGGATTAGTACAGGACTAATACTCGAAAAATAGCCGATAGTAAAAATCGATATACGAAGAACTTTCGTTCATTTTGTAGTTATAGCGTGTATCGTTCTAATTAAGGGATTTAAAATTTTACTCTGTGAAAGTTAGAACTATCAGAATATTAACAAAACAAAAAAATTAAAAAAAAATTAAAAAAAATCCGAATTTCATTTTTCTTTTTATTTATAGCATAACCAAACCAATCTGTGTATTTTGTCACGTAATCACGCCACTGTCTTGTATCAGTGAATTCCGTTTTCGCAGGGAATCGCCAACACTCGAAATACTGCTTGCTTGACTGCGGCTTCGAAACGGATTCTCGTCGCCGTCACGCGGGACGTGATGTCGGTGTGAGTGGTCGTGATTACTTTTAGTGCTAACCTTAGTGCTCGCTTCTAAACCGGCATAAGAAGCTGACCTGCGATACCTACTACCGTCGTGATGCTGTGACGAATGTGTGGACGCCGTTGTTGGCGATTTGGCGTCTTCTAACTTGGAAACAAGTGAAGCGATGTACGAATTCAACGACTGGCACGTTTTCTGTGTGCTCTCAAGTCGCTCTTGCAAAACCTAAAAACAAATTCGAGTAGTCAAACATTGACGTTTTTTTCTAAAAAAAAAAACAACATTTTTTTTTAACAAGAACAATCTAAGAATAATCTGAGGCTGAAATTTTTCACAATTCCAGGCTGAATACTTAGTACGTAACAACGACAAATTGCGCCTTCAATAAACTATCAATATCAGAAAGTTTGGTCAAGAAGTACTATCAAGTCTAAAAATGAACAAAAATGGTGAGTTTTTGTGTTCCGTTTGAAAATAAGAAACGTAATTCTTAGCTCTAGAATTAAATTAAGAACAAAGAAGAAGAAATTTCCCGTTCCCATAAATCGAGTTCGAAATGCATTGTGGTATTTGTAATAAAGAAAATATTTTCAGTGTAGAGGAGTAGTGGAGAAGGAAGGCAGTTAACAGGAATTGGTGAAGTATGATGGAAAACGAAGATCTTGCAGTTTGTTTTAATGACTCTGATGCGGAACTTGATCCTAGAGCTTTTCAAAGCTCTAGAACGGGATCCACACCAGTTTTTAGAGAGTTGACGAACACAGAATTGAACGGCGAGGAGGAAGAACGTATGAATGAAAATAAAAGACATTGGTTGAAAGATTCAACGAAGTTACCCCCGATATCACAAGAAAAGTTGTACAAATATTTAATTGATGGGTCAATATCTGTAGATAATAGATCTAGGGGTGATACAAAACACAAAATACTTGGATACCAGTTATTCAAGGAGCACTAAAAAGGTTCTTGTGAAAGACAATGTGATGATGGCCGAAGAAATGTTTTTGTGATGAAATGTTTTGTAGCTGCTTCGATGAAAAGAATAATTGACAATGTATATATGCACTTATCATATGTATATATGCACTTAGATCAAATAACTGGTGAGGTGTATTATGGAAAATGCAATCGCTGGTGCAGGAGGTTGTTGCAAGCGGGAATCTGCAGCCCTTCTCCAACTACAGGTGAAAAGTAATAATCCAAAGTGGTCATGGCTGGGATGCAGTCCAGATGGTATAATATCGGAACAAATAGCCACTAAAGTAAAGTGTCCTTATTCGAAACGTTGGTGAAACTATTGAAGATTGTTTGCTTTTCCATGCACATTGTGAATCATGTACCACAATTGAAACTAAAGCATCTTTATTATCATCAGTGTCAGGAGGTTATGGGTATTTGCCAATTGGACGAGATTGATTTCGTTGTATATACGGAGAAAAGTTTACATGTCCAAACTATTTCTTTTGACGAAAAGATATGGCGTGAACAAATGTTACCTACATTGACAGCATTTTATTAGGAATTTTTAGCTCCAAGGATGTTTAATGCATAGAAAAATGCAATTTTTACATAAATAATAAGTTATATACATCAACTTTTCAAACGATTTTTTTTTTTGACTTTTCTGACTTTTCAATAAGTGGAGGGTGAAAGTTTGCTAAATACCAGTATAAAACTCGTATTTTATTAAATTCTGGCGCCATGGATAATTGAAAGGTTGACTGTAATACTCTTTAGTTTTATATCCGTTGAATTGCTCTTTCTACATGTACTCTTACAGAAGCTATTCTTCTCGTTTCAAGTTCCTCAGTTAATGTCAATTGTGATTTTCCATTCAGAAACGGTGGTATGTTAAGTGTAGCATTTTCTGGAAGGTTATCACCAATATTGAATCCTCTATCTGCCATTAACGTATCACCTGGTTCTAGTAGCTTTAGGATGCCACAGTGCTGTGTAGTTTTTGGATCACTTGATCGTCCAGCATACGAGTCTGACACATATGTTACTGATCCATTAGGTGCTATTACAAGCGCCTTTGCAGTGTTGTGGTGCTTGTAATTTGAAAACGTTGCGGACTGGCTTCTGTAAAATGTAGGCAGCTCACTAAATATTTCGGTACAGTCTATTATAATGTGGTGCTACTCCTTCAAACGGTTAGGCATAGTGTCTGTAACAGTTTTTTTTTGGAAGCCCATATGGGTAGTGCCCTGAGTTTCGTGTGTAAAAAGTCATTCCAAGTAATGATATTACGACCGATATTGCTTGACGACATGTTATTACGACCGATATTTCTTGACGACATGTTGAATCTTACTCCTATTCTGTGTTCCGACTTACGTCACTAATTATTTTGAAATCATTAAATCTCGCTACTTTAGCTGTCATGATGGTTCCAAATATCCTGTTGCTATGACTTCTGAATTCCCCTTTCACACACTATTAGTTTTGTTAGCCTCGAGGTGATTGTGGTTCACAATTCACACAATTGTGTTTGTGTGCATTCCAACTATTATTCTCTAGATGGTTCCAGTCATAAAAGTTGTAACAAAACACTGGAACACAGAATATCTTCAATTGGGAAGGCACATCGTAATCGTGTAAAAACAAGAAAAAATTCTTCTTCTGCATCAAGTGTTCTGAAGCATCCCATCCAGTTTTTGTAGTGGAACCCAAATAGATTAGTGAGGTAGGCGCAGGCTGCAAATATTCAAATACAACTTTAAATAATACATATGATTCAAATCCGGTGTAAAATTTAAAATGTGACTGATTTTATTCCAAACGATCTAATACAAACTTTGACTGTTCGAGGTTATCTGAGGTACCATTATTTCATTTTGCAGTTCTTCTTCCTTTTTTTTTGCACTTGTTGACTCAAAAAAAAAAAAATTGTTTTTCAACTCCTGAACTTTTTACATTAGTATTTCTTCATTACTTAACTTGGGCACCTTACTTGGGCACCTTTTGGGTACTTGCATCTTCTGAGCTTGGTGAACTCTGTTATTAGAAGGCTATCATAAGAAGGAATTAATACTGTTGGATTCATAGTTTTTGGAACCACTGTTCGTATAGAGTTCATGTAGGTTTTCTTACCACCTTCAAAGTGTGCTGAGCATATTCTGTGTCCACTAGTTGGTTTAAAAAATTTTCTCCTGATCTTTGTTAGCCATATCATACGTAGCTCAGGATTTTTTGGTATGGCATAGAAAGTGAAATCTCTGTTTCTTTTCGAATTATTGTAACACATACGAACGCAGCATGTAACGCTACCAGTGGGAAATTTTCAAATAAAATTTGAAACAGTCAGGCTGAAAACGACTGGTTCTTATAAAAAAATGAAGCGGAATGGAAGAAAAAAACTTATTCCACGCAACTTGTGCAGTCATTCTTCTACGCCTTCTACGCTCAAAAACGTCATGGGCGTGTCAGTATACAGAATCAGTAGGGGTGTACCTCTATTTCCTTTTTGTGGCGGGACTGCAGATTCATAACCTCGTTCTTGTGTTCTCGTATCAGCTTCTCCTATATACAACAACCATATGAACATTTATACACTTACTTTCATGACTCGATCATGAAGGTATGGCACGTGTAGGACGTAGATCTGTTTCGAGTAAAAAACAAAAAGACTCGCCTTTTTCGAGTAAGAAGACTCCAACTCGCATAACTTCACCTTTAATGATTCTACATTAATCGTCGCAGCATCTTTTTCGTCATTTAGATCTAAAGAAAACAGAAAATGCATTGTAAAAAAACCTGTACGGAAAACCGACACGACAAACACCGCGTCATAGCGACTGTATCACACTGTATCACGCTGTATCAAAGTATTGTCAACCTTTTTTTTACCAATATTTCATGCATCCTATAAATAATTACAGAGGTTCTTCTTGCATGAAAGTGAATGTCTAAAACCAAATTGTCTTTATTGGTAGGTAGGACAAAAGTAATGGGATTGTATACAATTAGGTTTTAGTGAATGCATATGCGTTGAATATAAAAATAAACTAGAAAATAAGCAAAAACTTCAAGCAAGGTGGACTAAAAACTTGATAGGAGAGCCATGACTTTCGAAAGACTTTCAATGGCTTGATAGCAGCGAAACAACATTTTGTGATCGCATTAATATGGTTGTTCCATAGCAGGTATTCATTGAAGTGGACGCCAAGGATCTTAAAACTGCTCACTCTTTGAAGCTGTTTGTCATTACTCGTGATGTTGATGACTCTTTCTTCTAATTTGTGTGTCCGAAACATTTGAGCTGTAGAAAACATCATCATCTTAGTCTTGGCTGAATTTAAGCATAGATTTTTGTCGGATGACCATTTGTTAACACTGTCCATCTCTATATGCAATGATTGAATTTCCAGGGATAAATCCTTTGGTTTAGAATGTCGCAAGAGGGTATGTGCTTTCTCCATTGGAACAAATTGTTGTGACATACAGATTAAAAAGAACAGGACCCAGAATGCTTCCTTGAGGTACTCCAAAAATCGGGTAGAGGTTTTATCGTCTATCTGTACATATTGATATTTGTTTGAGAGGTAGTTTATTAGGTGTGTGAGAACTTTGTAGTCCACTGTATCGAATGTTTTCGAAAAGTCCGCGAGAATTGCAAGCGTCACTTCTCCATTTTTCATTCTTTATGTCATATTTAGGAGAATGGTTGCTGTTGAGTGACTTTTTCTGAATCCCGATTGCTGTGAGTGGTACATGTCTTTTGATTCGATATGCTCAGTTAATTGCGTAAAGATCGCACGTTCAAATTTTTTTGATAGGATTAATAAAATACTGATTGGTCTGTATTCAGATATAGAAGATTGATTTGTAACTTTTGACACAGGGCATATTCGACTAACTCTCCAATCAGCAGGAACAGTTGATGACTCTTTCCTGCAATTAATAATGCGGGTTAATGGCGATGCTAGATGCGCTGCAACCGCTTTCACATATTTGACCGGCATGTTATCATGACCGGTAGAGCAATCTGAACGTACAGTTCGAATCGCCTTAAAGACTTCTTGATATGTTACTGTCGCGATTGTCACGAAGGTTGAAATCGTCTGGATTTTCTGCAAATGTTTCTATACCTGGTTAGTACTTCTCTTTTCCCCCTTGTAGTTCTGGTGGCAGTGTTGTTGAAAAACGAGTTAACTTCATTAGGGTCGACGTTTACCGATTTTGGGTTGGGGTGAAGTATCTTATTAATCACCTTCCAAGTTTAAGTAGAACTTTTATTAGATAGCAACTTCTTTAAAAAGTTCTCCTTCGTTTGCTTGATGACATGCTTTAGTTTGGTACGTGTGTTTCTCAGTAACTGTCGATTATTTTCATTTGGATGGTTACGATTGATTCTTCTTAATCGATTGCGTTCACGTTGAAGTTCAGAAATCAGCAAGTCTTTCATGTAACTTGTAACTTTCACTTTCCATATTGGTGCATGTCTATCAATACATTCGATTATCAGAGAGTTTAAAACGTCAACTTTATCTGATACATTTTCAAATGCATACACAATGTTTAGTGGTAGCTGGCTGAATTCAGTTCCGTAATCCTCCATTGAGAGAGGTTCATCACGTATCAATTTATACGGTGCTTTGTATTTTTATCTCCATTACGAAATCCTTTCTTGTAGCTTGGGATATCCGCATATTTCAGTAATTCTGTGTTATCTTTAAGCCAGGTTTCCGAAAGTGTGATCACATCAAACTCGTGTGATTTAAGCATCGCTTCAAATGTAGTGGCGGTCGGATGTCATTGCTTGGGTGTTTAGGTGTGCGATAGAGAAATGTTGGCGAAAATGGTTGAGCAATGACACTGGTGGAGAAATATATGGTTGTTGGTTTTCTCCTATTGGATCAGCATAACCAAGATGTCCTGTATGATGGAATGGAAGTTCAGTAAACAAACACCGGTAGCATGTCCATTCATTTCTTCGTTGAGTCACTCTTTGTTTTTGTAGGTTTTTTCGGGATGCATTTTGCATGGGTTGAATCTCTAACAACTTCTGCAATCAAATCACGATGAGTTTTTTCTTATTGTTTTATGAAAAACATTGCAAGAGTGAGTTTGGGTTGGCCCAGGATTTGTTTCGATATCTCCACATAGAGTAAGCTGGAATGTTGCTACATGATTAGTACAGAGTGGGATCGGAGAAGTATACCTCTTCCACTTC
This sequence comes from Turritopsis rubra, assembly GCA_039566895.2. NCBI lineage: Eukaryota > Metazoa > Cnidaria > Hydrozoa > Anthoathecata > Oceaniidae > Turritopsis > Turritopsis rubra. The sequence goes on along the minus strand of CM077623.1, from coordinate 10,463,887 downwards.
ATGGAGACAGAGCCATGGAGGAGTAACACTGGCTGACATGTTCTTCGTTCCTATGTATGTATACTCCATCTTGCAGCGAAATAAAAACACCATAATGATCAGTATATCTTCATCTTTAATCAATGTTCCAATAAAAATCTTCTGGTAAAATGACAGATTAAGACGCAAAAACAAGAAGGGTTCTAAGTTTAGCGGCGTCAGTCAAAGAAAAGCGTCTCGTGGAGACGCCTCGTAGAGAAGACAAACATTTCGATCCCAACCCCCTGTGTATATATGAACACGTTCTTACTTTTCAGTTCGTATCGATGAGCAACAAGCTTTCTTTCTAATTCTTCGTATTGATAATTTCTTCTTTGAAAATCTTCCACATAAGCTTTCACACGCTCCTGTTTGTCGCTTTGGACAAGTAGTTCTTTTTCCAAAGTTTCGATCTAGAGTGCGACAGAAACACACATAAAGGGAACGGCATTTTGGAGTTTCAAAAAAACCTGCTCGCTGCAAGTAGAATAAGACAACCGGCCTAACACTTTTCAAAAAAGAAAAAAAACACTTGATCATTCAGTAATGGTAAGTTATGATATTCATAGAAATAAATTTTGAAAAAACAAAAAAACAAACAAACAAACAAAACAAAGACGATAAACGAGAAAAAAAAAATAGTCAGAAGAACATTTTGTTCTCCCGAATGCGCTATTTTCCCCCGTTATTCAGCGCAAATGAGATCTCACCTTTAAGATGAGTTGTTCTCTCTCCTTTAGTTTCGGCAGTGTGCCCACCACCTCTTGAGTGGTTTCATAAAGTAGGTGCTTTGCCTTGTTAAGTTCCTAAATATATAACCAGAACAGTAAAGATGTGTTTTTGTTTCTTTCTGACAAATATAACCATTCGGAACAAAACATCAAAATGTTACGAGTGTAGGGGGTTGGGTACAAAGTTTGAAACTGACTTTTTGGAGCTTTTCTTTTAACCTTTTTAACTCCTTCTTCTTCAGTTTTTCTTTTTTTAATTTAAACTTCAGATCTTTATTTTGCGATTCCAATTCCCTACGAGAAAGAAGGTCATAATTTGAGACCTTTACCGACCGATCGATTACAGGGTTCGTACAAGAGTTTCAAAATAAGATTTCCCTGATACTTCGAAAGCACACACACAAATCACAGTGCAAGGCATGAGACATGTATGCAATATGGGTTATAAGTGGCTATGAAAATTCCCTGAGTTTTCCCTGAGTTGGAAAGATTTTTCAATATCCTCCACCAAGTTTTTCCAGGTTCGTACATACCCTGTACGGACCCTGTTAATTAGTTTGGAAACATGACAGAAAGGAGTTTCTCGACTCACTGGATCTTTTTTAGAAAGTCCTGTTCCCTGATCGCTGCTTGATTTTGTAAGGACCTAAACGATGTAATAAAAGAAGCACATAAGAAATCTCTTCCGCAAAGTTCTTCTTTAAATTTAAATTTAGGTAAAAAATGGCAAAACCTTCAAAAAGTCTCTGCGGAGGAGTGTTTTTTTAAAATTGAAACAGCAGGCAACAGTGCTTGCCATTCCTCCTCATAGACTTTTTGAAGATTTTGTCGGTGTCAGAAGTGATGACTTGCACACAGACACCAAAACCATAACATGATTTTTTTTCTACAAACCTTACAAATGATTTACTTAAATCCCGATCAACTGAAGAACATAATCTTATCCTACCTATTTTCGTCCGTTTTTAATTTGACATTCAATTTAACTTCTTGGAGTTTCTTCTCTATTAACTTGTTTTGATCTTTCTAAAAGAAGAAAGTAAATTCATTAAGCCTGTTAACTCTCCTTGATTGACTATCCAATTACAAAACACCTAAGACGAAGTGCTGTAAGTCGGAAACCCTTAACAAAGTACAGCGGACATATCTGATATATAACGGACACCTCCTCATAGCGGACACATTTTCCAGGAACAGATGTCTTTTCTCCTTGAAGTACAAACCTCTTCTTAACGGACACTTCCTTATAGTCCGGTGGACCAAAACAGATGTTTCGCTATATAAACAACTAATAAAGAAGAAAATATAACGTATTTTCACATACAAGCATGGATAATTCATATTGAACTGCCTGTGACTTTTGTAAACTTCCAAATAATCTTCGATTACGTAAACAATGTAATTCGCTTTTGTATCGTTCGTATAACAGCTGTGTGTGCAGGAGGTAAACTTGTGTTTGTATAATTTTCAACTCGTCAACAGGGGTTGTTCCTAGCATCGAAACATTTTAATAGTACAACAACAATACGCGAGACCAAAATGAGGAAAACACAGGAAAACAAATCCTTCGAATAGTGTAAACAAATCCTTCGAATAGTGCAAACAAAGAATTCGATCGATTTTTCTTTGTTAACACCTATTCGACTTGAAAAATTCAACAAATACCGCGAAAAATAAAAATAATTTCTGTCCTTTTTAGCAAGATTCTTGACTTTACGTTAACTTCAGTTAATTTCGAACATTCGTTTATTCGAACAAAAATGTTTGGTAACTGGCGTACTCGAATTAGCGGGTGAAAGATTTAAAGTTCAACAACATTAATATAACATCAACAATTTAACAGTTTAATCAATTGGTTTTCGAATTTCTTTGGTGCTAAAATAAAGTAAAAAGGACTAACCCCCGTAATACGTCCAATCAGTTTCAAGTTGACTGGTCAGCGGTATCCTGAAAGAAACAAGCATAAGTACCGTTTAGATGACAGGAAGAAAAGTTAAACAATCCCATAAAACATCGGCCCTTATATAAGCGCTTTAATTCTAGAAACTGTAAATCCATTTTTGGCAAAAATGAGGTGATGGCAAACTCATATTCTGAAGAACATTTTTTAGGTATTAAAAGCCATCAAAATTAAGTATATTAAGGTCCTACCATAAAAAAAGATTAAGAAAAACTTAAGGCTCAATTCATTTGAGGAAAGAAAGCCGTAAGTCCAATAGAAATTTTTATCTGTTTTTTTTTTTGTTCTTAAGATCATACCAGATCTTTCATTTCATTTTTCTTGAAACAAAGAAAATGGAGTTACGACTTTCTTATTTTAGTCAAACTGCAGCTCTAAATCTTAGAAACCATGCCTGTTGGTAGATTCAACCCATGCAGACATTAAACGAGTATCAGTAACATCAAAGCAAAAGAGATTTGACACCAGAATGCTACTCAGTCTTTTTACTTAAATCTTAAATTTGCTCAGGCCACGGGTATGCTTCTTTTCAACTATGGTAGTCAACTGGGGCTTTGTTTCTTTTTAGGCATTTACAGACCAGAGTTCATGTTTTTATCTCATATTTTGACTTGGTTGTCAGAACAGACTTTGACCTGTTACATTGCTTCACAGTAATTATTGAGTGATACCATTTGTTGCTTAACTGCAAATCGCTATGGGACAATTCTAAGTAATTGTAAACACAGAAACGAGATCTTTACTGATAACTAGGTCAAAATGTGACATAAAAACATGAACTCTGTATAAGTCTATTACTGTTTTTAAGATTTAAAAAGATAAAATGAACCCAATGTGCTGTATCAAAAACTATAGAATGAAGCTTTTTCAAACTGTTTTTGGCAATTACCTTTATTTTCAGTTACAAAATGTTGTGAGAAACCTTAAAAAACAAAACAAAAAAAGCCCCAGACACTCACCTACTCAACTGATAGCAATGAATGTCAGCACCATACTGAATGAAATCATCGAGTAAATTCAAGGGACTCTTTATTTTCTGCGTATGAAACATGTGTGGAAGTTGATCACTTGTCTCATTTGCATCACTGACATCTTTCTGTGGTTTCGGACACAATTCGGCAAACATAGAACGAATCGAGTCCAAAAGTTGCAGACTGACAGACACTTCATGAGCTTGGCTTGCGCTGGGATTACATCTTAGACTTGTTTCAATAGATGCATTGGACAACCTTTGGTGATTTTGCCTAGCACTGTCCTGTTTATTAGTGACATGATCCTCCACAACTTTATAATCTAATTCCTGCTCTGCTATTTGGAGATTAAAGGAGAACTGGTTAACAGCGTTGGGCTTATGTACCATGGGACTGGTCGGTGTGAACACCAACCTGCTCAGCACCGACCAAATTTAGTCTAGTTACAAATTTGTGTTTGAAGAATTCAGTGGATTTGGGTCTCTTCGGTTGGCTCTTTGAATTACTCCCTTTCCGAGGCGACGCAGAACCCGTCTGTTGTAAATGAGATAGTTCTTTTTCAATTGGTGTTGAGTGTGTGGCACTACTTGGCAACCAGCTTTTTATAGAGTTTTTATGGTTCACA